>CM053793.1:629498418-630698418 GCA_028749045.1 Cupressus sempervirens
CCATCCCCTACTCTCTCATCCCCTACTCTCTCTCTCTCTCTCTCCTCTCTCTCCCCCCTACTATGTGAAAAATCTATCTTTCCATATCCCATCCTCTCACCATACCCTTCTCTCTCTATCTCTCTATCTTTCTCCTCTCTCCTCCCCACTCTCCCACTCCCTACTCTCTCTCACTTACTCTTTGTCTCTCTCCCATTGCCTGCTTTCTCTCTCTCATGCACAATCACATCCTCTTCTCTCTCTCTCTCTCCCACCCCCTACTCTCTCTCATTCTCTCTCTCCCATCCCCTACTCTCTCTCTCTCTCAACTACTATTCTCTCTCTCTCTCTCTCACATACACACACACACACACACCCTTATCCCCTACTCTCTCTCTCTCCCTCCCACTCTCCCAACCCCTGCTCTCTTTGTCTTTCTCACTCTCTCTCTCATATATACACACACGTCCCTCCCATCCCCTACTCTCTCATCTCTCCCACAAAAACACACACTCACCATCCTCTACTCTCTCTCTCCCCCATCTCTCCAACACTCCCACCCACTACTCCTCTCTCTCTTATCCCCCTACTCTCTCATTACCTACTCTTTTTGTCTCCCTTACTATGTGAAAAATCTGTCTCTCCCTATCCACTATCTTCCATCCCCTGCTCTCTCTTTTTCTCTCTCCCCCCACTTCCCCACCCCCTACCCTCGCTCTTCTCACTCTCTCTCCTATCCCTACTCTCTCTCTCTCATCCACACACACTCTCACATCTCCTACTATCTCTCTCCCACCCCTCTCTCTCTCACTCTATCTCCCTCATCCCCTACTCTATCTCTCATCCCCTAGTCTCTTCTCCCCTCCCTCACATCCCCCAACTCTCTCTCTCTCTCTCTCCCCCCCCCATCCCCTACTCTCTTCATTCCATACTCTCTCTCTCCATTAATATGTGAAAATATATCTCTCCCTATCACACCCTCTCCAATCCCCTCCCTCTCTCTCTCCCTCTCTCCCATTCCCTACTCTCTCATTCCCTACTCTCTCTATCTCTATCTCTCTCTCCCCTACTATGTGAAAAATTTATCTCCCTATCCCACCCTCTCCCATTCCCTACTCTCTCTCTCTCTCTCTCTCTCTCTCTCTCTCTCTCTCTCTCTCTCTCTCTCCTATCCCCTACTCTCTCTTTGTCTCCTACTCTCTCTCCCTCACTCTCATCCCCTACTCTCTCTCTCCTCTCTATCTCACACACACACACTCCCATTCTATACTCTCTCTCTCTACCCCCCATATCCCCTAGTCTCTCTCTCCCCTACTATGTGAAAAATTTGTCTCTCCCTATCCCACCCTCTCCCATCACTCTCCCCCTCTGTCTCTCTCTCCCCCTCTCCCTCTCTCCCATCCCCTACTCCTCTCTCTCTCATCCCCTATTCTCTTTGTCCTCCGTAATATGTAAAAAATCTATCTCTCCCTATCTCACCATCTCCCATCCCCTACTCTCTCTCTCCCACTCCCACCCCTACTCTCTCTCCTATCCCCTACTCTCTTTTTCATCCATACACACTTCCATATCCTACAATCTATCTCTCCCACCCCTTACTCTCTCTCTCCCATCCCTTACTCTCTCTCTCCCTTCCTCCCATCCCCTACTATCTCTCCTCTCTCTCTCTCTCACACACACACTTCCCATCCCCTATGCTCTCTCTCTCTCTCTCTCTCTCTCTCTCTCTCTCTCCTCTCTCTCTCTCTCTCTCTCTCTCACCCCCATCCCCTAATATCTAATCCATACTCTCTCACCTACTATATGAAAAATCTATCTCTCTATATCCCACCCTCTCCCATGCCCTCTCTTTCTCCCTCTCTCCCCATCTTCTACTCTCTCTCTCTCTCTCTAAATCTCTCCCCCCTACTATGTTAAAAACTATCTCTCTCTATCCCATCCTCTCCAATCCCCTACTCTCTCTCTATCACATCCTCTCCCACCCCCTACTCTCTTTCACTCACTCTTTCTCTCCCATCCCATACTCTCTCTCTCTCTCTCTCACACACACACACACACACACACACACACACACATCCCCTTCTCTCTCTCCCCTCTCTCCACCCTTTGCTCTCTCTCTCTCTCTCTCTCTCTCTCTCTCTCTCTCTCTCTCTCTCTCTCTCTCTCTCTCTCTCTCTCCCATCCCATACTCTCTCTCTCACACACACACAAAGACAAACACACTCTCATCCCCTACTCTCTCTCTCTCTCTCTCTCTCTCCCTACTCCCTATCTCATACATACACACACTCCCATCCCCTATTCTCTCTCCCTCTCCCCCCCCTCTCTCCCACTCTCCCACTCCCTACTCTCTCTCTCCCACTCTCTCTCACATCCCCTACTCTTTCTCTCACAAACACACACAATCTCATCCCCTACTCTCTCTCCCTCTCTCCCTCTCTCCCACCCCCTACTCTCTCTCTCTCTCTCTCTCTCTCCTCTCTCTCTTCTCTCTCTCTCTCTCCACCGCCCCTCCCTCCCTCCCTCCCTCCCTCCCTCTTTCCCATCCCCTACTCTCTCCGTCTCCACTACTATGTGAATAATCTATCTCTCCCTATCTGATCCTCTTCCATCCCCTACTCTCTCTCTCCCACTCTCCCACCCCCTACTATCTCTTTCTCACACTCTCTCCTATCCTCTACTCTCTCTCTCATCCATACACACACTCTCATCTCCTACTCTCTTTCCACCCCTTACTCTCTCTCACTCTCTCTCCCATTCCCTACTCTCTCATCCCCTACTCTCTCTCCCTCCCTCCCTCCCATCCCCTACTCTCTCTATCTCCTTTCTCTATCTCTCCCTCTATCTCTCCCCCCCCTTATTCTACTCCTACATCTCATACTCTCTCCCTTACTTTGTGAAAAATCTATATCTCTGTATCCCACCCTCTCCCATCTACTATTCTCTCGTCCCCTACTCTCTCTCTCCCCTTCTATGTGAAAATTTTATCTCTCCTGATCCCACCCTCTCCCCATCACCTACTCTCTATATCTATCTCACTCTCCCATCCCCTATTCTTGCATCCCCTACTCTCTCTCTCCCCCCTACTATGTTAAAAATCTATTTTTTCCTATCCCATCCTCTCTCTCTCTCTCTCTCTCTCTCTCTCTCTCTCTCTCTCTCTCTCTCTCTATCTCTATCTTGCTCCCCCACCCCTACACTCTTTCACTCACTCACACTCTCTCCCATCCCCTACTTTCTCTCTCACTCACATCCCCTTCTCTCTCCATCTCCCACTCTCCCACACCCTGCTCTCTCTCACATCCCCATCTCTCTCTCTCTCTCTCTCTCTCCTCTCTCTCTCTCTCTCTCTCTCTCTCTCTCTCTCGCTCTCTCTCTCTCTCCTCTCACTCTCACTCTCTCTATCTCCCTCCCCCACCCCTCCCTACTCCTCTCTCTCTTGATATATATATATATATATATATATATATATATATTATATATATATATATATATATTATATATATATATATATATATCATGTATCTATCTTGATCTTCATCTCCATATTTCTCTAGCTAAATCCCTCTCACTACTCTATTTTACTATATATTTCTCACACATCTTCTCTCTCCTATCACACCCTCTCCCATCCCCTACTCCTCTCTCTCTCTCTCTCTCTCTCTCCTCTCTCTCTCTCTCTCGCTCCATCTCTCCCTATCACACCCTCTCCCATCTCCTACTCTCACCCCATCCTCTATGCTCTCATTTTCTACCCTCTCTCCTTCCCTCTCTATTAAAATTTAGGCTTAAAGAGTGTGTGTGCACTAAAGCACGTACACACTATGTAAGCCTAATTTTAAAAATTCTTTAAATAGCATGCATACACTATTACGTCCACACACTATTTAAAACTTTGATTCTACCAAGATTAAGGCTTGGTTTTCCTTGGGGATCCAACCCAAAGGTTGGAGTCTCTAAACTGGTCTGAGACATGTTTTGTAGCAAATATATTAAAAATGATAGATTTTTCTAATGTGCTCTCATTCATGTTTCCTCATGGTTGGGCATCGATAAAATTAGGTTACATGACATTGTAGATCTTTGTGCTAGCTATATAACCATGTAGTTTATTTTTAATTTGAACTATTTCATTTTATTGGTCATCATTATAGACATCTTTGTACAAATTTTTTCCATGAGGGATGTGAAAAATAGGTCACAACCTCTTAAAATTTTGCTTGGCACTAGGCAATGTTGAGTGACAAATTTTCTCGGCACAAGAGGGTGTTGAGTGACAGGAGGATGGAGCCAAGAAAATTTGACACAAAATGAAGTCGAGTGACTCAGCACCAAGGGCAACTTGGAACAATGTATATTGAGTGAGCTCAGTAGTGAAGATGCCAAGTAAGCTCAGTCACCACTGCAAGGTGATGGTTAATAGTAACAATAGAGATAGATCCCAGTCAAAGTCTAAATTGAGTAAGCAATATAATAGATTGTCATTAAAACTCAGAGGGAAAAACTTCAAAACTTGCAAGTATGGATATCTTAAATGTAAAACATGTAATGTTAAATAGAAGGAATATAAGAGTCAACCAATTTGCTTTCTTGTTTGTATTCTATTTAGCAAAACTATTACAAAATCTGGGAGCATTCGACTTCAACTAGAAAACCCTAAAATACTTCAAACTTATTAAATTTTAAACTTTAAAATTAGAGCTCTAATGGCTGCATACAATAATGCCTGGAGAAATCATTGCTTCATAGGTCAAATCAATATGAACTTACAAAATAAAAAAAAGGGTCCAAGATGTGTTGAAGCTTCCTTTTGTCTTCTAAACTCTAACTTGATCTGTTGATCAACTTCCTACTCTGCTCTATTCTTTTTCACTTCTCTGCTCTACTCTACAACTAATACAATCCTTCTGCTCTATCAAATGAATCAGATTCATTCCTTTTGTCTCTTGGCAAAAACATTTTCCCTCTCATTTCAATTTTGAATTCACCTACCTACATTTAATGTTTCTGACTATTGTGCAGGTTGTCAAGGTGATAGGTGGGCATTTCGCTCAAGGGGTAAATAGCTTACACATGATATTTCAACACTCCCCCTTTGTCCCAAGCCAAACAAAACAAGGATCACTCTTGATCCAAATCAAATACACCAAGACACTCTCTTAGGTGTACAAAATTTTATATATTTTCTAGCTGCTACTCAGACTTGCAAAATTCCATTTTGATATCTCCATTCTCCACCAACTCTCTGATAAAATGATATTTGATCTCTATGTGCTTGCTTCTCCATGGAAGACTAGATTCTTTGACAATGCAATTAAGGAGATGGTGTCAAAAATGATTTTTGTCCTATCCTCTTTCCTTTCATTCAAATCTGTCAAGATCATGCTTAACCAAATGGCTTAACATGTTGTTGCATTTTCTGCTATCTATTCAACATTTTCTATAGATAGAGCAACAATAGGTTGCTTCTTGGATTCCCATGAAATTGCACTCGATCCCATATGAAACATGTATCTGGAAGTGCTCTTCCTATCATCTAAACTTCTAGCCCAATCACTATCCATGTAACCAACTTGAAAATTTTTTCTATAGTATACAAAATCCCAAATCCCTTGGTACCATTCACATACCTTAGGATCACTTTCCTACTTGCCAATGGAAATCCTTTGGTGTTTCCATAAATCTAAAAATCAAATTTACTGCATGCATCATCTCTGGCTGAGTTGCAATCAAATACATCAAACTTCCAATCATACTCTTGTATAGTGTTGGATTTACACTTTTGTTGTAATCTTCCTTGCTCAACTTCAGACCTACTTTTGTTGGTGTTGGGGTTGCTTTACTGTTATGCATTTTAAATCTCTCTAAAATCTGCCTTGCATACGTTTCTTGAGAGATGAAGATGCTATCATGCATTTGTTTTACTTCTATGCCTAAAAAGTACTTCAAGAGACCTAGGTCTATCATTTCAAATTCATTCTTCATAGTCTCTTTGAACTTACCAATTAAGAAATTATCATTTCTAGTGAAGATTAAGTCATTCACATACAACACAACAATAAATAGATTACTATTTTTTGTCTTGGTGTATAGTGTGGGCTCACCATCACTTTCGCTAAAGACATTTCTAATCAAATATGAGTCAATCTTGTTGTACCATGCCCATGGAGCGTGCTTGAGCCCATATAGAGCTCTCTTCAATCTATACACCTTGTGTCCTACACTTGCAAGTTCATAACTAGGTGGCTGCTCCACATAAAATTCTTCCTTCAATACACCATTCAAGAAGGTGGACTTCACATCCATTTGATATACCTTCCATTTGTGTTGGGATGTAATTGCTATGATAGCACATAGGTTTACATTCTTTCAACTAGGGTATATGTCTCATCATAATCTCTTCCATACTAATACATATAACCTTTGACCATTAAATGTACCTTATGCCTATCTATTTTTTCCTTTAGCATTGCACTTGTAAACCCATTTCACTTCAATTACTTGTTTCTTGGGAGGCAAAGCAGTTAATCCCATGTCTCATTTCTTTCAATTGCATCTTTTTCCTCATCCATGGCATTACACCATTTCTCTTCATTCACAACTTCCTCAAAATAAATTAGATCACTATGAGAGAATAATGCAAAATTTACACTCTCATCATAATCTTCATCATACCTTTCATCTTGGTATGTTTCCCGTAGACTCTTAGTTTTTCTTGTCAATAGGGAGACAAGAGTGTGATCTAAATTTTTAGTACTGTTGCTGCTACTAGTTTGCATACTAGCTCAGGGTCATCTTGAGATACTTGGAGCTATTGCTCAGCATGTTAAGGGTTGCTTCCCATTTTTCCTTTGTCTGCAATCCATGTTAGCTGCTCCATCTTCTTGTTAATCACCAATGTCATCTTCTTCCTCTTCAATAGTAGGCACTATACTTGAAGTGCTTGAGGATTGATCTACTGAGCCATTCCATGACTAATTTTCAAGAAATTCCACATCTCTTGAAATGATGATCTTCTTGACAATTAGATCATATAGCCTATAGGCTTTTTATTCTAAGTTGCACCCTATGAAGATGCACTTCACACCTTTTTCACCTAGTTTCTGCCTTTTTTCTTTAGGCACATGTGCATATGCTACACATCTTAATAGTCTCAATTGTTCAACTGTCCATCTATTCCTTTACCATGCCTCAAAAGGTATCTTTTCATGAACTGACTTTGTAGGAAACCTATTGATCAAGAATGCTACTATTGCTATAGCCTTTCCCTAATATTCAATGGGGAATCCCTTGTCTTTCATCATGCTTCAAGTGTCATTTAAACAATGGTCCTATTCTTTCTCTTAGCCACTCCATTTTACTGTGGAGTATAACTGGCTATAAGCTCTTTTCTTATGCCATTTTTCCTACAAAAAATTAAAAACATACTAGAGGTATACTCCCCTCCTCTATCTGATCTAAGGACCTTAACATAGTGTCC
Organism: Cupressus sempervirens; assembly: GCA_028749045.1. NCBI lineage: Eukaryota > Viridiplantae > Streptophyta > Pinopsida > Cupressales > Cupressaceae > Cupressus > Cupressus sempervirens. Next base: position 629,505,878 of record CM053793.1, read on the forward strand.
ACATTCTTTTTCAGTCAAGGCTTTAAATTCTACAAATTTGTCAAATCCCTCAAATTTGTTCTTTAAAAAATACACCCATGTCCTAGGATTGAAATCACTTTTAAAAAATACACCCATGTCCTGGGATTGAAATCACCTAGAATCAAAGGGAAGCCTATGTTACTTACCCAAAATGCAAGCCTCACACTTGTCATAGGAATCTACTAAACTTGGCAAACCATCTACCATTATTTTCTTGTACAAGAAATTTAAATGAGCAAAGCCAAGATGTCCATGCCTAAGATGCAAAAGCTTGCAAGGGTCTTCAATCATGCTCATAAGAGCTAATTGTTGATGTACTATTGTACATTAATGCTTAGGAGGTGTAGCACTAACTTGAGAAGAGAAACATGTCTCTATCTTCATGGGAACATCTGGTTCTTTGTCATTTGAACTATTGCAAGTAATCTATTACTCCCATCCTTCTCATGAATGACAAATTTATCATTTTTCATAAGCACCTTATATCTATTTTGAATGAGTTGTCCAACACTCATCAAGTTGTGCTTCATATTGGGGGGAAAATATATATTATGCATCTCCTTCTTCTCACCTTGCTTGGTGTGGATCATGATAGATCCTTTGCTCACTATGGGAATGGTTTCATTATTTCCCATCTTAATTTCAGACTTAAAAGTCTTGTCAATGAAGGAGAATAAACTTTTATTACCACTCATGTGGTTTTTATAACTGTTGCCTAGGCACCATACCTCAGGGCTGCCTTCTTCACCAATGTTACACATGATGAAGGATGTGGGATTGATTGCATTTCCCATATCCACATTAGCCACATTAGCATTCAACTTTGACTGATCATCTTGCTTCTCCCAACATTCACTTGCATAATGTCCATACTTATGATAGTAGTAGCATTCAACATTGCTCTTGTTAGAGTTGGAATTCTTCTTACCTCCTCTAGAGTTATTTTTAGAGGTGCTTGCTCCCTCTTGGTTGCTTGCTCTTCTTGAGTTTTCTGCACCAACATTCCTTTGACCATTCCTTCCATGACCTCTACTTCTTGAGCTTCTATTGGAGCCATTTCTACCTCTCCCCCTACCTCTTGAATTCTCTTGAGCCTTGAAAGACTGCTCTTGCAAGGTTGTTGTTGATGTGTTTATCCAGTGCTCATGGGTTTGTAGAGTTCCCATCAAATCATCCATGGTCAATGTGGTGAGGTCTTTTGCCTCCTCAATGGTCATAACAAGATTGTCATATTGTTGAGGTAAACTCATCAGTATCCTTTCCATAATCCTCTACTCCACATAATCTTCTCCATTTGACTTGAGCTGGTTTATTAAAGTGGAGATTTGTGAGTTAAACTCTACAATAGGTTCATTGTCTTTCATCTAAAGGTTATCAATGTAGCTTTACTACTCTGACCTTATCAATCCCCTTGAAGTTCATCTCAAGGATGTCCCATGATTTCTTTGCATAATTTGTTGTTGCAATCTTTAGAAAGATTGTCTCTATCATTGCTACCTTAATCAAACTTAATGCCTTTGCATCTTTTTTCCTTGATACTTTCAATTGAGTCTTCTATGGGTTTGTGAGGGAAGCATATACTATTGAGATGGTAAAATCATTGAATACATTTAATACAAACTCCCACAAATCATTTGCAACCATTATGGTTTTCATCTTCTTTGCCCATGTGTCATAATTTTGTCCATTAAAGGATGGTGGTTGCTGCCATATCTTTCTTGCATCTCCTACCATGTCGAATATCCCAAAAAACAAATGCCCTAACTCACTATGGATGTGGGGCCTTATAGCTTTGATACCATGTGAAAAATAGGTCACAACCTCTTAAACTTTCACTCAGCACCAGGCAATGCCAAGTGACAAATTTTCTCAGCACAAGAGGGTGCCAACTGACAAGAGGATGGTGCCAATTAATCTTGGCACAAAAGGAAGTTGAGTGACTCAGCATTATGGGCCACTCGGCATAGTGTATGTTGAGTGAGCTCAGTCAACACTCCAAGGTGATGCTCTATAGTAGAGGATGTTGAGTGAGCTCAGCAATAACAACAGTGATAGAACCCAGTCAAAGACTAAATTAAGTAAGTAGTATAATAGACTGCCATTAAAATTTAGAGGGAAAAACTTCAAAACTTGCAAGTATGGATATCTTAAATGTAGAAGATGTAATGTTAAGTAGAAGGAAGACATCAGTTAACCAAGTATGCCTTCTTTCTTGCTTGCTTGTATTCTATTCAAAAATACTATTACAAACTCTAGAAGCATTCAGCTTCGACTAGAAAAATCATAAATAACTTCAAACTTATAAAACTTTCAACTTTCAACTTACAGCTCTAATGGTTGCATGCAACAATGCCTGGAGCAATCATTGCTTCATAGGTCGAATCAATATGAACTACAGAATAACAAAAGGGGTCTAACATGTGATGAAGCTTCCTTCTATCTTCTATACTCTGCTCTATGCTCTTGTACTTCTCTACTCTGCTCTGCAATTGATCCAATCCTTTTGCTTTATTGAATGAATCAAATTCATTCCTTTTGTCTCTTGGAAAAAACATTTTCCCTCTCATTTGGAGTTTGAACTCACCTACCCACATTCAATGTTTCTGACTGTTGTGCAGGCCATCAGGTTGGTAGATGGGCATTTGGCTCAAGGGGCAAATAACTTATACATGATATTTCAACAAGGGACACTAGGAGGGCCACCCTTAATCATCACACACTAAGGAATAAATTAAGCTTGCAAAAATAAGTCAACTTTGACTATTTAACACTTTTAGCATAGGAATCAGACTTTAGTGTGTGATGTTTAAGCAGTCTGTCCTAAGAACAAGGGGTAAAGGGTTATGGATTCAAAAGTAGACAATCATGATCTAAAAGCGTGAGAGTCTTATTTTCTCTAAGTCGATGGCCGTACAAAATCAAACCATAGAAGTATGAAGGAAGTTGAAGCTCCTCATACATAGTGGAGGAAGGAGGACCCTCCATCACCGAGTTCCATATAAAAAAACCTCCCACATCTACATGAATATCCCATAAGTCACAATTCTTTAAAAAACAATTTGAAGAGCATCTTTTGAAAAATTCCTTTCCTGAAGACTTTCCTATGCAAATACTCATAATATCATCCACGGAATACAATAATATCATCCACAAACTACAATAGATTAAATGCATTAGAAAGAAATGTTGAAACAGTTTGAGTGGAGTAAAGCACATGTCGTGCAGTTGGTGCAAGAGTTTTTTCCCAAAATTACTTGGTGCACATTCCTCCTATTTGGGTAGCACTCTATAAAAAAATATCACTCCCATGTTTTCATTTGTCATAAAGTAATCAAATGCAACTTCCCTTGCTAGAGGAGAAATGAACACCTTAAAATTTTGAAGATTATACTCAATGAAGTGCTTCAAAAAATTGTAATAAATCACCCAATTTTCACTATATTGCAAGCCTTTGTTAAACTCAACCATAGAGCCACTGCTGCTCATTGTGCCAAAAATTGGAAACAAGTAAATATAAACCGAGGCCCTAAAAATGAATTGGAATCCCCAGTGACATGTTAAAGTCGAAACAAGTAAACATAAATTGATGCCTTGAAGAAAACAAAAAATTGAATTTAGAATGAGGGAGCTCTGCTGGCGGTTTTCAAAACCAACGGTGCCATCTATTTTTGAACCTATGAAATGCACCAAGACCAAACAGACAATTGTAGAGGAATTACCTTCCCTGGAATCCAGAGATGTCAACGCCATATATTTTTCTACAACATTTTCTTTCCGTAAATCACCATGCATTAATTTCAAAATTCTTGTTCCATACACCAATTTCAAGGTTCAGAACTAGCTGGTCCAAAGTCTCTGTACAACTTTCACAAAACAAAATTTGATGCAATCCAACAAGAACAGACAAATCCTTCTCATTGATCAACATATGCAGAAAAATAAGAAATGAGCACATTTAATCCTTGGCTAGCACGGCACCAAGGAGGGATTTTAAATAATAAAATGAAACACATGCAATGATGTAACTTACGATCTAAACATTCCTTGGATGGGCTTCTGTTGGTACGAAAACTTCCTTGAAATTCCTCCCTTCTCTCAAGCCTTTTCTCTGCAAATCCAAAACCTTATTAGGGTCATTAATTCTCCTGTAACGCAAAGCTCTGTCCAAGATTTCCAAACCTTTGCTTCCATTTACATTATTTCCACTCACGTCTTCCAAGCGGACGCTAACTTCTCTCATCTTCAAACTGGTGGATGAAATTCTGCACTTCATCTCAACGATACATTTTGCACAAGAAATTTCACTCTTGAAGCCGGTTGTCTCTGCTCAGCCAAGGGAATCCAACTTGAAAGATTAGCAGTCTGCCCCGTCCTCTTGTTGATTAGAATCCAGCTCAACTTTATATTTTCCCTCAATTTCCTCCATATTTCACCCTCTTTTCTCACCCCATCGATTGACATGATTGGGGGCGAACCATCTCCATGAGTATCCATGACATTTTCAAGATTAATGATGTCAGTCTGGAAAGGGGATTGAAGGAACCCCTGACACGATCTTGGAAAAGAGAGGTTTATTATCATAATGCACATCCACAACCCACATTAAATCACTAGATTCATGAGCCTCCATGCTACCATTATGCTGATTATAATGACTCGGAATGGCCTCATCAGAAGTGGATGCATTAATAACAGAGAAACTATTTACATAGAATTTTCTAAAGCCACCGAGTGAAGTAGAGATGAGATGTTTAAGCTGTGGGTTTTGTGTGGAAGGCCAACGAACGAAGCACGCATCTTCTCACAAACTCTCCTGGCTTGAAATAGAGAAAAACTATGCAGAAACACATCCCGCCTTTCCAAGTTTTCTGCTATCCACACGACCTAAGACTTCCGTGAGAACATAATCGTCTAAATTAGTCATGTTGAAATTCGTACTTCTCCCAATGAAACTGGTCTTATAACTTTGGAGTTTGTGAGATGCCAGAAACTATATTGAGGTAGAACCAGGGAGTGGATATTATAAAATGAGAGCTAGATCTTGTAATAATTCGCTTCTCCCAAATACGGCCACAAGTTATAGTCTGCTTTTGAATGCGCCCTTATGTTTGTTGCCTTCGCTTTGTTTTATTGAGCTGATTTGGTCAAATTGCCTTGGCTTCGGTGTTTTCGAAGGCCAATTTCAACAAACTTATTTCTCAAAACTCAGGGTTTGCATCTGAATCTTTGGAAAATTCATTAATCCCGCATTTTCTAGGGGAGGTAAAATAATTTGTCTTATGCTTTATTTCACAAGTTGTGGGGGAGGGTGTATGTACGTCGACTTTTGTCTTTCTAATATCGAGTCTTGTAATATATTTGTACTATAAATTAATTAATTCATTATAAAATGAAAAAGCTTAATCAATGTTAGTCAAAGTCTACTTGCTTTGGAAATACTTAAATATTATATTTTATAAATAAATATATTTATTTAAAAATAAAGTAAGTTTTTTGTTTTAAATGTCATAAGGATATATTATTCTATCATATTTAAAATAAAATGTCAAATTTTTTAAATATTAGATTTTCTACATTTCAGACATGACATTAGTTTTGACTCATAAATATTGACAAATCCTCGAAAAGGAATCTTACACTTCACTTGTCTTTATTGTCTAATTGTAAAAGATTATTTTTTCATAATTGTAATAGATAGTTGTATTATAAACAAATAATAGTAAAAATAATTTATAATAAAAATAAAATACATAATTGATGTTAGTCAAAATATATCTGCTTTTAAATATATAAGAATCTTGAATGTTATATTTTAAAACTAAAATATGTATTTTTTTAATTATAATATATCATTATCATGTATTATTGTGTGTTCCGTAATTACAATAAAATGTCCACTTACTAAAATTAGACTTGCTTCATTTCTAGGCATGATACTAGTGGTTGAACTTATAAATGTTTATAAATTCTTATAAAGGAATCTTACAGTTCCCTTGTCCTTTTTGTCTAATTGGAATAGATTATTATCTCATAATTGTAATTATATTTGAAACATAAGTTTTACATTGCTATAGATTTTTTTTCTACTTGTAATACTAATATATAAAAGCCTCATGAGCTTGAGCTTTTAACATTCATATTAGTTTATTTATTTAATTTTTTCATCCCAATCATTTTTAAATAGGTTGAACAATTGCAAAATACTTTCTACTAGAATATGAACTAATTATAAATATTTAATTTTTCAAAATAATGCTTCCATTAATAATTTCCATCTCTTCACAAGTTGTGAAAAGTTATTATCTAGTATGTTGAACTTGTTTTAATTTATATACACATGAGTTCCTTGAGGGGTGGAAAGCTCGGGGGATGGCTTATTCATATTCAGGGAAGAAAAAAAGGTATTTGTACTAGTAAGAAATTAAGGTATAGGTATTAGATCTCTTTCTCTCAAGGCACTAAACCAATATGGAATCTACACAAAATGTATTTCAACATGCAAAATATTAGACTCAACAATGCCTATAGGAGGGGTGTAACCATATTCCTTAATAATTTCTCTATTTTTTCCATCATTTCTCTAGGGATAGAACTTAATCCTTCTTTACCCAACAATAACAAGATGGGATTTGGAGAATTTTTTTAACATGACTAAGATTGACAGGAAAAATCCGTCGAAGCAAAGGTTTTGGTAGTTCAAGAAGGATAGGAGAATGCCGCAACTCTAATAGAGGAGATTGTAAATTAAAGGGTTCATAAAAAAATTAAGGCATATGCATGAAAGGAAGATGTTATCTTAGTCAAAATACATGCCTTATGATCTCACAATCAATATATGGAGAATCATCAAATAAGAAAATAAAAATGATGCAAGGAAAAAACATGGAAAAGAAGGCCCTTCTTGTCATATGAGAACATAACACTTCAAAAAAGAAAATGAATACAAAAGTTTCAATATAATGATATTGGATCAATTTGTGTTTCATGCTTCTCATTAGAGAATTTGGAAATAAACTATTCTAATAAGGTTAAATAAAAACTTCTAGATGTAGAGGATAAGGTAAAGATAAATTTTGATGTAATTAGGAAAGAAGGTCATATTCATAACAAATATATTATGGATAAATCCCCTTAGTAATTTGAAATAGAAAAAGGGATAAATCAACTTTTAGCTTTCAAGAAGATTCAATATGAAATAGAGGCTTTGAAAAGAAGATTTACTGAGGCTTTTATCCTCGTCCTTTTATTAAAACTATAGAGGGAATTACATCATTATATAAACCTTAGAATTTTGGATTTCATCTTTCAAATAAGGAAAATGAATGTCATAAGATATTCAATCTATTAGATTTAGTGGTAGAGAAAGAGAAATGGGAATGATTCTTAGGTCTATAATAAAGGAGGAGAAGAAAGGATGCCTCCTTTTTATTTAAGCCATTAATAATTTATAATATCACAAAAGTTGATATAAATAAAATTGAGTTAGTATCCAAATTTCTAGATCAACATGTATAGTTAGGATTAGATAAACTACCATTGTGTCATGGGACCCTTAAACCTACTTTGGTTCTCCCAAGTATGATCTTGTAATAATACATGATTTTAGGAGTAAAGAATGAGTATATAAAAACATTAAGTCAATAGAAAAACCCAATACACTTAAATTTAATTTTTTTTAATCTTAGAAGGGTTGTAAAGATATTTAATTAATTTTAAAAAAAAAAATCAAGGGGCTTTGGATATGGAGAAAATATTATATAATAATCAATAAATAGGATTTTCAAATAACGACTACTGAGAAAGAATATTTTCTCAAGGAAATGTCTCAAAAAATTAATATTGAGGTAATAATAATTCCTAAATCATTGGGGTGGAGAGGTACTCAAATACAAGAAAATCAACACAAGGTAATGCTTTGTAAGAAAAAAAAGAAAAAAAAACACTATTCAATCATTTTTTGAGAAGGTATAGTACATCCTCTTTAAGAAATATCTAATCAAATAATGAAAAAATGTGGTACTATGGAAGAGTTAGTGGTCTAATCAGAAAAGGACATAAATTAATTGTTTCTCTTATTAAAACTAAGATGAGAAGGAAAATTTGGAGAGTCCTAAATAAATGCCAACAAGAGAGAAAAATAGGTAAGTTGTTGGTGATTATTGTTGGTTTAATTAACAAATATTTATTAAAATTTACTTAGAATAATGTACTACATATAAGGGATTCCATTGTAGGAAATTAGGAGTTTATATCTTATTTTAGCACATTGTGTAGGATAGTTCCACTTTAGCTAGAGACGGTTGTTAACTCATTCTACTTTATTTGTGAAATCCACCTTTAGTGCTCTTAACAAATTAACATCCTCACATTGTTGCGCATACTTCACCTTAGGTGGACATGTAATGCATGCTACAAATTTTTGCTAACAACCTCAATTTGTGGGTTAAGTAACTGATTAGCTAAGACTTGTTGGTCATCTTAATATATAAGAACCTATAATTTAAGAAATTGTAGCTCCTAATCTCTAGAGGTTTCTTGTGCACCATGGATGTATATGTTGTTCATCAACTCTTTTTTATTCCTAGTCTTTTTTCTTTCATTTTTATCTATGTTGATTTTTACCTCAAAGTTACCCCTTCTCGGAAAACCCTAGTATAGGTTGACCCAAGTCGACCTATACTAGTACGAATTTTTGTATCCCTAACTAATAATTCTATGAATGTATGTGAAACAGTCATATTAGTTGTTATATTATTATTGATGTCAATTTTTAGTTGATTAGACATTATTCTAATTCAATTAGTGCCATATCATTTGATTGATGAAGATGATTTGAAGAAAGTATGTTGATAAGTTAGAGTATTTAGTTGTATGATCTTCAACAACTACTTGAATTTCTTGGATAGTGATAACGTAATGTTGGTTTGATTATTTTAAAATCCTGCAATCTTGTAATGTAATGAGCTATACAAGCTACACTAAGAAAAAAGGTAGAAGAAGAAAGACATTGTTCACCGATTAACTACAATTGTCATTGAGTAGTTGGCAAAGTAAGTTAAAGGTTAGTGTTAATCAAGCAAGTCTAGTGTTAACTGAGTGATGTATTGCCCAAGTAAAATGTTATGTTCACTGAGTAACAAATGGAAGAACACGTTTAGAAAGATGGAATCTGAAGCCAACTTATAATGAAAATAAAGAATGTTCCAATCCTAAAGTCAAATTATGTTATTGGATCTATGACTAGAAAAAAATGATGAAGATTGAAAAAAGATAATAATAAACATAAATTTCTATGAAATTTATATTTTCTAAGTGACTAAACTCAATGAATATGAAATCTATAGATCTGATTAAGTGGAAAAACCTAGAGAATTCTGGGAGAATAGAGACTACTATTTAAGGAGATGTTTGAGAAAGTTATTGGTTGTTGATCATTGGTGGAATTGTTGGATAAAGTAAATAAAAGTGTGACATTATTGAAGTTGTAAGAAGCAAGGTGATTTTAGCAGAATATAAGGAAGATCAAGTAGAGTTAAGTGCAAAGTGAAAGAGTAAAGGTGTGAATGGGCCAAAAGAAAGAGATAAAAAAGAGACCAAGTAGAATAGAGATTTGAACAACCAAGGTAATGCTAAACCAAACATATCATTTGAACTATTACTTTCTAATAATTGTACCCTAAAAATAACTTTATCAAGTGGATGTAACAAGATTGTGAAATCCTATATGGTAACATTGATTATTAATGTATGTAAGTCCTTTAGATCAGGTCACTCTTTAGACAAGATCAAGGAGTGATAACGTCTAGATGACCTTTCTGTGTAAATCCTCTAACTATGTGAAATTAATAATGTGTATGTAAGAATTTGACAAGGTTTGGTCCTTGCCAAGCTCACTTTTGAAGAGTGAAATTATTTGAGTTGCCACTAAGTGATTTTTCCCTTTACAAGGTTTCCACATTAAAATCTTGGTTCCAATTGTGTGAACCTTTTTCCATTGTAAGTTAATTTTTCATAATATTTATTTATCATTACAAGTTAGTAAAGCTATTAAAGCTAAGATTAATTACTGATACTTGGTAATAATAGAAACTATGAGTTAAAAATTTGGTGTAAATTGATTACAAAATTGAATTTTGTAGCTGAATAAGATCATTGAGTTATTATTTTTTATATTTATGAAGTATGATTAGTACTTAAGTGTTTGAAGCGACTATAGGATAACTAATTCACCCCTAGTCTCAGTTATCTAACAATTGGTACCAAAGCACAGTCTTTGGAGAAATAAGTTTAAGGGAACTTGAGCTACAAATTAGAATATGAGTAAGAGAGAGATACTAGAAAGTTGCACAAGGAGAATTTCTTCTCATGGCATGATAGAATTGTTAGAATGATTTTAGAATAACTGGGAGGTGGGTGGGGGGGAGAGGGTCGGTGGTGAATAAGTTATTATTAGGTCCAAATGTACTAATTCAACTTTTAAATACCTCAAACAACTTAGATCTATTCTTTTAATAGCTCTGTCTCTATAAAAAATTAATATTTAGTAAAATGTAGTTCATTGTCCCAATAGTAACTGACTTAGAGAATGATAAACATTAAATAGTAAAACATTTCAAACAATATTTGCACAAGTATGATGCCAAGATTTGACGTAGAAACCCAATTTGAAAAAATACGACAAGTAACATGCTACACAATTTTCGATCTTTTGGAGCAAGTTCTATTAGAAGCCAAACTTATCAAAGGTTACAATACACACTATAAGCTGTGACCATGTTAAAGGATTTAATCACTCTATTATGAGTAGCCTTGTTAGAGGACTTAAGAATATTCCATTAGAATGTCATCTTGATTAAATATTTTATAAATAACTATTAGGTCAACCTTCATTAAAGGATTTTAATTGATACAATGGTTAGAAAGTAACAACAGGTTTATCTGATGAATACAACTAACTTTGCAAATACAAATCACAATGTAGCTCATCTGCTAATTCATTGAATTAACTTCATTTATATCTCCATCATTGTCTCTGATTTGTTTGGAAAATATTTCAAACCATCTCTCTCGACCTTTGTTTTGCTCCCTCTTCCATGGTCATTTCCAACAAGAGCTTTTATATAGAATTTAGACTATTATATAAAGATTTTTCATATTCTTCATGCATGCAAATTCGAACTTCACAAAGAGAAATTTGCATATTATTATCTGTTTTAGTCAACCTATAGTTCATGCTACATGTGGCCCAATTTTATCTATAGTTTATATGGAATATTCTTTGTAACACCCACCAATAGTTGTATGAAAGCTATTACAAATAGAGGCCATGTAGTCATGCATACTCAATCAATGAAAATTAATTGGTTCACCTTTTTCCTATATTGGTAGCACTCTATAAAAAAAAATATTTCCCATGTCTTCATCTATCATAATGTAATCAAATGGGACTTCCCTTACTAGAGTATACTCCATGAAGTACTTCAAAAAATTCTAATAAATCACCAAATTTTCCCTATCTTGCAAGCCTTCATAAGCTCAACTATAGAGCCACTACTGCTCATTGTACCAAAAATTGGAAACGAGTAAATATAAATCGAAGCCCTGAAAATGAATTGGAATCCAGCGTGACATATTAAAGTTCAAACAAGTAAATATAAATCGATGCCACAAAAACAAAAATGAAAATTGAATTTACAATGAGGGAGCTCTACTGGCGGTTTTTAAAACCAACTGTGTCACCTGTCCTTGAACCTATGAAATCTACCAAGAGCGAAAATGAGACAATTGTAGAGAAATTACCTTCCCTTCAATCCAGAGATGTCAACACCATATATATTCTACAACTTTTCTTTTTTCGTAGACCCCCATGCATTAATTTCAAAATTCTTGTTCCATACACTAATTGTTAAGGCTGAGAACAAGCTAGTCCCAAGTCTCTGTACAACTTTCACAAAAGAAAAATCAATCGAATCCGACAGGCACAGACAAATCCTACTCATTGATCAACATTTGCACAAAAATAATAAAAGAGAACATTTAATCCTTGGCTAACATGACATGAAGGAGGGATTTCAGATAATAAAATGAAACATGTGCAATGATGTAACTTATGATCCAAACATTCCTTGGATGGGCTTCTGTTGGTACGGCAACTTCCTTGAAATTCCTCCCTTCTGTCAAGCCTTTTTTCTAAAATTCCAAAACCTTATTACGGCTATTAATTCTACTGTAACGTAGAGCTATGTCCAAGATTTCCAAACCTTTGCTTCCATTTACATCATTTCCGCTCATGTCTTCCAAGCGGATGCTAACTTCACTCATCTTCAAACTGGCTTGATCACCACTTGATAAAACTCTACACTTCATCTCAAAGAACATTTTACAACATTGCATGGCAATACGTCCACAGCAAGTAATAAGTAGCTGCCAAAGCACACAACAAATTTCACTCTTGAAGTCGGTTGTCTCTGCTCAGCCATGGGATTCCAACTTGAAAGATTTGCAGCCTCCCCTGTTCTCTTGCTTATTACCTCTAGATTTCACCCTCTTTTCCATCAATTGCCTCTAGATTTCACCCTCTTTTCCCATCTCATCAACCGACATAATTGTTTACAAACCATCTCATCTTCAAGATTAATGATGTCATTTTGGAAAGGAGATTGAAGGAACCACCCTGGACAATTGCCTGCGTAAGGAACTCCCTAGACTATCTTTGAAGAGATGGGTTTATTTTCATATTGCACATCCACAGCCCACATTAAATCAGTAGATTTATGTGTCTCCATGCTACCATCATTCTCATAATGACTCTGAAAGGCCTCATCAAAATCATTAATAACAGAGAAACTGTTTGCATAGAATTTTCTAAAGCTGCCTAGTGAAGAAGAGATGAGATTTTTAAGCTGTGGGTTTTTTGTGGAAGCCCATCGAATGGAGCACGCATCTTCCCACAAATTCTCTTTTCTTGAAATGGAGCAAAATTGTGAAGAAACACACACAGCTTTTGCAAGGGTTTTGCCATCCACACGACCTAAGATTTTTGTGAGAACATCATCGTCCAAAGTCATGTCGAAATTGATGCTTCTCCCAATCAAACCAATCCTCTCATCATGAGATTTGTCAGTAAATGGCCTTCCAAAACATGAGTTTTGTGTGTCTTTGTAGAATATATTAAAAACCATTGACTCACCGATGTAAAAAAATGACAGGAGAGAAAGGACAGAAAAGTGGATCTTGCAATTCGCTTCCGCAAAAGAGGCCATTGGATTTTGCTTGGTTTATTGTGCCGATCAGTCTAAATTGCTTTATCTTTGTGTTTAGACAATCGATTTCGATAATATTATATAAGATTAGCATCGAACTCTTTCTAAATTCCATAAATCACACGGTTTTTAGGGAAACTTAGATGATTAGAAATGAGAAGCATCGGTGTTTGCGCTGTCTTGTCTTTCTTACAACTTGTGGGCCACGGAAGGGTAGAGTTGTTTGTATCTCAATTTCTTTCTCTCTAATAATATTATTGTACTATATATAAATAATTTATTTGCACTTAAATACATAAAAATGTCTGTTATATTTTAAAAATAAATGTATCTATTAATATATAAAGTAAGAAACTTTTCATGTGTAAAATAAAATATCATATTTATTCATAATTGAATGTGAATATATATTCATATACAAAAATATTAGACCTGGCTTCATTTCTTACTATGATACTAGTGATTGAGTTTATCAATATTTAAATACAATCATAAAGGAATCTTAAAATTCAACTTAGATGTCAATCTTGTCCTTTGTTTAATTTAATTGTAATAAAAATTTTGAATATGAAAATATAAATGCTTTACATTATTATTCATTTTGTTTTCTATTTATAGCATTAATATGGAAAAATTATCTATTTATTTATTTTTCTAGTACAATAATTATTAAATAGTTTGGATATTTTAAAAATACTTTTTGTTACAATATCAAATTATTACAAACTCTCAATTTACAAAAACAACAACAAAATTATCCTAACTATTTGGCATCTTCATCACATTTCAAAAAGATATTTTTATCCACTATGTAACATGATTTTGAATTTATTTCTATAAGGGCACCTTCGAGGATGGAAAGGTTAAGAAATTGGCTTATTGAGAGAAGGATAATGGTACTAATAACCAATTAAGGTATAAAATTCATATTTACTTGTTAGAGGGACAAAATCCCTTTCAAATAGATACCGTTAGATTCTATTGTAGTAATGGGAGAACAATAATAGTGTATCCATGCTTCCTAACAACATTGACATTTTATTGATCATGCCCCAGTTAATCCTCCTTTACCAAACAAAATTTACATGTTATAATTACATAAGATAAATTAATTGTAAAATATTATAATATAATCATATTAAAAACTTATCTATTATATTTTATTAAAAAGAAATATTAAATATAATATGATATATGATTATAAATAGTATTTTTTAAATTATAATAAATCATATCATATATAAGAATTATATTTAATATATTTAATAATTTTTCTAATAGGAAGAATCCTATTTGTATAATACAAATAATACATGAATATCCTTGAGTCATTAGCTATCTTTAGTCACCAAAACTATTTTTTTTAACTTACTTTCTTGTTTTCTAGTTTTAGTATTTTTAGTTGTGATCTATCGAGTTTGATCATTTTCTATCTCTATGTTTGCACCTAACTTGGATACTTCACAATCAAGTTGTTGAAAAATCTTGTTCAATTCAATGTTTATTCTTCTTAGTTCTTATGGTTAATTATTAATTTGTTCTCCCAAAGCTCTTTCTTGAGAGATAAAGCTTATTGGGTCTCTTCATGATTTACGTGGTTATTTGGTGGACATCTCTCTTGGATCATTATTTATAATTAGATAAGTTGAGAGAGATTCTTATGATTTGGTAGTAAATCTATATTTCTATTTTCTTATTCTTGGAAAGTAAAATTGTTGCATGACTTAGATCTTTGGAAGGCCTTGTGTTTTGATATTTGATAAGTGATTAGGGAATAAAAATAATAACCTCATGAAAGTTAGGTCTTAACCTAATATCTAATTTTTTTTATTGTAATCTACCATTAATTCCTTGAATGTAATCTACCTGTTGCAAGAAAATTTGAGGTAATCATTGGAATTTATGATAATGCAAGGACATACAAAATATTGATAAGCTATCCTTGTATATTAGTAATTACCTCTATTGTGTCAATTAATGATGCGTGACTTGGAACATCTCCACTAGGGAAAGTCCTATAATGATTGGATGAATAAATTATTAAATTTGTTTTTTAAACAAGTATATTTAAATATATTATAATATACTAGACTCTATTTAATATATATGATTATACCTATGTTTTTCTATCTTTGTCTATTTCCACCTTTATATATAAAAATGCATATATATCTCTATTTATCTTTATTTCTATCTTCCTCTTTATTTCACTATGTGACCTCTATCTTATTACTCCTTATATTTGTATTATGCATCTATCACTTTTGTATTCCCATATTCAATTATAATTCCCCATTACTCCCAATCTTTCTGCTTTCTCCCTCTCTCACTTTGACTCAATTTTTCACTTTTGTTGCCTTTATCTTTATATATTTTTCACTTCTACAAAACTCTCTCTTCCCTCTCAAACATGCATACCCACACATACACATGCGCACACATGCTATACCATCTTATATTTGCAATTATGCCTATAGACTATACCATATGATATTTGCAATTATGCCTACACACTATACTTTCTGATATTTGCAATTATGCCTATGTCTATCTGTGCTCTTTCTTATCTTTGTATTCATCCCCCTAAGAGATGAGATGTTTGAGTTGTGGGTTGTGTGTGGAAGGTCAAGGGAGGGAGCATACATCTTCCCACAAACTCTCTTTACTTGCAATGGACCAAAAAATTGGAGAAACATGGCACTTTTGCAAGTGATTTTCTCCCCATACAACCCAAGATTTTTGTGAGAACATCGCCATCCAAGGTCATGTTGACATTGGTAGTTCTCCCAATCAAACCAGTCCTCTGAAGCTCATGAAATTGTCCCTTCTTATGAATTTGGAGTTTCTGAAGCTCTAGAAAAAATCAAGATTGAGAGATATGAGGTTGAGTCTATCTAGAAACTATATCAAGGGAGAGACATGGAGTCAACATAAAAAATGATGAGAGTTGGATCTAATAACTCATTTGCCCTAAATAGACCTCAAGTTATGATCCGCCTTTAGATGTGCCTTGAAATACCCCACTTATTTTTGCTTTCATTTTTTGTGCTGATTAGGTAAAATGTCTTTGGCTATAGTGTTTTAGGAGATGGATCTCAATATATTTATTTCTCAAAACTTATGGTTGCATTTGAATCCTTATAGAAAATTCATTAAGGTGGCTAATCTTCAGACAAAATGCACCAAAGACAAAAAATGGTCAAACATGATTCTTTATCAAATTCACGAAAAGACAGAGAAATTTTTTCAAAAAATTTATTATTTTTTATCACAAAATATATAGATCATTAAGATCAAATGTTGAAAATCTCAAAAAGATTATTGTGTTTTCCTTTTTTTGAAATTTAGTCAATGGTGCAATTTGTAGGGAGGATAGCTACATCCATTCATTAATCATGTGTTTTCTATGGAAACTAAGATGTTTAGGAAAGAAATGCATCAGTGTCAATGCATACTTATCTTTTTTTTTTTTAACACTTTTGGGTGAGGATTTATGTACATTCATTTGTCTTTCTAATAGTCAATCTTGTAAAATATTTGTAATAAAAATAATAATTTACTAGCACTTGCACCAGAAGGAGGTGCAAGGGATACACTGATAGGTATTATTGAAAAGGTAAATTGAAGATATTGTATAATTCAAAGAAATATTTATATTTGATAGCATAGGATTAAGTTTTTATTATTAAAAATGTAAAATTGTAGAGGTGGTGTAATTCAAAGAAGGATTTAAAATTGATAGCATAGAATTAAGTTTTTATATAGAATGGAGCATATACACATGACAAACTGTCTAAATTGTACAACTTGATATTTTACTTAACATATGACCCTCCAATTCAAGAGTTGGTAGGAATTGTACAATTTATGGAATAATTTTTTTTTCTGGAAAAAACAAAATAATTGGAGTCAAATTCTTGGCTAGCAAGAAAAAATATTTATGTAAAAAGAAAATGAGATTAATTAATAACACGGTGTACATACGAAACAATTGTATAAAATTAAAAATTTAGTCAAATAGTAAAAGCTTTAAATATGTAACTTGACACAGTTCAAATTGTTTTGATCTTTTTTTTTTGTGCATGAATACTTTCTTTGAATTCAATAAATGTCAATCTATAGATAAAAGAAATGGATTACTTTGGAAATGAAAAAAGAAACCAATAAATGAAAAATGAAATTTTTTAGAATGTTAACATTACCATTTTTTGTAGAAGAAGCTTCATAAATCTGGTTTGTATGCGACATTAAATACAAACGTGCTTCTTCTTTCTTTCTAATAATATTGTATGAGGTTTTTTACATCTTGCAAAAGTGTTAAAAAGAGAACGAAGGCTCTATATGAAGTAATAAAGTACGATTTAACAATTCCAACAGTTCCTTGTATGACCATGTATAAAGGTTGCATGGAGAAAATAGATATAGAGTGGTTTCTAATAATAGAAAGTGCAATTTTTGATGATGTGATAAACTACAGTTGTTGGTGGAGATAGAGGTGGAGTGAGGAACTAATCCAACCATCTTGCTTCTATGTATAAATTGAATGGCATGCTTGTGCAAATTCAAAGGAACATTGTGTTCTTCCCATGGGTGGTTGTTGTTAGATTCACGTTTTCCCAACATGTCAAGATAATTTAAGTTATAACCATGGGCAAAGCCCAACTAGGACAAAAATTCCCACTCCTTATATTGCAACAAATCATGCTTATCCATCTCACCATCTGATTTGTTATCCTCTTCTAGGACATCTTCAACCCGATCAGTCTACTCGACATGCCAAACATTATACGATTCTATACTCAACTGATTTCAATGTCTCATAATGTCTTCTTTATTCAAGCCTATATCCATGTGGATCTAATGAAAATGTTTGTAGAGGAGAGGTTCACTCCAATAGAAGGATTCAAAATGTTTAAAGTCTTCTTTTGGAATAGTTATTCTTTTTGGAAATACTTTTATTGTTGTTGGTTCATTTTGTATTCTCCATTTGTCTCATTTCTAAGATGCAACATATGTGTATGATCTTGTTGATTCAATAAGTGTAAGTAGTTCTAGGTCAATTGGATGTTCCATGCAGGCTTATATGGAGCTAGATTCTATTATGCTACCATCAATTATTTGTTTAAGATGGTGCAACACTTTTCTCCCCACATTCAAAGACATAAACTAGCGATTGCAATTAACAATAGGTAATTTTTGAAGCATATGGCATGTTTCTTGTGCACTAATGTCTCTTTCAGCAATAATCCAAGCCATAAATTTTTGGTATGCTCTAACAACATTCTCATCTGATTTTGAATCTGAATAAATTCTTCCGAAAATCTGAACACATCTTTCAAATTTATTTTCACCTTTTGAGGTATATTTGGCAATGTATTTGAGAACCAAAGCTCAAGATGTAATAGGTTGGAAATCTATATATTCTCTCCATAGTGCTAGCATCTAAGGGTTAAGGATATTCAACCTATTATCATTTCTAGTTGGTTCAAAGGATGTGTGTTTAGATTTGTCACAATGTAGTGATGATGGTTGACATTCTTTCAATGGGGCTTTGTATCTAGACATTGTATGTTATTACCTTTCTTATGTAGGCATGCTCTCTTAGTACATCTAGTGTGCCTTTGTACATGATTAACCAACTCTTTGTTGCATGATGTCTATTTTAGATTTTGAGTGAGGGTTCATAGTTGTGACATATTTTTCAAAGAATTTTTTGCTTGTTCTACTATGACAGGGTTATCCCAATCAAGGGAGTCCATATTTGGGGCATTCTTCACCTAAATGATACCATGTATGTGTATAAACCCTCTTCCCTACCATTCTAAATGATACCAATAATTAGTTGCCCCCATAAGCTTCTCAATTATCTCTTCACAAAAAAATTTGAATTGTTGGTGTAGATATAGTGATGTTGTATGAGGGTTTTTAATCACATTGTCAATGCATTATTTGTTGGAAATAAATTAAGATGCAATATTTTGTGGAAGAACACTATGCAAATCAGGCCATTTAGTGTCTTCCATACTCAATGTAAAGAAAAATGTTGGGGAACCTATTTGGGTAATCAAACTTGTCAACTCTATGTGACATGTATTCCAAAATGCTCTCATTTCTCATAAAGTAGATGCAAAGTGCATAAGTTCTTTTTCTAGTTGATTTTTAGGTAGGCTAGTTAAGTGGGGGTGAAGTTCTTCAATGGTGGATGGTGTATTGTCTTCAAATTTTCATTTAATAAAAATAGTTAAAGTAGACTGGCTGTGATGACACATCATAAGGTTCAAGAGGAAGTATGTAAAGTGTGGATGTTGGCCAAACATATTATCATGAAATGCATATGATGCATTGTATAGTCATGTATTTTAACTTATCTAGCTTGAGGTTGTATGGGTAGTGTAGTACAATTTGGGAAAAGAGTGGGAAAATGCACATCAAACAAACCCTTAGTAGTGTACTCATTAATGGGGCTTGAACTTATGGGTGGTCAAGTTGCCATGTCAGTTGGTCCTTGTTCTATTTGTAAAGAATCTATAATGATCTATACTTGATGATATTTTTTCAGCAAGCTCATCATAAATGATGTTAAATATTGAGATTTGCCTTCTATATCACATGGTGGGTTTTCAAGTGGAGCATTTGTTGAATCTATTTTTTCACTGCAATCATCAATTGTACAAAGCATTTCTGAAATGTCTATGTTGCAAGTAGGGAGAAATGATAATGCTAAGCCATCAATTTCAACATCCTTGTAGTAAGGGTAAAATTTGATCTTTTATGAGAGTGCATTGTGAACATGGCTTCTACTAACATAGCAATCATAATGCTTCCCATTTGTATTTAGTCTTTGAACTATTAAGACATCTAGTTGATCAATTTTACTTGGTAAATACTTTGTAATTGTTTGTATATCTTAGCAGAAGCTTATTGTGTGGCCACTATATTTTTATTGTCCACCATGAGCATGGGTTACTTACAAGATTTGATTAACACATGCAATAAGCATATCTTCTACTTGGGTGAGAACCCTCAGCAGAGTTGGTTGCATAAAGGGGTCCTTGTTGTTGGTTGTTGAGAATAGATGGATCCCTCTCTCAGAAAAAAATTATCTATTACAAGTTATAACACCGTTCTATCAACATACATTGATACAAGAGTAACATTCCTTACAAGTAGTACATAGTTGTAATTTTGAGAGGACATCTATCCTAGTTATAAATTTGTGGCTTGCATCTATATATTAAGGCAATAATTGGAAATCCATGTGGGTCATTGAGTTTTGGCTACGAGAGCCATGTCCAATAGAATATTCAAAGTTTTTATAAAATCTGGTGGACTAGGGGAGCATGTAGAACATTGGAGGTGGCGGTGGACCGATTGGTTTGGTGCTAGTTATAAATTTTGGCAATGCTAGAGGAAATGGTGTGCTGTAATTTCATCTCTATTGCAAGCACAATACAAATGACTTCTCTTGCATGATTGCAGATCAACACTATTACTTTGGATGGGTTGGTTGTCTGGATCAAGTATAATGGGAGCCATTTCCTAAATTGTACAATAAGATGAAAAATATGTTTATATTACCATTATACAATGAAAAAGAAAAGAGGTTCTATGATGTTACAATGCTATAATAGAAATATCTATCCTTATTTGTGAGTTGTATAGGTAGAGAAATCAACTAAGTTGAAGACTAAGACTAGTAGTTTCAAAATATCTTGTTTTTTAGAAATGTTAAATTACCAAGGGTAAAGTGTTGACTATTGTTTTATAATGTACTTGGTATTAACAAATATAAGTTATATTATATAATAATATCCAAGTTGAAGGAATAAATAAAACATAGAGCACATGTATAACATAGCACATAATTTTTTTCATAAATAATAATATGCCATAAAACACAACACAAAATATATATAATTCACAAACAAGAACTATAACTTCAATTTATCACAAGGGGAAAAGGAAAGTTTTGAAGAGGTCTTGAAACCCAATTGATGAGTAGTATTTAATTTGATGGTATTCAATGCAAATAGGGGAAGGTGGGAAAGGGTACAAAATGGATATTTAAAGAATAATAAATAAAGGAGTGATTCACATACAATATATTTATAAGCAAGTGTTGTCTTCATGTATGGATCAAAGTCTTCTAGAATACTGTCCTTCATGTTTTTTTGCATTCCATATTCAGGGGGAGCTTAACTAAGAAGTGGGAGCTCATTGAAGAGCAAGTTGCTCTAATTTATAAAATCCAACATGGAAACTTCTACAATTGTTCTTTTCAGATATAATTCATTATTATATGTTTCCATTTTTCTTATAACTATACAGAGTGATAGATTATAATGCACATATTGAAAAATTGCCTTTGTATGATCAAGTTTAGTATCATTTAATTGTATGATATAAAGTTCTTTTGTAGGTATACCAAGGATTTTAATTGCAATATCATCAAAAGAAGTTGCCCACATTGCTCCAGTATGGTCTACGAGTTCGACCTGGTGTACATATCTTTAATGACAACTTGAAAAGGTGGTGAGACACTTTGGACGATACAATTTGCAATCACTATTTTTTTTAACTCTTTTCTTACACTATTTCCCTAATATGACAAGGGGTCAAGTTGGATAACAAAATGTTATTTTCATGAAAAAAAAAGTTTTTCTTTAACAATGCATAGGAGAGGTTTTGTGGAATTTAGATTTCATCTACAATGGTGGTAATAGTTATCCATGCTAAAACTATAGGAAAATCTAGCAGGGTGGGTGTTGGTGCAAGACAAGTATGTCTATGTTGGGCAAACCAAGAATGTAGTTGCTTGGCTTCATCAATATCAAGGTTTGTAAGTAACTAGGAAGTATCAAGTGTGCTTACGAACATACCATTATATTCTAACATACATCCATTTTCTACAATAAGTACATTTGACTTGTGTAGATGGCACATTTCTTATAGTTGTGCACCTTCTTTCATAGCTTCCTATCCCTACAAAGTGACATTGATAGTAGACGAAGAAATATCAATCATCTTGATTCTCCTTTGGATAGCCTTAGTTGCATCACATCTTCTAATCATAGAGGTTAGGTCTACACAAATGATGATTCCAATGATATCAACTCAAGAATTAATATTTGTATTCATAATCTTTGAAATGGGTGTAAAAGTGAGTTGAAGTGTTGGAATCAAGAGGTCATCATCCCATAGAGAAAATATTTGAATCTTCCTTTAATGTTATTTGAAAATCACCATTCAACTTATTGTAGAACTTGTTGGAAGATTTGATGGTACCACTTGACAATGTGTAGACACTCGTAACGTGGACTTTCTCAAAGTGGAGGTCAACAACATCATTGAAGCAGGTTATAAGAACTTTAGTCTTTTTAGTATCAATAATGTCAAAACTAAACATATGACCATTCCCATTCTTTGAGTTGAATTGGTACATTTCTTTTTTCATAGTCATGCAACCTTTTATAGTCCATGATGTTTGATATGGGTTCAAACTTTTAAATGGAGTGATTGTTGAAGTGTGGCATTTTTTCCATAGAGATGCATCAAGGCCAAACATCAATTTAGTAGGATTCATATATTATTATGTGCCAATGTGTCCAACATTTTTTCCCATGCTCAATGGACTAAGAAAAGAATCATTTACAATTTTATCTAGTTCTTTGAATAAGAAGATGGGAACACTAGTGATATCATGTTCTATGCATTGAGCCTCTAAGTTGGAGATTACAATCCACCTAAACAAATAGGTAAAATAATAATATTCGAAAGGTTACACAATTTCATAATAAAACAAGAAAGGTTTCTTTAAATAGAATCTTAGAAGATGTTGACTTACCTTGAATCACAAATGGTGAGAATAGAATAGTGGGTGACATATATTATAGAACCCTTTTGCATCTAATCTGAACTTATAAGATCATTAAACTTCCTTGTCAAGGTTGCTCTTTGATGATGAAGGCCATCAAAGAGCTCTAACTTATATCGATTTGTTGATTGATTTCCTTTTCCAAATGGTACAATATGAAACACTTGGATATGTGGTTGCACATGTAGGTTTTCATTATTCATAAGTCTAATTGCATTTTCTATGAGAGATTGAGAAATTTTTTGGGGAGATTGAATTTTCCCTATAAATTGACATAGGTGATTATCATATTCACGTTAAAAATACAAACATAGTAGTCATAAAAAAGTAAATTTAAAGAGCTACGCATTTTTTAATGTCCTAATAGCCCACTTTATATAATTAGGGTTGGACATAAGTAGTATACTATTGTACCAGTTTGCACAGAGAATGTAATGGTCACAATAGAACAAGAGTAGTTGTAGGTCACTTTGATATGGTTGAATGCATGTCTATGGTGAAGTGTAGTAGGTAAAGTAATGAGTAACTATAGTGGTCTACCAATACAAATTATATTCAAATAATATGGAGAGTAATATCAATTTATTTGAATGCTAAAAGGATGCATACTTGAGGTTCTTACTTATAAATACTTCCTTGTATTAAGCACAATATCATCTATGCTTTAAATTCAATTTTCAGTAATATTCTTGCATTTTTTCATATACATTTTGTAAGTAATGAAATATAAAATCCATTGATGTTGTCAACTAAGAAAGAAAATATCCTAATCTTAATAGTATTAAGTACAAGTAGTTTGAAACCAAAACATGTATGTGAGGAAAAGGAATAGAGGTAAGAGGACGTACTGAGGATATGCAATCCAGAATTAGTGTCTTGAAGTGCATATTTAGTGATGCTAAGTATGATCCTGGATGATGAGTAATGTTTGCAATAAATGGTTAGTATGGAAGAGAAAGACATATTTAGTTTGGAAAATATGGTAGTAACCTTGTTATTGGTGTTAACATAAAAAAAATTCCAAGACCCTAATATAAATTTGTGTGTTAAACTGATAGTTTTAATTAAATCTACTAACATTCATTTGAAACCAAAATATGTACATGAGGAAAATGTATAGATATAGGATGGCATACATGGAAACTAGAAGCCATAATTGCTTTGGTGAAGCACAAATATGTCAATTAAAGTGTGGGAATTGATTCAAAAATGTGTTCAAATTTGAAGTAGAATGTATTATATGAATAAATTAAATATACATGATAGGCCTAGATAGGATAAGATAAACACATTTGTTAGAGTGCTAAGGTAGCATATATGTATGAATACATGCAATGCACACAAATGATAGAAATAAATGTTAGGACAAATTTAGATTAAATTTAGGGTAACAATTGAAAGTTTTATAAAAAAAATAGCAAAAAGCATAAACATATAGGTAGAAGTGTCCAAATATGCATAAATATGTGTTATGTTGAATTTGGTATCCAAATTGCATTATGAAAAAAGGCCATTGCAGTCAAACATATGGTGTCTCTTTGAAAAATCTCAATTATGTAGGGGTAAACAAAGAATAAAAATACATAAGTGTTAGAGATACATGTAAGACGTATTTGTGTTCAAAATAGAATAAATTTTTAGAAGTTAAACCTAAAACAACATTTGATGCAATAGAGGATGAACAAAAGGTGGTTCTGTTCAATACAATAATATGAAAAGTACAAAAAGCCTCTATTTTGTAAAAAGTTATATAAGATAATTCATTGATAAACACCAATAGAAGACAAGACAAGAAAATCATGTTCTATGGATGGTTAAGATAGTCTTGAAATGCACGTTGAATAATGGGTGCATTTCCTTCTCTATAATACTTGTCAGCATGAATCTCCCTTTCATATGTGCAATAGTTGTAATTGTTGAGTTATTGTGCATTGATTTCCTATAACACTTCCTCCACTTTGATTATCTCAAATTATTGTACATCACATGTATACGTATACTTTCCACTTTCATTTGTGTGAAAAGTTCTTAGATAAGCACAGTTGGAAAGATTTTAGGAGGGACTAGCCATTACCTAGAAAACCAAAAAAAATGTTAAATTTGAGAAAGAGAACTGATAAAAACATTTATATTATTAAATGGTAGTTAATTTAATCTATATGTTGTAGCAATGTGCATTTTTTTTTAACATGTAATATAAGTTTAAATGTATGAATGAAGGCTATTTTCAAGAAGATGATGATTTAGAATTAGAAATAGAGAAAAATAATAATAAAATATGTCAATACATAATTTTTTATTAATGTTTACTAAAGTCAAACTTATATTATAACATTGATTACTAATAAAAATATATATGGTACACTAAATGAGATAATAATAATGATTAAAGTAAGTAAATTATACATGTACTCAAGTAATCATATTTTAGTTTTATCCATATATTATAGTAATGTGCATTTTGTGTCCTACGTTTGCTACTCTATTAAAGAAATATGCTCTTACATTATGGAACTAGCTCTCATATTTATTTCGTACATAAATTGTGGACAAAAATCACAAAATCATGTATCCTCCATTTTGCTTACACACAAACCGTACTCAAGTGTATAGTGCACAGTGTATATGTTTTGAATTCTCATTATAAAGCTTGATTTCTAATACATTTAGCTTAATTAATTCTTTTTTAAATATGCACATAATTTTCACATCAGAAAATATAAACATTCCAAGTTTGTTAAATTCAAAGAAAGTTTTAGAGTATATATATCTTCTAGATTGAGAAACTTAATCCAACTAAATAGTGTAAGTGGTAAAGTGACTTATACGAAAGAGATAAACATTGACCACAATACCTTAGTTAAAGGCTAGATACATGCAAAAGGATCGCATTAGGTAAAAATACCACATCCAACGCCATGGATGTGATATAGGCTAACAAATAAGGGTGATTGCAGGTACCAAGTGACTCCAGCAAAAGAGAGAAACTCAAATGTTGCGTCTAAGACAATGGAATTCTTAAAAAATCAAAATTTTCTAAAATACTTCATCCAAACATGCTAAAATACATACAACAAACAAGGATGGATGCAAGCACACAATATTTTGTGAAGGGAACACTAAAAAAGAGTTAGTGAAGGGAACATAAAAAATAGAGATTAAGTATGGAATATTCCTTTATATCTAAAATTCCCAAATTAATATTAAAACAAATTCCTAGATTAATATTAAAACTTTGAGTCAACAATCCATATTTATAGAATATAAAATTTAATATCAAATCATTTGCACACTATATTAAGCACTAAACCAATTGGCTTAATCAATTTAAAGATTATGTTTTAGTACAAATATGGATAGGAAAAAAAATTCTTGCAATTGAATTAGCATAAAATACCAAAGACCGAATGGGGGACATTACCCTATACCTAATTTTATAAATATTTTAGAAATATAGACATTTTCTTCTCATAGTACATTTTATGTGAAACAATGAGCGAGATATAAGTAATAATAAAATAATATATCTTTTAATTTGAGATATTTAACTTTACTATGATATGTTTTTTTGACTAAATACTCAAAAAATAATAATCAACATCTTAAATAATGACTTCAAAAATTTATTTTTATAATAAAGTCACCAATCTAAATACATTTTAAAAAATTGAAATAACTAAACAATTACAAAAAAGCTTTGAACAACCCAACCCAACATTCTTTTGACACCATTTTAAGTTCAAAAGTCATCTCATCATTTCAATGTCTTCTTCTAAAAGGACATCTTGTAAGAAAAAATACAAAATATTGAGATTGATTTGTATAAAAAAACAAGGAAGAAACATTTAGATCTCAAATAAGATGTGACCTATAGCTACCATCATCTGAAACTTTCAAACTACTAAAAAATAATGATTGAAGAAAACCTAATGCGGCCCTATTTTAACTTGATATAAAAGTACACAAAATATCACTTCAGAGGAGAGCAAGTTGAAAGTGTAAAATGCTGAGTAGGTAATGCAAAGAAAAATAAAGAGGCTATCTTTTCTTAGGACTAGAAGTGTATGAAAATGGATTCAATAATGAATTGAGATATCTGGTGGACATTGGCAAAGGACATAGTTGCACAATTTATATCATTTCCTATGCTTTCCACAATTTTAAGTTTTCTAATATTGATCTCCATGGAGTAATACAATAGGATTTAGGGTACTATGATTATGTAATAGGCATCATTGTTCTATTTAATCTTTAAAGTATTAAGTGCTCTTGTTAGGTTCAAAAAGCATAATCAACTATGCAAAAGTAATGAATGGTGATGGAGTTCATATATTAAAAAATAAAGGAGTAAGTGGCAATTAGGAGGTAATGAAAATAGTTAGTGGTTAACAACATTGATCTCACCACCAATTTTTGGAAAGTCCCAAGACTTTTTCCATGCGTCTGACTGTCTACACCCTATGCACATGCAATTCTAGACAAAATTTTTGTTTATTTTCTATATCGCATTTTTGTATTTTTATAATCATCAAATTCATGGAAAAAAATAATAATTATTTCTCTCAGGAAATTAATACTGTTGATGTAATTGTTATTCCAAAGGGAGCCACTCATTTTCTTCAAAATTTGGGTAATAGTATAGCGAGTTTGATAGCTTCTTTTAACAGCCAAAATCCAAGAGTTGTAGTGACCCCATTTGTTAGTTTCCATTCAAAATTGGGCATTCCTCTAATGATTCTTGTCAAGGTGTTTTAGATCATTGAGGAGGATGCCAACAAAAAAAAAAAAAGTCTTGGTGGCAACTAGAAAGATTCTATTTTTTAATTAACTCATTTTTTTGTTTCTTTATCGTTGATAATGCAACCATTAATAAGTGATATCGCAATGATCTTGTGATTCCCCATGGTTTAAAAAATGTCAAATACATAAATTTTTTTTCTCTTTTGACTTGGGTATTTCTTTTAGTGATCATTCATGAGTTGTCTGAAATGATAAGATGGTTGATAATATAAATGATCTTAAACTAATTTTTAATATAGGTTATGGAATCATGGAGAACTATATGATTTTTTTAATATAATATTTTCTAACATTATTTTCTATAAACATATTATATGAGGCAATTGATTCTCAGTTGCATATGATTTTTGCAAATAGTGTGCAAGAATAGCAGAGGGAAGTGAGTGAAAATATAGTGTAAAAATGGCAAAGGGAAGTGATAGTATGCACAAGAGTGATGATTGATATGGATTTGCCAACAAAACCTGGCTAGATAGCTTGGAGGTGTCATTTTGATAAATCAATTATTGCAATCCATCCAAGAGAGAAAAGACTAGAACGTGATGGTCAAGGTATTCTCTCTGAAGGCCATATCCTCTACTTTGGAAAGGCCTCCTCCACCATAGATTATTTTTCATGTCTTGGTTTCAATTCTCAAATTGCAATGAGTCCTATATATTTTCTATTTGTAATGGGAACATTAGATAATTCTTTGCCCTGAACATTAAAATAGATAACAATTAACACTAAAGATATAAAATAGGTACAAATATATATTCAGAAATAATTTATTTTCCTAAGGCATTTTTCATGTATTGAAATGAATGTAAAATTTTATTCAATTAACATTAGTTGAATTAGCAACATGCAGTATACATCTACAAAGCTACAAGGCAAGGCAAATAAAGATTTAACCCTAAAACAAATTTGGTTCTAATAGGTGTTAGCCATAGAATACTAGTACAAGATTTTCTAAATGTATGCTTAAGCATTCTATAAATATGACATTAAAAAGTTATTTCAATAGTGATATGTTTCATCTAAAAATGGAAAAATAATAAAATTAAAAGATAGAGATATGTTTCTTTTCAAAATGGTAAAAATAATAAAACCAAAAGAGACAAATGTGAACTTGAAAGTTGCAATTGTCTACGAGAAGTAAAATATGGGATAAGCTAGGATAAACTGTGGTTATTTGTGAATAATGGAGATAGGAACAAAACAATGGGACTCAACTATCCTCCCTACAAATCACACCATTGACTAAGTTTCAAAAAAATGAAAACAAATTGATATTTTTAAAGAATTTCAACATTTGATCTTCATAATCTATATATTTTGTGATCAAAAACAAAAAAAAATTCTTCAAATTTTTGTTTTGTTTTCATGAATCTGAAAAAGAATCATGTTTGGCTTTTTCTTTCAATCTTTGGCGCATTTTTTCTAGAGATTAGCTAGCACCCAAAACAATTCACTATTTAACTATCTAATATATAATCCAAATAGATTTCTCGAGGGCCAACCTGTCAAATCATAGGTGGTGGATTCATTGAGATTAGATATGTCTATCACACTTGAGTGTATTTTTAACTTTTCCAAATATCAAGCCAAATTGTTCTAAATGCTTAAATGATAGAAAAAAAAAATTGTAGTAGTAGATCCAAAATAATATCCAAATTAAATTTCA
Source organism: Cupressus sempervirens (assembly GCA_028749045.1). Taxonomy (NCBI): domain Eukaryota; kingdom Viridiplantae; phylum Streptophyta; class Pinopsida; order Cupressales; family Cupressaceae; genus Cupressus; species Cupressus sempervirens. Next base: position 629,535,501 of record CM053793.1, read on the forward strand.
CCTTAAATACAAGCATTAAAATATGTTTACCAAATATATCTGTCAAGGCTTGCACACTATGCCTACCTAAAAATAGATTTTGGTTAGATTTTGTTCGATTGATTATAACCTAGGAATTAACAAAATTTATTTTGTAGGAGTAAAATTAGAGTGAAATATCGTGGCAGAGATTACAACCGGATTGGAGATTGGATTGGATTCACCTTGATTTGATTGGAAAATTGCAATGCCTACCCCTAGTTCACTTTTTTGTTATATTGTCAGATTCTTTTATGCTAGTTTTATGATTATGTTTTATGATTAGTGGTACTTGGTTACCGAGTTTGATTAGATGTATTTCATACTCATTTGATTTAGGTGATGAATTACTTAGTTATTTAAGTTATTTCATGATTATTTTGATAATGATAGATGTATGTTCATTCAATTATTTCAATTATCTCACGATGATTGGTAGATGGATTATTTATATGTAGTTTTTTGGTTACATACCCCATAATTGCATGTGTATGGTGTACATGTATATTTTACTTTATGATTTACTTTCCAGGGGGGGGAAGGGCGGGTCATAGTCACCTACTAGTCAGGATCTATATGATGTATCACTTCCTGTCATTGCCTGTTTAGTTTAGAAAATATGTGTTTATACATGCATGGATTTAATGTAGATTGTAGGTACTGAGTATCGACTTCCTTGAATTGCTAGGATGAGTGTACCCTATCATAGTATTTTAATGGTATAAGTGGGGATATAATTCTTGAGTTTGAATCCTAAACCTGAAGCCAATTGTCCTAGAAAGTAGGACAAGTATCTAAGTTGTTTACCCATCTGAATTTGTCAAGTGATGTAAATTCATGATTTTTACCCTTGAGTTTGATTTAGTGTTCTATACTTTATTTTGGGTTTTTGTATTTAGTTTTGTGGGTGTGTGATGATTTTCAATTATAATTAAATCAAATTAAAAGATAATTTAATTGAGATTTTATTAAAAAAATTAATATTTAATTAATTGAGAAATTAATAAATAAAAGAATTCAATTTAAAAGATTATTATTACTATTTTTTATCAGTAAATGACTGAGGCCTAGATTAATTATTGCTATTAATTATTTTTATGTGTTAAGCAAATTTGAACCCAAGACCTCCCACATGAGAGGCTCACAAGTTACTATTGTGTTGTAGGCTCTTGCCTAATTTAAAAGGTTATATTAAAGTTCTAATTTTGCATATTTATATTTGTTTAATTTAATAATTTGATTATTTAGTCCGAGTTTTATTTTAATAATAAAATCTAAATAATATTATTCATTAAATTAATAAATATTATATTAAAAATGTCTCATGAATTAATTAAAGAGAGAAAGGAATTAATTTGATAAAAATATTTTAATTAAATGGCGAAAAGGTTTTGCATGAAAATTAAAATATAATAAAAGATAAAGATTAATGAGTCTTCTCAGATAATTGTACAACCAAGGGCCTAAATTTAGGCGAGGACTCTATATCAAAGATCTATACCTCATTTTGCAAGAATGGGGGTTTTGGAGGAGCAATTTTTGAGAGGAAGGTTTTACAAAAAAAGAGGGGAATACTTGTGTGCTCTAAGCATTTTTTGTATTAGCATCGGATTCAAGTAGAGTCTTGTGGGTTATTTGCATAGTAGTTTTATGTTCTTCAAATTCTTGTCTTCTTTATGTTTGGATAAATCTATTTTTCAAAATTTTAGATTTGGTTGAAATCCTCGTGTTGAAATTTTTATTCTCTGTTCTTGAATACGTCCTTGCAAGAATTAATTAGATTGAAACCCTTGTATGTGAACTATCATTATTCGATTTAGAAATGTCTATATATGAATTGGAAATTAAAAAAACCTTTTTCTATAAGTCAAGATTTTTATTTTTGTTGTGATAAGATTTGGAAAAGAAATAAGAATTTAATATACAAATTCATTTGGTTGTTCATAAACTTCCTAGCAAATCTTTTATGTAATCCTGGTTTTCAATATATATATATATATATATATATATATATATATATATATAAAATAATTTGCAAAGTTTTTGGGAGGGCATTTTTATTTTATTTGTTTTAATATAAAACAAATTTTATTAAAAGATGAAACGAATCATCATCATACAATTTTTGTACAGACGCACCAGGGGGGTGGGGTTGTTTTGATTTGTTTAAAAAAAAAAACAAAACAAAAAATGTTTTAGTGGGTAGGGGCATCACTCCACCCCACCCACCTTCCTCCTTTCTCCATGCACCCACGACAATGTGGCTACATACAACAAGCTTATTGCTGATCCAACAGGTACTGTTGATGGTGTGACAGTGCTATCGCAACATCCCTCTAGCCTATACGCTTTAAATTTGTGGAAGGTTTTCTTTAGAACGTTTTGGTTTTAGGTTTATGTTATTAATAAATTTTCATAAATTTATTAATTAATATTGATATTTGTAATATTAAGTTTTATTAAATATTTTATTAGTAATTAGTATATAATATGAGTATTATTGTGGTTAATAATAATTATTATTTTATTACTAGACAAGGAATAATTTTATTAATAAAATTAATTTATTAATAATAAATGATTATTATCTCTAACAATTTAATTGATTATTGTTGAATTTAAATAATATTTTTAATTAAGGATTCCTAGTTTGTTAAAATACATTTGGAAAGTAAATCGATCATTATAAATTTTGGGAACAATGATTATTTTTTAAAGTAAACTCCCATTTTACATGATGATGTAGTTATGAAAATGATTTCTATAGTTAAAGGAAATATATTATATCTTTTGATAACTTGAAAAACCTTAGTTGTTGTGACACTTTGTATATGAAAAAACTTGAACCTGTTTGTGAAGGTCAAACTTGTGTGTTTTCAAACCAAACAAAATTATGAATCTGTATTTGTCATGATATATGATTTCTTTGGCGTTAGATTTGGGGTTGTAACTAAAACCTTATCAAACTATAATAATTTGAGAAAATGAAAATGTGAACCTAGTTTGAGATTGAAAACTCTAGAAACCATAATACTTGGAAAAGAAAATTGAAACCTTGGTTGTTATTGAATCATTTTGTTTTGAAAATGAAAAATGAGAACTTGGAAACCATAGAGAAAATTGAAATGTTGTGTTTCTGAATCTAATGAGTAATGGAAGTTTCATTGTTTTGTAAATTATATGATGTGTCATTTACTATAGTGGGTTTCGGGTTTGACTTAGTGTTTGACCAATTAGGTTATATTACCAGAGGCTTGGAAGTTTTGTTTTATGATATTGTTATGGCTTATTTTGGTTAGGATCTTTTATACTTGACCATGGTGATGTGTCATGTGTGTTCTATGATGAGTTTGATTTGATGTTTTTTGTGCTTTCCAATTTCTCTTGTGTAGAACCAAAGTGAATGATATGACTTTTTCTACTATAACCCTTTTGTCTTTGATCAGTTGTCTTTTGATTGCTTCCTAGTTTCTTATATATGACTGAGGTGATTAAGAGTTATTGTTGTTAGGTGATGTCATGGTTTTGTATATGTGTACTTGATTTTAGATAAGTCCTATTAGGATGATTGTATTGGTGAAATCTATGATTTTGATCAGTGATATTTTAGTACTTTCTAGTTGCTTGTTTAAAAATTGATTTGTAGTTCATGGTCATTTCAGCTCTTTTTCGTTTGCTAAGCTTAAAGCAGGTTATCTGTATGTCATATTGGGAAGTGGCTTGCAATGGCAGCTGAGGCTCTATAGAGGGTGGTGAGTAACTCATTGTAGGTTATTTTAATAAGTGATAACATTTGATTAAATAGATTAAAATAAATTAATAAGATATTGGTACCACATAAAGTCACTAGGAGGTCTAGAGTCCTAAGGGATTGGCAAGGTAACCTTACAGTTACTTGTTAGTATGCCTTGTCTCCATGAAAGGATATTGAAGCTGCATAGAGACACTAGGGGCCTAGAGTCTAGCGAGACTACTAGGGTAAACTTAGAGTTGGGTCATGCGGTGATACTTGACCACTTGAATAGTAGACATCTTATGTTTCTTGTTGTCTCTGGGATTAGTTGATACTTGTGTCTTGGTACCCTTTGAGATAGTGTGCTTTTAGGTAATTCCTTAAACCTAGATGTTGGTTTTTGACTTTTGTTTTTTTATCCTATTTTGGACTCAATTTTATCTCCTCAAAAAAATGGGAGTGAGCCATTTAGGTTCCACAAGGTCGAGTGGTAGTGCATTTTCATATACCATTGAGATCCAATCATTAGATGTCATTGTTGGATGTATTTGTGTAGTTGACCCTTTCTTTCTAATATTCTATTTCTATTGGATGATTATTATCTATTGTAATATACTAGATTATCAAAGATCATATTAGATGATTTATTTTATATTGGTTGTATACTATTTTAAGATGTATATTCTTTTAGCCTTTCGTACCATGTGACTTGCATAGTGGATGATTTTGCTTTCTGATAATTGCCAAGCGATAGCTTATGTAATTGTATATTTATTTAAATTAATTCATACTTGCATTTATTCCTTGGTATGGATTTTTATTGTGTTAGATTTCATATTAATTAAACTTTAATGAGATTCTATCTAACGAGACCCTTAGGAGATGTAATCTATTTATTATTGTTATGTGTATGTGATTTACTGCCTCTGCTAGATCTTATCTCTCTTTATAGCTTCCACTATATCTTTATCTATTGTTGTTAAGTTATTATCTTTCAAAAAAAAAGTTTGGAAAACTTAGTGAAACTTTAGGTTAATTTCTTTTGGGTTCCCTAGTAGGGCATTATACAAATCATGACCAAAAAATAAGATGGTTTATAGAAAACAAGATGGTTTAATGATGTGAGACCATTTTTACTGGAGGAAACTCTAGAAGGAAAGCCTATTGGCTAATTATAAAACTAGCACTTGCACCCAAAGAAGATGCAAAGGATACACCGATAAGTGTTTGATTTGAAAACATAATTAAGGATTTACATAAAACAAAAAAATATCAGTAACAACTCTTCTCATAGAATATATGTATCCTCATAACATCAATAAAATGAGAGGAGACTTAGCCTTTGGTGTAGTGACTATCAACTATATTTATCTTGTTTTTTTATTAAGAACATATTGTTATAAATAAATAGAGGTTTTCTTAAAGTGTTTTCTTCTAATTTGGTTGCATCTTTGGAGTATCAAGTTGGGGACAAAGAGTTCAAGTCATGGGATCTTGATCTAGATTGAAAGGAACACCTTGCGAGAGAAAATATCATGTGATCCCTAAGCTAAAAGGGCATGCTTAAAAATTAGGCATTTTGAGTCCATTTGCTACCATCAAACTATCTTCTGCACTAAATGTTTCTAAGTAGAATAGATTGGTGCCCTAAGTTAGGGTTTGGAGGGGAACCTTAAATAGTTTTCAAATGCACAATATCTAATTTGACATCTCTAAAAAAAAATTTGTTTGTGAAAATTGTGATTCTAGATACTCCTACATGTCATATGAAAATTTGATGATGATGAGATCATTTCACTGTCTAATTTGATATTCTAATAAAATATTTATTATTTTTGGTTGTTTCTTATTAAATTAGGGTTATGGTTAAAGATAATGTTTCTCGTATTAGAATTAAGATGTACTTTAAAAGCTATGGTTCTATATGTAGATCTTATTATGATCAAAATCTTGATTTTCTAAATTATTATTACTATTCTCCTTTTTACCTCCAATATACTACTATCCTTCTAATGTTGCAACTTTTCATGCTAGTCCTAGTAAAATATTAGATCTTAGTTTGATAGGATGAACCTAGAACATCAATTAACATTTAGAGTTTTCTTTTATTCTTCAATTTGATGAATCTAATTCTCATGTGCTCATTTCTAATTTTTCATATACAAACTTCAAATCCTTCATTTCTAAGATATTTTTCTTATCTTCAAATCTTAATATCTTTCACTTCCAGTTACTTCTTTTCAACATTTCAAATGCATAGGCTACACATATCAATAGTTTTTCATGATTTCATCTTTAGTTTATCCTATAAACCAAACAAATCATCATTTAATGTTTTAATTTTTATGTTATCCTATAAATGACACATTTACACACTTTATATTATTCTCACAATATCTCCTCACTATTTACTAATCCCCCTTTTCACTATTCCTTCATGGTTTACTCCTTGTCCTAAACCTTCACAATACCTACTTCATATCTCCTAAGCAATTTTTCCTTTCTTCACTTCATTTAAAATATCTTTTGATTCTTTCACTTTGAGTGTTCCTACTCTACTACCACATTTATAATAAAAAATTTTGCATGAGAGAAGAATATAATAGAAAATATGTTAAAAATGTATCTAACAAGAACACAATTAAGAGTATGGTGATAGTAAACTTTAACCAATATTTGTAATATTTACTTTAAGTATCTTGGTTAGTTCCAACTTAGGTACGTAAATATAATATCTAGGATGATTGAGTTGCATAAATAATGTTAAAACTTTAATGAGCTAATGTAGGCATGAGGGTACTACTCATAACTTCACTTACGCTATATGACTATGCACAATCAATTTTTATATTCTAGAAATTAATTTTTAAAATACCTTTATTTGTACAATCAAAACAACTATCAAAAAACCTTATCCTCCACATTAAACCAATACATTTAACCTCCTATTTATCAATTGCGATAAAAATCTTATTTCAATTTATTATAGAAATTGTAAAACATGAATCCTTAGATATGTCGATTTCCACAAAAATATTTTTACTTAATTACATAAGATAATATTTCTTATTTTACCTATCATAGACAATTCAAACAAATTAAAATATAAACAGAACAAATACCTCATCATATCACAACATCCCCAATCCAATTGGTGAATATCCAATAAGATTATTACATATAAAAAGAGCCAATGTGGATTGCATTAAAAATAGAATCAAATAGATAATAAATATTATGTGAAACATTAATTTTAAAATTAGTTTATAATAAAATAATATATCACTTATAATAGCTATATTTAGAAAGAAAGTATAAATGCACAGTCCATTAAAAATAGAACAAAATGAATTATAAATGTCATGTAAAATACTATTTTTTCACAAGTTAAAATTTATTTATGCATATCTAGATCTATAAAACATGTTATGTGACAATTAAAGTGATATTTTTTTATTGGAGAATCTCAAATATAATACTCATATTATACATATAAATATTCTAGTTATACATCTAAGAATCATGTTCAATTGAAGAGAAGAGTATCTTAATAGGTATAGAGCCTTCATGATAGAAGAAGAAGACAATAGTTATTTGTTATGTTATATCTTGCAATGAGATTTCACTATCTAGTGGATGGTTTCAATGGTGGAGTAAGGATTTGAACTTATATTTACACATTTAACCTATGTAAAAAAAATTAAACATATATCCTCTTTTTAGTTTCATCATTAAATGCATTATGATATCTTCCAAAGTGCATGTTCTTACTTCTTGAGGGTAGTTGTAAAATGTAATATATTATTTCCTTTTCTCCTTTGGTTTTATTATATTAGAAAATAGTCTAAATTCTTCATAGGTCATATTGTTATAATAATTTTTCTTAAGATTAAAAAAAGGTGTAATCCAAAAGTTCTCACTATGTTCAATTTAAAAGAGTAAGTTAAGACTAGATAACTAATTTAGTTTATTCTTTATTTAGAACAAGAACAAAACTACTGTAATTAAATATCTTCAATTTGAAACATAAGTTTCTTTGTTTTCCACACTTCCACAGAGTTTAGTAAAATTTTTTAGATATAAAGATACAATGATTGAACAATATAAATTTCTTGAGATCTTAATAAAAAAACATTAATTTCAATAATTGTTTGACAAATCATGTTTTCAAACTTATTCTATTGTATAATATAAAAGATAATTTATCACATCACCATATATTAATGTTTATACAAATATATTCATATCTATAAAAATAATTATATTTTAAAGTAATATTTACTTTTTAAATTAAATATTCGATAGTTCAAAAAGATAGGTACAAAATCAAGAGAGGGGAGGTGACCTCAACCTCCTAGTTCAACTGGTAGTCCATGATCAATCAACTAGCACAATATGTAATAGTTTCAGTGAGATTACAAAAAAGGAAATTAGATAAGCTAATCTAGAGTATCATCATGATCATCAATCCATGTTGTCCATCCGAGCTCTCCTTCCATCTAAACAGCTTTCTTCCATTCAAGAATATGAGAAAAAAATCAAGTCTATCAGAAAAAGGGCCTCTAGTATCTCGCATCTCCTTAATCAGCCACTTAAGGGCTTCTTCAAAAGTAGCCTAGTCATCAATAATGCTGGCCCATTCCAGCCCATGCTTCATTCCGTAGATGAACATCGTAGCATGCCCATCACGGAGAAATCTTTTCAGTTTGTCTTTTTCAAGCTTCATAATGCAGAACACCTGCGAGACAATCTTAAAGCATATGAGTTTCAAATGAAACAAAGTAAGGGATCTACCAACATATTGGATCCTCATTTCTACTTTTCCAAATAAACCAAAGAATATGAGAAGAGAGAATATTCCAAAATAAATTAGCATCTTGCTTAAGACTGGATATGTTTCCAAGAATAGTATCTAGCATAGAGACATGATCAGTTATAGATATTCCAAAAAATTTCCATATAATCCTAGCAAAATGACAAGTAAAGAAAATATGTCTTAAATTTTCAGGAACCCTGCAAATAGAACAAGAGTCAATATCACCACTTTGATTTTTAATAGGAAGACTATCAAGAAGAAGTTGCCATTTAAAATGTAAGATTTTGGGAGGAATACGAGACTTCCAGAATCTATCAATGATTTTGTGCCATTCAAGAGAGTCCAAATTCATATACCAGGTGGTATTCAGGTGTGATAAAATAGAGTGATATTTATTAAGCACCTTATATACATCTTTAGCTTTGATTTTATGTAAGAGGGATCCATCATCCCAACAGAAATATAAGAATCTATGGGAATCCACATCACATCTACGAGGAAGATTGAGAGGGTGGCAGGCATTAGCTATCATATTATAGGTATGTTTATGAGAGTTAGGAAGATTGAAATTAAGCCTAATATCTTGCCAACTGGCAAGGTTGTCATTCCCCAAAATATCAATAAAGCTCTTGATACCATGATTGTTCCAATGTTTAGCAGAACACCCTTGAGTCATGGCAAGAGGCTTGCCATTATGTTTCAGATTCCACCAGATAGAGTGTTCACCATGGATATAATTATTGCTATCAAAGTTAGAATTGTAAATAAAGCCCCTCACCAACTCCCAAGCTTTCCAGATAGACTTAAAAGCCATGGAGCCTTGAACAGAGACAGGGGACATCCCAGCAACAAGATCAGCAAAGAGAAGGTTCTTCCAGTATTTAGCTTGCTTAGGAAATCTAGATTGAATATTATTTCTAAGAAGAATTTTCCAAGGCTCATGACCATCAAGAGCCTAAAAAATCCACTTAGCAGCAAGAGAAACCCCTTGAATCCTAAGGTCTTTAAGGCCTAAACCACCTGACTTCTTATCAATGTGACACCAACTCCATCTAATAGCATGTTTCTTCCTATTACCTTTACCATTAGACCATAGGAATCTCCTGATGGCCTTTTGAATTTCAAATAGTTGGTAATTACTAAACATCTAGACAGAAGAAAAGTATATACTATAGGATGACAAGATTTTTTGGCACACGTGCACTCTACCAGAAAGCGAAAGCACCCTATTGTCCCACTTGTAGAGTTTCTTCATAATTCTATCCTTAACCCAATTCCACATGTCTTTGAGAGAAGGGGAGATGGAAAAAGGAACCCCCACATATCTAACAATCTTATGAGGTCCGCCCCATGAGTAACCAAATTGGGGAAACCAATCTGGAGGTTCCTCTTTCCATCCAAGCATGATAGATTTGGGCTTAGATATACGAGCACCTATGATGGTTTCAAACAACTCGAGTTTTAGATTAAGACTTTGAATATTAAGACAAGATAGTTCAAGGAAGAGTAAGGTATCATCTACAAATTAGATATTAAGAAGCTCAGAGTTGTCAGGGAGGGAAATCCCATTAACTTTGGGAGAGATAGTATCATCTCTGAGGATATAATACAAGGCATCACAAGAAATAACAAAGAGAGCAGGAGCAAGACGACATCCTTGTCGAATGGATCAAGACAGGGGTATAGGATTAGATAAAAAACCATTTATTTCAATTCTAGTAGAGGAATCCTTAAACAACACTTGAATATATCTAGTAAATTCATTGGGGAATCCAAAGGCCTGAAGGATAGAAAGGATGAAATCCCATTCGAACCGGTCATAAGCTTTCTCAAAATCTAAAAGAAACATAGCAAAATTATGATTTGAGGACTTAGCCCACTCCATTGAATCCTAGCTGGTGACAAGGTTTTCTAGAATATAGCGTCCCTTGATGAAACCAGTCTGGGTGGGACAAATGAAGTTGGGCAGAATATTAACAAGCCAAGAGGCCAAGGCTTTGGCCAAAATTTTGTATGAAACGTTAAGCAAAGTAATCGGCCGCCAATTCTTGATTAGAGATTTGTCTCCATCTTTAGGGATGAGCTTAATAGTCCCCATATTGATAGAATTACCAAGAGTGCCATGATCATAAGCTTCTGAATATAAATAAAATAGATCCTTAGAAATCCAATCAATATTGGATTTGTAAAATTCAGCAGGGAGGCCATCTGGCCTAGGAGCTTTATCCTTTTTTAAGAGTGGATATAGCATTAGAGATCTCCTTAACTGATATCCTAGCCCTAAGGATGGAGACATCACCCTCAAAAATTTTTTTAGGAATGAGCTCCTTGCATTTATTCCTAAGATCTTTGGCATTATTGTTGTCTTCAGAATTGAAAAGAGCTTTGTAAAACTGATCAAAGGCAGCATCAATGTCATTGATATCACTAAGCTCCTGATTATCCATAACAATAGTATCAAATTTCTCTTTTCTCTATTTTTTCTTAAGGTAATTAAAGAAGAATTTGGAGTCTTTATCCCCATATTTCAACCATTTTTGATGGCTTCTAATAGAGGCTCCAATGGTTTTAAAATGTTGATGCTTCCTTAGAGAATCTCTAGCAGCAGAGACACGTTCAATATGTGATATAGAGGAGGGGTTAGCTTGGGCATCTAATTCAGCAGATTGAAGGTAATCATTCAATTCATTTTCCACTCTTCTATAATTTTTAGCCTTTCTTTGACCTAAGGTTTGAAATATTTTCCTCGACAAGGAGACATTTCTATTCCATCTATCAACTTGAGAAGAGAAATTATTAATAAGATTGAATGACCTAACCATCGTAACAGTAATATTAGTATCCTGATCATTAAGCAAGGATGTGTTAAGAATAAACTTTTCATTATGATGAGTGCTAGGAGCCAGAGCATTCCTTATGTTAATAAGAGCAACTATAGGAAGGTGATCAGAGAGAGTAGAGGAAGAAGCAAAAGCAGGGGATTGTTGTTGGTTAGGAGAGAATGAAAAAAAGTCAGAATTAACATAAAATCTATCAAGCCTGGAGTAAATCCTTTTAGACCCCTACTGAAAGTTACACCATGTGAACCACAGGCCAGAAGTATCCCTTCTATGCCCTTCGATAGGATCAAATAGATTAAGTTTATGTTTACATCGATCCCAATAGAACTTCTCTTGATGTTTCCAAGCAAAAGGAAGACCACCAGACTTATCATCTTTATTCTCAACCATGTTAAAGTCTCCAACCAGAATCCAGGGTATGTTGGCTAGATTATGAAGCCAATCCCAAAGAATGGTACTCTCTTTGTCTAAATAGCTGAGCTTAGATAAAACTTTAAAATTGAAATTAGAAAAAGGAGAAAAATTTTTTTTTTAATAAATATAAGTATAAATATACATGTAATATTAGTTATATGAAATATATCTATAAGTTAAGGAATTCAAAAGTTAACTCCATGAACATGAAAAGTTCTCTCCATTATTTTTCTATGCACATCAAGTTTACTAAAATAAGAGAAACTTTTATTGATAGAGGTTCAAAGATATTTTTTTATTGAAAGTGGGAAACTTTCTCACCATAATTCATAATTGAAATAAAAAAACATTTAAGTAGAGAATGAAAAATTATTAGATTTCTCTCACTTCTTTAACATGAATTCAAAGAAGAAAAATTCAATATGTATGGTTATAAATATATTAAAAGCCTACAATTGTATGGCTTCCCTCAAGTGCATAGATAACAAATGACCATTTTCTTTGAATCAAGCAACAAAAGACCTCAATCAAGAGTTGTGAAAATGTCCTCCACTAGTGGTGCAACAATGAATAACGAGAAGGAATGGCTTTTGGCAAAGGAGCTTTCTAGCACCTTTTGTCTACCCATGGCTATGAGAGTTGCACTACAACTTGATGTACTAGAAATCATAGCCAATGTAGGCAATGAAATTCAGATTTCCCCTGCCCAAATTGTGGCCAAAATTCCAAATGCAACAATTACACTAGATAGGATTCCTAGAGTCCTAGTTAGTCACTCAGTCCTCAAATGTTGTGTAACCCTAGGTAACAATAGAAATACCACAAGGCTCTATAACCTCACTCCTCTTTGTAAATACTTTGTGAAGAACAATGATGGCATGTCCTTTGCACTACTAGCCCTTGTAAATCATGACAAGGTGTTTAAAGACCCTTGGTTCTATCTTAAGGATGTTGTTCTTTAACGGAGTTAGTCATTCTTCAAAGCTCATGGGGTGCATGCATTTGAGTACCCTACCAAGGACTAGAGATTCAATGTGATGTTCAACAAGACCATTTTTGAATATTTTGCAATAACCATGGTGAATATTCTTGATATCTATCAGGGCTTCAAAGATTTGGAGGAGCTTGTCGATGTGAGAGGAGGAGTTGGGTCTACTCTAAAGCTTATACTTTCCAAGTATCCTCATATCAAGGGTGTGAATTTCAACTTGCCCCATGTTTTTAAAGATGCTCCTAAATATCCAGGTTAGTCAACACTATTGGTTTATGTGTAATTTTGTATTAATATATTTTTTAATTGATTATTAATATATATATATTCCAAGATTACATTGTTTGAGTTGTTCATAATGTTTTAGATTATATCTGTGAGTCATTATTGAGATGATGAAGGTTTTAGATTTTGAAAATTTTATTAATGTTTAGAATCAGACTTTATGATCTATCTTTTGGATGATAGAGAGTGTTATTGGAAACATTGATAAATATATTAGATTTGTCTGTAATTAATACGTACATCAAAAACTACAATTTTGTCTGATCCATAGTTTTGATCATTCTAAAAATAGATCTTTCAGATTGTCCCAAAACATTGACAAAACTCTTAAACACAGTCTAACTCATAAACAATAATAATCAAAATGTATGAATATTATTGAAATATAGTCTAACTCATAAATGATAAAAATCTAAAATTACTCATATTACTAAAATGTTGACTTTAAATTGTTATGGAAAATATCTTCTATTTATCTATTTATATTCTACTTTAAGATTTCATTTACCACTCATAAATCACAAAATAAATTATTTTGAATGAATTTAAAAAAGGTTGATACATCTTGGAGGAGACATGTTTGAGAGTATGCCATTCGGCAAGGCTATTTTATTAAAGGTGTGTAATCCAAATTCAAAATCATTATATAGTTAAGTGAAGTTTGAAATGGTATTTGATAATATTTTTATGATATAGATATTAAGGCTTTGAGCTATTTAACCTTTAGTTCATCATCATTTTCCATCATTAGATTTGCCAAAAAAATTAATACATTAATTAATTTTAAAGGCAAAATATTTCTTTTAAAACCCATTATAACTCTAACATGGGTACCAAATAAATAAAGGAACATTAAGCAAGCATTCATTAAGCTAGAGGAATATAATGTTATTTTTTTTAACAAAATTATTATTTACATCTTTTGTACATTCTTATAATAAAAACATTTATAATATGATATAATAGAAATTATTATAATAAAATTACTTGTTTGTTTGTTATGGTCAAATTTGTTGTTTATATAACATTTGAAATGTATATGAGTTTGGATATTGAGGTCGATAATAATTTTTAATATATTTATTTGGTCAATGGATTTTACATGATTGGAGTGACGATCATTGCATAAGGCTTTTGAAAACCTATCACAAGACATCATCCAAGAATGGGAAGTTAATTATAGTAGATTTCATCTTACCAATAGATGCAAAGACCACTCCATTTGCAAGAAAATTATTTCATGTAGATCTTATAATGTTAGCATACAATCAAGGGGAAAAAGAGAGGACAATGGAAGAAATTGAGAACCTTGCAAAAGATGCGCAATTTGTAGGAGATATAAAGTCCATTTGTTGTGTCAATAGTTTATCGATTATTGAGCTCTATAAGTAACTTTGGTACATGTTCATTATGATAGTCATTGGGATTTACACTTATCTTTTACCATGCAAAATAACTTGGTGAGTGCGGAATATACACTTGGTGGGTGTGGATATACACACTTATTGTCATTGTAAAAATATTTCATGGGCTTCAATCCTAAGAATAGATAACCTATTTATCTGTTCCTTTCATTTCTCCATGTACTATATTTATATAGTTTTTATTTTTGTATTTAAATCCCATTTGATATTTTGGTCTTAGTAGAGAGAATTTAAAAAAAAAGAAGATATTATTGGATTGTACCATTCAATTGCAATACAACACTTTTGGAAAATCATTTGTAGAAAAAAACACTTTCTTAAAAGACTTCTATAAAATCATATAAAAAATAGTGAATAATTGTGATGTTAATGTTTAGTCATTTCATCCTTAATTTTTTATAAAGATAAATAATAAATAAATACAATCCTATGAAAGAAAATAAGATATGTTATTAATCACTATTTACCTTACTTTTAAAAATTAATTGCAATGCATCAAAAATTAAAATTCTCTTCAATAAGGATTTGAGGTATTCTTTATATTTTATGAATTTATTTATTAACTACTCTTTGTATGAAAAATAGGAGAAGAAAGTGGATTAATATGTGGGTAGAAGTACAAAGCTATGTCACTTTTTAGGCTGACTTATCAAAACGATTAAATTTGAGTATTTCTATCTAAAAATCAACTTTGTTCAAACATATGATCTAGATAAATTCATTCAAGCTATGTTATATATGCTCTCAAACTTTTCCAATTGGAAATGTCTATTAAATGCATGTTTTATACTAGTTTGTGTCCAATTATTGAAGAAATATAGTTATTTCATATAAGTGGCATTTCAATAACTCTTATAATTTTTTATGAGATTTTTTTAATAACATATAAACAACATTTTAAAAAGCCAAGAGTCAAGAATATTCATATATAGAATTTATAGTGGTTTAATTAGATATAGTTTATTGCAATTAAAAAATTCTACAAGCACATATTTTAACACTAGAAAAGATGTTGGTTTTGAGAAAGAAAAAATATTAAATCATATCAAAAGAATTTTAAAATTATATAACATTCTAGAGGAGAGAATCATATTCTAGAATGTATAATTTTTCTCCTGGTTAGAATAGATTTATTTTTAAAAATATGGTGGGAGATGATAACTATCGATTTCAGGTGAGTTGAAATTAGAATCATTATAAAAGAGAAAATATAGGTCTAAAGAGAAATTTTTTATTTTTTATTGTTCTAGATATATATGTTATCCATAACATAGTCTAAGATCAAGGGGAAATAAGTTTATTTTCATATAGTTTTGTGGTGAGAACTAGACCCCTAATTTTCAACATTTTTCGGCAGCTAAAAAATTACCTATATATATTTTTAAAAATACCAATTCTTATTCCAAATAATTATTAAAAATTATAATCATTAACTCCATCTATTTCTACACATTTCATTAGTTTACTTTATTTTCAAATTTAAAAGAATAATAATAATTGTATGTTATTAAAGGTGAATAGTTATACTTTTGTTAGCATTTTCTTTTACAAAAGGGTGACACAAGTTTGTGTTTTTACTCATGTAAGATTTCTATAAAAAAATTATGATGGTTATACTAACAAATCTTGAAAATTTATTACAACAACATATTAAAATTGGAGATAAATACATTTTTGAACATTGATTAAATTTTAGATAGTTACCATTAAGCTTTGGAAATAAAGAATTTGATATGTCACTTGATATTTCTATAGAACCAATGCAATTTTTGTTTTGCTAAGATTTTAAGTGTAGGATTTGATATGTTACTTGGTGTAGAATATGTGGATTGTGGACTTGTTTGTCTTACAGTAAAGATTCATATTATATATGGTATTTTTTGTGCACTTGTTGTAGTGTTTCCTTACAAATGTGAGCATACCAAATGTTACACTTGATGATGGTTTCCCTTGTGGATCACTTTATTGATATTGGATGGGAGTGGAAGGAATCATACCAGAAGTGGTATTTTTTCATATAAAAACTTCATTTCCCTCTTGTGGCATGTTTGCTAATATGGTGACTATTTTTTCTACACTTACATCCCATATTCCTCTTCTTAAAATGGCATATTTGTGTTGATTATAAACCTTTTGTAATTGGATTATACAATATGTAAGCCTTTGATTCATCACTATATTTAGAAAAATATGCATTTTTCTAATTCATTATCTAATTTTCCTATCAATTCATCTAGTACATGTGCATATGTAATATTTGCAAATACTAACATACAAGAAACATTATGTTTCCTTCCACTCCAAGGGTTAGTTCAAGAAGTTGGGTCTCACTTTTGGCCAAAAAGTGGAAGTGTTTTTTCTTATTTTTGAAATATATTGTCAATTGATGTCAAAATTTGAGGCATTTAGAGATTAAATATATTTAAAAAATTAGAAACAAAAATTGTAGTGCCTGGAATATCCTTTTTGAATATGTAATTTATTTGTATACCCATCTGATAGATTATTTTTTTGGTATGGATCTATAAAAACAACTTTTTCAAAATCCTTGTTTCAAAACCATACCACACTCATGTACAAACACCATAATTTGACACAACTTATTAAATTTTTGCGAATCCTTTTAAACAAAGTTACCTGACACACCAAAGATTGATAAGAATATTTTTTTTGAATTTATTAATTCAATTTTTCTAAAAAAGAAATTAATTGACTACTAAGATAATTTCTAAAACCTCTCATGTATGAACACCATAATTTAATCAATTTTTTTTTTTTTTGGATTTTTTTTAACTTCAAAAGCATTGTGTGAAGATTGATGACATGTAAATTAATTTTTTAAAAATGAAAAATTAAAAAAGTTATTAAAGTTTTACTAAATCTCACTATTTTATGTTTAAGAGATACTTTTGATTAATAAATAATATCCAAAAATAGAAAATCAACTCATAACACTATAAAATCTATATTTTTAAAATCTGAATAGTAAGACCTATTGTGGGCTTTTGTTTTGTCAAAAAAAGAATGGGGACAATTGTATAAAAATTATGACAATCCCTGAAATTGTCGATTAAATGCCTTAGTCAAAATTTGGTTCATAAAGGAATTTGGTTTATAAAGGCATAGGCTTGGTCCCACCAAGCCTATGCCATGACTTTCCCAAGGCAAAACCCTATGTGAATTGTTGGCCACGGCATTAGAATTGGGCACCTGGTTTAAAATTCAAAAACTAAGTGCCCGATTTGAATTTAGCCATTAACAAAATCATGCATCCAATATTTAAACAATTGGGCACTCGATTATTTAAAAATTAGGTACCAATTTAAAATCAGGTACATGATTGTGACGTACCTATTGGGCCCCAAAAGAAGCCCCACAAATCACTTTCCAATGATTAAATTATAGTTTCAAGCTGCAACAATGAATTTCTGTCACAATTATTATGTTTTCTTGTCATCTTCTACAATTTGCAAGCTATTGATTTGATTTCAGACCTAGTGCAAACATGAGATCAAAGAAATGAAAATAGAATAAAATAAAAGTTCTAACAAATGAGGAGATTACAACAAACAAAGAGAATGAAGCACAACGTCAATGAGAGAGGAGATACAAAATTAGAGAGTTGACCAATGTAAGAACCTAATACAAGGAGATTCAGGTGCACATTCTAATTGAACATTCAATACAGGCATGTTTCCAAACCCTCGAGGTTTTTCTCATGATGAAATTGGTGATCTTTTAGAACTAGGTTATTATTTAAATGATTTAGATTTTCTCAATGAGAATAGATTTCCAAATGATCATGCACAACAAACTCCAATGGAAGTGCATGCCCTGAGAGAAATACCAAGAAAAGAAAGAAAATGAGATTCAAATTTCAAATAACATTGAAAATGAAATGCCAATTAAAAATAAAAATGGTATGAATATAGTAATGGAAACACTGAGTGCTGAACAAACATGTCTAAATGATACTAAAGTGTGTGAACATAACTTTCATTTTTCTAAAATGATGTATTGGATAATCGTCATGGATTGGTTTTGTGGAAAAAAATTAGGACACATGCTAATAAATTATATACATTTTTTATAATAAGAAATTTGGGTTTCAATGTCAATTGATGTTGCAACTAATTAAATGTCTAAAATGTAAAAATAAATGAAAAGGTTAGGAATGTATGCAAAACCAAAGAATAAAAATGAGTCTTTAAAATAAGTTGCATCTACTATTGCTAGTGCCTTTGATGTTATCAAAAAGAGAAGTCGCTCTAAAGATAAGATGCAGCACAATGAGCAATAACAACAACTTTAGTTAACAATTCAACTAGTAACAAGATTGATTAGTAACATAAGTGGATATCTTAATGTGAATTGTAAGAATTTAGAAAGAGTTGTAAAGAGAATGGTTAACTTTGAATGTGATCGAACAAATAATTTGTGGACTTCTAGTTGTAGACTCTCAAGATGTGATATGAAACATACTAGTGAAGTCAAAAATTTGGTTGAAATTTTTTGGCATGAAGATACAAGTGTATTAGCTAAATTCAAGAGATGTTATTCAATTGTTCAGAATATTTGTAGATGGTAAGGTGTTAACTAGTACCATTAGTCAATTGTCTCTTGAAAAGTGTAAACCATGGTATGTAAGGATTAACAAGGAAAGAATCACATGTCATTTTAAAACTCATGTTCAATTTCATTACCATTATGATGTATTTTGATCTATATGTGGTACCATGCATAGCAAAGAAATGTTGCAGGAATGTGGTATAAAAATACCACCTCAAACTATAAAGGATTTCATATCAAGTTGTTTTGTAAGCCACCTAATGACCATTATTTTCTTTCCAATGCATGTCTTTTTGGTACATGTAATATGTGTGGCAATCTTTCTTTGTTAGATGAATGTTTGTATGAAAATTCTTTGACTACTTCTGGGCAACAATTAGTTGATGTAAAAATATTCAAAACTATTGAATATCCATTAAAGGATGGGAATATTGGAAGAAGGTGTGATCTAGTTATAGATAAAGTTAGATTTCATGCATTTATGGATGAGTTTAAAAGTATGATCATACCAAAATATGTTAAAGACTCTCAATATGCTCAATGGTTTGATTGAAAATTTTGCATATGTAAGAAAATGTTTCCAATTGGTACTATACTTCCAGTTGTTGACTTTGTAGAGAACTACACACTTGTAGTACAAGATGAGAAATGACCACAAGATTACAATTTGGTGCAAGTAACAATTTATGTTCATATATTTTATAGGCATGCACCTAATAGTATAGAGGAGGATCAAAAAATATTGAGAGAGTACCATTTCTATTTGAGTGATCAGTAATAAACTTCATTCATCTTAGTTTGTCCAATACTATTTTAAGGCCTTTTATGACAATTTAAAAGAGAGACAAATTAAAATGAAACAACATTGGATATGGTCAAATAATTGTACATGATAATTCAAGAATGTTATAATGGTCTATTGGTTGAGTAGGACATAGGCAAAATAATATCCAACATGTGTGGAGTTTTTTGGAGGCTAGACATGGTAAAGGAGAATATGATGGTGTTGGTGCATTAGTGAAGAGATCCCTTAGTAGAGAGCATTTAAAATCAGAGGAAAAAGAAAAATTCAAAAATTTACAATTAGCAGGTCAGCTAAATGACATTCATTTAGGGGTTCAAATTCTAACACTTGGACTATATGGACTAGGGAGCTTGCTTGTTTTTGTTAGTTTTGTCTTCCAGGTGAATGGGAAGAATGCAAGAATATAGAATGGGTTGAAGATTGGTAACATAAATCATTAGCACCTACTAACACACATTTTCAAGATGATATAGTAAATGAAGGTTGGAATGTTACTTTTGCATCAAAAGACTATGGTCATCGTTCAGACCTCATACAACTTGGTATGCACAACTTAATTAAATTTTGTTGTGATCATGCTTCAATTTATATTATTTATCTATGTACATGTCATTAATATAATTCAAGTACATGTCATTAATTTATTATCTATATATGTACACATGTGATTAAAGGGTTTATGTTCTTTATCTTATCTTGTAGGACATGTTTATAATGTTAGTGCACCTAATGATAATGATGAACATACAAAGTATTGGCTAGCTAGATGTGTGGAACCAAAAAGAAAAATGATATGCCATCAAATAGATGATGATGGTTTTGAGTATCCAATTGGGTCTGTCATTGTAGCTAGCACCTAGCTACATACATACCTAACAAGAAGAAATAGTTTACCATCATTTGAAGAATACCAATTTGAAAAGAAGATTTTATACTATTCTCATTTAGTTGTGGCAACAAATGTCAAATTAGAAAGATACAAAGGGAGACCTGCCAATAAGGTGTTATGGAGAGTTTCAATGGATGAGCACAAGACAATCATAGATGCATTGCAAAAGAGAGTGGATGTAGATAGTACAATAGGATGACTAAATCTAAGTCAAACACATGTAAGTTTTTTATTTATTGTGCTAATTTTATATATGTACTTATATAATTTTTAAATATATGCATGCATTATCAATAGCAAATTAGAGAACTTGTATATAGCTCTTATTCGGGTCTCAATTAAAATTTATGAAAATTTAAATGTTTAAGGTAAATCGAACATCAATATCTTGTGCAATTACACATAGTGAGTAAATACATTACACATATTTACATAATTCAGACAGCTCATATTAAGTTGTTCTTTTATTAACACATGTTCTTGTTTTGAAATTTTATTTTGCAGGACCTCATTTGAAGAAATTTGTTGAACCAATTTTATATTTTGAGTTCACTTATATTTATGTCATTCACATTGTCTTACATATATTGTGAAACATGTTATAAACATTAAAAAAATAGGAGTTCACTTCTATGTTAAAGTTAAAGGAGTGCACTTGATATTAAAAAATAATTTCCAATTCATGTAATGACCTCCTATTTTTTCCATTACATTTTTATTCAAACATGTTTAAATTAATGTTCCTATATAAATAATTAAAATTATAAAAATTATTGTTCATGTACAATATACTTACAAAATGTGTCATCATAGGAATAAAATATGTCACAATAAAGAAAATGGTTCATACTTACAATGATAACATAATAATCTATACTGCATACACTAGCACGATAAGAAGTTGTAATAATATAGTACATGGTCTAACATGTCATAAAATGATATATGAAGTCAAAAAATACATATAATACAGTTAGATGTCCTAATACAAAGTGTTTTATAATAAACAATATG
The DNA here is from genome assembly GCA_028749045.1 of Cupressus sempervirens. Taxonomy (NCBI): domain Eukaryota; kingdom Viridiplantae; phylum Streptophyta; class Pinopsida; order Cupressales; family Cupressaceae; genus Cupressus; species Cupressus sempervirens. Next base: position 629,557,299 of record CM053793.1, read on the forward strand.
TGTCATAAAAGCACAATCTAAAGGTGCCGAAAGACCTAATCTATCTTATTTGTAGTCCTCTTTACTCTATGTGAAGAGGACTTAGATGGATCATCTTGTGTAACATGAGATTTCTCATCATTTGGGACACTCTATGGGGCATTGAGTGTCACATTCTGAGAAGACAATATGTACATGCTCGATTGAAATGGGTTTCAAAATCCAGCTTGCAAATAAATTAAATATTTAGTACATAATAAAAATAATACCATGTGACATAGGCATCCCTCTGTAATAGGAGGAGGTGTACCATGAAAGCTATCGAGTGTGTCAGTGGTGAGGTCCTATAGTTTACAATACATAAATTTTTAAAATTTGATAAAAAATGTAATAAACTATGCATGTATAAATCACAATACTAACCTCAAAGGATGGTGTCTATACCTTCATCTATCTTAGTCTTGTAGTCTTAGCAACACTCATGGTGATGCAGTCCTAAAATTTTGGATACATAAACCTTTAGTAAAAATTATATATACATGAATTACAAAGTACATAAACTAAAAAGAACATAATTTACACTACATTTTTTTGAAATAAAATCATATATATCATACTTGAGTAGTAGCCAGTATCACAAATGTGTCTAAATATATGCTACCATGATGATCACTAACGTGTCTAAAATGGTCAAAAGATGAATGAGTCGAAAATAAACTATATTTAGGTCTATATGGATAAGTACGATTCATCTCCTACTTGTAAAACCAAAATATACAAAATTATACATGAATCAAAGTTGAAAATAAGTTGAAAATAAGTTAATAAAAATGTGTACTTAAAAATAGTACAAATTATTTGTCTTCAAAAGTTCATATTGTAGGTATTTGAGGCTATGCCTCAATGGTCGATGGATCAGGACCTATCCAAACATCAAACTATGTAACAAATGACAATCTCTACAAAATTAGATAAAAAGAAAATATGGACACATTTTATTAAATTCAAGTTCCAATGTACATTATTTATAGAATAATTCAAAGTGCATACCATATGAGGGATGCCAACATCTGTAGGTCTCAAAAAAAGACTATACTGCCTCCTAGGAGGAACACTATCATCGATCCCTTGTTAATTGAAAATCAACATACATTAATATGGTTAATACAATTATGCATATATGTAGAAAGTATATAATTATGTACTATATAAATTGTAATTAAATCTTTACCTACTACTCCTAACTATCTCCCTTTCCATGCTGAAGGTCAACAAATGATGACATGTCAATATCATCACTACCATCACCATGAGCAATGTATGCATCATCATCAAAATCAGTGCCCTCGGCATCATGGCAATCCTATGCTACATCAACATCACTCTGGGGGCCTTTGCATATACCTCCACAACTGATACAAATGTGTCCAAGTGGATGAATATCTATCACCTGCGTCCACTACTCTAGTAAATTGCTCAAAAGGGCACTCAATGAAGCAAGAGCATATGACACTGCTCGATGATGGTAAGGTGATGGGACAACTAGTGTAGGAAGAGGTACAAGAGACTGAGGATGTCTGTGATTCCTTATATTATCATTTAGCTTTTCCCCAGGCCTATTCTAAGCCATCCCACCACCAACTCCCTGAAATGATCTAATATCAAAATAATTGGGTTTCGAACCCAATTCAAACTTAGCCCATAGTTTCTTAAGAAAGTAGCTAGGCACCTCATTTATGTGTGGTGGATGGTCAAATACCATGATGCATCACCACTCCCAAACGTGCATTGATATACATGGATGTGTGCACCATCTAATAGAAATGTGAGGCTTCTTCTCACTAATCTCAAGACTTATATTAGAGTCTACAAAATATCTTCTAAAATGTCATTTATTTAATTTAAGCTGATGAACCTCTCTAGATGATAGGTCATCATAATAAAAAGCATGCATGTTCTTCCTCCATAATCTAAAGCTATCGATGCAACTATCCAAATGCTTAATCAAGTGTGCAATGTTTTTCATACTATCTACAAGGCAAAGTACATAAAGGAGGGAGGGGTAGGGGTGGGCATCACACCTAATAGTTTGAATATTACACTAAGGTTGCAAAGGTTTCGCCTCATCCTCTCCCTTAGATCCTCTACTATAGGTGTTGGAAGAGGACTAGGTGGTCATGAAGGTGGGCATCAAGATGGAGGTGGAGATGTAGGGGGTGGGGACAAGGGTGGGGAAGGGGGAGGAGGTTGGGGTGGGTCCATCAAATATAATATGCATTTATGTAAACAACATAAATATTCACAAAATTACTATTTAATAAAATAAATCTAAAATTTCAATTATATAAATATAGATTTTTAAAACCATATCAATTATATAAATAAAGTTAAACACTTAAGTAAACTTTAATCTTAAGGCTAATTGAACATTATCCCAAATTTAAGCCTAATCATAAAATAATACACCAAAAAACTTTTAATAAATCAACTTAAATGTGAATTTTAAAAATAGCCTATATTTTTGTTTAAGATTATGCCTTAGCATTTACAATTAAGGTTCAATATTAGAAAAACTAGGATTTAACATAAATATGATTGTGGTTTGGGTTAGGATTTAGGGTTATCCATTTAGAATTAGGGTAGAGTAATTAATATTATGATTAGGGCACATAATATAAGATTTAGGATTATGGCTACTATTTAAAGGCTTATCATTTAAGATTAGGAATTAGAATTTAGAATTATGGTTTAGGTTAAGATTTAGGATTTATGGATGATAATTTAAGATTATAGTTTAGCACTTAGAATTAGTGTTTAAAACATAAGATTAGAATTAGGCTTTACATTTTAGGATCACGTGCTAGCTTTGAGGATTATGATTTTTAATTATAGTTAACATTGGGATAATTTAGTGTTTAGTAATATAGATTTTAGCATTTAGGGCAATTATTGAACAATTAGGGTCTAGTGCCATTTATAATCATGGTTTGGCATTTATAACTAGGGCTAGGGTAAAGATTATGGTATGGGATACATCACTAAATTAGAAATATGATTAGGATTATGGTATGTATTTTCTAGGATCTAATATGAGTGTTTAGCATTTATATTTAAATGTTTAGGATTATGCCTTCGCATTTATGATTAAGGTTCAATTAGGATTTAGCATCAATAAGATTGTGGTTCGGGTTAGGATTTAGGGTTGTCCATTTAGAATTAGGGTAGAGTAATTAACATTATAATAGGGGCACAAAATATAAGATTTAGGATTATGGTTACTATTTCAAGGCTTACCATTTAAGATTAGGCATAGAATTTAGAATTATGGTTTAAGTTTAGATTTAGGATTTATGGATAATAATTTAAGATTATTATTTAGCACTTAGAATTAGTGTTTAAAAATTAGGATTAGAATTAGGGTTTACATTTTAGCATCACTTGCTAGCTTTAAGGATTGTGATTTTTAATTATGGTTAAGATTGGGATAATTTAGTGCTTAGTAATTTAGATGTCAGCATTTAGGGTAATTATTGAGCAATTATGGTCTACCATTTATAATCATGGTTTGGCATTTAAAATTAGGGCTAGGGTAAAGATTACTGTATGGGTTTACATCATTAAATTATTAGAAATATGATTAGGATTATGGTATTTATTTTCTAGGAAATTTAATGAGTGTTTAGCATTTATATTTAAATATTTGGGATTATGCTTTAGAATTTACAATTAAGGTTCAATATTAAAACAATTAGGATTTAACATAAATACGATTGTTGTTTAGGTTAGGATTTAGGGTTATCCATTTAATTAGGGTAGAGTAATTAACATTTTGACTAGGCACAAAATATAATATTTAGGATTATGGCTTCTATTTCAAGTCTCATCATTTAAGATTATGTAGTGCCTGCCCCTAGTTCACATTTCTGTTATCATTGTCAAATTCCTTAGGCTGATTTTGTGCATTGATTAGTTTAGAGATATTGGATTTACAATACTATGATATTATTTCATGACTTTGATTACAAATATATCAGTTATAATTGTTTAGTTGATTTCATTTCACATGACGTTAATGATGATCCTAGTTAGTAAAAGTGGTTTCTTTTATAAAAATGTTAACATGATGTCTTAAATGATGATTATGTTGTATTGATAGAGATGCATTATTATATGTACACATTTGATCTTAGATTTGTGATTTTTATACTTACCCCATACTTGCATGTGTATGGTGTGCGTGTTTATTTTATCTTTCTGTCTAACGTGTTTGATGTGGTTAAGGGAGGGAGTTGTAGTCACCTGCTAGTCAGGATCTACACGATGAACCACTCCCCGCCATTGTCTATTTAGTTTAGATATATTATATACATGTACATGCTCATCTTTTACGCAGGATGCAGGTACCGGGCATCGACTTCCATGAATTGCCAGGATGAGTGTGCCCTATTACAAATACTCAAATGGTGAGAATGGGAAGATAATGATCAGGTCTAATCCTAGCCTTAAGCCTATAATACTTGTCCTATAAGGAGGACTCGTAACAAACTGTCTACCCTTTTTAAACCTGTGAGTATTTTGTGCGTATGTTGTTTTGTGAGTCTTTGATGAATTTCTATTAATTAAGTCTAATTAATAGATTAAATTAATAATTTAAATTAATGGAGAATTATTATGATATTATGAATATTTAATTATATTTAATTAATTGAGAAATTAATTAAATATAAAGAATTAAATTGAAGATATAAGTTTTAAGATTAAATTTAGAACATGATAATATTTATTTAATTTAATAATAATATATTTAGAGTTCATTTTTAAATAAATGCTAAATATTATTGTTATTTAAGTTAATAAATATTTATCAAATTAAACGTTCTAAATATATTAAAAAGTTAAATAAAGTTTAAATTTAGAACGTGATTATATTTATTTAATTTAATAATATTATATTTAGAGTGCATTTTTAAATAAATGCTAAATATTATTGTTATTTAAGTTAATAAATATTTTATCAATTAAGTTTCTAAAAAAATGAAATTAAAAGTGAACAGATATTTAATTATCATAAAGATTATAGTTCGCATGATTTATGCATGGGTTGAAAATAAAAGAAATTAATTTAAAAGATAAAATATGTGAACTTGATTAAGATATTTTATTAGTGCGCATGAGATTAAAGTTAATAAATTAATTTAAAGTAAAGTGAAGTGGAAAGTTAAATAAAGTAATTTAACAATTCACTTAACGTGCATGAAAGGAATAATAAAATAATAATTTTAATTAAAAGGGAAATTAATTGTACATGAATGAATTAATTAAATAAAATAATTATTCTATTTTAGAGTTGTGGAGATAGAAGCCCTAAGAGGTAATTAGATTCTATATTAGAGGTTTTTGGGGTCATTATTTGGGGAGAGAGTTTTTCAGACACAAGTTTTTCACACACAGGTTTCAGGGAACACACTTTTGGCAAGGGGAACAAAGAAATCTTTGGAAGCTTGGAAGGGTTCGGATTAGCAAGGGTTTCACCAAATTGTTAGCATCAGATCAAGGTAGGGTTTGTGAACCAATCTAGAAACACTTTTGGATCTCTGTCTTCTTCGTGCTTGTTGAAAATTGCTTTCTCAAATTTTGTTGTATGATCTTGCCACCCTTCGTTATGAATCTTTTGCTATTTGATTTCATCTGTGAATCCGGATTGAAAAAACCATTTAGAAAACAACGTTCTACATGTGAAAGAAATTAGCATTAAATCGAGATTAGGGTTTGAAATAAAAAGAAGATTTTAGGTTGAAATTCGAATTGTGAGAATTATTTCTCTATCAGATCTTATTTGTTATATTAGGATTATAGTAAAAATAAAAAAATAAAGTAAAAGAAAAAGAAAATATTTATTTAAAGTATTATTATAGAAATTTTAAATAAAATAAAACAAGATTTATATATATAATTGGAAATATATTTAAAACTTTATTTTAAATAAAATAAAACAAGATTTATATATAATTGGAAATATATTTAAAAGTTTATTTTAAATAACATAAAGTTGAATTAATAAATAATGGAAATTATATTTTAAAAGTTTTATTTTAATTTTGGAGTGGGGTCGAAAGAGGGTCGCACGGCTTGGCTTTTATAGCCGGCAACGTTAAAGCCTGCGACAACCTTTAAGGCTGGCCGCACGGCTCCATTTAAAAAGGCTGCCAGTATAATGGAGCCTTATTAAAGTTAGTTTAATAAAAAGAAAACTTTTAAGTTAATTTCCTTTTTTTTTTTTACAATATTAATATTTTTAATTAAAAAGGTTTCAATATAATTATTAATAAGATTTTAATAATTCTATTTAAATAATATTTGAAAAAAAATTATGTTATTATTTATTAATATAAATATTAATGCATTTAGTATGTTTAACTTTTAATTAATAAAATTAATGACCTTTTTTATTTACAATTTGAGAGATTGATATAAATATTTGGTCGAAATTTATTTAATTAATCAAAAATCGGTTTGATTAAAATTAACTAATGGTGAATTGGGTGAAATAGAAATTCTGGATTTATTAGGAAGATTAATTAAATAATTATTAATTATTTAATTAAATACAATTTTAATTAAGATTAATTAATTAATGGATTATATAGTTATTGAATTTTTAATGGTTTTAATTGACGATAATTAAATATTATTTTAAATAAATGACTATCCTCTGATTATTCTTTTTAGAAATTGATTTTTATAATGAGGATAACTTTATATGTATTTGAATTGAATAACAGATGAGTTATTGGATAGAATAAACTAAGAATCTTATAACTTGAAATGTCCATTAAAACGTAAACTAAAACTTTACTTATAACCCTATTGTGTCTATTCAATCCAAACACAAACTATGAATTGGACTGTTTTACTTGTACTTCCTATGCTTTGGATTTTGGTGTTGTTTAGATGTCGACCAGTCTAGGGAGTACACCAGAGGTTGTGAGAATTATTTTATATCAATTATGTGGCTAAATGTATGATGATTCTTGTGATTCAAATTGGAGTTTATACTTATGAGATTTGTTTTGTGAGCATTTATGTGTATTTGGATTTAGTTTGATCCATCTTATTATCAGGTTGCCTGTTAAGGAACCGAATTTGATCTTTATGAAAGTTGTGGTATGGGACACAACTATGTTTTTATGTACTTAGGAGAGGTTATCTAGGTACATGACTTGGGAGTGGCTTGCATAGGGGTCCGGGACCCAAAGTTATCAGAACCAGGGTAACCTAATGCAAGTTATGTAATAAGTGATAATCTAGTAATTAAAACTTTTGGGGGGGAAAACACACTAAAAAGATAAGTTAGAGAATTTTGATCTAGCCATACCTTGAGTGCTTGTATAGACTAAGGATGGGAATGAGATGAGTGCCTCGTCTTCTTGAGAGGGCTTTCTAGTTTCCATATGTGTGATGTTGAGGGTCCGGGGTTCAAAGTAACCAGTCCAGGGTAACTCAACGCTTGAGGGTCCGGGGTTCAAAGTAACCAGTCCAGGGTAACTCAACGCTTGAGGCTCCGGGGTCTTTTAAGAAATCAGTCCAGGGTATCTCAAGTAGCCATGTGATGACACTCCCTAGTATGTAGCCTGAGTCTCCTCTATAGATTTTGTGTACCTCTGATGGTGTACTTATTATTGATTGTGTTTATTGTGGTTATTACTTTCATTGAGGATGATTGGTGATTCATGGATGTTGTACTTTTGACATGTGGCTTTTGACTTGAGGTGATTATCTTTTTTTGACTTTATCTTGTGATCTTGGTATTTGGTTTATACTTGGTTTGTGTATGATGTTTGGTTATGTGGTGTCGATATTGGATTGAGTGTTCTTACTTTTGGATTATTTTATCTTCTTGAGTAGTATGTGTTACCTTTGAGGTAGTTTTGGCTATTAGGGGTACCTTGCCTAGGAATGTTTTATGTTTGATAGCCGTATGTGGATCGTTCATTATCTTCCCTGCACGGTGGGAGTGGAAGCCTGACTAGGTAACCACGCAGTAGGGAGGTAGTGTCTTCTTACCATTTGGGTTCCCCCTTCACATTGCCAGCTGTTGGATGTTCGTTGCAGAAGATGTACCTTTATCATTCTTATTTCTTATTTTACAGACTTCTTTTCAGATGATGTATATATGTTATCATGTATTCTGTTGTATAGTATCTATTTTCACATACCCTGCGACATGTGCAGTGGATCTTATTTAGTGGATGTACTTTCGTTGTATTGTTTATACTTATGCATTTGCTTATGCGATTATATATCTGTTATTCCTTTATGATCTTGAGACATTGTACTTGGAACTTAAACTAATTAATTTAAAAATATTAAATGTGACTCAACATAAAGGAATCCTTGAGGAATTGAAACTGTATCTATAATTGCAAATGTGTATTTGATTTGTATGTTCATATTGCTTCCACATTAATGTTATCTTGATGTTGTTTAAACTTCAAAAAAAAAAAAGTTCAGTAAACATTGTAACATGTTAGGTTTGTTTCTCTTGGGTTCCCGAGCGGGGCGTTACAGATTAGGCATTAGAATTTGGAATTGAGGCTTAGGTTTAGATTTAGGATTTATGGATGATAATTTAAGATTATAGTTTAGCACTTAGAATTAGTGTTTAAAAATTAGGATTAGAATTAGTGTATACATTTTGGGATCATGTGCTAGCTTTAAGAATTGCAATTTTTAATTATGGTTAGGATTAAGATTACTTTCCATTAAGGATATTGTTATGGTTAAGGATAGGGTTTAAGTGTTAGGTTTAAGATTTTAAGTTACCATTAGAAATAAGGTTTAACATTTAGGATTAAATTTATGATTTAAGAAATGGGTCAGGATACTTGTATTAGGGTTTCAAATTAATGATTAGGGTTATGTTTCTCATTTATAATATAATGGTTAAACTATTAATTAGTGTTAGGGTTAGGATTAGAATTATGGTGAGAGTGAGATTTTACATCAAGGTCAATACTATATTTAGGGTTAGCATGTAGTCTTATAAAAAAAAAGATATGGCCATTAAATTATTGAAAATTTTGTTGTGGATTTTTATCTAACTAAATAATGAAATGAAAAGTTGATATGATGACTCATAATTTGGAGTAGGGGATTTAAACTTTTACATTTGATTTGGAAGGGAAACTTGACTTATTGAAAATCACAAATAAAATTTAAGAGAGTCTAGGCTTATGTCATAATTAGGGCTAAAGTTGTGTTAAGTATTTTGTTACATGATTGTTTAGGATTAGGGTTTTAGTTAGTGTTAGGATTAGAGTTGGGCTTACAAGTAGAGTTACATGAATCTAGTGTTTAGAGTTAAAATTATTGTTTTAAGGTAATAGAGCACATTAAATACTTAGTTTTATGTTTAGGTTTTAGATTAAATTATTGTTAGGTTGAGGTTAGACTTAGGAATATAGTTTTTTTTTATGGTTGAAGTTACAATTTTTAATAGTGTTTAGGTCTATGTCATGAGTATTATCAAGATTTTGTACCTTGGTTACCATTATGATTTAATATTTGTAATCAAGGTCATTTGATATATAGGTAAATTGTACTTAAATTATCTATTACTTGATATATTGAAATTAGAATTTAATTTTGTACATAAAGATTGATTATTTATTATTTAAAAATTAAACTAAATTCTAACTTGATTTTTTCATATAATGTTATCAATAGATACATACATCAACATATGCGAATAATTGAGAGACTATAACACTTACCAATTTTTATAAATTTAATATATCAACATAAAATATTAAACATGTACATACATCACCTTAAAATACAAGATTAGGGTTACATGGTTAAGTTTTACAAATAACATTTTAGGGCATGAGTTCATTGAACTTGGTTAGGCTTAGTGTTAGGGTATGGACATGGGTAGCTAACATTATGGTTTAGATTTACATTTAGAATTTATTGTCTAACGTCATGGTTTACAAATTTATGTTTACTTTTTTTGTTATATTGTTTACAAACTAATTTACAATTTATTACTATTTAGTGCAAATAAATCTAAAACATCAATGCAATTACATGTTTAAACAATCTAATTTACATCTATCTTTAATCATTCCTCACTATAGCTTTTATTAAATACATCAAAACATCTAAAATAATAATTTTTAAATGAACATCTGCAAAACAAAAATTTAAATGAATAGATATAATAATCTAAATATAAAACTATTAACAATGGAAATTTACAAATTTTCATATTAAAAACTATTAAATGTAAAAGGAATATAATAAATTGATAATATTATAAAGTGAAAAAACTGAAAACAATAAAATAAAATAATAGAAAAAAAGTAAAATACCTAGTACAGTGAAAAATAATAGATGGGGGTTAGTAGGAAACCAAAAGTGGGCTCCCATTTCTAAGCTCAAATCTGGCTCCCATTTACAATGACAATGAAAATGAATGAAAACCTGAAAATATGGGTTTTATGCTTTTTTGAAATTGGATACCCAATTTTAAAAATTGGGTACCTAATTCATTTAAAATTGGGTGCCCGATTTTAAAATCACAGTTTGGGTACTCAATCCATAGTCAAAAATTGGGCACCCAATTTTTGAATATGAATCGAGCATCTGAACCATAATAGGTACCCAATTTATTAAAATTGAGTACCCATTTCTGAAGAGGTCTCATTCCGCAGAATTGACTTTTGTTGAATTGTGACCCAACTTTGTGAATTCACCCCCATGATTCTTTTGGAATTATTTTTTTCTACATCATTTAGACAACCATTCTTTTTATAAGCTGGGTATGTGCAGGATCATGATATACCAAACTATGCCCTTAAGTGTTAGTGTGAAATCAATAAATTAGAATTATGTTAACTTGATGTGCATTTTGGAACTACTTATGAAGTATATATTAAATATTTTAAAAAGAGAATTTGTAGAAAATTGGATGTAGTTTCTAAACTATAAGGTGTGTGTGTGTGTGTGTAAAATTGATTGGTGAGAAATTCAGACTTTAATGTAATAGTATGAAAATTTCAAGACAAAAATAAGAATTAGGTGTATGTCTGACGACCTTAATAAAAATCAAATAATTATTAATTTTTTATAAGATTTTAGATATAAGAAGTAGACTCATGTCTATATGTGACACATTTTTTTTAGTATATTTATTCTAATAAAATAATTAATTATGAATTTTCTACTACAAAATTAAAAAAATTATGGTGTCTGGCCACCTTAACTAATTCAAAAAATTACCAAATTTAATTTATTTATTTTTCATTTTAATAGACAAAGCATAAAATGTGCCACATATTTAGGTTTCAAAAATATTTTATGCTTTGAATGTTATTGTCATTTTTCAATCAATATTTCAGCAACCACTGTATAGGTATATATCCATTTGAAAATAAGTAATAATTACTTATCAAACTCATATTTTGGCAAAAATTATCTCGCTAGAGCACTAAGAACATGTTTAATAAACCCTTTTCATTTTAGCAAATTCAGTCAGATTAAAAATTGTCACATACCTCCTCAAAGTTTGGAACTCAGCTAACTAGGGCAAAATCACATTTTTGATTTGACTGGCAAGGCTTGGTAATTTAATTAGATACCCTATGAATGTAGTACCTAATATTTTAGATATGAAAATATATCATGTACTCGATAATTTATAGCCCAAATGAATTATTTTACTTAGATACACTTTAATATAAGGTTTTAATATATATTTAATTATATTGTATATAGGATAGTATATATTGTATTGTAGTATGTAATATAGTATATATTTGATTGTATAGGATATATCATATTATATATTTAATTATATAGTATATAATATAGTAATTATAAACTAAATATATAATATACTTAATATTAAATATTAATTATTTTAATGCATTTATTGTATATAGTACTTATTACTTAATTGATGTTTAAAATTATTATATACTTATAATATTTTTCTTTGGAAGATGACAACATATGTTCATAGGGGCCCTAGGGGCCCTAAGACCCCTAGAAACATAAGTTGTCATCAACTAAATTGAAAGGGGTCATAGAGATCAACATCACACTTTCAAAGGAGTGAATTTTTTTAAACTTTGTGTTTATAGCAAAAGCTCTATTATGTTTGTTCTAGAACTTATCACTATAGATATATTATTTATTCAAATTCATTGAGGAAAATTGGTTAGAATTTAGAGATATATTAGGGAGAGACTAGACTATAAAAAGAAACGTTGATTTTATTAGAGTTCAATCCTTGACCTGTAGTTACAGTGTCATGTCCCCTTTTCAAATAATTAAAAAAAAAAATCTTTGCTAAGGCAGGCAGGCCCAAGAAAGTGAAGTTTCGGAAAAAGGGGGGTTAATCTTTGGAAACCATTGGACTAATAAATGAAAATTATTATTAAAATAAGTTTCATTAACCTCTCTTGGACGTGAGTTATAGTTATGCCCTCTTTTAAGGGGTTTGGAGGCATTTTGGGCTCATTCCAGAACTTGATTTTGCTCATTCTTTGTTATTCTTCAGAGGCTGCCAAACCTGTGGAGAAGGAGACCCAAGAACGGGAGTTTTCAGGTTTCCAAGAAGGTTAAGGATGGGAGTTTGAAGCCATTCCATGTGCATGCTCATGCAGAGTTTGCCTTTGTGCTAAACAGTGCAGATTTGTGAGTTTCCAAGTGTATTTTTGTACAAGTTTGGTGTTTCCGGTTGAGTATTTCATATCAGTTTGGGTTGCTGCTGTATATCAGACTTTTAAATGTTAAAATAGATCTAAAAATATGTATTTGGATATGATTATACTTCTGTGATAGATTATTAAGTTTTTGTGGTGATTTTGGGCTATTTTGTGCTATTTTCGGGAGCCTGATGAGCATTGTTTTTGTCCTCCATTTGGGAGCTATGGTGTGCATGTTATACAGATCTGGAAATGAAATTTTATAGGCTGTTATGCTGCTCAAATTTTTGTAAAAATGTCTACTTTCAGATTTATTAATAACAGGTGAAGCTGTGAAGTTTTTTGGCACTATTTTCGGCATACCCGATTTGGGGTTTCTTGAGAAATTTGGTGGATCCTTGTGATATCAGTTGTTTGATTTTGAAAATCTGATTAGAAGTGTGAAATACCATATCAAATCAGAAAAGGGGAAATTTCAGTGGTATCAGAGCCATGATCTTGCCAGCCTGAGGGTTTGTAGAAGTTTGCAGGTCAGTTTTGACAACTACCCAGATATTGCATTTTAGTTTTGAGAACTACCCAAATCTTGCATGTCATAATTTATGATTGCATGTTGCTTCTAATCAGATTCATGTCAAAATTTATGGTTGCATGCTACTTCTAATCATTTTCATGTTATTTCTTGGTGAATTTGGTGGTTGTAGAAGTTTGCATGTCAGTTTTGACAACTACCCAGATCTTGCATGTCATAATTTGGTGGTTTCATGTTGCTTCTAATCAATTGCATGTCCAAATCTATGGTTGCATGCTACTTCTAATCATTTGCATGTTAGTTCTTGGTGTTTGAAGAAGTTATATCCTATTGGGGTTACACTCTACTTTATCCAGAATGGACAGGTATAGTACAGAGTCTCAGAGGACACGATCTTGGACAATTGATAACCAGAGTCAAAACAGTAGAAAGGATGGTTATTTAGACATTCGAGATAAACTTATGAAAATAAGCCATGACATGTCTGAACAGTTGGTTGAGCACCATCGTATAATGAATGACATGTTATCTGACCCAGCTAAGGTGGATAAGTTGACTGGATTTCTATTTGGCATATTTTCTCATAGGACAGATGACACAATTCCCAAGAAGTTGCATGAGGAGTTTGAGAAACTAGCTGATAGCCAGGTAGAGGTCTCAGATTCTACTCTGCCACAGGAGGTGGTGGGAAAGGATATTACACAGATTGATAGTAACGGTCAACTTGATACTTAGATTGAGACAATTGTTTATAGGTCGTCAAAGGGTGATGCCACAAGTATTCAGGATGGTATAGTTACAACAGACAGTGACTACAGTGTAGTGGGTTCAGATGATGATTATGAGGATGTTGTTGTGCAGGATGGTGAGATACCTAGTAGAGATGAGCAGACATTGAGCATTCATGACTTTGCTGAGAAAGAATACCAGGCACAGTTAGATGCTTCATCACATGAGGTTGAGGTTGGTAGTACTTCACATGATTTGTCTAGCCAGCTGAAGGTGAACAAAGATAGTATTGTGACTTCATTATCTCATCATGACAAGTATATGGAGTTAGTTGGTATTGGTCATATTACTCAGGTGAGGAGTTTGCTTGAGTTACCAGTTGATTCTAGTTTACGGATATGGACTCGAGATTGTTATATTGGCATTTGGGATTCAGTTGACTGGAGATCTTTAACACTTTTTGGTAGTAGTGTTTGTTTGGGTGCTATCATGGATTTGATTAGCAGATTACACGGTGTTGTCTTTTCTTGTGCCAGTATCTTGTCTGATGTTAGTATTAGTTTTTATACACCAATGTTGGGCTTTGTTCATATATCCAGTCGGCCATACTTGCTGGAATGTGTTGATGATATTTCATATTTGGTAGTGTGTATAGATGAGTCCCAGGATCATATTGGCATTGATGACATCCAGAAGGATGCAGTGGGTAGTTTTGAAGACTTAGTTTCCTTGGGTATAGAGGAGTTGGATAGCAATGCTAATGTTTTTGATACTCCGTATGTTGATATGAGCTTTAGATTTGATTCACAGGATATGGATGGTAATACTCTAGAGACTAGTAACTTTGAGGACACTCCTTCAGACAGTGCATCAGAGGAGGTTTGTAGGAGACAGTCAAGCTAGTGCCATCATGTGTCTAATCAGTTGAGAGTTAGTGACCAAGACATTGCTATCACTTGCCAACATTTCGATGCTGCTCGTCAGTTGTTAGCGGTTTATGGATGGGGTTCTCCTACTAGTGATGAGCAGAGAGGAAGTTATCTTTCCTTGACAGAGGTCCACTCTTTATGGGAGGCTATTCAGATTTTGAGACAAAATTATATGCAGTTGGTAGCCGACAGAGATTATCTTATGGAGTGGGGCAGTACAGCATATGATGCATTGTTGGCCAAGGAAGATGAGGTGAGTGAGCTTACTAAGTAGCTTGAGGTGACTTTTGAGATTCTTGAGAGTACACAGTTGGCTCTCAAGGAGTCACAGTTTCATTTGGATAAGGTGACCATGGAGTTAGAGCGACTACAGTCTTTACCTGATTCTATACAGTCACAAGTTGTGGTGTTTGGTGATCTGAGGATGTCCATGGCCGAGATTGTTAGAGATAGTGGAGATGGGGATGCATCCATCCTTGATACCAACATTGGCATATCAGGTTCATTCCCACTAGAGTCAGGTTCAATTGAGTTGGGTGCTGTAGCAGATTTTTGTGGTGTGCCTGACATGGTGGTGACCTCTAGTACTAATGGCACGAAGACTAGAGATGTTGTATCAAAGACCATGTGTGATGTTGGTGAGCTGATAGTTGGCATGGTTCCTACTAGTAATACTACTCCCTTCGCAATGTCTTCAGATGTAGTAGTCAGTTCCAACTTGGTTAATGATCGATCTTAGTTAGTTATATCTGGATTGCAGTCCAAGCCACTGACTGAGATTGGTGCATTCTATCGTCATTACACTGTGAGGTATGCTCATCTATCTACCTTTGATGACCATGTTGATGAGATGATGATACAGAGATTTACTTTGGTTCCTAGTGCTTATCATCAGTTATGGGATAGCTTGATGCCTCGGGATGAGAGTTGTGATGGGCGTGACATGGTGATAGGTCCTGCAATTGACAGGTTGATAATACATGACTTAGAGTAGGAGTTTTGGAGTGATGCTTTAGCAGGTGTTTTTATTGATTCTACTCCTTTGGCTATGACATCTCTTGACTTAGCTGGTGATCAGTCACAGTGGGTTGTATCACTTCTTCATGGTGAGCTGTTGACTGAGGTTGGTTTTTTTTATCAACATTATATTGCAGGGTATGTACATCAGTTAGCATTTGATCCTTGTGCTGAGGAGTTGATGGCAGACAAATTTGGTTTGGATTCCATTTCTTACTCTTTATCTTGTAATGTCTTTTCACCATCAGCAGTGTATGGGAGTTATAGTTATGAGATAGTGGCCGATGATTTGCAAAGTTGTGTTGACTACAGGAGTTGTATAGTGTGTGGATTCTCCATACTTGGTACAGTTTCATTCGAGAGGGTTCACCATTGTTGCAGAGTTGGATTGTACATTCCATATAGGCCAGTGGGATGCGTTGATGGTATTTACTGTGTTGGTAGTTTGATTTGTCCACTTTACTTGGGTTCTGATGTTCTAAGAGTTTGTGCCTCATGGGTTTTTGATTGTGGTAGTGGTGATTTCGGAGTTTGGTTGAGCTATAATTGTCAATTTGATTATGGATTCCTCTTGGTCATATTGCAGAGGATATTGCAGGAGCCTGTGTTAATTGGTAGTAGTATAGTTCATGACTACATTGGGATCCTGGTGGATTGATTGGTTTATTGTTCAGCCATTGCTTGAGGACAAGCAATGATTGGGAGGGGAGGACTTGTCATGTCCCCTTTTCAAATAATTAAAAAAGAAAATCTTTGCTAAGGCAGGCAGGCCCAAGAAAGTGAAGTTTCGGAAAAAGGGGGGTTAATATTTGGAAACCGTTGGACTAATAAATGAAAATTATTATTAAAATAAGTTTCATTAACCTCTCTTGGACGTGAGTTATAGTTATACCCTCTTTTAAGGGGTTTGGAGGCATTTTGGTCTCATTCCAGAACTTGATTTTGCTCATTCTTTGTTATTCTTCAGAGGCTGCCAAACCTGTGGAGAAGGAGACCCAAGAACGGGAGTTTGTAGGTTTCCAGGGAGACCCAAGAACGGGAGTTTGCAGGTTTCCAAGAAGTCTAAGGATGGGAGTTTGAAGCCATTCCATGTGCATGCTCATGCAGAGTTTGCCTTTGTGCTAAACAGTGCAGATTTGTGAGTTTCCAGGTGTATTTTTGTACGAGTTTGGTGTTTCCGATTGAGTATTTCATATCAGTTTGGTTTGCTGCTGTATATCATACTTTTAAATGTTAAAATAGAGCTGAAAATATTTATTTGGATATGATTATACTTCTGTGATAGATTATTAAGTTTTTGTGGTGATTTTGGGCTATTTTGTGCTATTTTCGGGAGCCCGATGAGCATTGTTTTTGTCCTCCATTTGGTAGCTATGGTGTGCATGTTATACAGATATGGAAATGACATTTTATAGGATATTATGCTGCTCAAATTTCTGTAAAAATGTCTACTTTCAGATTTATTAATAACAGGTGAAGCTGTGAAGTTTTTTGGCACTATTTTCGGCATACCCGATTTGGGGTTTCTTGAGAAATTTGGTGGATCTTTGTGATATCAGTTGTTTGATTTTGAAAATCTGATTAGAGGTGTGAAATAACATATCAAATCAGAAAAGGGGACATTTCATACAGAACCCAATTTATTACTAAGAAATAATATTATTAAATTTACTCCTTATTAAGATCAAGTTCCCAAATTCTCTCTTGAAAGTAGCTAGAAATAAATTATAGAAGCTATATGGAACTTAATATTAATCTTCTATGTGCTAGCACATAAAAATCTTCTTTTAATAGAATCCAATATTTTAATCCACACCAAAGACATATGAAAGAGAGATATCATATACTGAGTAGAGATTTGACATACTTTCATGACCATTTGATGTTTCTTAGCATTACTTAGAAGAGATATTTTCCATGTTGCCACCTTTAGTTGAATCTTATCCAACAATTTTTCCTAAACACCATTTTCTACATTAGCTAAAGTTAGAAGCATATGAAGATAGAGAACTAGAATTGAAGCAATCTAACATCCAATAATTGTAGCAATCCAATGTTGAATACTCTCAAGAGTGTTGAATAAGTAAAAATAACTTCTTGAAAAATTCAATCTTTGACCAGAAGAAAGCACATACACCCCATAATGAGCTTCTAGGATTTATATTCTACTATATTATCTTCTCTCATTATCAAGGTGTCATCCACAAATTGCTAGTGAGAGATAATAGAAACCATAAATGAAGGCCTAAAACCTTTAATGGAACTATTAGTCACCATCCTACAAAGATTCGTACCAAGAAAATCAACCAAAATCATTAAGAGATAAGGAAAAAAGAGGTGTCCTTGGCTTAGGCCACCAAAAGCACCTAAAAATCCCTCTAGGGATCCATCAACTAGGATTGACAACTTACAAATTTTGAAGCACACCTCCATATACTAAATGATTCTACCACAAGAACCAACTTTCTTGAGGACCTTGATAAGAAGTTCCCATGAAACCATACCATAGGATTTGGATATGTCTAGCATGAGGATTACACTTCTTTCTTACCTTTGTCCATAGAATGGATAACTTCATGAAATGTTAGAATAGCATGTGATTTTCATACTAGGAAGACACCCCTTTTTCTAGGGGTGCATGATTTGATCCAAGAAAGATTTAATTCTAGACACAAAAAAATTGGAGATGATCTTATAGATGGTATTGCATAAACTAATAAGCCTAAAATCCCTCATACTTTTTACACCTACAACTTTTGGGATGATAATTATAAAATTATTATTAATGCTTTAAGAATATCCCTGAGGGAGAATAATTCATTGGCCTCCCAAAACACATTTGTACCCACTATCTCCATGTGCTTTGGAAAGAAGAGGGGAGGAAATCCATCTAGCCTAGGAGGATTGAGAGAACTAATGGAAAACATATCCTTCCTAACCACTTTCATAATGAACTTTTTCTCTAATCCTAGAATCTCTTCAGGTTGGATACACACAAGGACACATTGAATTAGCTTCTTCAATTTCTCCTCATTTAGAGGGATACAAGATTGAATGCAAAGATTCTTAAAGTAAGAGACCATCACATGCTCAATGTCCCTCTAATCATTAATGTCACCTTATTAAGTAGATAATTCCTTGATCAAACTCCTCTCTCTATGCTTTAGTGTAAACTGATGAAATAATGTAGTTGTTTATCACCCTCTTTGATTCACTAAACCATAGATCGTTTCTTCCAATAAATCTCATCTTTAAAAATTATGTTGTGGAAATCAACCAACACATATTTTTCTTCTCTATGTGTATCAATGTCCCAACCTAGCAATTTTGTTTCCTTGTGCAAAGATTGCAGTTTATCATTAATCTTATCTTTGTATTCAAAAATTCTACCAAAGGAGTACTTATGCCAAAATTTGAGTCATTCCTTCATTTTCTTAAGATTACCAACAAGATAGAGCATGTAAAAGCCTATAAGTTTAACATTTCACCAATGTTTGAGCCAAGAGGCAAAATTAGGGTTAAGTGTCCACATGATTTCAAAATATAAGGGGAATCTATCTAGAGCCATAAAAGGGTCCCATTTAAATAAGATTGAGCTTTCATGAATAATATTCTAATTGAAGGATAGCAAGCAACATATTCCAATCTAAAATAAACTTATAAAGATCAAGCATAGAATCTATGAAATCAAAGCTACACACTTTCTTTTAGAAGGAAAAATAGGAGTATTAAAGTCCCCTATGACCATCCACTTTTCAGTATTCCTACACCTTCTATCTTGAAGGATAAAATCTCAATAAGCCTTCCCGACATCAATAAAATTAAGGCCATAGACATTGATCAAGTTCTACTCTAGTCCAAAGATGGAGTGAGATAAGACCATATGTTGGGACTACTTGTGTTGGCATAAATTAAATCCAGTAAGGACCATAGGTTACCATACGAATTCTAGGCTACCTAAATAATCATAAGAGTCAATAATAAAGAAAACTTTAACTAAATGTATATAGATTTACTAGCTAGGGAAAAGGCCAAGGTAAATATCTTTATTTCTTGCAATAGAATAATATTCGGATTCAAATATTCCATCAAATTCTTAACAACCATTTGCTTTTGCAAAAATTTAAGACCTCTCATATTCCAAGGAGCAACATGCGTTAGTAAGACCATTTTGAACAAATTTTCTTGAGATTTCTTTGGCTCCTAATTTGCAATATCTTTGTTTCCTAATTTTTTCCTCAAATCCCTACTTGACCTCTTTTCAAACCTCTAGGTCAACCCTACATCAACTAACTTACGAATCTTCAAGAGATAGAAAGCAAAGGGAAATACTAAAGGGGAGATGCAGGGAAAGAGCGAGAACAGAAGGGTCCAACATTAGCTATGAAAGGGGAGACAAGGGGGGTACTAATAGAGGAAGGGAAGGGGGTAATGAAGGAAAAAGCTAGACCCACCATCAAGGGAATCTAAGAATCTTCCCTCACTAGGAGAGTCTTCCAAGGGGACAATTAGGGAATTCACAACTAACTAAAAGCAGGGAGCCATTGAGGAAGTAAAATGGGTCATAGGGACTTGAGAAGGGGATATAGAGAAGAGAGCTAACTCTATCTGAATGCTAGGAGAAATAAATAAAGGATCAAACCCCAAGATCCCACTATCCACCTTAGGAGAAGACTTATCCTAGGGGCACTTAGGATAAGAATTGAAAAAATGACCTACCTAACAAAAAAGATGATAGAAGGGCATATAATTCTCATACTCCAAGGGCTAGGAAATGAAATTCAACCTATACTTGAGGACCACCAAAACTAGGTGAAGCATTCTTGGGACCAATGAAACACAAAACCTAACATAGATAAATTAGGCTAGGTTGTGGGTTACCCTATCAACATCTAGGAACTCCTCAAAATATTTGGCAATGCCTTCTAACATCTCATCATCCCAAAACTCCAAGGGAAGAATAGGAAGATGGACCTAGGTGGAAACTACCCTAGAGAGATGGGTAAGAATATAAAACCCTAGCTATCATTTCCATAGCTAAAAAGGTAGCTTCCTACAAAAAAAGGGCCACCTGGTAGGATATGAATACATTCCTCCTTGAATTAGAAAAAATAAGAAGAAAAAACCTTTAGGAAGCACCACCATATGAATAGAACCTTTCAAAGCCCAGGTGGAGAGAGTAAATTTCTTGACAAACACAATATTAGGTCTTGTGCCCTAAAATTTACCCATGAGCAAGGTAGCCATCCTAAACAAATTCCTATCCAAGGAAGAGTCTCAAAGATGGATATAAGTCCCTAAGGATTGATAACACTAAGGATCATACCTATCCTAATTTACTTCACTACATAAATCTATATATTGATAACACTAAGTATTGATACCTACCATATTTAGAATCATGATTGCATTATAACATAAATGAATAAAAATTCTAGTGCATCATAACACTCTCATGTTTTCAAGTGAGTAAAATGATAGAAATGAAAATAATATTTTTTCCAAAATATTTAAACATTGTTGAAGTTCATTATTCTTATATATATTTAATCTATAAGAATACATATCCCCTGAGAACTTTTAGGAAAAATGTTTACTAATATTATACATAAAAAATATCTTACAAAATTGCCAAAAAAATTAAAAGAAACTTTTTTAATATAAACTATTTGTAAACTCTAAAACTAGATTTTAAAAATTTGAAGGGTTCATCAAGGTTAAATTTGATTAGAAAATTATTTTCTATAACTGAGCATACCTGAAAATCTTCGTGAATATGAAGGAGAGAATAGAAAAAAACTTAAAAGTTTCTAATTGTTACATTGTCTAAAAAATGTAATGAAAACAATAACTTGACATTCAATAAAACTCAAATAAAATATCTTACAAGAAATCATGAAAGTGGTAAAAAATGTAAGAAATACTCTTATAAGAATGAATTTTCATTAATATAAATAGTGATATCATTATAAAACAATACAATTTTCATACTATCACCTCCTTTCAAGATAAAAACAATAATACTTTAGTGGACTAGGAGGAGATGGGAAGATGGACAATTTCATATTTTATAACTTCCTATAATGGCATGAATAGGTAAGTTGATATAAACAACGTAGATAAGCTCATACAAAATCATCCAACTATGTTAGCGAGGGAGGATAATAAGCTCATTACTGGTCAAGTGCTTTAGGAGGAAGTCAAAAAGGAAACATTTTCAATGAGGGCTTATAAATCCCTTGGACCAGATGAATTTCCCCCCACCCCCACATTCTTTTTTTCAACACTTTTGGGAACTAGTTAAGATGGAATTAAAAACAGCTTCTAGACATTTCTTCTGAACTAGTAAGTTGTTTGGGAGACTTAATAAAACTTTAGTTATCCTTGTACCAAAGACTTAGGACCACAAAATTCTTTCTAATTTCAAACCTATTAGTTTATGTAATATCTTGAAAAAAAATCTAAAATCTTGGTCAAAAAAATAAAATTGTTGTTGTAAAACTTTATTGGAACCCCCTTGAAGGGGATTTTCCTGGGGAGGTAGATTTTGGATGATGTTGTTACTACACATGAGGTTATTCATTCAATAGATAAAAGAATTGAGAAGAATTGGTCTTCTTAGAATTTATGTATATGGTTTTGAGAAGAATTGGTTTTAATAATAAGATTGTGGAGTTGATTAAGATCATGGTGGAAACTATTAATTATGAGATGATTGTTAATAGAAATCCATGGGAATATTTCAAGGCTAGTAGGTATCTTAGAAAATGGTACCCTATTCCCCTTAGGGTATGTTCACCAAGTTGTGGTTCCAAAAGGGGGCATAAGTGGCCACTTTTTTTTCCTTCTAAAAGATTAGCAATTTTTGATCTTTCACAAGAATTTGAAGATAGTTATGCTCAAAATTTTAAAATATAACAAAAACAAATGTAGTAGGCCTTTGAATCTAGTTTCTAAAATACTATTTTTTTTCAAAATGGTATAGTTTTAGGCCCTCAAAAAAGGGGGCCATAGAAAGTAGTAATAATTTTTCACCAAAAAATATAACATAGTGCAAAGTGGGCCCCTCCTAAAGTTTGAACCTTTTTTCTTCAAAATTATTTAATCCCTCTAGTCCAAAGTTACCATATACTATATAATTTATCCCATATTTTTTGGGTAATTTTATAACATGTGTATTTTTTTGATGAATTTTGTAAGTGGACACATCCTGAAAACCTGAAATATCTGTATGATACCTCTAGAAAGTATTGAAAAATAATCCAAAATCAAAACCTTTTTTTTTAAAAGTGAGTAGAATGGATTCTAGTTTCTAAAAAACTAACTTGTTGTGAAATTTGATGAATGAGCTAAAATCTACATCCCAATTAGTACATGTTAATTTTTGAGAGAAAATGGACATACTTTCAAAAGAAATTATAATTGAAAGGCTTGAAATAGTATGAATTTGAAATAAATTATATGGTTATATAGCTAACACAAAGACTTGTAATATCATGTAACTTGATTTTACTAATACTTAATCACAAGGAAACTTGAAGGAGAGAAAAAAAAGAAAACTCGAGCATTTTTTGGATGCTTGTTGCAAAACATGTCTCAAACTAGTTTAGAGCATAGGGCCAAGATGTAGAGAGAGTAAGGGAAAAAAGAGAGAGGATAGAGAGAGAAAAGAATGGGGAAAGATAATGGGATAGGATGTAGAGTGAGAGAGAGAGAGAGAGAGGGAAAGAGAGAGAGAGAGAGAGAGAGAGAGAGAGAGAGAGAGAGAGAGAGAGAGAGAGGGAGAGAGAGAGAGAGAGAGAGAGAGAGAGAGATGGGGTATGATGGAAGGAGAGAGAGAGTAGGGGATGGGGAAAGAATATGGGATAGGATGAAAAGAAAGAGAGAGAGGATGGGGAGAGAGAGAGAGAGAGAGAGACACAGAGAGAGAGAGAGAGAGAGAGAGAGAGAGACCTACAATAACCTCTCCCTTTTTAGAGATTTGGTTCTAGTTTGATTTTACAGCCCTATTTTGGATGATACTAAAATTTGTAGTGTTGACTAGTACAAAGTTGCCAACTGGTGAATCTCTTTAACTATTCATCATGGGATTGAACTATCTACTCTTTTAGCTCCAAGCAGTTGGGTAAACCCTAGTCTAAAGCTCATCCTATCCTGTTGAGCTCTTGAACTTTCTTGAGCACGTTAGATGGAGTTGACCCTAAGAGTCACTAGATGCCATAGGGAAGCAATCTTTGACAGGGCATATCTTAGGGCTCGAGAAAGGTATGGATCCAACATTATGTGCTATAGGATTATTTTGTTGATACCTACAATAACCTCTCCCTCTTTTTGGATATTTGATTCCATTTTAATTTTGTGGCCCTATCTCGAGTGATGCTAAAACTTGTAGTGTTGACCAGTATAAAGTCACCAACTAGTGAATCTCTCTAACCATTCATTGTTGAATAAAACCATCTACTCCATTAGCTCCAAGTGGCTGGGTAAACCCTAGCCCCAAGCTCTTTTGGTCCCATTGATCACTCAAACGTTCTTAGGCATGCCAGATGGAGATGACTAATAGAGTCACTAAATGTCATAGGACAATGATCTTTGATGGGGAATATATAATTGATTGTGCAAAGTATGAATGTAGACTCAAGTTATAAACGATCATGTCATCAATGCCTACAATAACCTCTCTCTCTTTTTAAAAATTCAATTCTATTTTGATTTTGTAGTCCTATCTCAGGTGATGCTGAAACTTGTAGTGGTGTCCAATACAAAGTCACCAACTAGTGAATCTCTCTAACCATTCATCATGGGATCTAACTTTTGACCCCACTAGCTCTAAGTGGCTAGTTAAAACCTAGTCCCAAGCTTGTCTTGTCCCATTGATCACTCATCAGTTCTCGGGTAAGCTGGATGGAGTTGACTCTAAGAGTCACTAAACATTGTGTCTCAATACTTGTAAGAATGAAAAAGATACAAGAAGTTCAAGATGACATCCTAAGGGTGTAGAATGCATTATCATACAAAGGAGGTCAAAGATAGTGTAGTCAATGCATAGTGGATAACGACACACACAAAATATACGTAAGAAAAGATGCAACAACTATATCTACATGAGTCATAAGAAGAGAATATATAATTTTCTTCCATGAATGAACCTCTCAAAGAGATGCATAAGCAAGAAATACTAATATCAAATTCCATAAATAAATTTAAAAGTTTCTTTTAAGTCTTCTCATGCTCTGAAGATAAAGTTTAGACATCTATATAATCCAGTCAACTCAAGATTCAAATTTCAATGTTAATTGTATAACACTAATAATAATTCAATTTTCACTATTTTCATCCCAACAAAAACTCCAAATAAGTTACTCATAATTAAAAGTACTCATAACTTGTACAATCTAAATACAAATTAATATCAAAGCCTTATTCACATGTCAAAAGACACTATCAAAGCTTATTATAATAAGTCCTACCCTTATTTTGGATTAAAATTATATTAAAATGAAATACATGAAATACTAAAAACATAAACAAGAAAGAAAACATATATATTATGATAACCAAAAACTTTATACATGAACAATCTGATGCATCAAAATTGTAAGTCTAATAATGTCATGCGTCAAATATATGTCATACATGTATCAAATATATAATGTCATTTATAAATCAAATGTATGTCAAATATGTCCACTAATGCCTATATGTGTGTCCATCCTTATATCTTATCCTTATCACAAGGGGAAGGAAAAAAATCCCTATAGGTCTTCAGTCATCGCATGGAGAGAGATGATGAGGATGTTGGGGTCTTCCTCATACACTCACTCATCCTCTTGTTTAGGCTCCTCTCTAACTAGAGTTGATATAAATAAATTATATATTAATAAATAATTATTATAAATTAAAAACCAATATATGTACACATAAAATTTATTAATTATTTACTGCCATCAAATAGTCACTATGCACATCCACCTCAGAGGCTCATAGATGATTGGAAGTAACAATGCCTTACAACAATTAATCAATTTAATCACTTGATCATACTTATGAATAACATGTGAAACTTCAATACTAACTATTATAAATAACTAAAACTATGAAAACTATTTCATAGCTTAGTCAAAGGATTTGAACTAGCCATCATGGAATTAACTCCATGATCGATGGACTGGTGAAGATGAGGAGTATCTAACATCAAAAACTACAAATCATATAATACAATTTACATATTTTCTTATAGATTATAATATATTCAAATGAATCAAATTGACATCAAAAAAATCTAGCTCTATAGAGCTCGTATCATGCCTATGCTTAGAGTCCACTATGAATTTCAATGGTCCAATAGAGAATTAATGCACATGGATGAATTCTTTTGCCAATCCTTCATATAATTACTTAAGAAATAGATGCATTAATTTAAATTATTAAATTGATACATACATGTGGACTCATCAACAAGAGGTAAAATGATGTTGAGGAATCTATACTAGGGCCATCAGTACTCTTACCCTGAATTTTGAGCAATGTCAAGACATGATAATTTATCATTCATTCCTTATACATATATAATGTGATTAAATTAGTTTATTATAATTTTTGTGATGTGGAGCCTAATCAGACTCAGAGGTTTATTTGGCACAATTTGCTTCCAGATTATTTATATGAAGGTTTGGGGGCAGTGCCCCCAAGATGAGGTCAAGGGGCAATGCCCCTGCGGGGTCCTATTTTTCTACTATAAGAGGCATCGGCTACTATTTTTCTATTATTCTAGCCCTAACTTTGTAAGTGAAAAAAGCTTTTATAAAAAAGCTTAGGGTTAGGGATTTCTTAATTAATGTGTGATGCAAAAATTGGTTCTTGTAGCGATATTTAGCTGTAAGGGATTATAGATTGTAATCAAGTTGTAATCACTAGATCATGATAATTTTGGACTTGTTGTTGGTGGATGTAGCCTAGGGATTGGGTGAACCATGTTAAATCTTGGTGTCTTGTGTTCTCTTTTATGTGACCTACTATTTTTTGGTATTGGTTATATTTGCATGCAATCGTTATTTATGTTTGAGGTTAATTCTAATGAGTGGTATTAGAGAAGGACCATCATTATTTTTTTAGCGAGAATGTCATCATTTTATTTTAGCCAGACCATTGTCATTTTATTTTTTAGCGATCCTCTATAGGAAGGTCTCACAATTGCATGGGAGTGATGTTAGACAAGGGTAAGTTGAGGGCTAACAAGTTTAATAGGTAGAACTTTTAGTTATGGAAAATGCAAATGGAGGACTATTGTTATCAGAAGGATTTATGGAAACTATTGGAAGGAAAAACCAAGAATCAAGGATCTATGTCAAATGATGACTAGGATCTTTTAGACAGAAAGGCACTTGGAAGCATTCGATTATGCCTAGCACTATTAGTGGCATTTAATATTACAAAAGTGGAGACAACAGAAGAGTTGATGCAAACCCTAGAAAAACTATATGAAAAAAGTCCTCTGCTTCAAATAAGGTATTTCTAATTAAGTGCTTATTTAATGTTAAAATGGTAGAAGGTGGATCTATTGTGTATTATTTAAATGAGTTTAATACTATTACTAGTCAATTATCTTCTATGGGTATCAATTTTGATCAAGAAACTAGGCCTCTCTTGATTTTATGTTCTTTTTCTGAAAGTTAGAATTGCTTGGTAATGGTTGTGAGTAATTCTATCCCTAGATCTAGTACCCTAAAATATTATGATGTGATCAGTGTTATTTTGAGTGAGGAAACTTGTAGGAAAACCTTGAGTGAATCTATATCAGGAAGTTCTTTGAACACACAAAGTAGAGGTAGAATGACTGAGACAGGAAATCATTTTAGAAATCATGGGAAATCAAGTGTAAAGACAAAGGGGAGAAGGTCTCAATCCAGAGGACCGAGAGATTGGTGGTACTATGGAAAATTAGGGCATAAGAAGAAATATTGCTAGAATCAAAAGAATAATGAAGGAGATAAACTATAAGAGAACAAGGAGGCAAATGTGGTAAGTAACAAATCCAAAGAGGATGCTTTGCTTCTATCTTTAGAAAGTGTTGATGATTCATGGGTTTTAGATTCTAGTGCTTCATTTTAGACTACACCTCATAGAGGTTATTTAATTGATTTTGTCCAAGGGGATTTTGGGCTTGTTTATTTGGGAGATAATAAACCCTATCAAATTGTTGGAAAGGGAAAAGTTAAGAGTAAGTTGCTATAATGGGAATCATTGGCTACTATATGAGGTGAGACATGTTTCAAGGCTAAATAGGAACAAGGCAACTAGGTGATGAGGATTGTGTGGTTACTTTTAATGATAAAAAATGGAAGCTTTCAAAAGGTTCCCTTGTAGTAGCAAAAGGTGTGAAAGTAGGCACCTTATATATTGGTATAGGTTATATTGTTCCATCTACTTTGATTCTTTTAAAGAAAAATGAATTTTCAGGAATAGTTGTTGTAGTTGAGTTGGGAGAACAAATAGCTGCTATAGATTCTGATATAGCATTGTGGCACAACAAACTTGGGCACATAAGTGAGAAAGGTATAAAAATACTTCATTCAAAGAAAGTTTTACCAGTTCTAAAATGTGTCAATATGGATTTCTATGAAAGTTATGTGTATGAAAACAAAAGAAAGTGAGTTTTGTGAAGACTAGGAAGGAAAATAAAAGTGAGAAATTAGATCTTGTGCATATAGATGTATGGGGACCAGCTCAAGTATCTTCCCTCGGTGGCTATCTTTATTATGTTAAATTTATTGATGATGCAACTAGAAAAATATGGGTTTATTTCCTTAGACATAAATCTAAATTATTTCAATCATTTAAGAAATGGAAATGCTTGGTTGAAAATAAGACTGGAAAGAAATTAAAGTGTCTCAGATCTAATAATGGTGGTCAGCATTACAGTCATGAATTTGAAGATTATTGCTCTACTAATGGTATTCATAGATAGAAAATTATTCCAAGGACTCCATAGGAAAATGGAATGGCTAAATGCATGAACATGACTATAATGGAGCATGCAAGAAGCATGAGGTTTCATGTTGGGTTGGCTTTAAACATGTGGGTGGAGGTTGTTAGAGTGCCATTCATCTAACAAAGAGTTTAGCTCTGCATTCAAAGACAAAACACATACAATTATGGTACCATTTCATTCGGTCCATTTTGGATGATGGATAGTTAAAGCTAGCGAAGATACATACAAATGACAATCTAGTGGATATGTTTACAAAGGTTGTGACAAGGGAGAAGCTAAATTCCTCTTTAGCTTTTGTTGGTCCTCTAGACTGAATAGAATAAAAGTGTTGTTGGTAAAATTATAAAATAACTGACAGGTAGATTAGCATGTAGTTGGTAATTGTTATGTAGCCGATGGACCCCTTTGGGAAGGTTCTTCGAAATGGTATATGTATATCTTTGGATCATTATTGTAATTATCATTGAAAGAACTATATAATCTCTTCAACATATATGCAAATAATAAAAGAAGCATTGTTGCATTATATGTTCTTGTCTATTATCTATATGCATTAAACTATTTACCCTATATGGTAAACATTTGGCATCGTTGCCCAATGGACCTGGAACAAAGGTAGAGGAATGAAGACTAATGTCAAATAAGCTTAGCAAGGATAGGAATAAGATAAAGGAAAAAAATAAAATATGTACTGCATAAGAAATTTTAATTTTGGCACAACAAGTTGAGCATAGACAAAGGTTTTAGTAGATTGTCGATGGACACCGAAGCACTAAGGAATTGTTGGAAGAGACTCGACAGCTTTTGAACTTAGTGGAAGAAACAAGGGAGGAATTTATTAACCTATATATGCTGAGGGAAGAGAATCTAGATGGAAGGGAATTAACTCACACAGCTCAGAGTGTAGAGGGAGCACAAGCATAGAGTGAACTTTTTGTTTATGATACACTTCTGGAATGGAAAACTTCACTTAAATAAAACCCTTTTTCACCAAGTAACACAGCTGTTGGAAATAAGATGACTGTCTAAAATAGTATGGGTGTTCAAAATAGCATGGGTGCGTAGAACAGCATGGGTAAGTAGAACAGCGTGGGCATATAGAAAAGCATGGGTGTATAGAAAAATGTAGGTGTGTAGAAAAATGTGGGTGCAAAGAATAGTGTGAGCACACAAAATAGTACGGGTGTGCAAAATAGTACAGGTACACAACTAGTACCTCCAACTCAAATAGTAATGGCTAGACCAAAGAAAAAATTGCCAAAGTTTGATAGTGATGGAACGACCGATCCAATCAGACACTATAAGAAATGCAAAACAATTTGGATGGTCAATGGCATAACCAACACAAATGAATGGGTCCAAAAATTTCTAGCAACCTAAAGGGGTGTAGTAGTTGATTTTTTTGTCGATGTCGATCTCCAAAAATTAACTACATGGGCAAGAGTTAAAAAGGAGTTTATCACCGAAATTTAATTGTTGCGAAATGACAATGAGATCGTAGTAGAAATCTACACCACAAAGAAAAGGAAAAATGAAATAGCCCATGTATATGCTAGAAAACTAAAAGAATTAACAAATAAAATAGAAAGTAAGCTAACAGATGGCCTGAAAAAGTAATGCTTCATTGAAGGACTATGCCCAGAGTTAAGGAAGAAAATGAAGATTGCATTACCACCATCATAAAATGAAGCATACAATTTGGCGACGGACTTAGAGAGTGAACATAAAATGAAAAAGAAGAAGAAAAGTAGCTCATTCGACTCAGATGACTCATCTTTGGGAGGAAATAATAGTGGTGATGAAAAGGACAATAAGAAAATCTGAGCCCTCCATAAGGATATGATCAGAATAATGAAGGGATTTAAGAATATGTAGAAAGACATGAAGGGAAATGAGCTATGGTGCATGGAATGTAAGATAGAAGGTCACACAAAGGGATCGTATCCGAAAAACTAGTTCTATGAGATTTTCTAAATTATGGGACATTTGAGAAAAGAATGCCCCTTCAATATGAAAACAAGAGGACATCAACAATTACTCCTGACATAGGAGGCTTCCCTGTCAGGAGGAAGTGGAAACACTAGACATGATGGTGCCACTTCGGGTGGGTACATAAACAATAGAAGATAAAAAAAAAACAATACTAACAATAATAATGGGGGCCACAGCTAAATTTAGTACGATGTGAATGGCTGCCCAATGGTTCAATGTCGAGCATGCAATTTGTGGGGCCACTTTGCACAAAACTATACATCAACAAATGCACCAAAGTTGTTATATAGATGGCATAGTCCTGAAGATCATGAAAATGCCAAGTGCCTAAAATCTAGAGTCAATTTGATCACTATCAGGATGGACGAAGAGGAGGTTCTGGCAATTACTTGAAAATAAGAAAAATCGTACCTCAACTTGATGGAAGAAAAGAAGAGATTGGAAGAAGTGTGGGTAGAAATTGAGAAAGTGAAGAAAGAAGAGAAATCACAATTGAAGGACACTATCGGTACCTTAACAAGGAACTGCACATAATAGAATATCATATGACAAATATTACGAACTAAAGTACCAATCAAAATAAATGATCTGCTACTCACAATGCCTCAACTTCAATCAGCACTCACAAACATCGCTCCAACTGCTAAACCACTGGGAGAACATGGAAGGGAAAAGGAAAGTGGAGCAAGTATAGTGGACCAAATATTACTAGCCCTCACATCTGGATGACATATGGTGGTTGTAGAGATGGCCATATTAGCAACAGTCCTTTCAAACAAAATTATGGACAGAGAATCAGGGGTAAATGTCATACTAGAAGATACCTAGAAGAAGTTGGGACAACTAACATTGTGGCCACCTACATTCCAATTACTAACGGTGGACCAACATGACATTAAACCTCTTGGTGTCCTGATGGCACAACCAATGACTATTGGAACATAGTCATTCCTACTCGATTTCGTCATCATCCCACTGAAGAGGAGAGGATATGATGCCATTCTGAGCTAAGGATGGCTCATACAAGCAAAGATTAAGCATGACTAGAAGAAGAATACACTATCATTTTAAAGCAAAGAACAAAAATTCATTATTGATTTACACATGCAAATGGTGGGCGAAGAAGCCCTATCATCTGATTTTGAAGAAGAGGATGAAGGAAAGCAATGGATTGAACTAGATTAGGAGGGAGTCCTATGGTTGGAAGGTGGATTGACAAATGATGATTTAGATTCAGTGAATAGATTATTTCACTGGAAAATGGAGGATTATGAGCTATTCTAGAGCTACAACATACTAACAATGGAGGAAGGGCACAACGGAGATGAATTTCCAAAAGAATTCAGCAAAATAAAAGATGGGGACACACTACTAGATGAAATACTTGCACATGTATTCGGTGAGGGGAAGCTAATAAAATATGATGAAGCCACAATACAAACCATGAAGTTGGGAGATGAGGCCAAACCAAAAAACATACTAGTGTGGGATAACTAGAATCTAGTACTTAAAGAAGTGGCATTCAAAATATTTTTGGAATACAAAGATGTATTTGCTTGGACATATAAGGATTTGAAAGGAGTTCTACCAAAGCTATGTGTTCACAGCATTCCACTAGTCAAAGGTTTAGTGCCTATACAGAAGTGACCTTACATGATGAATGAAAACTATGTGGCATAGGTTACAGAAGAAATTAGCAGAATGTTGGAGGCCAGTATTATTTTTAAGGTTCAAACAAGTGAATGGGTGTCACCCATAGTCATATCCCTAAAGAAGGATAACACCAAAATTATGATATGTGTCCACTTCAAATGTCTCAATGTAGTAACAATCAACAACCCCTTCCAGATACCCTTCACAGATGGTATATTGGAGGAAGTAGATGGACATGAGATTTATTCATTTATGGATGGGTTCTTGAGATATAATAAAATTTGCATAGCAAAAGAGGACAAACTTAAAACAATATTTGTGGTAGAAAGTGGGTGTACAAATACAATCGAATGGTATTGGGCCTATGCAATGCATCGGCTATGTTCGAAAGAATCATCTTACACATATTTGACAAAATTTCTATCATAAATTTCAAAGCATTCTTGGATGACTGGTCCATATTTAGCATTGAAGACAAACATTTGGTGGTGTTCGGTGAATGCATGGAAAGATGTCGAAGGGCGCAACTCACTTTAAATCCAAAGAAATGCAGATTCATGGTTCTATAGGGAAAATTACTGGGACATATAGTCTCTAAGGAGGGATTGAAAATAGATCTAGAAAAAGTTAGAGTGATAATGGAAATGCAGCCATCTACAAATGTAACGGAGGTAAAGTCATTCTTGGGACACATAAGATATTATAGAAGATCTATCAAAAACTTTACCAAAGTATCATACCCGCTAGACAAGTTGACATGCAAAGGGGAACCATTCAAATGGGACAAAGAATAGGATGAGACATTTGAAGTGTTGAAGGTACAATTGGCCACAACACCTATATTGGCGTACCTAGATTGGAACAAGGAATTTCATGTTCACATCGATGCATCCAATTATGCAATAGAAGCAACTTTGGCATAGACAGGCAACCACGGGTTAGATCACCTGATATATTTTTCCAGTTGACTACTATCAAAAGCATAATAGAACTATAGTACAACAAAAAAAGAAACCCTAGGAATGGTCTATGCAATGCAAAAGTTCTGACATTACTTGCTGGCAACACCATTCATGTTTTATGTAGACCATCAGGGTATGTTGTACCTAGTAAATAAATCTATCATCCAAGGAAGAATTATCTGGTGGCTAATTTTTTTGTGGGAATTCACCTTCAAAATCATTGTATGGCCCAGGAGGAATCATGTCAGTGCAGACCACCTATTGTGAATTAAAACAGGTGAACTAATGGATAGAGTGAATGATGATTTTCCTAATGCATAGTTATTTCAAATTACAATACTACCAAAATGGTACATGAGTATTGGGGAGTACCTTTCCATGGGATAGCCACCAAAGGAGATGCTGCAAAATGAAAGGCAAAAATTAGTAATAAGGAGCTATACATTTCAATTGATTAATCAGTTATTGTACAGAATGGGGCTTGATCACATCCTACGATGGTGTGTGTTAGAGGAGGAAATATGGAGAGTGTTGAAAGAAGCACATGAGGGTCTAGGAAGAGGACATATGGGACCTGATACCACAGCATGGAAAATATTATTGATAGGACTATGGTGGCCAACAATGTACAATGACGCACACAAATGGGTTGTCAGGTGTGACACTTGCGAAAGAGCTAGAAAGCCACTAAAGAGAGACTTTATGCCACTTAACCCCTCACATGCACAAGAATTATTCAAAAAATAGGGACTGGATTTTATGGGACCCTTGAGAGTAAGTCAAAGGCATAGATGCTGATATATAGTCATAGCTATGGAATACTTAACAAAGTGGGTGGAAACACAGGCTCTACCAGATAACACAGCAATTAGTACAAAAAAATTCAAGTACAAGCAAATAATCACTCAGTATGGGATTCCACTTTAGATAACAAGTGATCATGGAGGGAATTTTTTCAATCAAATCATTAAACTATTAACAATAGAATTTAAGATATATCACTCCCTATCGAGCTTGTACTACCCAAGAGAAAATGGATAGGTTGAGGCTCTGAACAAGATCTTGGTAGCAATCATTTGCAAGTCATGTGTGGTAGAAGGTGAAGACTAGGAGGAAAAATTGCCCTCTTCTCTCTGGGTATACCACATGGCATACAAGGTGACAACAGGACACACACCATTCCAATTGATGTTTGGATAGGAGGCAGTGGTACTAGCAAAATTTATGATATTGAGTTTGAGGATTGCACTGGAAAATAAGTTAGGCTATATGGAAAGCTTGAGGGAAAGGTTGTATAATCTAAACAAATGTAAGAAGAAGAGGGTATTGGCAAAATGGGCTACAGAGGTGACATAGAACACGCACAAAGTGTGGCATGATCAACACTTGAAATTGAACAAGTTCCAACTAGGACAGGTGGTTTTGAAGTATGATGAACAAAATGAAATCAAATTAGGAAAGTTTAAAGTCAAATAGGTTGGGCCATACCAAATCTAGAAAATAGGTGTTAATAGAGCAATAAAATTATGGACATTGGACGGGCAGGAAATTCTAGAAATGATGAATGGTTCCAAGTTAAAAATATATCATGTGTGACCTATTCCATCATCAATGAATATCGAGGAGCAGTAAGATTCAGAAAAAGGGAAAAATAAAAATTAAAGTCACCATACAGTAGCCAGCTAATGCCCACTGTACATTGTTTCAAGTGCCCCATCATACAGTAGAAAATGAAAAAAATAAAAGATGAATAATTATTGATGGACATCATATGAAAAGTTCAAGCATAACCTGTGCTGATAAAACCACCAAATGATGTATTTAGTGTTTTTTGGGGTGTTCTATATGTTTTTTTCCATACGGTGGTGCAACAGATTGGCATGTGGCGGAAACAAGATAGAATATCACAAATGTTTGGCAAAGAAAATATATAGATTTTTGGTAGAAATTGGCTATGGTAGGAATACATGGGATGAAAAAAAGGGTGACTTGGAAGATGTTTTCTATTAGCTAAAAAATGCCTTGATTGGTAAGAGAATTTTGATATTACTTGATGATGTGTGGGAGCCTAATATTATTAATCATTTTGCTAAGTTGTATAACAATGATTGCAAATACTTGGCAACCACCATACGACTAGCAGAAGGGGAAGGAAAAACATTTAAAAGCATAGGATTGTATGGTGGGATCAAAGGAAAAACAATTAGGTATGGTGAAAGAGAAGAAAGGGGCAAAAATACAAACTATACGGTGCAGGAGAATAGTTCTAGAGAAATTTTGCATCTTTGGCAAAAGAAATCTAGGGCAGATTTGGGATACCCTTCAATCTCAACTTTTTTGCATCAGCAAAGGTTGCATTGTGCCACTTGAATGTTTGACTTTTGTCACCAAGGGTTTGATTTGTATTGGCCATACTTTTCAATTTTAGACTAGAAAATAGATTTGGACGATATTAATAGTGGACAGCATATTCTTATCTATTTCTGGTGGCTTTGAAGTTTGGTATATTCCCATTTTTATCTACACCCACCGTAGGGTGTATTCAAAGGCACCATACTACCTCTTCATTGCATACACCATATAGCTAGTTAACAAAACCACTTTGTGAACACTTTACAACCTATGGAGCACTTCTCAGCACTCAACCGTATGCAAATACTCAGGCAGAGGTCAATTTTGGCTAAGGGTTTATAAAAAAATTTGTAACTTCCATACCACTCTTATAAATGAAGTCTATAGGCAAGGGAAATTGGAAAAGAGAATTGAAAGAATCTATAGCTGGTAAGGGTATGAAAATGTCGACCACAGGTAACCAGAGTGAAGGTACTAGTAGTAGCAACAAGCAGAAGTGTAAGGCATAGGCACCTACAACTGCTGAAATCACACCACAAAATATAGCATTTGAAGAACTTAGTGGTGTGGACTATAGGAATCGGTGGTAGGGAAATCCTAACAATCATCTAATAAAAGACAACATTAGAAGGGCACAAGTGGAATGGGCAATTTGAATGCCTATTTCTTGCATCTAGGACTATGAGGGTGTCCTATGCACCATGATCGAGATGTATGGTAGGGCCTCTCAGAAAAACACATTTCCATACCAAGGCTGCAAGGAAAAAAGGTACAATCCAAGAAGATTACTGAGGTAAAAAAAAAATTGATCAGGCTGGTATGTGGAGACATGGCTGAAGTAGAACAGGAAGTATTGGCTAAAACATCAAAAGGTAGGGGATTGAAGAAAATAGACATCCAAGAGGGACCATGGCAATGCCTAATGGATTTAGTCAAGAGCAGACTTACTGGATCAAGTAGGTCATCTAATATCTCCTTTCCATAGGTATCCATGATGAAAAACATAATGAAGGGGAAGGTGTATGATTGGGCATCTGTGCTGGCTAAACTTATGCATGAATTTATGACACTCTAGCATAAGACATTTTATATGCCACATTATGCCATAAGCCTCTTACTCAATGCTACAATGTTGATGATTCTAGAAAATAGGTTGGAGGTGAGACCTAGACCATTAGCCCTGGAGGAACCCCCTATTATGCGATGGAAACACTTAGACTTAGCCACAGGGAAAAAGGGCTCTACAAGGAGGAAATACCTCATCTTGATATAGGAGGAGATATGGATAGCAGATGATAGGAGAAATCTTCTGAGGAAAATAGCATGGGACAAGAAGAAGGGGAAGATGATGATGAAGAAGTTGAGATTGTCACAGCCACCCCCTTATTATTTCCATGCCCTACATTGTCTACCACTCTGTGCCTAGTCCCAATTGGTGTGCACATGGCTTATATACCAATGTTTGGATAGACACAACAACCGATAGTGATGACTACAACAACTTAGCTACTAGTTATAGTAGCTACACCTTAGTAGCATGGGGTAAGACCTCCCCTAGTTTGACCAATTAGACTAGCAGTTGGGTTTGTCATGGGGTTTGCATGAGTGGTAGAACCTATCAGCCAAGAGAGTATACCAACTCTTGCCCAAGCACTACTAGTAGCAAAAACTATGGCACCTACAATAGAGAGTTTACCAGAGGAGAGAGAGGAGACTACCATCGTGGTACCTAAACTACTAGTACCAGAGATAGCAAAGAGCTAGAATATGCCTGGTGTGCACTTGGATGTAGTGGGTTCAGATATAGTAGTTACAATGGATTCAACACTCTTAGCATCACTTGTGCAAGATAGGGAGAGTCAAACTCAAAGACTAAGTACCTACTTAAGTACACAGTTCCACTATACTCTAGTACCTCAAATGGCCTACATACAGACACCTACATGGGACAAAATTATGAAGGAGAACACTCAACAAGCATAGGTAGTAGAGCTAGTACAGGATGTGGGACTATCACATAGCATTGTTGAGCATATGGGGGTATAATAGGAACACTTAGTGGCATCAAAAGTAGTGGAAACATTCCTTGCTGATATAACTGCTCTAGTGATTCGAGCTCAATAGGTGGTGGCATCTACAGAGGCGTAGGCTTTAAACTTAGTGGTGAAGGAGCTGGAGGGAGTGGTATCTTTTATGAGATCAAGGTTCTCAACTACCTTTATAGTTTTCTTTGAGGATAGAGGTTGGCCAAGCATGGAAACTACATAAATGCATCAGGATTGGGCCGCCACAAGGAGTCCAGGCTTGGGGAGCCAAATAGAGACATTGACTCAAGAGGTTAAGAAGATATACACAGAGGTATATTACACCCTTCAAAGGAGCTAGGCAAATCAGGCTGTAATTGAGAGGTCTCGAGAGGAGTCAGTTGTCAGGTTAATCACAGAAAGGGTAGCCTAGGAATTTGAGAGGGTAGACTTCCTAGAAAAGGAGTCAATTATAGCAATTGGCAGTAGAGAAAGAGATGCCAGCAGATGAGAAAGAAAAGGAATTAAAAGAGATCAATAGGATGATGCAGTCATCTCTGGAGCTTTAGATGGAAGTGGAAGCTGGAAATTGAAAGTTTGAAAGGAGCAGGTCTACAAGTCACGGGCTGAGTTGAGTGAACTGAGAGCATGGACACCTACCACACCAAGGACCCATCCCCCTACCTAGTATCTATGTATTGATGTAATTAGTTGTGCAATTTTTATTTTTTGAGTTTTGTAATTATCATCTGGAGATGATTTTTCTTTTTGGGAGGGATGATGTTGTCAGTAAAATTATAAAATAGCTGATGGGTAGATTAGCATGTACCCGATAATTGTCATGTAGCTGAGGGGCCCGTTTGGGAAGGTTCTTCAGAATGGTATATGTACAACTTGGGATCATTATTGTAATCATCATTGAAAGCACTATATAATCTCTTCAGCATACATACAAATAATAAAAGGAGTGTTGTTGCATTACATGTTCTTGTCTATTATCTATATGCATTAAACTATTTACCCCATATGGTAAACAAAAAGAACAATAGAGTCTAGGGTTTTTTTCTATATTCTAGTGGGAGCTACAACTTTAGTAGCGATATGATCAGTCTCCAAGTGGGAGGTTATTATTTTAGAGTCTGATCAGTCTCCAAGTGGTAGATTGTTGTGATGTGGGGCCTAATCAAACTCAGAGCTTTATTCGATACAAATTTCCTCTAGATTATTTTAATGGGGTTTTGGAGGTGGTACCCCCAAGATGGGGTCACAGGGTAGTTCCCCTATGAGGTATTGGGGCAATGACCCAGGTGCACTCCATATTGCAGTACCAGGTAGGACTGAGGGGCAACACAACCAAGGGGGTTTTGGAGGGCAACGCCCTTGAAGCCAAAAATGACCTTATATTGTAAAAGGTGTTAGATATTATTTTTATATTATTCTATCCCTCATTTTATAAGTGGAAAGGTCTTGTATAAAAAGGCTTAGGGTTGGGGTTTTCATAGTGAATGTGTGATGAAAAAATTGGTTCTTGTGGTGGTATTGAGTTGTAAGGGATTACAGATTGTAGCATGTTGTAATCACTAGATCATAATAATATTGGAATTATTGTTGGTGGGCGTAACCTAGGGATTGGGTAAACTATGTTAAATCTTGGATTCTTGTGTTCTCTTTTATGCGATCTACTATTTTATGGTATTGGTTATATTTGTATATAATTGTTATTTCTATCTGAGCTTAATCCTAAAAATAACTAAAAATATTTATTTATGTTTCAATGCCAAATGTCTCATTCAAGAAGTCATCAGTCACTAGCCCATCATCCATAGTGTCTCCAATGTGACTACAAATATGCATAAGGATCCACATGATGTCTACATGTGGCCATGATGCAAAGAAGAATTCTCCTCAACTAAAGGACTAGCACAATGAATGAGGGTCTATGTCAAAGTATTGATAGTTCCTAGAGTATTAGTCTCTACATGTTCCCTCACAACGGAAGGAATAATAAAATTATCACCCTATGGGTTGACAATAGGTTCCCTAGCTACATTAGGGTCACTGTGTGCTCCAAACCTCTTAAATGAAAACTCCCCACCTCTACCTTGACAATCTGACATGTCAAAATAATTTTAGATCTCCCCAAGGATAAATTCATAGTACAATTTCCTTAAGAAATATATTTGAACCTCATGGTTATTGTAGGGAGGTGCATCAAAGATTATCTACAATCTATCTTAAAAGTTATTTATAATATCATAATGGAGGAATCAGTGAATGAGAAACCTTTTATTTGTAGTTCTAACAATATCTTTGTCTCCTAGATTTTTAAACAATGCACATATGTAATCTTTTGTTATGTTCTTATTTTTTACATCTTCATAGGATAAATTTTTTTGCATAATATCCTCTTTGTTCTTCTCTCTTAACATACAAAATATCCAACTGATACTAATAAAAGCTACCTGGCACACAACGGACTTAAGGAAGGATGCAAATTATTCTCTCATAGGATTAGTTTTCCCATAAGCTTTTAATGTACCAATAATTACTTTTAATTGAGTTTTCCCTTTTCATATTTCTATCATTATATTGTCCTCCATGTCAAGAGGAGTTCTTACAATTAGTAGAGGTCGTGAAGGTTCTTGCTCTTTCTCATGAGGATTTCTAAAAAAAAATTGTGTAGAATTTTGTTGATCAAGCTGAGGATTTTGATCAATTGTTGGTGTAGGTTTTGGTGGTTGATTATTAACATTTCCTTGTTAGAAACTAATTTCATTTTAAAATACTAAACACACTTGAAGAAAATATAAAAGCAACATAAAAAACAATGTTAAAAAATACAAAACCATGAAAAAACAAGGTTAGAAGACATACTCAATGAACCTGATCTTGATCTCTCACGATGAGGAATCATTTTGAGGAGGAGAGAAACTAAATCTTTCACCTTCTATAAAAAGTGTGTGTTTTTTTGGGAGTAGATAAGGAAACCAACAAAAGAAATTACTAAAAATGGAATGGGTCATAGGTTGCAGTGATTTTATGTGATTTCACATAGTGTGCACACACTATATCATGTGTGTACTATAGTGCATGTACACTATAGGAAATTTTGAAAAATAAAATAGGTGTCATCTTTTTGGCACCACAACTTGGTGTATTCACCCCTTATCTATTTATCATGGTGGCTAAGGTCTTGGGAAAGTCCTTCTCTATGTTGGTTGATTCAAGAGCTCTAATTAGTGTTAAGGTAGCTACCACCATCCCCCTAGAGGTCATTTAACATTTTTTTTGATGACAAAATTTTACATTGGTATGCTTTAGTTGTGGAAGATAGAATCTAAAGAAGCTTGTTGGACAACTATGCTGAGAGCTCAAGTCAACATATTAACTTCAGCAAAAGTAAAATCTATTTCTTTAATTTTGATCAAAATCTTTAGCTCTAGATATAGAGCATTAATGTCTATCTGCCTACTAATTTCTATGATACTTACCTTGGTTTTTCAGTGACTATGAAGGAAGTGTGTAACCAATTTTGGAATACCATAATGGAAAGAATGTAGAAAAATACTTTTGATTGGAAAGCTAAGCTTTTGAGTAGTGCTAGAAAGCTTCAACTTCTTATGACCTCCTTTTAGAGGGTTGGGACATACTCTTTGTCTCTATTTAAGATAACCAATGTCATGGCAATGAGGTTGGAGACAATTCAAAGAAATTTTTTATGGACAAGTAGTGAGGAATGGACTAGACCCAACCTAGAAAATTGGGAAATAGTGTGTACACCTAAAGATAAATGGGGGGTTGGTGTAAGAAGGATAATCAATCTAAATAAATATATCCTTGCT
Organism: Cupressus sempervirens; assembly: GCA_028749045.1. NCBI lineage: Eukaryota > Viridiplantae > Streptophyta > Pinopsida > Cupressales > Cupressaceae > Cupressus > Cupressus sempervirens. Next base: position 629,599,014 of record CM053793.1, read on the forward strand.
AAGGTGGGATGGATCCTCACAAAAACACTAAGATGACTAATGCAATATAATGAAGGCTCGGTACCTTGACAATGTTCTATATGTTTACTACCTTTTAGAGACTAAGTAATTGCAAGGATCAAAAATTTGGAACTATGTGATAAGAAATAGTAAGATACTTAAAGAAGGATTGAGGTGGTTTGTGAGAAGAGGGAATGAAGTCATGTTTTTTCATGATAATTGGTGAGGAGGGAAACCTTTATCTCATAGTAAATTCTATCAACTAAAGGAAGTGTTAAAATGGAACTTCAAGGAAAGGGTTAGTTTCTAGATATCTTCACAAAGGAACTGGACAAACATTTTTGTTGGAGACCTAGATAACTTGACCCTATTAGCTATTGAACTCAAAGAGCTACTTGAGTTTTATAGGATCACTCTCATTCTAGAGGATGATAGGTTTGCATGGGAATGTACCTTAAATGGCCCATTATCTATGAATTATTCACATACTATGTTGTTTGATAATGATACCAACCCACCATATTGGAAAAAAGTTTTGAATGGTCATCTTATTCCTAAGATCAATTTCTTTTGGTGGACAACATGTCATGGGAAAAATATTACTATTGACAACCTGAGGAAAAGATGATTGCGAACCCCTAATAGATGCTACTCATGCAAGACAAAGGAGGAAAGCATAACACATATTTTTATTCACTTCCCATTTTACAATAATGTTTTGCAATCAATCTTGAGGAAGTTCTAGGTTGAGTGGGTCTTCCAGGTTGATTTGCAATACTTCATCCCAAGATGGAATAGTCCCTTTGTGTATCACTTTCTTAGGATTTCATAAAATATGGTTCCTCCTCATGTCTACTAGGGGGTTTGGAAAGAGTGCAACAACTAGATATTTAGGGAGGCAAAGAAGGAAGAGATTGTGAGTGAAATTATTTGTCAGATTGCTAAAGGAGAATCTAGAAACCATTAATTGGAAAATTTCACATGACCCCCTATGGTTAGTTGAGAAGAAGGTTTCTATTTAGTGGAACCTCCTGCATGCAGTTAAAAAGTTTGATAATACTAAGAAAATTAGAAGAAATAATACTAACTAGAAGTTTCTAGACCTCCCAAAAGTGAAGCTTAATTTTATGTTGTGGAAAGGAAAGGGGGACCTATGGTGGGATGTGTAATTAGGTATTCTACTAGTAGACAACTCTTGGTCTACATAGGAAACCTGGGCTATGATTTTAATAATATGGTTGAAATGATGACCCTTTTGGGGGACTAAATGTGGTTAGCAACCATCATTCAAGGCATGTTAGCATTAAAGGAGATTATTTTCTAGTGGTGGAGCTAGTTAAATGAAATTATACCTTGGGTGATCACTAAGAGGTATATTGGGGGACATTTGGCACATCCTTGCAAGGATCAAAAGTTATGACCTAAAAAACATTTACAGGGAAGGGAATGTTGTGAAATATGCTATGGAAATCTTGGGGTTATGGGTCAATGGGTTACGATGGTGGATAAAAATAGAGGCAATCCCAACTAATATTCACTCACTAATTGATAAGGAAGACATTTCTATGGGTGAAAGCACAAACCTATGTCACCCTTTTGTAAAGGAAAATGCTAACAAAAGTAGAACTGTTCACCTTCAATGACATAAAATTGGTATTATTGTTTTGAATTTGTAAATGAAGTAAAGTAATAAAATGTGTGGAAATGGATGAAGTTAAGGATTATAATTCTTAATAATTATTTGGAATAAGAATTGACATATTTTCCTAATTTTTATAGATAATTTTTTAGCTGCTAAAAAATGTTAAAAATTGGGGGTCTAGTTCCCACCACAAAACTATAGGGAAATAAATTTATTTCCTTTTGATATTAGACTATGTTATACATAACATGTATAGCTAGAACAATCAAAAATAAAAATCAGCTTTAGACCTATATTATCTCTTTTATAATGATTCAAATTTCAACTCATCTAAAATCGATTAGTTTTCATCTCCCACCACACTTTTCAAAAAAAAATTATTCTAACCAAGAGAAAAATTATACATTCTAGAAGAGGGCTCTCTCTTCTAGAATGTCATATAATTTTTATATTTTTTTTTATATGATTTAATATTTTTTCTTTCTCAAAACTGACATCTTTTCGAGTGTTAAAATATGTGCTTGTAGAATTTTTTAATTACAATATACTACATTTAATTAAAACTCTGTATGACAATATTCTTGACTCTCAACTCTATAAAATGTGTTTATATGTTATTAAAAATATCATAAAAAAATAGTAAGAGTTCTTGAAATGCCACTTTTTTTGAAATATTTTTTTCTCTTTAGTAATTGGATACAAACTAGTATTAAAAATGCATTTAATAGACATTTTCAATTGGAGAACTGTCAGACCATATATAACTTAGCTAGAATAAATATATCTATATCATATATTTTTAAAAAAATGATTTTTAGATAGAAATACTCAAATTTAGTCATTATGATAAGTCAGCATGAAAGGTGACACAACTTTGTACTTTTACCCCTATATAATATGCTTGATGAGTAAGTTTAAAATAAATTGTTTTTGTTGGCTATTATTAGTGGTGACTTTACTAAGGCTGGATATGAATCCAACTTGGACTTCAAACTATTAAATGGGAAAAAAAATATTATTTTATTACTAATACTAGCCATCAAAATAGGTATGATGGGGTAATAATGAAATAGAGAAGATATAAGGTAGTAGCTATTTTGGGAGATTATGTTAGATTAAACCAAAGGGTGAATATTTATTACATTATATGAAACATTCAAATGTCTTTTTGAAGTATGATTCCTAGAGGATTAGGTTTTTTTTTGGGAAAGTTAAGGATGGAATTATATATGTAGTTGGCCACTACGAAAGGGATGAGCTTTATAAAGCCCTAACTTGTATACTGTAGCAAGTGACTTCTAATTTCTTGCGAACCAATTTGAGTTCATTTTTTCATTATGGATTTTGAGAAGAAATCAAGGCATTTCAAAGCTTAGGAATCTTTAGGTTTTAGGGAACTTTGTGTAGGGATTAGAAATAGGGGGATATGGTCTATATTGAGCCATCACGGATTCTAGACTATGCCCAGAAACCATGTACTTTTATGACCCTAAGTAAAGGTGGTTTCTTTCATGGAAGCCATGACTAGGTATGATGATAACATTTTTTCTCAATTCATCAATTATTGGGTGGCTAGAAGAGTTACCATTAGTGATATTGATTTCCATGTTAATAAGGAGATCATTGTAATGGTGAATAGCATTTCTATAGATTGATATAAAAGGAAAAAAGTCACAAAGGTCATAGATGAGATCGGGATGAATAGATTCTTTAGGAAAAGTGAAAAACCAGTTAGGTTTTTTGTGGCAGGTTCAACAAAGAAAATCTCCCATCCCCATGTAATGAGGTATGCTTTTTCCTCATAAAATATATAATCTTAGAGGATAGGTTTGGAGTCTTATATTTTTATCATTTCCCCTTGCTAAATCACCTAAGGCATAATGATGAAAATTCTATAGCTTTTTCTCTCTTACATGATCTCGAAGCCATTGTTACTAATCAAGCCTTAATCCCTTGACTTTCCAATTCCTAGCTCACCCTTGACTCTCGTATGCATGAGCATCCTTCGTTGGCTAGCAATTTTGTAGGATGGTGTGGTTTGACCTTAGAGTTGTGGACTCGGTCAACAAAGGATTGGTGCTCAATCATTATTGTCTTTAGTGTTGGTCGAGGTATTTAGTCATTGAAGGGACTCAGCCAATGAAGGAGCTCAGCTTATACTATTTCTCAATATAGCCCATGTTGCTCAAAAATTCTTCTAGGAGCTCAACGATTCTCGTGGGATCTCGAAAATGTTTATGGTTTTACTGATGCTTGATAGTGTGGCTTGTGGGATGGAGTTCTCATAGATTTTCTTGGATGATTTGGTGCATTTATTGTATGTTGATTGAGATCGTGATTTGGATTGATCATTGGAGTTTGTATGGACCTATTTTGGTCTTGGTTAATTGTTCTTGATCGATTAAATAAGTTTTATAAACCTTTTAATGCATTTGGTATTTAATATATGTTGGAGTAGACTTATGGATCAACATGTATTTAATGTAAGGGTTTATTAAATATGTAGCTTGTTAGGCCAACTTGTGGGTTAGTTCGGTATAAGTAAGGGCACCGTGTGGAGTCTTAAGATATAATATTTATCCATCTTGGAGAATAGGATGTGGAAGAGGAGAAAACTTTGGAGAGCTAGTAGTTGAGGCTTGGGAAACAAGGAGATTGCTTGGTGGACTTGCAAGCACAAGTTGAGATCTTCATTGGAGGTTTCTACCAAAGTGTGGATCTGTACTAGCTAGTGTTTGGGATTGGATATTGAGGGATCTCATATAATGGTTGTTGTAATTGCTATTATATTTGGCCCTAACCTAGAAGGCCTTATATTTGAGCACATTGCATGTAAACAATTGTTATAATAATAAAGAGTTTTGATTTGGTATCAGATATTGCATTTGTATTGTGTTTCTACGATGTGGTTATTGGTAGGAATCTAAATTACCTCCAGGAGGGGTATCCTTAGATTCTCACTACATCAATCTTCCCACTCTATTATTAACAAGTAGGACCCACCTTAACAACCTAGAAATGGTCATAGTTGTTCAATGCCCCCTGAGTCCAAAACCCTCTCCATCATCCACACCATCATTAAACCCTAAAAAGAATGGGGCCTGGAAAAAGGAGTTGAAATTTTAAAAGAATGAGGAAATTAACTTGGGTGATTTGGAGGAAGAAAATAAAAGGGGTAGAAGAAATTCTGGGATACTTGCCAAAAGTGAGGCTATGATGTAGCACAAGGAAGGAGAATCCCTAAAGGAGATGTCCTAGCCCCCAGCAAATAACCACACAGCAAAAACAAAATAGCAATGCAAGATCTAATACAAAATTACAATCATTTATTCATAAAAAATTGATTGCATTCAATATGTCAGGTTGTAAAGCCTTCCTATTTATGGCTAAATAAAAGAAATTACAATAATAGTTTTGGAAGATCCCTCAAGATACAATCCAAACCCTAGCTAGTTTAGATCACACTCTAGTAGAAACCTCAAAGAAAGATCTAAACTTATGCTTGCAAGCCCACCAAAAAATTCCTTTGTTTTCCAAGCTCCAACTACTAGCCCTTCTCAAAATTTATCCAAGATATAAGTGTAAATTGCCTCACATTCAATACTATATCCACACACTCACAACTCCAGCATAATCCTACTATAAACTACCTCACATTTGACACTCTATTCACAAACTCAGGAAAAACTCACTCTTCAGCTACTCTCCACACTCACTCTTCCTCCTTCGAATGAATCACTCTATCCATGAATGAATGACTAAAAGACTCCACAAGACCCCCCTACTTATTCATTGCTCATAAATAGTTTAAACATGACATGCAACCAGCATCTAGAAACCATAAAACACAGTTCCAATAGTAAGGTAAAAATAGTTCAAACTTCAACTTAATCCATCCAATCTCTATGCAATCATGAGGAAAGGTTCTCTAATGTGTCTCCAACATATCCCTAACCATGAAAAGAATAACTCCACCAAAGTCCAAGCTCGATGCTCCTATATCAGACTCCCCAGGTAAATAGAAAAGTATGTCCCATAATTTGATGCCCAAAAAAGATCTGCAACCAACTTCATCTTTACCAAAGGCTTCCACTTCATCAAAATCAATCGAAAAAAATATAAAAATTCACCATCCATGCTTCATCCACTAAAACATCAGAGTCAAATACATATCAACAACCCAATCAACATGCTCACACCCAAGAATAAACTTAACATAATGCTTCATCAACAAATCCTCATCCACATCAACAGCTAGTGAATCCACACCACCAACAACAAAGTTCACATCAGTAGCAATATGTAGATCTCCATCAACACATGCCAAACTCACAACACTAGCAACATCATTTCTCACAACAAGATGCTTTGCAACACACAACTCATTGCCAACAACAACTGAGTCATCCATGACCAACTGCTCTGCAATTTCCATGTCAGATCCAACTGATTGATTATGAAAACCAATGTCTATCCCAGCATTAATAAGGTTAGGAATATCTTTAGCAACAACTTACAACTACTCTACAACACTGTATTAGACTTCACAAAATGATCAAGAAAACCAACCTCTTCCACCTCAACCTTGTCATGCCATCTCTCATGAACAAGTCTCTTAACCAACCAAACAACTCTCTTCCAGATCCATGGACTCCAACTCCACAAACATCTATGAAATGCCTTCCTCATCCTATCCTTATCTCAATCAACTAAACTAGTTTCAAATTGAGCAACCTCCTTCTTATCTTAATCAACCAAACTAACTTCAACCCAAGCAGACATCTTAGAATACCTCCTCTCCAACACATCAAAGATATTTGCAATCATCTCAGGGTCCAATCCTCTTAGAGCCATCTTACAAGATATTCACAAACCCTATGCAACAAATCCTTCCCATGCTCCTTGTGACAACCTCGAATTGTTTACAAGTCAAAATTCAACTTACCACCTCACATGAACAATCAGGAACCACATCAAAAGTCCAAGACCATGGACCTATAATCCACAAACTCTCTACAATCATGCCTCAACAAGATCAATCTTCCATCTTTGTGTCCATTGATCCATCTATAAGCCTTCTACAATTGCAAGTTAGAACCATGATCTATCACCTTACAACCAAGAAATCTAGGACTCCAAAAAGAAAATCCACCACTAGATCAAGATCAACTTAGATCTACTTCTCCAACCCAAGTCCTAGTGAAAATTGTCTTAGCTTCGATGATTTTTCTACATGCTTAAGAACAACCTTTTCTCTAATACCACCTAACATAGTGCAAGGTAGGAGAATCCCCAAAGGAGATGTCTTAGCCCCCAAAAAAAACCACATTATGGAAACACAATAACAACGCAAGATCTGATACCAAATTACAATAATTTATTCATAAAATAAATGATTACATGCAATATGTCAAGCTATAAGGCCTTCCCAATTATGGTCAAATACAAGAAATTACAATAAAAGTTCTGTAAGAACCATTGTGATCCAAACCAAACCCTAGATAGTCCATATCACACTCTAGTGGAAACCTCCAACGAAGATCTAAACTTGTGCTCGCAAGCCCACTAGGAAATTGTTAGAGTAAAGCATTAATTTAATTTCATTTATTAAATTCACTTTACTCCCTTCTTAAGATTTCCCTTTATGCATTCTTTTTGCATCTCTATTTAATAATTAATTAGTAATTATTAAATAGCTTCTCCTTTTAGGTTACCCTTTTTTGGGTTTTGATCTCCTTTTATAAGGATTGATCTCCTTTGTATTTGATTATCTTTTCCATTTCTAAAAATACATTAGCACATTTTTTAGAGCAAAACCCTTTGTCTCCTCTTGTCTTTTTCTTCTTTGACAGGTTTTTGCATGTAGGTATTTGAAAGCTTTGTGGATTTGTGTTGATCAAATCCTTCAGCAATCTCCTTGTTTTCCAAGCCACAGCTATTAGGCCTGCTCAAACTTTATCTAAGATCCAAGTGTAAATTACCTCACATTCAACACTTTTTCCACACACTCACAAATCTATCATAATCCTATTTTAAATTGCCTCACATTTCACACTCTATTCATAGATTCAAGAAAAACTTGCTCTTCAGCTACTCTCCACACTCACTCCTCCTTCGAATGAATGAATCACTCCGTCCATGAATGAATGACTAAAAGACTGCATAAGACCCCCATACTTATACCCAACTAATCCACAAGTAGGCCTAGCAATTACAAATGAAATAAAACTGATATTAAATACTTGAAGAGCCACAAGTTGGCCTCTAACAATAATTAAATGTCCAAAAATTGATACCCAAGAAAAATCACGATATCTCATAGCTCAGAATGAATTAGAACTCATTCTTCAAATATAAGGTATAAGTTTAGGTCCTCTAAAACCCCTAAAATGCATAGAGACTGATTCATTAAGGATATCTGCACATCCATCCCAAAAGTCATGCACAAAAATCTATCACACAAACTGTCAGAAATTGATACTCCAGTAGAATTGACATATTTCCAAACTTATAAAGAAATATGGCTTGTACCTTTACCCAAAGATATTAATCTAGGCCCTCTTAAATCAATAAAAATTTTATCTTCTCATTCATTTGAAAAAATTAGTTACACGGCTTGCAATAGGCACCCAAAAAACAGAAAACACAGTTCCAACAGCAAGGTAAAAACAACTCAAACTTCAACTCAATCCATCCAATTTTTATGAAATCATGAGGAAAGGTTCTCCAATGTGTCTCCAACACATCCATAACCATGAAAAGCATAACTCCATCAAAATCCAAGATTGATGCTCCTACATCAGGCTAGGACGAAAAAAATTTCCTATAAAGACTAGGAGACTAATAAGGAAATGAAGTCAGAAACTAGTCATAGAGAAGAGAAGAAATCAAAGAAGATGAGAGGGAAGGATGAAGATTTAGAGGGAATAGGTACTAAAGAAACTAGTTTGGCCTTGGAGGATATTATGACTATAAAGAAGAAAAAAAGATTTAATTAGGGCACAACCCATGTGTCAGCTAGCTTCATTATGAACATAATTAATTTTACCTGTAGTGTAGTCCCTTCCTTGGGAAACAAAAAGGAGGACTTGCTAATGATGATGACTTCCCTTGTGCGTATGGAAAACAACATTAAGAAGATGGTTTCTACCAATCCCATGTGTTTTGATGTTAAAGCTACAGTGGCTGGGAATGGTAACTATGTTGGTTTCTAGTAGCTAGCTAGCATTGTCAAAGATATTAAGTTGGAGATGGTGACCCTTAAGGAATAATTTGATGGTTTGTATGAGAGCTTCACACTCTTTCCGAGTTTTTTCTTAAGGTGACTCATTGTGTAATTGTTATTCTCTAGATGTTACAATAGATGAATGAGGAGAACATTCTAGGGACAGAGCACTTTGCTAAGCTCAATACCTTCTTGGTGGATGACTTGGCCAAGATCCCGTTGGCCAAGAAATGGAAAGTGAAGGTCAATGTTAAGGCCTTGAGGTTTTTTAGATTTTGTGCTCATGAAACTTTACCAATCTAGTTATGTCCAATGTATGCTTTTATTTTGAAGTTGTTAGGCCTTAGAGACTATTTAATTTTAACGTTTAAACACTATAGTAGATTTGATTGTAGATGTGTGGTTTTTTTTGTGAAAAAACTTTATGTAGATCAATAGACACTTTGTTAATTGTGTGGGATTATGCTTTCCACTAGTGGTTTAGTCATGCTAATAGTTGTTATGTGTATATGTATGCTTATAGCTCGGTTGGGATACTATATTTTTATTTTATTGGTAGAGTTGGTTGTCGGTAATCTTTTGCTATCATTGCATTGTTAATGGTTTTACCATGATATTGTACTGAGGGCCAACCCCCTTATTTTGGCTTCTTTTAATATAAAAACACTTTGATTTTCTAAATATTTGGAAATATAGAGTATAAGTTATCATAGTAATAAAATCATAGATGATATACATACAATAATTGAAAGGAATAGTAGTGGTGGAGCAAAACATATTAATGATTATCAATGTCTACATTTGCAAGAAGAAATGTTAACTACACATGATCACCTAAGTCTCAAGGGTGGAACATACTAGACAATTAGTTGGCTAAGATTGGCATATAGGAAAGAGAAAACGATGGTGAAAATGGGCATTGCCTATCAAATAGTCTGCATTGTAGATGCCAAGTGATAATAAATTTGGCCAAAACAAATTTTATCTAAAGCTGAAAATAAAAGTCTCATTATTATGAATAAATTTTTAATTATATAAAGTGATTGGTCCCATAAATTAATTATTATATAATTAAGTGTTTAGATGAAAAGATGTAAAAATATTTTTATTTATTGTAGAAACAGTTGATAAACACTAAAAAACTATTTTATTACAGTTTGACCTTTTGTATACATAAAAAATTCTGTAGTGTTCATCTTAATTACTGGTAATCTAGAACAATTCTTCTAAATACTAAGTAGCATACAAAGACAACAAAAAATGATGAAAGTTTAAATTACTATTTAAGATCTTGAGATGGACCAAATTGACTACAAGAACTACTGTAACCCTTCCACTAGATGTGTTGCCGACAGATATGAACAAAACCCAACTGTTCCAACCTAGCAATCTCCAGCCAATCAATTCCAAATAATAGTGCTCGATTTCTTTCCTTATTACAAGTTGCATATTTGTAACCAATCTAGTTAAATACGATTTGCGATGGTGACACTGACGATACCATTCCACTTGGTATAAAATAAAAATAAATAATTGTTCTGATTTATTTAAATAGCATTCCCACTTCATGCTTGGTAGGAAGCCACTCTCTTGAATAATTAACTGATATTCTTGAAAATTTTATTATTTTTATATTCTAATGAACCTTAAGCAGTTGTCACCGCTCTGACTTTGATGGTTAATTCGTTTCTAAATCTGACTGTCTCCGGTGAAATTTTAAGATTGGTTTCTCGGTTGAAAACTCAAAACAACGTTTGAGAGAAAGAAAGTTTATATTTCCATCTCTATTTTGGTATTACAATTCAGTTACAATATGCGAAACTCTCGGAAAACATCCCCTTTAGACGATACCCAGTTTGAGAATTTAGATCGCATTCTATGCAAAGAACTGGGTACAAACATGAATTTTAGCCGCTCAATATCTCAGTTATGTCTTGAAAACTAAGTAACAAGACATAATTACTAAGCCAATTGAAAATAACATGCAAAAGGGATTCAATTGACATTTACCTCCCAGATTTTCCTCCATCAAATCGTTCTACATCTCCAAAACATCATAAAATTTCTGTATTACTCGTTCATAATTCTTACTCCTCTTACCCCACTTAACTGCTCTCTGTAAAACTAAAACACCATCTCTTGCATTCACTTGACAACCCATCATGTCCTCCAGTTGCAGACTAACCCCAGTCATCTGCAAACAACTATCCTCTTTACCCACACAAACTGTGCCTTTAACCACAATGTTACATGCTGCTAATTTTAAAGGCAAACTATCATGAGCAGGCAGAATGGATCCAAACCTAATTGCAAAATCGTTATTAGAGCCCCAATTGTGCTTCTGTACTTCCAGAGGCCTCCAACTTGAAAGATTTACAGCATCTTTTGTTCTTCTGTTGATGAGAATCCAACTGAGCCTCAGATTAGCTGAAAGTATGATTCGCTCTACATCTTTCTCCCCATTAGTTGAAACTGAAAACACAGTGCCATCAGAATGACATGGAAGATCTATCACCAATGGAAATACTCTGGATGACCCACAATCTATTATATGATCTTCAGCTGGAATTTTCAAGACAACTTTGGAGTAAACAGATTCATTGTTGTAATGAATGTCTACAACACAGACAAAATCGGATAGAGAAATTTCATCATCTTCCTCAAAAAGATTGAAAATTTCTTGACAGTCTTCTTGGCAAATATCGATAAGGGGAAAACAATCTGCATAGAACTTGTTGAACCCACCCAAGGCATAAATCAATTGTTTAACCTCATCTTTTTTTGTTGAAGGCCAAAGGGAAGAACATGCATCCTCCCATAGCCCTTGTTCCTTAACAATTAACTTCATATCAGAGCTGCAACATTCTGCTCTTGCAAGAGTGATGCCATCCACTCTCTTTAAGATTTCTCTAACAATATCACTCCAATTTTTGGTTTGCAATTGTGATGGTGATTAAATATTTTTTGTTATTATTAAATTTTAGGGTTTGCATTGCATTTGGGGTGGTGTTTAATTTTAGGGTTTAATTAATATTTTGTTATAACTCTAGTAAAGGTTTAAACAAACCTTTACTGGTCTGGTGGTTGCCAAAACCAGTTCTTAACTGTTTGGCTTCGTTTATAAATTCTCTCCGAAATCTTTTGGGAGGGTATGATTTGAGATTTTTCTTTTTTGTGCGAAGAAGGACTGAGATGAACAGATGAAATAAATAAAATTGTAGTTCTTTTTGCTATTGGGTTTTGGTTTTATTTTATTCACACTGCAAATTGATTAGGGATGCATATCATATCTGTTGTTTTCTGAATAAAATAGTAGTAGTAGCATTTTTTTCTTTTTGTAGAAGTTATCATTGTAGGAAACCAGACTCACACTAGAATCTCTGGAAACTAAATTGGGCAGTAATGCCTCTTGCTCGCATAATCACCATGTGAAGTGGCATGAGTGTGGTGGAGAGCGGGTAGGAGGAATGTACATTACTTTCTTCATGGCCATTTGCAGGAATGGGCTACAGTTTGAAGAAACATGTGTTTGGTAAGGCAGCATCCCTATGTGCTTGCCATGAATGAACACATGTAACCTGTAAGGTGTTGTTCATATTTGGTGTTTCCCTGTAGTTTTTTTTCCTTCTTTCCATCCAATATTGAGCCTATTATAGGCTTTGTTATTGTTATTGGTATCAGAGTGAGACAAGATCTTGCTAGGAAGTGTATGTCTGGAGAACAATCACAGGTTGAAGCTGAGGCTCACACCATGCCCCCAAAAAGTATGACTCCAAATGCCATCAAAAAGATGATGGAGGAACTTCTGGAAGAGAAGTTCAAGGAGTTCAAGGAGTCCAGTAATAAGGATAAGGAGAATAAGGTGGCTGATGCACTTAGTAGAAGAGTGTTAACAGTGCAAGAAGTACAAATCCAAAGCATGGGCATAGATGCATTGAAGGGAATGTATGTAGAAGATAGAGATTTCAGTGAAGCATATGAGGTTTGCACTAAGTTGGAAGATAATTTTCATTCTAATTTTTCTAAATTTATTGTGCAAGATGGATTGTTTTTTAAGGGTAGCCAACTATGTATTCCTAAATGCTCTATGCGGGAAAATGTTATTATAGAAAAACATTGTGGAGGTCTTAATGGTCATTTTGGACTCAACAAGACATTGGAATTGGTACAAAGATTTTATATATGGCCTAAGATGCAAACAGACATTAGGAAGTTTGTGGAAGGTTGTCTGGTATGTCAAAGGGCAAAGGGAGTATCAACAATTGCTGGACTTTACCAACCTTTACTCATACCGAATAGACCTTGGGACTATTTGAGTATGGATTTTGTCATGAGATTACCAAGGACAAAGACATGTTATGATAGCATATTTGTGGTTGTTGATAGATTCAGTAAAATGGCTCACTTTATTCCATGTAGAACCACTAATGATGCTAGTTATATTGCAAGACTATTCTTTAAAGAAATAGCTCGTATTCATGGTTTTCCATTGAGAATTTTATCTGACAAGGATAGCAAGTTTGTGGGTCACTTTTGGAGAACCCTATGGAAGAAGTTGGGCACAAATTTGTCTTTTAGTTCAGCCTATCATCCTCAAACAGATGGGCAAACTGAAGTGGTTAATAGATCCTTGGGAAACCTTTTGAGGTGCTTGACACGAGAACATGGAGGTAGTTGGGATGCTATCATACCTCAAGCAGAGTTTGCATATAATGACTCAGTGAATCATAGCATAGGCATGAGTCCTTTTGAAGTTGTTTATGGGAGACATCCAAGGGGAGTTTTGGAACTCAGAAATATGGATGGTTTAGAGAAAAGGAGTGGACATGCAGAAGACTTTGCTGAAGCAATGGTGGAAGTACATGAGCACATGAGGAAAACTCTACAACAGAATAACCTAAAGGTGAAGGCTAAAGCAGATTTGAAAAGAAGAAATGTATAGTTCCAAGTTGGAAACATGGTTATGGTTCACTTGAACAAAGATCGATTACCTCGGGGCAGCCATACAAAGTTGATGATGAAGAAGATTGGACCGTGTGAAATTTTAGAAAAGTATGGAGAAAATGCTTACAAAGTGGCATTGCCTCTAGATGTAGCTATTTCACCTATATTTAATGTCTCAGATCTCACATTGTATAAAGGTTCAAACAAAGAAGTTGGTATAGAAGCAACAACACATGAATCAAATGACTGGATTCAAGAATTGCCTTCTAAAGAGACACTCCAGATGGAAAGTATCATCAACAGCAAGAAAGCAATGAGGACTAGACATAAAGTACACATGGAGTATTTGGTTAAGTGGAAGGGCCTTCCAGATTCTAAAGCTACTTGGTTGCCGGAAACAAAAATTCTAAGGCAAGGTGGGGATATAGAACAGTTGGTCTCCAAGAGGACTTGAGACAAAATTCACCCCCAAGAGTATGCTGCAGGAGCAAGTGCTGGGCACAGGATTAAATTTTTTGTTTGCAATTGTGATGGTGATTAAATATTTTTTGCTATTATTAAATTTTAGGGTTTGCATTGCATTTGGGGTGGTGTTTAATTTTAGGGTTTAATTAATATTTTGTTATAACTTTAGTAAAGGTTTGAACAAACTTTTACGGGTCTGGTGGTTGCCAAAACTAGTTCTTAACTGTTTGGCTTCGTTTATAAATTCTCTCCGAAATCTTTTGGGAGGGTATGGTTTGAGATTTTTCTTTTTTGTGTGAAGAAGGACTGAGATGAACAGATGAAATAAATAAAATTGTAGTGCTTTCTTGCTACTAGGTTTTGATTTTATTTTATTCACACTGCAAATTGATTAGGGATGCATATCATATCTGTTGTTTTCTAAATAAAATAGTAGTAGTAGCATTGTTTTATTTTTGTAGAAGTTATCGTTGCAGGAAGCCAAACTCACACTAGAATCTCTGGAAATTAAATTGGGCAGTAATGCCTCTTACTCGCATAATCACCATGTGAAGTGGCATGAGTGTGGTGGAGAGCGGGTAGGAGGAATGTACATTACTTTCTTCATGGTCATTTGGAGGAATGGGCTACAGTTTGAAGAAACATGTGTTTGGTAAGGCAGCATCCCTATGTGCTTGCCATGAATGAACACATGTAACCTGTTAGGTGTTGTTCATATTTGGTGTTTCCCTGTAGTTTTTCTTTCCTTCTTTCCATCCAATATTGAGCCTATTATAGACTTTGTTATTATTATCTCCTCATCATTTCTATAGATATAACATCTTTAATCGATATGGCGACGTGTGCATTACAACACTAGACAATAATCGTTTTGTCCATGGACTTCAACAATATAGAGATCAGATTAATGAATTAACAAATCAGATTCCTTAGGTGAATATTTTGTTTTTGGCCAAAATGAATTGGATCGACAATCTAACTATTCCCCTCCATGCATTTCTATCGAAATAACATTAACAGGTTCAAGTTTTTGTCCTTTTAAAAATGCAATTTTTAAAAAAGTTTTTGCCAAAAGAAATTAAAAATTTCGACATTCAAATTACATAGAACATTCCATGTATGTAAAATTACTAAAACATTATTTTACATTGAAATTGAAATATTTTGATTAATATGGGCTAGGGCTGGGTTTATTGGCACGAGCTCCATCTAATCTGTTTGTTCTGAAGTTACCAATTGTATAGAAATATTTACTTCATATATATAGAACTATCACCATTCTTTTTGGTTTTTTATTTTAAAACTATACTGATAAATATCAGATAAATTAATTTTTATACTGCCCCAAACAACCTGTCTATTTGATATTCTTTACTCTAATAGAAAGTATTGAGAAGGATTTAAGAAAAACTGATTTCCAGTAGTGAACTGGATAACAATTAGAGGAGTGGTTGGAAACAAGAAATAACCGGAAACAATATATAAACAATGACGATTAGTGGGAAGTCCACGTCAAGGAAAAGTAGTTCTACCCACTACACAATCTGCTTATATTTATAATCAAAAAATTCTTGCAAGTGCGTAGTGGTCTGTGGAATTAAAAAACCCAAGGAAAAAGAGTTGTTTTACTTAAGTAGGCTCCTTCGAAACGTAATTTTATTGAAGGACATACCCTTTCGATTATGAGAAGATCGAGCTGTTAAAGACTTTTCATATATAGACAGAATTATCACTAAATAAATTAATAGAGCTAGGTCAGGCGTCACCGTTACGTTAAGATGATAGCGAGTCAACAAACACAATATCTTCCATGGAGAATTCTAATACGCTTGGGTTTTTTTTCTGGTTTAGATGTGCACAAAATTACAAGATGAAATTTTTATATGGTAATCGATGTTTAAAGAGTCTAATAAATTATAGGAGTATTATAATGTTTTTGGTTTGTAAGTCAGATTGACTAATTTAACAAATTTAGTTGTGATATTGTTTTTGAAGGGGGGCTGACTCCCCAGTACAAAAGGGCTAAAAGATCAGTCAGAGCTTAAATTGTGATATTGTTATCAGAATTTAATTCTTTGGTTTTTTTGTCAAATTTATTTTTTAAACAACATTTAGACTATATGTTATTAAGAATTTGGTAGAATTATAGCGATAATTTTTTTAGATGATTAAGTCAATTGATACACAAAAGACTAATATTTCTTTGGAGCAAAGTTAGGTTTATGTCTAAATTGAATTAGGTGACACTATATCTCAAGTCAAACGAGACTTGGAATTTGAATATGGTGTAGTTATGTTTTCTAATTAAAAGAAGGGAAAATTCAAGTACTAGATATCATCATTAAATCATGGTTTGTAATTAAGGATTGTCATAATTCATTAACTTCATTAGATTTAGAGAAAAATATAATTTGATAGGAAGACAACTAAAACCCAAAATTGCAAGGATTGGTGTTAACATTTGCTAGTATTAAGCCTAAGGATTGATATTGATTAATAAACCTAATTGCACTATAATGTGAATGAATTGAAATGTGAGTGTGCTACAACATGCTTGTGTTTTCAATTCCATAAAACAATAATGAAATTCATAAATCGTTTGACACATTTACCTTAATAGCTTGAGTAGAGTAGGAGCATATTTTTGTAAGTTCTAGAAAATTGATTCAAGTACTCATGTTTTAATGATGTGTGCAACAATGAAATATTTTTTCATTATTTTAGTTTTTTCATTCAATTTGTAATGATATTGTTCTATTTAATTATTATTATTTTTTTATGCTTTTCTAATAAATCTAAATTGATCAACATCTCCATTGTCTCATCTATTCAATGTACCATGAAACAAAATTCTATTTGAAATATTGGAAACAGTGAACTCCCTTGAACCCTCTATTGCTTATCGAGCATTCTAAATATTTTTGGTTAAATTGAGCATAATAAAAGGGACCTTCAAACATTAATAGAAATATAAAGGAATGATAATGCATCGAGTATCCAATGCCAAACTCTGAGAACATATTTATAATTTAATTTGTCTCATAGATTCAACCAATTGAAAAATATATACATGAGAAAATATTAGAGAAAATGTGTACTAATTATCTTGGACTTATGGAATCTGCTATAGCACCCCTAAAAGCTATAGTGCATCAGATAATCTTTTTAATGTGACTGGTGATGTTGGTACCATACATCCTCTAGAACCACTCAGGTTGTGGTATACTACACCTCATTGCCTATTTCTTTACAACAATCAAATGTTGTGAATCAAAATCATGTTGACTAATATTATACATGAAAAGGTTTATTTAATAATGAAATTTATTTGCATAAATTATTTATAGACTCTAAAACTAATTAGTCAATACATATAGGTTGTAAAATATTTTGCATTCATTTGCATCACCACCAAGGATTGTGGAGGCCTTGGAAATGGAAGAATTAAAAATTAAATATACTTGTCTCCAAAGTTGGTTGGAAATAATTAAAGGGGAAAAGGATTTTCTTTATTTATCAAAGAGAACTATCTATAAACTGACTCTTATTTTAGTCTCATCTATGAATTACACTAGCCTGTTTGCTCCCCAATTTGAAATAATATTCTAGAAATTAAAATCAAGAAATTAGGAAGACATATTTTTATGGGAGAACATAAGCTTCTTGCATGATATCTTATTTAGTATAAGGGTGAGGCTCTTTCAGCTATAGAATATTTTAACTATACCAAAGAATTCCCATTACAAAAAAAAAGAAATTTCTTGCACAATCATCTTCTGAGAAATGACACCCACGGTAGATGGGGATTTTTTTTAGAGAAATTCTCAGAGAGCTATGGAAAACCATATCCTCTATCCATATAAGAATGGATGAAGAAAACTCTCATTTTCATTTTTATTCATCGGGGATTTTTTAATCTATTTTAATAGGAAAATAAGAAGCCTAGATTTTGATACATCAATGCTTAGGAGCTACATCAGTTAAATGTTCCTATATTTTTATAGGAATGATTAAGATAATAGATTTCCCTAGAGTTAAATATGTGTCATCAAGCTCCTCTGAAAATCAGTCACTTTGTGTGGGTCATTTTTCATATAAAAATATCTTAATTATTGACAACATAAGCAAAAGAGGTTCATGCCCATAAATAGGTTTATCCCACCTACCATGGTAATTTGGAAAGTATTCATCATATCTTTCTACATTTCACCTTTTTCAATAAATTTTGGTCATATTTTTCATCTTTATTTATGATTTCATGTTTCTCGATAGAAAACCAACACCTTTGGTTGTCACATCCTCCTTTTGACAATTTCGCAAATTGCAACATTTTTCTTATAAAAAAGTGATTGTAATGTAGAACCCTTTGTCTAGCCATGCATTCAATAAATTTAATACCCTTTTTAATTCACATCTTTGTTTGTTGATAATAGATATATTAAGTAATGATTAAACTGGTTGGATATAACTCTCCATCACCATTTATAGTTACTTCTGACAACTTGTATTTTTTCTTTCATGTATCTTAGTAGATAATAATCTACACCTTCTATATTGTCAAGATCCACAACCATGGATAAAATATCATGTATAAAAATGAATCTCCTAAATTATTAAAAGTAAGTAAGATAAAATGTTAGCATTACTTGAGATTTTAATTAAAATTAAATGAACGCGTACATGCACACACACCTATCTCAACTAAATCAAAAAAAATTTAGAATCATCTAGATATTTAGGAGCATGAATGCATATATCATCATAATCTTAATAAGGATACATTATAATTAACTCCAATTTGTGTCTCACTATAAAATGTATCCATTTGAAATATTCTCCCACTAGCTTATTTTATTATCCTCAACACACCCATAAGATAAGAATGAGTTTTCTCTTAAACTTAAATTAATGGAGGCTTGTGGCATCCTATAATTATCACTTGATGTAAAATTCTAACACTACCAACTTTTTGACAACTTTGAGAATTAGATCAATCAATATCTATTGTAAAATATGAAATGAAATGTGGAAATTTTTAGATAAATAATTTTAATAAAATTGAAATGCACTGGATAAAATCTTTAAAAAGAATTTGGAAAAAATGTTTTAGTTCTCACTAGTCAAAAGAGATATTTGGTGTATGTTGTGTTCCATCTAGAAAGATGACTTTAATGTTATTCAAAAATTTCCTTCAATTTTTGTATATTGTTATAGGTACATTAAAAAATGATTAGTTTAAAAAGAGTTGTGTAAATTGAAGAATGTGGTTACACATTGAATAGTGAACACCATTTGTACCTTTAAGTTCATGTCAATGAAATGCACATTTCACACATGCTTATGTGGCATTGTAATCTCCTTTTCCATGTCCACTTCCAAATCAGTTCCAAAGAAATGTAAAATTGCATCTATCACGTTGCATGGATAGGCAATTAAAGGATTTTGTAGACTTAAATTATATTGGGATAAAGTTAAACATGTGTGAATGTAATCATTTAATAAAAGTTATCAAATTTATCATTCAAAATATAAATTTACACATATGTTAATATTATATATACTAGGAACAATGTAACATTAATATTTTAATTAATACAAAAGGGACTTTTTGTGAAAAAATATTATATATACTAGAATTGAAGAATGTACATTCCTACACAACCGTTAGACCAAGTAGTGTGGTGTAAAGTATTAATCCCATAATGTTCCAAATCCTCAAAAAAATTTGTAAAAAATAAACTACATAGTTCTTATCATTAATTTTATCATCACTTATATATAAATGAACTTCCTTGATGATACTTTTATCATTTGGATCAGTACTCCCTACCTCGTTCAACTCAAATTATGCATTTTTATAGGTTACACAAATATTGAAACTTTATCAAAATGATAGTATTGATGTTAAATCATCGGTTGAATAGAAAATATTTAGTTCTTAGAGAAATGTGCAATTGAAAGAATACAACAAAGTGAAAATTAAGTTTTGGAATCAAAAAATTATTTAGCTTTCAATTTTGCACCATGACAATGTTGAATATGTGGATAAATGATAGTAATAAATATGTTCATAAAATCAAGGTGGGAGAATTCACTCTCTTTCAATTATGTAATTTTTTCTTGGAATTATTAACCATAATGGTATGAATATTTGGGATTGGTGATGCTTAACCCTTAGCATCTTAGAGTGTTTTCATTGGGTGACAACTAGTAAGAAAACCTGAGGATGAGAATGTGAAGTTAGAATGACCACTAGTTGACTCATACACTTTTGATACCAAGGAAAGAGTTAAAGGCCACATTGATTGAAGGGTAAAGTAAATAATTGAAGGCAATGATCAAGGAGGGTGAGTCACCATTGATGTGACACAATAGAGGAAGGCATAGGTAACATGTTGTAACATACATCCAGCCATGAAGCATCACATATAGAAAGGAAAACAACTATTTCATAGGCTCATAGTGAGAGTAGAAATCCTACCAGTCTAGACCCCTACTTATAGTTGTCATGGGTATCTTGTGACCAGCCCATGTATGACATTGAAATTTTGAATTGATCGATTTTAGCAGGATTTTCAGAGGTAGTTTTGGTACTAGGTATTGGGAAGTGTAAATAAGCTTTTTCATTTCATTTTTGTACTTGTTGAATCTATTTTTGTACATGAGTGAATAAGAACAATATTTTCAACCAAAGAGATGAAGAAAAGACTTGTTACTAGAGATTGTAAAGAATAGGAAAGAGAGAAACGTGTTAAATTGGTTTTCACAAGGCAATCTAAAGTAGAAGGTGGAGATCAAGAGATCTTCAAGGTATAGACAAAAAATCTACAAGGCAAGTTGTGCCACTTATCAGATAAATAATTATTATTTTATTCATTAGTATTGCACCTATATTGTAAGATCTTTACCAAGCATGCTTCACTAGTAAGAATTTGTAAATCCTCTTACAAGGTACCTCTTAGAAGGAGTGTATTAAATCCTCTCATGTAGTATTCTTAATAGGATTTTTTAAAACTCGTATATTATTAACACTCATAACTAGGTGTATTCTCAAAAAGATTAGGTGTAGCCTTTAACCAAGAAACTTTTCATTTGTAGTGAAAGACTACTAACTATATTACTCCTACCATAGTTTTCATCCTCTTGTGAAGGAGTTTCACATACAAAAACCTATGTTTTATTAATTTATGTGTTCTTTTGTGAGTTCCAATGGTTTTGTTGTGTTTATTTCACTATTTTTACGAAATTGACTCGTAGTTAAAGTAATTGATAAGGTGTCTTAGTGAGAGCTAATTTGAAAGCTAGTTCTAATTTACCCTGCCTCTTTGTACCAAATTGGGTCAGAAAAATTGTATCAAGTACATACCCTAATAGTAATGATATTGACAACTTAAGGGAATATCCAATTGAAATTTATAGGCTTTAGAAAGAACTAGATGATACTCTTTCTACTTTTGAAATTCTAAAGGACAAGTTGAGGGTTTCCTTGACAATGAGAAAGAAACTTGTGAAGAAATTTAGTGAGATTGTTGAGAAAACATTGAACAATTTGAAGACCAAAGTAGATTAGAAGAATATAAATAAGTAATAACTATAATCTCATGACTAATAATGTTTAGCTAACCAAAAATATTGCATTTTTGAAGAAAGAACAAGAAGATACAATAGTTTGAGTAAGTCAACGACAAGATGAAAGAGGAAATGCCATTAAGGAAGAAGCTGAGAAAGCAATAAGAGTAGCTCTAGAGGATAAACTAATAGCTAAGGAAGAAATAAGGAACTAATATGGATAAATAGAAAAACTTGAGGAAGAGTGATACTACATAAGATAGGAAAATGGTGCCATGCATGAACATGATCATGACTGCAAACAGAAGAGTGAACAATGTGCTTACAGAAATAGTCATTTGGCTAAAAAATTCATAAGTTAACTGATGATCTAAAAAGTACAAATGAGAGAAATGTAAAACTAAAGAAGTTTAATAAAATCTTTGGAAATGTAGATGAGGAACTTGAATCTTAATGAAATACCAAGAGCACTACCAATCTATGATATGATGGTGGTAACAAGACTAAAAAAGATGAAACAAAAGATCTAGACTTGAAGAAGAAAAGAAGAACTTTACTTAAAGATATAAAACCTAAGAAACCCACTTATTATTGTTATGGTAAAGTAGGACATACTTCAAATGTATGCTAGGATAAATTCGTATCACATGGTATCCAATTTACCTTTGATGGATACTATCACAACTATGACCAATATGGTCACACAAAATAAGAGAGTAGGTCTAGTCTTGATGAGAAATGGATTGATGGTTATTGTTACTACTATATAAATTATGGACACGAGGACAAAAATTATTGATCTAAGGTCAGAATAAGCCAATTATCTATTGACCCATATAGTTTGTTGTCTATTAATGTCAAACACTAAGACATTTCTATGGAAAAGTTGGTCAGTCATCACTGCAACCAAGGCATCCATTGAAGGTCAAGCAATGTATATAAATTTGTTCTTATTTCAGTTTGAGTTGAGTTGTTTATATTGTAAAACAAGTCATGTTTGTCGAGCACTCCTATACATGCCAAGTGACATAAAAGTTAGTATGTACTGAACTATAAAAACTCAGTTCATGTTGAGTCATACAATGATTGTTGAGCATTCAAAAGCCAAGGAACAACATGAAGGTTAGTCATGACCGAGCATAAGAATGTTCATGTGCTGAGGAAACCTATTTTGATATATTTGTTTGGAATGGCACAAACAATGAGAGAAATTGTTTTTGGCTGACTTAATGCATGATTTAATAATCAAGAAGTAATTTATGTAGATGATTATGCATTTAGGCATATATCATCAATTTCTATACAAGGTGTTTAACCAATCATAAAAATGGAAGTTTGCATAGAAAAAAACGGAAAAGTTAGGATCATTGATCTTGATCTAGAGCCTTCTCTATTTGGTTGTAAAAGAAGGGTCTAAACCCTATTTTCTCAATGATGGTGTATGTGTGTGTGTCTTTGGATTCTTGAAGAGAAGTTCTGAAAGAGAATCAGATAGTACAACTAAGAATAGCAGTGAAGTATAGAGCCAATTTATATAAGATTAGAGAGAGGATCAGACATCAAAAAGAGGAGATATGTAATCTAGCATTATAGTGCTAACTGAAGGATCTGGTATTGATACATCCTAGCAAAGTGAATGAGGTTAAATCTCTTACCAGAGTGGTCCTAATAGGCCCATGTAAATCTCCTAATAGAATGCTTACTTTTTTGTAATTTTTAAATCCTTTAATCAAGTTAGACCTTATAAGTCTTGTAGCTCTTAACATGGAAGACCCCTCATATGGTAGATCATTAGAAGTGATCAAACTTGTAGTACTAATAGGAGAACTTTCTTACAATGGTAGTGAAGATTTGTGGGTGTCATCCCCACCCCAATTTTACCTTCACCTTAGAGGGTTTTTGGGTTACCCAAACTTTGTGTTATGTGTTGATCATTTACTTTCACGTTCTTGGTGTGATTCAAATTAAAGAAACTCTGAAGAAAAGATCACGTAGATCTACATCATGAAGTGTTTTGAACACATAAAGAAGAGGAAGAAAAAATGAAAGAGTAGACAATCCTGGGAGTCATGAGAAATTATGAGGAAAATAAAAGGGAAAGAGGTCTCAATCTAGAGGATCAAGATATTGTTGGTACTATAGGAAACTAGGGCACAAGAAGAAATATTGGTGGACTCAAAAGACTAATGAAGGAGACAAACAAGAAGAAAAATAGGAGGAAAATATGGTGAGTGATAAATATGAAGAAGGTTCTTTTCTTCTTTCCTTAGAAAATGTTGATGATTCATTGGTTTTATACTAGTAAATTTGGGCCTTTCTTTCGATGCGGTTCTAGTCAAAATTTCTACAGTTAAATGTCAAAAGTCAATGTCACTAGAATTTCATCAAAAGTTTAACGCATTCCATAGCCATCGATGTATCGATGGAAAGATCCATCAAAAATCATCCCCATCTATGTCAAATGTTGGCATAAGACAACTAATTCAAAATGTTGAACTATCAACACCAACTAGAGATGATTTGACAGGTCTGTTATACTATTGACGACAAACCCCATCAAACTATTGAAGCCATCAAGAGATGATTCAATGAGTTTTTATACCATCGATGTTAAAATGCATCAATATTTTGACAATAACTAGAGTTTTCAAAAAAAATATATATATATATTTTCGTTGTATATCAGGATAATAATCGGCTAACAAGAATGATCAGAAAAAAAACAAAATGATTGATTTGGTTAGAATCAGTACACTAAAATAACCTGGTTTTACATGCAAGGACTAAGAGAAGCTAACCTAATGATTTTATGGATTCTTCTTAAAAGATTGAAAAAACTATCAATTATAATGAAGATGAAGTCCTACCATTAGATCTTGAACTGTGTTTGTCCGCATAAAAATATCTTGGTCAGAAGAGTAGAGAAGATTGTGCTTTCATGAATAACCTTTTAAGGAGTAGAGTACGCAATTTTTTGATGTCCTCAAAAAAGTCCATGAGAATAAAGAAGCTTCTATAGCCATGAATAATGTGAAAGAGATTCATAATATATATATTACTGAAATAGAACGAACATTGGTCGATTTCTTTTCTTACTCATTGAAAAGATTGATTAGAATATATTATAGTTTTTATTCATTTGTATTTTTTATTTGCTAATAGTAGATTTCTATTTAGAAGATAGTTAATGACACATGTTCATTCTATGACACTAGTGAGGATTGTCATTTTTTCAATCAACATCGTTGACATCCCCATTGATGTATGACTGTGTTATAAATTTAGCACATTGGGGCTATATTTTCAAATTTATGGTGCATCTAACTTTGGTATGTCAAAATTTGGCTATAAATATGGGAGATATGGTAAACTCTTTAGAAGATTCCCTTATTTGTGATGAATAGAGTGGCGATGTAGAAGTTTCTTTTAACTTGCAGGGGCCAATGTAATGGGGAGCAATGAAAGTGGATCATTTAGATGTTCTAGTGAGTTAGGAAAGAGGATTGTAGATGAATCAATGAAAATATGGGCTATTGTATGGCCTGCCATATTCATTCACCTAGGTCTGAATGGAACAAGTGTTGTGACTCAATATTTTGGAGGACACCTAGGTGAATCAGAATTGGCTACGATTTCCATACGCACTATTGAAATTTTAGGATTCAATTTAGGACTCTTTGTAAGTATATGAATCTGAATGTAAAATTTTATCCTGTTCCATTTTACTCTACTCATTACACACCATGTGTATTGGTCATTCTGCGAATCAATAGTTGTAATCATCTAATTCTTGACATAACAATTTTGACTTAATTAGCCATTACTTCTTCCTTTCTTTTCTATGTTTATATAGTTCAATAAATAGTTCATGTAAGTCAATTCATGTCTTATTTCCCAAGAATAAATGAAATAGATAGCTTCATTCAAGCTATTTATGCTACCAATGTTGTTCCAATTCTTAATAGTAAATCTTAGTTTTGGGTATTATTATAAAGGAATGAGGATTTTAGGCATGGCAAGTGCCCTAAAGATCCTGTGTGGCCAGACAATATCACATGTTATGATTGTATATGCAGAGAGCATTGATTAATTCATCTTGCCAATGTATATATTTGCAACCCCAATCTTAAAGATCCTTGGGAGGTCAAAATGTTGTAGAATAAATAGGAACACTTTCAATTTGGCTCATTCCTCAACATTTTGCATATGTTTTCTACTTTCCAGTCCAAATATTTTTGTAGTCACAGTTGAGGAACATGGTCATTGCCTAGATCTCTATAGCCCACAATTGGTTATATCCTTTATGCCACTTGTGGGTTTTGACTAGTGACATTGGCATGGATTGGGTTGTCCAAAACTTATATGCATTTTTTAGAAAATCTCATACTCCTAGTCTATCACACAATCTTTTGTTGCTTCAAGTAACAACTTTGAACTTCCAATAGTTGTTGTTGTTGCAAGTTTTGGTATAGATTCTGAGGAAGCCCTAGCTGTAACTATTGGACCTTTAAGTGAGGTTCCAATTTTACTTTTATTGGTACATGTAAAACTTTATTTTAGAAGATGTTGGTTTGGAGAAGCTACTACCAAGTTTGAAAATATCTGACATCAATTGTGATTGCAAGAGATGCTTGTAGGATTGGCATGTATACAACACTATTGGTGTTTGTTTTATTAAACTTATTTCATACCGATTACTTAGATAGTACATTTTGAGCCATGAGTCTAAAAATGGATGTCTTTAATAATTTAAAAATTTTATTTCGAAGACATTGTTGGTCTTGATTTGTTAAACTTATTCTTATCAAATATATTATCTATATTGTTTGTAATACCTACCCCTAGTTGATTTTTTCTAATTCTATTGTTGGATTCTTTTATACCTATTTTATGATTATCATTACTTGGTTATCAGATTTGATTAAATATTATTTCATACTCAGTTGATTTATGTGATGAGTTACTTAATTATTTTATATTCTCAAGATTACTGCAATGATGATATACGTATGATCATTTAGTGATTTCTATTATCTCATGATGATTAGCTAGATAGATAGTTTACTTAGATGTAGTTCTATGGTTATTTACCCTACACTTGCATGCGTATAGTGTACTTGTCTGTTTTACTTTATGTTTGATGTTTCTGATGTGGTTGAGGGTGGGACTCGTAATCACCTACTAGTCAAGATCTACACGATGCACCACTTCCTACCATTGCCTGTTTAGTTTAGAATATATGAGTATGTACATGTGTGGATATTATGTAGATTGTAGGTACCAGGTATCGACTTTCTTGAATTGCCAGGATGAGCGTACCCTATTGTAGTATCTCAATAGTATAAGTGGGAGATAATTCTTGAGTCCAAATCCTAACCTAAGCCAATTGTCCTAAAATGTAGGATAAGTATATGAGTTGTTTACCCATCTGAATTCATCAAGTGACATGAATTCATGACTTTGATCTTGGAGTTTGATTATGTTCTTTGTCTTCAATTTAGTTTTATTTTGATTTGTGGGTCTATTGTAATTTTCATTTATAATTAAATCATAATTAAAAGATAATTTAATGATTTAATTTAATAGAAAATTTATAAAGAAAATTTAATATTTAATTATATTTAATTAATTGAGAAATTAATTTTATAAAAGGATTAAATTTAAAGACTTTATTAAAGTTCTTATTTTTACGTGTTCATATTTATTTTATTTAATAATAATTTATTTATGAGATTCATTTTAATAATAAACTCTAAATAATATTAGCCCTTAGAAAAAGAATACTCACCAGCGAATAGTTGTCCAGCCTAGGTATTGCTAAATCTTTTATTTGCAAATTATGCAACAAGGAGCTAGAATCTACAGATCACCTCCTTCTCTAGTGTCCCTTTGCTTATTAGTGTTGGGTTTTTGTGTTGAACAAGCTTCAAATGTCTTTACCTCTGCCAAACAGTCTTTGGGACCTATTTCAATCTTAGCCAGTTCTATTCTCAAGATCTCTATTTGCTAGTATTTGGAAGTATATCCTAGCTACTATAATGTGGGCTGTCTGGTGGGAACATAACAAGATCATTTTTCGTAATGAAAAATCAAAACTAGAATTTGTTCTAGATGGGATTGAGAATGCAATTTCAAAAAGAGTAAATGCAAATATATTCAATTGTATGAATAATATTTCAGTATCTCCTTGGGATTATCTTCTTCTAAAACTTTGGAAACAAATTAAGTTACCTCCAGGTTCCTCTGCAAACTAGAATTCTAATCATCAATCTGATCGACTTCATGTAAAATGGTCTACCGCTTCTAGAAATTTTCTAAAGTTAAATTTTGATGCTTGCTCTCATAGAAACCCTGGTAAGTCAGGATTGGGTGCTTGTATTAGGAATTGGCAAGGTGAAGTAGTTGCAATCAAAGCAGATGTTTTACCAGTTGGTACTAGCAACCTTGCAGAAGCTCAAGCCCTATTGGCAAGTCTAATTTTGGTAAAGAGATGTAATGTTTCCACCATCCATATTGAAGGTGATTCTTAGGTAATTATAAACTCTTGTCTCTCACGATCTTCTCATACCTGGAAACTAGCCTATATCCTTCAACAATGCTGGAATTTAATTGATTCTTTTCAAGCTACTTGTTTCTCTCATACTCTGAGGGAGGGCAATAAACTAGTTGATTGTCTAGCTAATCTTGGTTGTGAAGGCTCCATATTTGAATCTTTCCATTCAAAGGTTATTTTTTTGAAATTCCCATGCTTAGCAGAGTGCTATATTTGGGACACAAAGAAGATGAATGAAGCTTAATAGAAACTAGTACTATAATTGATTGACACATGGCTATTAGTTTGCACATTCTTTGTGCATGTTCACAAATGCTCCAACTAGACAGGAGGCTCAAAGCTCTCTTGATTTTAGTTAAGTCTTTCAGAAGGAGAGGTTCATTGGCATAATTGGACCCTTATCATCATTGAGTATTGATATATATCATATTTTGGGTACTCTTTCTTAGTGCAGAGAAATTGTATTTTGTTGCAGGTATGTCTGGTATGAAATATCAATTTTTAACACTTTTGCATGCCGGTAATGATTCAGAGTTTTCTTGCTAGTTCTTTCTCCAATGAGCCCTTGAACTAGTTTATTAATAAATATATTATATAAGTGCTATGTCACTTTTTGATTAAAAAAATAAAAATAAACTCTAAATAATATTATTACTTAAATTAATAAATATATTATTAAAAGTGTCTCATGATTTAATAAGAGAAAGAAAACATTCATTTAATAAAGTTTATTTTAATTAAATTGCAAAAAGTTGTGCATGAAATTAAAATAATAAAAATAATAAAGTAAAAGGGCTTTTTGTGTGATTGCACAATCAAAACACTAAATTTAAGGAAAACTCTTTATCAGGAAATTGGAGTTCATTTCTCCCTATAGATGTTTGGAGGAACCATTTTTTGAGAAGAGGGATTTCAAAAGAAAAAGAATTGTTTATGAGTTATGTGTGTCTATCATTTAGCATCAAATCCAGGCAGGATCTCATGAGTTTTGCGCAGCAGTTTCTTTTGTGAAATTATTTTGTCCTCTTCATGATTAATGGATCCATTCTAGAATTCAATGGGGCTGAAACCCTTCTTTGAGAATTTGGTTTCCGTTACTGAATTGTCTGTGATGTAATCTGTAACCCTTGTGAATTTATTGGTTTTGTTTTTAAATTTTCAAACTATTGTTCTCCGATAGGGAAAAAATTATATATGAATTAAGAATCAAAAACTTACATTTTGTACAAAACTATTAGCAAGATTCCATTTCAGAAAAGTTTCCATTTTTAGCATGTTTCCATTTCAAGAAAGTTTTTTTTAGCAAGTTTCCATTTTTAGAAAGCTTCTATTTTTAGCAAGTTTCCATGTCGAATTTTTGTCTATTTTTAGCAAGTTTCCATTTCAAGAAAGTTTCTATTTTTGGTAGGTTTCCATTTCAAGAAAGTTTTTATTTTTTGCAAGTTTCCATTTTGAGAAATTTTCCATTTTTATTAGGTTTCCATTTTGGAAAAGTTCCCATTGTTCACAAGTTTTTGTTTTGGGAAAATTTCCATTTGTAGCAGGTTTCTACTTTGAGAAAGTTTCCATTTTTAGTAGGTTTCCATTTTGGGAAAGGTTTTCCAAAGTTTCATAAATTTAAAACTATTTTTGTAATAATTGATAATTATTATTTTTAATAATTTTAAGAAGTATTGCTAAATTTTAAAATTTAATTATTTGAAAATTTGATTTATTACTTTATTATTTAAATATAATTTTAAAGTAAATTGAAAATATAAACAATTAATAAGGAGAATTAATGTTTTCTTTTATAAGCTTGGATGTGTTTATATGGTTCAGATATATGAAAATATTTGGCAAACTTAGTAAAACTTTAGGTTAATTTCTTTTGAGTTCTTGGCGGGGCATTACCATATAGTATCAGAGCTTGAGTTTTTACATTAGGAGTTTTGGGTATATTGGAATGCCACTAGTTAATAACTAGCTAACTAAAATGAAACTTAAACTATTATATATATTTATTACATAATTGAAACACTTGGAAACATCAAACTTGAACACTTTAAACTTCAGACTTGATTATTGAAACATAGAAAACATAAAAACTTGGAATAACTCTTGAGTTGGATTTTAAGTACTTTCTTATGATTGTGTTTTAAGGTGGTATTTTTTTGTTTATTTTGTAAGCATTTTTGTTGTTCTTGCTTGGCTGTTTTCTGTTGATTCTTATCCTCCTACAAGGGGAAAGGGTTCAATGGGACCCGCACACTGAGTGCTTTAGTTTTTTCTTTCTTGTAGGCTTCCTTTCTTACAGGGAGTGAGCCTAAGTCTAGGGGGAGTGGATGTAATGCCTACCCCTAGTTGAATTTTCTGATTGTATTGTTAGATTCTTTTAGGCCTATTTTAAGATTATGTTTTATGATTATTGGTACTTGGTTATCGAATTTGATTAAATATTATTTCATACTTAGTTGATTTATGTGATGAGTTACTTAGTTATTTAATGTGTTTAGGATTACTTTGATTATGATATATGTATATTCATTTAGTGATTTTTGTTATCTCATGATGATTAGTTAGATAGATGATTTATTTAGATGTAGTTCTATAGTTATTTACCCCATACTTGCATGTGTATGGTGTACTTGTTTGTTTTACTTTATGTTTGATGTTTTTGATGTGGTTGAGGGAGGGAGTCATAGTCACCTACTAGTCAGGATCTACACAATGCACAACATCCTGTCATTGCTTGTTTCTAGTTTAGAATATATCAGCATTATGTAGATTGCACGTACCAGGTATCGACTTCCCTGAATTGCCAGGATGAGCGTACCCTATTGCAGTATCTCAATGGTATAAGCGGGGAGAAAATTCTTGAGTCCAAATCCTAACCTAAGACAAATGTTCTAAAAAGTAGGACAAGTACCTAAGTTGTTTACCCATCTGAATTCGTCAAGTGACATAAATTCGTGACTTTGACCCTAGAGTTTGATTATGTTCTTTGTTTTCAGTTGAGTTGTTGTATTTGGATTTGTGAGTCTAATTTGAATTTTAGTTATAATTAAATCATAACTAAAAGATAATTTAATGATTTAATTTAATAAAAAAATTATAAAGAAAAATCAATATTTAATTATATTTAATTAATTGAGATATTAATGAAATATGAAGGCTAAATTTAAAGATTTTGTTAAAGTTCTTATTTTCACATATTTATATTTATTTAATTTAATAATAATTTATTTAGTAGTTTCATTTTAATAATAAACTCTAAAAAATATTATTAGTTAAATTAATAAATATATTATTTAAAATAATCTCATGATTTAAAAAGAGAGGGCATTCATTTAATCAAGTGTATTTTAATTAAATTGGAAAAAGTTGTGCATGAAATTAAAATAATAAAAAATAATAAAGGAAGAGGGTTTTTTGCATAATTGCACAATCAAAGCCCTAAGTTAAGGAAAAACTCTTTATCAAGAAATTGGAGTTCATTTCTCCCTACAGAGGTTTGGAGGAGCCATTTTCTGAGAGGAGCGTCTTTGAAAGAAAAAGAATTATTTGTGAGTTTTGTGCATCTATCGTTTAGCATCAAATCCAAGCAGGATCTCATGAGTTTTGCATAGCAATTTCTTCTATGAAATTATTATGTCTTCTACATGATTGATGGATCTGTTTTAGAATTCAGTGGGGTTGAAACCCTTGTTTGAGAATTTGGTTTCCATTATTGAATTGTTTATGATTTAATCTAAAACCCTTGTTTGAGAATTTGGTTTCCATTATTGAATTCTCTGTGATTTAATCTGAAACCCTTGTTGTGAATCTATTGGTTTGGTTTCTAAAATGTCTGTAAGAAAATGAAGATTGCAACCCTTGTATGCAAACTATGGTTCTTATGTTGAGAAAAATCTATATATGAATTAAGAATTAGAAACCCATGTTTTGTAAAAAAAAATTAGTAGGTTTCCTTTTTTGGAAATTTTTCATTTTTAGCATGTTTACATTCTAGGAAAGTTTCCATTTTTAGTAGGTTTCCATTTCAAGAAGTTTCCATTTTTAGCAGGTTTCTATTTTGAGAAAGTCTCTATTTTTGGTAGGTGTCCATTTTTAGAAAGTTGCCATTTTTAGAAGGTTTACATTTTAAGAATGTTTCCATTTTAGCAAGTTTCCATTTTTAGCAAGTTTTTGTTTTGGGAAAATTTTCATTTGTAGCAGGTTTCTACTTTGAGAAAGTTTCCATTTTTAGTAGGTTTCTTTTTGGGGAAATTTTTTCCAAAGTTTAATAAATTTAAAATTATTTTGATATTAATTATTAATAATTTTAATAAGTAATTTTAAATTTCTAAATTTAATTATTTAAATATTCGATTTATTACTCTATTATTTAAATATAATTTTAAAGTAAATTGAAAATCAAAACAATTAATTGGGAGAATTAATATTTTCTTTTATAATCTTGGATGTGTTTATATGGTTTAGATATATGAAAATGATCTACAATACTAGAGAAATTTTATTATTTGAAAAGTTTAGTAATTATAATACTTCGAAATGACAAAAACTAAAATTCTGGTTGCTATTGAGTCTTTGTGTTTTGAAAATGAAAGTGAAAACTTGAAAATCTTGAGTGAAAATTGAATTGTTGTGTTTTCAAAACCTAATGAATTATGTAAGTTACATTGTCTTGTACTTTATATGATGTGTGGTTCATTACTGGGGGTTTCAGGGTTTAACTTAGTTCTTTGACCAAATTAGGATGTTTACCAGAGACTTGAGGAGTTTGTTCTATGATGATGTTATGTATCCAATCTTTTATACCTGACCATTTTGATGTATCCACATACCTTCTTTAATTAGTTTGATCTATTGGTTGTTATTGCTTTCCAGTTTCTCTTGTGTAGAACTGAAGTGAATGGTGTGACTTCTCTGGTGTAACCTTTGAGTCTTTGATCAGTTATCTTTGGATTTCTTCCCAATTGCTTGAATAGGACTGAGGTAATTATGTGATTTTTTTTTCATGATGTCATGTTATGTCATGATTTGGTATATGTATACTTGATTTTGGATTAGTCCCATTAGGATGATGGCATTGGTGAAATCTACAATTTTGATCAGTGATATTTTAGTGCTTTCTAGTTGCTTTTTAAAGAACTAATGCGTGGTTTATGGTTGAATGAAACCTTCTACTTTTGTTGAGCTTAGAGTATGTTATATGTATGTTATGTTGGGAAGTGGCTTGTAATGGAGGCCAGAGCCCTAAAGAGGTTGCTGGGGTAACCCATTATAGGTTATTTTAATAAGTGATAACATTTCATTAAATGGGTTTAAAATAA
The DNA here is from genome assembly GCA_028749045.1 of Cupressus sempervirens. Taxonomy (NCBI): domain Eukaryota; kingdom Viridiplantae; phylum Streptophyta; class Pinopsida; order Cupressales; family Cupressaceae; genus Cupressus; species Cupressus sempervirens. Next base: position 629,632,727 of record CM053793.1, read on the forward strand.
ATTATTAAGATATTGGTGCCACATAAAGTCATTAGGGGGCTAGAGTCTTGAGAGATTGCTAGGGTAACATTAGAGTTGACTTGTTAGTATGCCTTGTCTACACTAAAGGATACTGATGTCGCATAGAGACATTAGCGGGCCAAAATCCATAAAGGATGTCAGGGTAACCTTAGAGTTGGCTCATGCGATGACACTTGCCCACTTGCATAGTAGTTTTCCTATGGGTCTATGTTGCCTCTTGGTTTATATTAGACTTGTGTCATGGTACCCTTTGAGATAGTTTGCTTTCAAGTGTTTCCTTGGCCTAGATGTGGTTATGACTTGTGATTTTTTATCTTATTTGGGACTTGAGTTTATCTCCTTACCATGGTGGGAGTGGTCCATTTAGGTTCCACAAGGTTGAGTGATAGTGCATTTTTGTTATACCATTAAGATCTGACTATTGGATGTCATTGTTGGATGTACCTATGTAGTAGTACCTTTCTTTCTGATCTTGCATTGACCCATTACAATCTTCTTGTCATCTTGAACCTCTTCTTGCATGGTGGTTAGCTCTACAACTTCATTCCTCTAATTGAATTTTGTCTTATTCCAATATTCTAATGATGCATTCTTTATATAATTAGTCTATCAAGTGATGCATCTACATATGCAATTTTATTACCTTGGAAACCTATATTTGATCCTTCTAGTTGTGAACAATTGATTTTTTATTTTATTGTACCTAATTTGATGGCAATTCTACAAGAATTTGTAATCAACCTAGCTAATCAACATCTACACCAATTGAACTAGGTTATGGATCGGGCATGTGTTATTCCCCTTTATCACATGGTTACAATGTTGGAGGCAACATTTTTAATTTGTGCATGATATGGATGAAGAGAGGTGGGGGTTGGAAAACATGTTTTTGCATGGAACCTTCACACAACTAGTTCTCACAAATGTCTACTTAAGGATGTATGTGAACCTGCAATGCACTGCTATGTGGTGAAATATGTAGAAAATAATATAATCCTTCATCACACAAGGTCTTTCTCTTGGTGTGCTAATTCATTAAGTTAAACACTCAAGTTTGCATTTCAAATCATGATTTCTCTTTTTTGGGCTTAAGAACTAGTACACTAGCCTAGAACATTCAAAATTCATTAATAGTAGCACATAGACACATAAAATTCAATAACATGTGAAATTAGGTGTTTAAACATGTGTCAACCAATTATGACTTAAGTTTGGATCACCTACTTGATACATACATGTTTAAGTGCTACCAAACTATGTCTGAGGCCACCTAACTATGTCCAAGGCATCTACGCACTAGAGGCATACTCTCCCTACCAAGCTTCCTACATACCCATATACACAGGCTCAAGACCCTTAAACTAATCACTCTAGAAAATATGTAGTTTTGGTTTCTAATTATTTTGATGTGGCTATATTCCTATAACCACTGGTGAGCTTTACTCACCTAATACAACTCTTTTCCATCATACACCCACTCGAGTGAATCAGTCAGTTTTCTATAATTACAATCCTATAATACCCTAGTGCAACTTGTTTGTTGTAGTTCATAGTTAATGTAACATTAACCTATATAAGTCTTAATTCACTCCTTATATAGTTATATTTAAAAGCTTGTGACAATAATCAATGGGTCTAAATAGACCAGTCAAGTTGATGCTAGCTGGGAATAGTGGATTGTTTATTTTATTGTACATAATCTGATGAGAGTTCTGTAGGAGTTTGTAATCAACCTAGCTAATTAGAAACTACACCAATTGAACTAGTTTATGGCTTGTCACTTACCACAGGTGGAGTGAGTTTTATTGTTTTATTATTTGGATTCTGGAATATGCATGTAGCTGGAAAAATTTCTTGTTGTGTGAATAAGTATTAAGCAACTTAATAAAGGTCTCTCTCTATATATAAAGACTACAAGTTGTACATTTTTTCATGTATTGCATCTACATTTTCTTTTCCATTACTTAAGTTATAAGAGTGTTTCAAGGTTGGGAACCACTTCAGCATCCTTTGCATGGTTTAGAGGTAATGTCATTGTGGTAGTGAGAATAACTTTAGTGAAGAGTTGAGTGTAAGGAGTTACTACCCTGAACCTTCAAGAAACATTCAATAACATGTGAAATAAGGTATTCAAACATTCCTCAAACAATTATGATTTAATTTTGGATCACCTACCTGATTAGTATGGAATTTTTTTCTGGATGAAGAAAAAATGAACTTGGTCTAAACAAGGTAAGCCTTGCAAGTTTTTTTTATGAAAACCCTTACCTTCCATGGTGTTGTAAAAATCCTCGTGAAGCCCCCTCCTGCTTGCACTTTTTCACATGAATAAATAAAGTTTCTTTTTTTCTTTTTTTTGTTTATATCTCTGATAATGTTGAAATATCGACTCTAAACTGAAATTTTGTCAAAATTTTGACGTTATCAGGATCATATTTAAAAAAAATGAACTAGTGTTAGACTTGGGGGCTTCATTTCATGTTGGTCCCCATAGAGGTTATTTTCTTGATTATTTTCAAGGGGATTATGGGCTTATTTATTTGGGAGATAATGAATGATGTCATATTTTTGGACAGGGGAAAATTAAGATTAAATTGAAAAATGAGAGTCATTAGCTACTACATGAGGTAAGACAGTTCTACGGCTAAGTAGGAATCTAATTTTAGCAGGGCAACTGGGTGATGAGAATTTCACAATTACTTTTAATGATAAAAGGTGGAAGGTTTCAAAAGATTCCTTAGAAGTATAAATAGTGTGAAAGTAGACACCTTATTTATTTGTGCAAGTCATATTGTTCCTTCTACTTTAATTTTTAAGGGAAAAATTAATGTTCTAGAATACTTGTTGTAGTTGAGGAAGATGAACAAAAAATAGATGTTGGATATTCTAAAACAACATTATTGCATAACAAACTTGGGCACATGAGTGAAAAAAGTATGAAATTACTTCATTTAAAAAAGTTTTAGTAGGTCTAAAATGTAATACCATTCTTATCTTAACAAGTATTAAGTGGGGTTTAGAAGATAGTATAAGTATACTTGGACTAGTTTCAGGGTTAAGGTTACTTCTGGTACTCTTTGATTTCACAATTTTACAAATACATGCATAGGTAAAACTATAAGATAATATGTCACATACTTAACATAAAACAATTGTACATATCTTCTATAAAATTGGTAATCAACTAGCTTCTTATGCTATAATATTGTTACACTTATCATGCAGATCCTTTCTTTCCTATGATATTAGATATTTCTTTGCATTAGACATTTGATCATCTTTTATATAATGTCTTTAAGAGATTGGGTATATGGTTAAATTGTATCATGCTTTAATTTTTGTTCTAAATTCATTATTTATACTATCAATACCTTGTTGATAATGTTCTGATTATTATTTTTTCTTAAGATAACCCAAATAACTCATGATAGCTTATCTATGTGTGTTTTTACTCTACTTGGTGTATCTTTGGATGAGGGAAGGCAGTCATAGTCACTTCTTCGAGAGATCTACATGATGTTGCACTCCTTCTTCCTTTTCTATCCTTGTGTGTGTGTGTGTGTGTGTGTGTGTGTGTGCATGTGCGCACATATGTATTGTATCTTATCGATTGGTGATATAGGAACTAGGCATCAATTCCACCTAGCTATATAGGTCTAAGCATGCCTATTTAAATCCTTGAACTAGTTGTTTCAGCTAAAAGGAGATGGAATCATGATCCATATAGGCATCCTTATATCCTTAGAAATCTAATAGGAAGTCAGTTACCTAGTCTAGGGGTTGTGTTTTTACCATTTCCTTTTATGGTTTGATCAATGAAATTTATTATTTAGAATTATGTGTTCATGATATTGATATTTTTATTTTCATATAAATTATCTATGATATTTATTTGGTATATTTATATAAGCACAAATGGGTGCGCGTGCGCGCACACACACACACACAAATATACATCATTTTATAGTTAATGTATTTAAGTATTTGTGTATGTTATAAGTTTTTTGTGAATGATTTATTTATACACTTAATAGAAATATAAATTTATTAGAATATAGAAATTAAGAAATTAAAAGGGATATAATAAAAAGAATAAGTATTTAGAAGAGAAGTAATAACATGCATTCAAGATAAAAGGGTAATCTGTGTTACCCATGTGGAAGAATATGAGATCAAAACATAAATTCAATGACAAACATTTAAAATGAGGTTACAAAGAATGAGAGAAGGTATTTACATTATTTATGGACCATTTATTCATTATGTACCCCTAAAATAGCCTTAATTTACCCCTAATATGCCTAAACAACTTATAAAATGGTAGTTAATTATATAAACTAAGGCAATTTCGGATTTTAGAATTATTTTTATTTAAAAGGGTGGTATCTTTTCTTTGAAAGGGGTATGAAATCTATTCAAGAACATATATATGTGGTGTAAAATATAAATTTAAAGGGGTAGATGGCTAAAAGGTAGAAGATATATTGGTTGTATCATTTATGAATATTTTTATTGAAAAAATAATAATGATATGTAAGGGAGAGTTTCTAAGTATGATTCTTTAAGGATTTGTAAATTTATTTCCTTTTGGAGAGAGAGTTATATGGGAGAGTTTAAAGAGCAGAGAGAGGAACTTATTTTTTTGAAATTGATTCTTCTTCAACCATGGAGGTTTTTCAAATTGCAGTGGGTTATAATGATGCATCTCAAGTGGATTTATTTTACTATATTTGTCTCCTTGATCTACCTTCTGCTAAATCTTCATACAACTTGAGGTATGGATTGAAATTATTGATTGCATTATTTATTTGATAAAAATATTTCTAATTATATTTTCTCATGATGTATTATATTTTTATATTCAATTCCTATAGTTATTTAAAGCTTTTGAGTTCCTTTTAAAAAAAATAGATATGTATTTTCCTATAGTATTTAGCCAATAGTTTTTGGAGATATATTACCTTCTATTAGAGGGTTGTTGGAAACTAGAGGAAAGGACTATTTTATTATGATATCTTTCATGTATTCTTATACATTCTTTCTTTCACATACTAAATATTTTAATTATAAGTTTTGGAGTTATATGTGCTTGATTTAGAGGATTTTTAATTAGTTGACCTCATGCTTGGATTTTCATGCTCCCAATTATTGTTTAAGACACTAGAGGCATGTCAAATTTTTATGTGATGTATGAATTTATGAATATAAATATATATGATTACAATATTTGTGCCTTATGATTTTTTTATGTATTGTGATGCTTATATGATAAGTTAGGGTCTTGTTTAACTAGGGGTATGGGACCCTAAGGAATGTTGTTCCCTATACTCTTCTATGATATTGGTTTTAGATTTGTGAGTAGAATAGATGCCCTAGGTGAGTGGCTCACCATAGGTGTTGGGACCCAAAAGTGGCAACCAAAGGATCCTATGTGTTAGAGACAAGGGCCCTATGTAGGCTGGCTCCACATGTGATTTTTTGTAATCAAGTAGAAACATTAATATATTTAATAGGTTATGGGGGTTTGGGAAATCACATTATTCAAGACTAAGAAATATGTAGTATTAGAATACTCAAAGAGGGGCCATCCTATGTAGCCCATTAGTCCTTGACCTATGTGAATGATTTCAAGACTACTAGTTCATACATATCTTTTTGGAGTACTCAGGGAGGAGATGATTTGTGTGGCTAAATGGTCTTTAGCTCACATCAATGATCCCAACAAAGAGGAATGTATGGTGATACTCACCTAGATTTGATTGAAACTCTACTTTTTCTTTTGGTTTTTCATTTTCCTTGTGATTTCATTTTGGTGCATTATGCTTTGTGTGGCTTTATATTACCTACATACTGATTTTGGGATGTAAGCCTTAGATTACCTTAAAACCTATGTGGATCATGGTATTATCTCCTAGTTCAGGGGAGTGGACCATTTATGGCTCCATGTAGTTGTGTGGTAAATATTTTTGAGGTATAGTACCAATTTTCATAGATGGATTATATGGATCCTTGTTGAGGAATTCTTAAATATTAATTCTTGAAGTCGATGCATTCCATCTCTTTCGAAGAAATCTATAAAATATTGCAATTGAAAATCTTGAAGAAAGTGAAAGATCATATGTTTGTGTATTATGAATTGAAAATCTATGTAAAAGGGTAAAGGGTATCTCTAGGAGAATTAAAGGGAAATGTGAACATATTCTATTATTTCAAAAGATAAATAAAGTTATGATGATGCAATGACATTGTGTGTTTATTTGTATCTAGATAAATGTATGATGAACTGCATGCTCATCATAACGTTATCAAATGAACAACCTAAGTAATTAGTGAATAAAATATTATTAGGTTTACATGTATGACTGGTGGTTTAAATATATTTCATATATCTTTATTGCATGTCGAATAGATGTATTTGATTATATGGATTAAGACATTAGTTCCTAATTTGGAAATGGTCATTAGGATAGATAATGTATCAAATCATAACTAAACATAAAACTAATAGACAAATTAACTTAAGTAGTAATGATGAATGTTGGTAAGGAAATCAAGTAAGGAATGAATGAAGAATACTTGTTTAGTTGATTCGATAATAAAATTTAACGCTTAAGCTTGTACACTAATGGTGTTAAAATATAAATTAGGGAACATGTTAGGATTTTACATCAATGATTAATAATATTAATAGGAAAAGAATGTTTTTAAAAGAATTACTCACCAAAATTAGTAACATTTAGACTTATCCTTTTGGGTGCCCTGGTAGGGCATTAAATGAAATGTGTCAAAATGGATTTTTTTGAAAGTTGTAAGGGGAAAAAAGATAGCTAGTTTTGTGATGAGCGGGAAGGAAAATAAAAATGATAAATTAAAGATTCTGCATATAGATGTATGGATACCACCTTAGGTATCCTCCCTTGGTGGCTCTCATTATTATGTTATGTTTATTGATTATGCAACTAGAAAAGTACGGGTTTACTTCCTTAGACAATAATGTGATGTATTTGTAATTTTTAAGAAATAAAAATACTTGGTTAAAAATGAGACTAGTAAAAGACTAAAATGTCCCAGATCTGATAATGGTGGTGAGTATTTGTTGGTAAACAGATTTGTCTTCACATAAAATGCTTATGAAATGACTCAAAGATATCCAGACTTGAAGAAAAAATAGGACCAATAGTTGGATCACATTGCAATGTAATTGTGCAAGTGTCCTTTGAATTTTACAAGGTACAACTCCCCGATTGGATTTACAATGAATAACCCAAAAGCAAAGGCTACCTGCACTATCCTTGGATAGGGGGCAAATTATTACAACTAAAATAGAAAGGAAAGTAAGACTCAACATACAGTAGTGGGAGCATACAATCTTCATACCCATATATGCACTCAGAAAGAAAGAGAAAGATTAAACAAACAGGAACATCCCCTACAATAAATGAATACATTAGTAGAATTTGATTCCATTATTCAGTCCTTATTCATGCCTAAACCAAGGATAAGAACAATCTGAAGAACACAATCTTCAAAATGATAGAATCCTCATTCAACTCAAAAATAATACTATTTTTGAATGCTACTGACAATCAACATACTTGCATAAACTAGAAAAGAAAACTAAATTAAAAGTAGGCATATCTGATTACAATAAAAAACTGCCCCTTCACACAATCTAAATTTTCCCCAAATATGCAGTACATAGTCTGGAAAAATAGTAGAATCTTCAAGACTCTGCACAACTAGAAAAAAAGAAGTACACCATCTCCCCTCTTCAGAAAAAGAAGAACCTGCCATTTGGCTTTGAGTTGCATATTTATCTTTCCCCTTGGATCGATTTATTTTCAGTTATTAAAACTGATCTTCGATGTCCATAGAGATTTTTAGAACTGACCTCACAAATACCTTTTCCAAAATCCTACATACGGGCCTTTGGTTATAAATTTTCTTAATAAAACAGTTTAGGAAGCCAATTGATTTTTCTCCCCTGTTTTGTGAACTGACAAAAATCTTCAATAGAGAAAAGGAAGGCTTCAAATCAGTTTCTTGGAGACAAGTGTCGATGTTTTATGGCTGACAGTTGTAGCACCCTTCATCATGGTGGAATACTTTTATGGTAGTGATTAGGCACTGTAATGCAAATATTAAGGGATCAATACATTCCACACCTCTCTTCTTGTCCTCATCTTTATTGATGGATAGAGAATGAGCTCCAGGCCTCTTGGAATGTGTCCATGCACTTAGTTTCGTCAAGAATTTGGCTGACAGACCTATGTCTTAAGCTGCAAAATTTAAATGAAACCTATTCTCTCATCCCCGTGAATGTTACTGTCTTCATGAGTGAGTTGGCACGCATTGTGACAAGGAGCTCTCAGGGACATCACACACCGCTTTTATTCTCCATATTTAGTTGAATAGTTAACATGCATTCTTCATGGGCTCGGCTCAGGGACTTCTCTTATGCTCTGCCATGCAGATGGCTCATCATGATGTCATCACCTTATAGACTCATAGAAGTCTCCAACCTGCATAAAAGTCGATGAGAGCGCATTGCCCTTGGTATAGATTGGAATAATGACCACCCGAAAATGATCGTCTAATAGAGGACATACAGTCTCATTCAGAGCCCATGGAGACTTAGGAATTTTAAGAAACAATAGACGGTAATCTTCGAGTCAACTCTTTATGAGATCAGTGCTCGACTTCCTCCATATTTATAGGCTCGAGCATATGAGAGAATAGCTTTGATGACAAATTTGACACCATCAGGCAACTCCCCTGCATGTGTACTCTTGCAAGAATATGCAGTGGCACCCTTCATCACGGAAGTTGACCTATCGCTCTCGGTGCCATGTTGGGAACTTTTCGAATGGTTCATAGTTCACATACGCCATCTATGCTTCCAAGATGAATCTCATGTCGTGGTTTTGTGAGATCACATTGTGGATGACAATGGTGTCCATCTCACTTTTACATATTTCTGCCTTTCTAAATCGAAAATAATTCTCCAATCCCCACCTTTTATGGATCTAGAGTCAATTATGACATTGCATGCATTCTGTCGAATAGTTCCTATCTGTTGTCTGTGCTTCTATGCATTAACCTTTTATGTCACGATGCTCTTGCCATGTGCTGGTCTATGGCTTTCACCCCATCTATGACCTCCGTGTGGGTACTAAAAAAGATGGTGTTGTACATTTTGCCAAATGTTTCACAGCCACTATCTATATTTTATATGCCCATTACTGACAATTGACATATATAAATTAGATCAACTTGAAGGGTGCTTGGTAGACTCGGGACTTTGGGGAAATTACATTGTTTTGAGACACCTCAACATCAAATTTGGCTGCACTTTTACAATCAATCGGGTCATATGGGAATCACATATATCATAAAAGATAACTGGTGAATCGCTCCACATTTCCGAGCCTTGTAGTCATGTTGCAACATCATTACTTTGGAAGACCACTGCATATAAATGTTATCTCTATATTTGTTACCACTGAGGTCTTTGATTAAATCAGGGACCAAAATATGTATAAATACACAGAATGCACTTATGTAGGTAGATTTTTCCACCCTAGACAATGTTGTTAATTTCAAATATGACTCTTAATAATTACAAAGCCAGGCATGTATAAATCACAACCATATGATTGGGGATCACTAACTGATGTTGACAATTATCTCACTATTTTTGAAATAAAAGAAGCCAAAACAAGGGGGTTGGCCCATTATAGACAAGTTGGACAACTACTAGCAGATAACCATCAAAACATAATGAACCCTTAAAGCTTTAAAAAACAAAAATAGAAGTTTATGCTATAATAATTACAATAACTACGGGCTTCAAACAAAATGCCTATTAACCAGCAACACAAGTAAACACTAAAATTATAAAGATAACCATAGGCTATAAACAAAATGCATGTTAACCAATAGAAGTCACTTAACAAAAATGAAGGCATGACAACCTTAAAATCGAAAAAGTCTATAAACCAGTGGATTAACAGCATGTAGAAAAAAACAAGGGGGAGGAACCCTTAAGATTTATTGACCTCCTTTTTCCCCAAGAGGACATTCACCCAGTCTTCCACCAGGAAGTCGTAAAGTAGCTCGGAGTCCTCCCTAGGTAGGTCCCCTTTAGCTTCCCTCAATAGGCATAGAGTAGTGGCCGCCACATGAGTGACTTTAACCATAAACTTGGTTAACAGTCCCATTATTTCCTTCATTGCCTGAATTCTCTCCCATAGCTCATTGCCAACCTTATCCGAAGTACCCAAATGACCATCCCTACTAGTCTACATATCGTGTACAATAAGGGGGTTAATGGCCATTTTAGATCCTGCCTTAATAGGGGAGGAGATCGTAACAAGGGAAGGTATCATGTCCACCATTTCTGGGAATTGATCTTTACTTAGGTCCACACACCTGGGCACGACCATTGTCGAGACATGTGACACCTCCTTATTCTCCTTGCCATTACCCAAGGTTGACCTAGAGGAATCAAAAATCTCTTCTCCTATTCCTTGTATACCTCTCTTACCAAAGTTAACAGTTTTCTCCTTCTTTCTTCTGTTGTGATAGCCTGAATCCTCAAAATTTGATTCCTCCTCCTATGAGGCTCCCTACCTTAACTTCCTCTTAGCTTGAGACTTAGCCAACCTCCTTGACCTCCTCCTCCCCCCCTCTCTCCTCATCCTCTGACTCCATTTGCATTTTCTCCTTACCTTTTCCTTTTTTTCACCCTGGGGGAGGGATTAACTAGGGACCCACTAGGAGAGGGCTGAGGGGTGGGGGATCTAGGGCCAGTAATCCTAAGGGGGGCCATTTGGGGCCTTGGGTTTAGGTGAACAGGGATATCAACTTCCACAATCCTAGGGGGGACCAAGGCAAGGTGAAATTGGTATAGCCTAAAAATAAGACCCTGACGTAGAATAGTAAAATGAACCCCCCTTCTCATTTTGTCTCTCACATCCACAACACTCTTCAAGATCATGCAGTAGGAAGAAGGAAATTGAAAGAAAATCGTAGTGTCTAAAATGATTAAGAAGAGGAAAATGGTAGTAGTAGACAATTATCTCACTATTATTCTTTAAATGGAATCTAGTAGGCTATGTGAGCGAGAAGCTTGAAGAGAGATTTATAACATTGAATGTGTAAGACCAATTTCCAACCCATAAGTTCATGATTGGGCATGACTTAGGTTCATATGATACATATCCTTTGAAAATAACTCCATACTAACTACATATATTTTTCCCTAAGAATTTCTTAAAACAAAGGCTTGTCCCTTTTTCTAGAGATTGGCAGTCAAATTAGAATTTATCACCTTTTCTAGGACCTTAATTTTGTCTATCATTCTTGGAAACTCATCAAGAATAATTTCAATTCCACATTTCAATGCATTCTTTTTTAGGATGTCATAATTGGACTTATAAAGATGAGCCATTGAAGGTGCATCGGATTCAAGAATCTAGATGAACTTTTGAATACTGAGCATTCAATTGCACTTCTGAAGCTGGACATTTAAATTTGAACTCACATCTGGAACTAACTTTGGGAATCATAATTCACAATTCTTTTGAAACACTGAAACACACCCATAATCATGTTTCTGAGCTAAAATTTGAATCTAAAGTTAAAATAAAAACTAGGGTACTTGAATTTGTATATCAAAATCTGACTTGGATCTGGATCTCAACTTCAAATTGTTGTGCCACATCGAACCAATAAGCCCATTTGAAAAGCTTATTGAACCTTTGTACCCTTTGAACCATTTGAACCTTTGAACCATGTTCATTGTTCAATTAGTTCCAACTTTATAAAGGAAAGTCTTGAATGTGTGTGTTCGATCATTTTGATCTGTCATCATGAAATTTCATCTAGAACTTGCTTTACACAACATTTTTGACATAGGATGGAGGATATTTCAAGGGAACCAAGGAAAAGATCATCACGAGGATGAAATTTTCAAGTTTAAACATGGGGTTTAGAATGCCAACTAATAGTATTGTAGTAATGAGTTTGAAGATTATTGTTTCACTAATGATATTCATACACATAAAAGTGTTCCAAGGACTTCAAAGAAAATGGAGTGGTTGAATGCATCAATAGGAAAATAACGGAGTGACCAAGAAGCTCAAGGTGGCATGTTGGGCTTCCTTAAACATGTGAGTAGAGGATATCAATATTATTTTATATTTAATCAATAGAGTTCTCTCTACTCCTTTGAACTATTGTATTCAAGAGGAAGCATGGACTGGTACGAAGTTGAGTAACTCTTTTCTTAGAACCTTTGGTTGTGAAGTATTTTCATATGTGGATTCTAAAAATAGAACTAAGATAGAAGCTAAGTAAAAGAAATTTATATTTTTTTGATATGGCATAGATGAACTTAGTTATATACTTTGGAAATTTTAAAATCCTAAAATTGTAAGAAGTTCGCATGTCATATTCAATTAGAAAGTGTTGTACAAAGAAATGTTGCATCAACATGAGAAGAAATAAAATGATTATATAGTACAAGATGATACTCTAAAATATGATGTTCCAGTAGTTCTTATGCTCCACAACAATAGAAACAATAAATATGACAAACCCCACTAAATCTTAGATGATCAACAAGGCTAAGTAGACCTCCAGAAATAATTTCTCCCTCTTTGTATTCTATTAAATTAATGGATGCAAGTGAGCTAGAATGTTATGATGAAACTATGTATGTGGATAGAAAACTTCAATGGGAGTCTACAATGAAAATTTATAGAGAAAGAAAAAAATAGTCCTGCTACTTACATTGAGAAGGTATTATAATGTTTCTCTATGAAGAATGTCAAAGCCATCAACACACCTTTGCTTAGTCATTTGAAGTTGACCAAGGAGATGTCTCCAAAGGCACAAGAAGAGGAGGACAAAATGTATATGGTATCTTATGCTTCAGATGTAGGAAATTTAATATATGTCATGGTATGTACTAGGCCAGATATTGCACATGTAGTGGGAGTCGTTCATAGGTATATGACTCCAACTGGAATTGAGCATTGGAATGTAGTCAAATAGACTCTCTAATATTTGAGAGGAGCATCAAGTAAATGTCTACATTTTTGGCACTTTACTACACATTTACATGGATATGTTGACTCTAATTTGGCAACGGATCTAGATATCTGGAGTAGTACAAGTTATAAATTAATTTCATACCTTTTTTACTCATGTGGCTAGGTATGTTGTGCCACAGTGTTGTTTTAGAATGTCCAACATTTTTTTAAATTCTTCTTGCTTAACTACAGTAACTATTCATAAACATTCATTTTTCAATGAAACAATTAAAGAGGAAGAAATTGTATGACCTATACATAGATATAAGGTGCCTACTTTCACACCTGTTGCTACTACTAAGCAACCTTTTGAAACCTTCCAATATTTATCATTAAAAGTAATTGTACAACCCTCATCACCTAGTTTCCCATCTAAAGTTACATTCCTACTCATCCCTGGAACATGTCTTAGCTCATGTAGTAGCCAATAATTCTCATTCTATAACTTATTCTTAATTTTCTCCTTTCCAACAATTTGGTAGGGTTCATTATATCCCAAATAACAAATCTCAAAATCCCCTTGGAGATAATTAAGAAAATAACTTCTATGGGTAGTAGCATGAAATGAATCCTTTAAATCTAAAATCCATGAATCATCAACAATTTCTAAGGGAACAAGCAAAACATTCTCTTCATAATTTATGACTTATTGTGCATTTTCCTCCTTGTTTTATTATTGTTTGTCTCCTCCATTGTTCTTTGGAGTCCAACACTTTATTTCTTCTTGTTCTTTGATTTTTTGCAATACCAGTAATCTCTTGTTCCTCTAATTGAGACCTCCTTCACTTTGATTTTCCTCTTAATTTCGAATTGATTCCTCTTTCATTTTTTCTCCCTTTTCTCTATGCATTCAAAGTACATCCTCATTTAGATCCACTTGAGATTTTCCTATGAGTTTCCTAACTCAAAATCACACTAATAACATCATCAAATTTTAAGATATTACAACTAGAAACAACATTACTCATAGCCATTACCAAGCTATTCCAAATTTCAAGCAAATTATAAAAATTCAAGAGAGCTCTACTTTCTTCATCAAAATTGACATTTACAAAGGATAATTGACTAGTAACCTTATTACACTTATTTAATTAATCAAAAATAGATCCACCTTCTTCCATCTACATGGATAAGAGTACAAAGATGTGTCACCTTTTAGGCTAACTTATCAAAAGGAGTAAATTTGAGTATTTCTATTTAAAAATTAATTTTGTTCAAACATATGATCTAGATAAATTCATTATAGCTGAGTTATATATGGTCTCATACTTTTTCAATTAGAAATGTCTATTAAATGCATGCTTTATAATAGTTTGTATCCAATTACTAAAGAAATAAAATTATTTTAGAAAAATGAAGTTTCAATAACTCTTACTATTTTTTTATGATATATTTTTAATAACACATAAACATTATTTTATAGATCTCAAAGTCAAGAATATTCTCATATAGAGTTCATAGTGTTTTAATTAGATATAGTACATTGTAATTGAAAAATTCTATAAGCACGCATTTTAGCACTCAAAAAGATGTTGATTTTGAGAAAGAAAAAAGTATTAAATCATACTAAAAAAAATTAAAATTTATATTACATTCTAGAGGAGAGATTCCTCTTCTAGAATGTATAATTTTTCTTTTTGTTAGAATAGATTTATTTTCAAAAATGTGGTGGGAGATGAAAACTATTGATTTTAGGTGAGTTGAAATTTGAATCATTATGAAAGAGAAAATATAGGTCTAAAGCCAATTTTTATTTTTTATTTTTCTAGCTATATATGTTATCTATAACATAGTCTGAGATCAAAGGGAAATAAGTTTATTTCCATATAGTTTTGAGGTGGGAACTAGACCTCTAATTTTCAGCATTTTTCAGCAACTAAACAATTATCTATAAAAAATAGAAGAATACATCGATTCTTATTGCAAATAATTATTAAAAATTATAATCCTAAACTTCTTCAATTTCTACACATTCCATTAGATTACTTCATTTTTAAATTCTAACTAATAATACAAGTTTTATGTCATTGAAGTTGAACAATTATACTTTTGTTAGCATTTTCCTTTACAAAAGGGTGACATAGGTTTGTGCTTTTACCCGCATATTAAATAAATGTTTCATGAGAAATACCTTATTTGAAGTGGAAAATTTTTCATACTACTATGCCAAGTTTTGCATGAACTCTTTTGTCATCTTAGATTTTGTAAGTGCCTTACTTCATAGAATCTTCCTGTCCTCATCTATCATAGTTCCCTCTTTCATGGCCTTATCATGTACTGGCTACCATAAATCCTTTTGATAAAGATAGTCCTTCATTTGTATTTTCCATAATTAATTTTTTTTTTTATTAAACTTCTCAACCTTTAGCTTAACCTCATCTGCCATTGCTTGCACTCAACTATAAGTCTCTCACTCAACTGTGTGACCTTCCTATAGAGGATTGTTGGTATGTTTTTCATTGTACCAAAAGTTTAAGCTATTAAAGAACATCAAAAACACCAGAATTACCCAGTTTCATGAGAGGTAGTTAAGCCATGTCACAAACCCAAAGGAGGTTCTAACCACCAAGTCAATAATCTCCCCCTTAGCATTGATTGAGGTTTCTACACTAACCGAATGAAGGACACCTCCCAAGATTCGAACCCATGACCCAAGGCTTGGAAACTAATTGTTGGTATGTTTTTTGTTGCATGGAAACCTTGAGCTATCAAGGAACATCACAAAAACTAGACTTACCTAGATCCATGAGAGACAGTTAAGCCATGTCATGAACCCTGAAGGAGGTGTTGACAACCAAGTCAAGAATGATAATTAAAAAAACCTTTCTCTGATACCACTTGTTAGTATTAATGAGATAGAAATAACAACTACATGGAAATATAACCAATGTCAGAAAATAATAAACCATACAAAAGAGAACACAAGACACGAAAATTTAATGTGGTGCACCTAATCCTTGAGCTATGTCCACCAACAACGAGTTCCATATTATTATTATTATCTATCAATTAAAACCCAATTACAATGTACAATCTCTTACAACTCAACTACACCTCAAAAAGATACCAAATCATACATTATACAATCCCTAATCCTAAACCATTTTATACAAGCCTTTTTTTCACTTATGAAATAAGAGATATAACAAGTTGTCCAATAGAAAAAATAAATCTAGACACCTTTTACAATATAAAAGTTATTTGAGATTTTCGGTGCATTGCCCTTAAAAACCTTGGTGAGAGCTTTCAAGGGTGCACCTAGGTCTCTAACCAAAACTCTACAA
The DNA here is from genome assembly GCA_028749045.1 of Cupressus sempervirens. Taxonomy (NCBI): domain Eukaryota; kingdom Viridiplantae; phylum Streptophyta; class Pinopsida; order Cupressales; family Cupressaceae; genus Cupressus; species Cupressus sempervirens. Next base: position 629,649,129 of record CM053793.1, read on the forward strand.
GGGGCACTGTCCCTTGACCATGTCTTGGGGACACTGCCCCCAAGCCCCTGTAGAAAAATATGGGAGGAAACCATGTTGAATTATCCTCTATGTTTGATTAGGTTCTACATAATGACAATCTCCCAATTGGAGACTGATGAGACTCTACAAAATTGACACCACAGACTAATAGATATATTTAACTCAAAGGCATTCCAAATATTGATGTTTCCAAACCCAGGCAGCTTGTCTATCCATTGAAAAAATGGAAAAAAATCTCTAGATCATCTTAGAGATGAGTGATTTCTTCTTCCATCTTTTTGTTGATTGAGGAACTCACTCTGCTTAACTCTTTGAGCCTATCTCTAAAATTTTAAAATGTAGCATGGGTATCATGCTTTATAAAATAATTGTTCAAGTAAGTTGATATTTTTTTTGTATCCAGAATTCTTCAATATAACTAAAATAGTTGGTACCTAAAAGAGTTTAATTCCTATACTAAAAGTCATGTTAGAACCTTATGTTTCTCGCATCTCATTTTTTCGCCTCTTTTATTAATAATACTTCTAATTTTAAGAATATTTTTTAGATTAGGGAACTATTAGGTTTTACAAAATTGTAAATGGCATTGTTCGAAGAATTTATTTGTTGTATTAATCAAATCCTTTTCCCCTATTTTATTTTTTATAATCCTGAGAAATCCACAATCCTTCACATTGATGAAAATGAATACAATGTATTTTGTAACTTATATGTATTCATTAATTAGTCTTAGAGTCTACAAATAATTTACATAAATACTTATTCTTTTTGTAATGACAATTTTGATGTGTGATATTAGTAAGCATTTTCTCTAATAGTTCCATAGGTAAAACCTATGAGACATTAAATTCTAAAGATGTTACAATATTTTGGCATTGAATATTTGTTGCATTATAATCTCTTAGTATTTCTAATAATGTTTGAAACTTATTTTTATTATATTCAATTTATCCTAAAATACTTTATTAAGTATAACAAGAATGTCTCATAGATAATAGAGGATAAAGAGGATTATTTTGTGCCTATGTTTTAATAAGATTTTTTTATTGTGTTTCGTGAGTGGAGACTCTTTAGAGAGTTAAGGGATTAAGATTTGTTAGAAAAACTTCAAACAAGTAAATAAGTAAAAGAGATCAAAATTATTTTATTTCAAATAAAAGTTCTAAAATACTAACAAACAAGTACATGTTGCATGCCTTATACAAATATTATTATTTCAATCAAATTTATCCAACTTACAAAAATATGCTTCTAAAATAGCTCACTCGTATTTTGAAAAAAAAATCACCCAAGTGACTTGTGAGTCTCGTCATTCTATTATGATGTTGAAAACATGAGCATGTTGTAACATGCTCACATTTTTACATATTTATATTATAATGCAAATAAGTTTAGGCTTGATTATGCCTCATTTGACTTGAACTACAATGCCACCCAATTTAGCTGAGACATAAACCTATCTTTGCTACAAAATAATATTAGACCTTGACTTTTAGAACCATAATTCTACCAAATTCTTAATATGTAGTATAAATAGTGTTGTAAATATCATTGAATTTAAAGCCTAAATGGCCTAAAGCTATAATTTTTTCCTCTAGAACACTCTCTTTCCATCAAAATGAAAAACATGGCTCAATTTATACATTTGCATATACCAAATTAGTCAATTTCACTAATAATTATTATGATTTGTTAGTTCCTGCCTTGTAGGAAACTACTGGAATCGTGAGATGCAACATTATTGTGAGAGAAGTTACGAATCCCCAAATCCTTGAAGAAAAAGAGGGCAAGATCCAATTGGAGGAACTAATAGAATCGATACTAGTGGCCATCATAGACAATGCAGGGGAGGTGAGTATGAATTTTCTCAACAATGCAAAAAATAGCATGATTGATAACTTTTGATCTATTAAATGGCTTTTTCATGAGTTGGAGGAGGTAAAAGATAGAATGGTACAGATGGAAAGCTAGGGGAAGAGAAATGAGCAAGAGAACTTGCCGGGGGGATTGAATAAATTTGGTTGAAAAAAGGATACAAAATCTGGAGACTTTCAACCACAAAATGGCTAATCAGATGCTCACTATTCTAAATTCTCTCAATGAAAACATTGTCAGCCTTTGTGGTAAGCTGAAAGCTAGGGGGTTTCTTGTGGAGAAGGATGGGAAGGACAATGATGAAGATAGGATGGAAGAGGACACCATAATGGACATAACCCAAAGCCACTTGGATCGGATCACTGAGAAGAACCAGGAGCTGATGGCAGAGGAGAATCAGAGAGCCTATGAAGTGGTGGAGACTATCCTGAACCTCGAAAGGAAGGTGGGGGAGTAAGTGAAGAATTATCTAGCTCTGTCTTTGCTTTCTATTGTCTCTGTATGTCTTATTATTTCTTTCTTTTTACCTATTTTTCATTCTTGCCTTTCTATTGGCCGTCATTTTGTTGTTGGGCTTGTTTTGTTAATTTGCAACCCTTTGTTATGTATGAACTTTTGGTTTCAGGATCTTTGTAAAACCTGTTTTTCTTAATAAAAAATATTATTTTGTTTGATCATTTAAATTTGAAATATTTTCAAATCTACCTATGTTTATATAAGATTTATTGATTTCAATATATTTTGTAAAATTTAAAATGCAATTTTCTTCAAATCTTATTGGCCCATCAGAAAAAAGGCAATAGATAAAATACCGTTATATAAAAAATTAACAAATAAAGAGAGAGGACATATGTATCAAAGACCAATGCATATCTACTTATTAATGAAACATTAAATATAATAATCTTATTTTTGAAACATTTAATAGAATAAAATAAATGTTAAGATTGCTTTAAATGTAAAATGCAATCTTCCAAAAGTTAAGCTCCATACCAGTTTGAATCAACTCACTTGCAGCTATTTATCTTCCTTCTCTTTAAATCCGTCCAACTAAAAATATAACCAAGCAAAATTCTGGAAATTTCACTCAGGTACAAACTTCACTAAAAATTAAAGGTTTGTGTTCCTCCTAAAAATTCTGGAAATTTCACTCAGGTACAAACTTCACTAAAAATTAAAGGTTTGTGTTCCTCCTAAATTTCTTCCAGGGTTTTTAATTTTTTCACGAACCTCTTGATTTTTCAGTATAAAAAAACCCTATCAAATCTCAGTAAAATTAGTCTAAATACGCAGTTTTTTTTTTTGGTTAATGTTTCCTCTATGGAGAGCTTGGATTATGAGAATGTTGCATCATTAACCAACGCCTGTTTTATTATTATTATTTTCGTTTATCATGTATAGGGCTCGTTTTATATTTTGAACCCACAAGAGAATAAATCAGTATGCTCTGTTTTCTAAAGTGTTCATCCTCTAAGATCTCATACGTTAGCTGGTTTTGTAATTGAATTATTTTTGGGTAACTTCTTTTGTTTTAGATTATATACAAAGTTGTTTTTTAGATCTTAAAACTTAGATTTTGGATCTTTTTCCTTACATTCTTTTATAAAAACAATATTTATGTACGTGCATGATTATTGATAATGATCTTGCTTGTCTAAATTGAATCTATTTTACATTACTTGCATAGTACATTTTATTACTCTGGTATCTGCACTCGCAGTGGTCGAGTTCTATTTTACATTTGTTAAATATGCTTCTTGCTTTATATGTTTGAATTGGTCACATATCGTGAGTATAATGCTTAAGGTGCGGTTTTTAAATCTCTTGGTAGTATTCAAACTTTCTTTATTTTATCCTGGACGGAATTCCCTGCTTATTGTCTTTATCCTTACTACCTGCATCTGCTTTTGTTTGGGCAAACATTGCAGAGCATAATGCCGTGTCAGATTGTGGAGGCTAAGAGGATATGTCAGATGATGCTTTAAAGTTTGTGCCTTCATTTACCTTCAATTTCTCCAATCTTAGCTTTGACTAGAGCTCCTTCATATGAAATTTCCATGACTCTACTAATTTCTTCAAATATTCTTCCTTCTTAAAGTTAGCGCCTTCATAAAATGCGATTAATTTGACTAGATTTTAGATTTACTTTAAGTTCTACATTTTTTATATAATTTTTAATTCTTACTTATTTCTAAAATTAAGAAAAACTAGAACTATTTATTTATTATTATAGCCTCTAATAATTAAAAAAACATAGAGGGGAAAATTAATTTTTCAAACAAGATCAAATACTATTGGGAAGTCTTTCGACTAAATGTTCTTTATATTTGTCTTCTTTTTAGAGGGGGCAGGCATTTATAGCACAATATGATCCATTGGTTCTCGTCCATTTTGCAGAGAAAGTGAAAATTTCACATATAACATTGCATGAACTATTATATATCTTTCTATCCCTTTTTCATTCTTTCTGAAATTTCTTTTCTTATTTTCAGGTGGGCATTTAGATTTATAAGACATCATGGCTGGAAAATATATGAATCGCAATCCCAATTTTTATCGTCAAATAAATTAGAGTTAATTGCTTTCAATGTCATTCAGTTCTTAAAGAAACAGACATGTTTGAATCTTTGGTAGAAGCTGCCCATTCCCACTCCATCTAAGCGCTCGGTGTTAGCAATTTACATGCCCGGATCCGTGCTGAAATAGTTTGTGCACCCATTCAAACCACGCATTTGATCACGCAGGCTCTTTTGCTGTTTAGAGTACGCATTATCAAGTTTCAGTTCTTATTTTTTAATGCTTCACAGATATGTACTGTCTCATCACAGCTGATTAAAAATACAAGAATAATTAAAACTTTGCACAATACAATGTGACTATGTCCATGATTTCCAAACTGTAACTTATATGTATAATGTTTCAACGCTCTCTATAAATTATTGAGAACTTTGATCTCTGCTCATTGCTGTATTTTATTTTAAAAGGAAAGTACTGTTTGTAAAGCTCATTAACCAAACTTTTATCTTCACAAGCTTCTTGCATGAATGCATGGTACAAATATATCAACTATTTTCTTAAACTTATACATCTTTAACTACATTCATTCTATTTCAATTACACAACCAACCCACCACAATAAAAGGAAGGAACTTTGACGCTTACGCTCTTATTCAAAATTCCTTTATCATATTATGCCAAATTTCTCTTTTTTATTTCGGATAAAATCATGGTTCAAGCGTGCGTATAAAATTCCCCGTTGATAATATTTTGTTTCTTGACTCGCTATCATCTTAACCTAACCTGTTACGCCTGACCCAGCTTAATTACATTTTTTAGGTGGCAATTTCGTGCAAATATTAAATTCTTGTCTTATCTCTTAATGGGGAGGGAAACAGCCATGACCACATTACTGTCTTCATTCATCACGTTTTGAAGGAGCCACTTAAGAAAGCTAACTCCTTTTTATTGCACAGACCACTACGCAGTTTTTAGTTTTTAAATTTGTTTGATTATAAATTTAAGCAATTTATCAAGTCAACGTCGATCGACTCCGCACTAATCGTCATTGTTTCTGCTTGTTTCTTCTTTCCAACTACTTTAATTACTGATATTGTTTCCGCTTGTCTCTTCCTTCCAACTACTTCAATTATTATTCAGTTGGGTACCTGAATCTAAAAATAAAGTGATCTGATATTAATCAATAGAATTTAAAAGAAAAGAAGAAGAAAAACGGTGATAGTTTTAAATGAAGCAAATTTTTTAATGCAACTGGTAACGTCAGAACAGTTAGGAGATTGGGTGAAGCTCGTGTCAATAAAACTAGCCCCAACCCGTATTATTCAAATTATTTCAATTTGCAAACTAAAACTATATTTCATTATTTTTACATACGTGCGATATTCTAAGTTCGAATGTCCAAATTCTAAATTTTGACAATAAAATACTTCAGTTTTAAAATAAACAAAATCTTGAACCCATTCATGATATCAGAACGATAGAGATGCATGGTGGGGAATACTAAGATTGTCGGTCGAATACATTTTGGCCCCTATTAGATATTCGCGCAAGGAATCTGATCTCGTAATTCTTAAGACGACTTCTGTTCACGCGGTGAAACATTAATCTGATCGCTACATTGTCTAATTCTATGGACAAAACGATTCTCCTCAAGTGATGTAATGCACACGTCACCGTATTCATTAAAGATATTATATTTATAGAGAGCTAATCAGGCATAGAAATTAGACTTGAAGTGGATATTGAGTGTAAGAGCAATGTCTCTGAGCAGTGATATTGTTCGAGAAATCTTAAAGAGAGTGGACGGCACCACTCTTAATGTTGCAGCTCTGATATGAAGTTAATTGTTAAGGAACAAGGCCTATGGGAGGATGCTTGTTCATCACTTTGGCCTTCAACAAAAAAAGATGAGGTTAAACAGTTGATTTATGCCTTGGGTGGGTTCAGCAAGTTCTATGCAGATTGTTTTCCCCTTATCGATATTTCCCAAAAAGATTGTCAAGAAATTTTCAATCTTTTTGAGGAAGATGATGAAGTTTCTCTATCCGATTTTGTCCGTGTTGTAGACATTCATTACAACAATGAATCTGTTTACTCCAAAGTTGTCATGAAAATTCCAGCTAAAGCTGATATCATAGATTGTGGGTCATCCACAGTATTTCCATTGGTAATAGATCTTCCTGGTAATTCTGATGGCACTCTCGTTTCGAATTCAGCTAATGAGGAGAAAGATTTAGAGGGATTCGTATTTTTGGGTAATTTGAGCCTCAGTTGGATTCTCATCAATAGAAGAACAAAGGATGTTGTAAATTGTAGACCATTTTCCTTATAATTCAATAATGGCCAGACTTGGCAGGAACCATTCATTAGATTTAGCACTAGCAAACTATTACATAATAATTTAATAACATTAATTCAATATGATTTGGTAATATGATTACATAAGTTGAAATAATAAATATATTTGACCACCTTTTAGCCCTACAATTTTAGTTCACGGTTTTGTTTCTATTAGAGGACAAACATCTTTGAATGTCAAATTTAGGACATTATATTACGTCAATGAATAATTATCTCCCTCATTTAATAACCACACTTTGAGGATGCAATCAAGTCCATGAACTATTTCCTCATTTAACTAGGAATGTGATTTTGTCAAATTTACTTAAGGCACATTCAGAACTTTTCTCTAAAATAACATCACGTTCACCATGTTGACTTGAAGTACAATTCTACTAAAATTGGTGCTTGTACTAAATATAGTGCAATTATTTCATCAATAGTAACATAAATTAGATATTTGATAATTTTAAATCTTAAACTTATTATTGGAAACATCTACATTAGTAGATGTATCATTTCTGATTGATAAGAATGTATATAATAAGTCATTTTGGTAAAATAATTGCTCTCAAATCAATGCCAAGTACAAACAAGGGTTGTACACAGGTAGAGTCCTTGCCTAATGTAAGTGAACAAGAGGTACTATATGTACTTAGTATCTTAAAGGGTTGGTTTTGGATGATGAAAGAGGTTCCCTTTAACCTAGGCATAGATGAATTCTTCTATGAAATTTATTATTTTAAGAAAATGAATTTAGAGCATAGAAGTAGACTATAATTTGCATTCAGAAATAATGATATATTTTTTTATCATGAATAGAAATAAAAAAAGTAGACAAAAACAATGTTCTAAATCAAATTCCTTTTATAGAAAATAAGTTGAAAGTATTAGTTCCAATATTTTAAATTCACTTAAAACTTAACTATTATGGTTTTTAAGGCCTAAGAGAGATCAATTTGTGCTATAGTAGTAGTAATAATGTTTTAATAGAAAATGTAAGTATTGTCTTGAATATATTATGGTTCTAAATTCTAGAACCAAAAATTAGATGAAAAATAGAATTGGCAAGGTAAAAAATTGATGGTGTATGAGCACCTAGGCTAACCCCTAAACCAAGTTTTAGGTTTTTTATTTTGGCTTCTACTGACCTTAGCCAAGTTAGTTAGATCTATTTGGACCTTAGAAGGTCATGGTTAAGTTTTTTTCTAGGTGGAGTTGACTATGTTCAATCCACTTTAGGTGGTTTGGTTTTGCTTGCTTTATGTTGTTTGTGTTTAGGTTTTTAGAGGTTATGGGTCTTAAACGCTAAAAGGTTTGAGGAAGGTATCATTTTGAAATTATCTTGTCCTTTTTGACATTAAGGTCATTTTTTCCATTAGTGACTCACACTTAGTTAGTTGGTTATATTGATACCAAGCTTGAGAACCTATGTATAGTTCATACAAAGCATAGTAGTGTTTACCAAGTTGTTTAGTGCAAGCGATAGAAACTCTAGTGTTAAGTGAGCTCCACAGTGTTAACTAAGCTACACAATGTTAACCATGCTCTCTAGTGTCTATTGAGCTTGAAGTGTTAGTGATGTGAATCTAGTGTTGATTGAGCCATGGAGTGTCAACTAAATGATTCAGTATATGCCAAGTTTCATGGTTTTCACCAAGTCACACAATGCTAAATGAGTTTAAGCTACTTTAAAGTGATCACTATGAATCGAGCCTCTTCATTAATTGAGTGTTAGACTATGTTGAGTATTGATGGTGGTTGTTGAGTATCAAAACATCACCCACTCTATCTTCAAAGCCCAAGTTATAGCAGTTGGGCCAACTTTATAGATTATGTTGAAATTGGTATCATAGCCAACTCTAGTAAGTTATGATTTGGATTAGTATATATGTATATATTTTATTATATACAAATATGAAGAGTGTAGAGATGTGAAGATTATGTGATGAGTAGAATTATGAATTAAGGAAGGCTACAAGTAGTATAAGGGACAACAAAGATATATCTATCACAACAAGGTGATCATTACAATTCAAGAAAACTCAACTAACAAATTAAAGTTGCAAATTATATATCAGCCACTAGTTCATCCTAACAAGTGTATCGATCAAATCCTTTAATCAGGTAGACTAAATAGTCTTTGGTAAATCTCTTAATTGAGTGCATACTTCATTGTATATCTTGTAAATCCTTTGACAACTTGGACCTCACAATCCTTATTACTCCTAACAGGGTAGAACATCAGAAGTGGTCAATTGTAAGCCTTAATAGGCCAACTTTATACTATAGTACTAAAGCTTGTGGGTATCATTCCCACCCCAATTTTACTTTCTAATTGGAAGGTTTCTGGGTCACCATATCTTGTGTCAAATTGCTATGAATGTTTATTTTCTTTCATTCTTTCACACATGTAATTAGATCAGTATATCATATGAAGGATTAATTGGTGAAGTTAGATAAAAAATTATTGGTTACTGATTCACCTCTCCTCTCTCAATAATCCTATCTATCATATATTTTCAAAAATTGTTAGCAGGCATTATGGTTCTCATAGAAGAAGTTTAACAACTTGAGCAAAGATCAGAGGCAATAGAGGTATATGGGCTAGATAAGGCTATTGACAATGAAAAGGTGTATCTTGAATTGGTCATTGGGCAATTGAAGAGAGCAAAGGAGTAAATCTCTCAATCATTAAAAAGAAGGAAAGACCTTGTAGTACACATGAATGACAATCTCTACAATAAAGAAAGAATTGAACATATCTATCCAAAAAATAAAATTAGATGAAGCTAATGAATCAATCTATGTCCTATTAGAAAAGAATTCTATTTTTTAAGAAAATCTTAGAAAGATGAAAAGAGAACAAGAAATCTATTCAGTAAGATTATGTGAAAATCATAGAAGAAAAAGACAAAGCCAAAGAAGAGATAGAAAAAAATAACAATGAAATTCAGCATCTTCCCCTTCATCAAATAGACTTCATTGATCAGCTCACCAATGCAAATGAAGAACTCATGAATCGAAGATTAGAAAATGAAAGTCTGCAGAAGGATCTCAACACTGAAAGGAAAACTTATGAATGGATAATGAAATCTCAAGAAATAATGAATCAGTTGAATGAACAAAGTCAATATAGACATAAGGGCAAAGCTATAATAGGATAGACAGAAGAAGATGAATCATCTTAGCAAGGAACTCAAAAGAATCAAATGCCTACTTGCAATCATTATGGTAAGACAAGTCATACATCAAACAAGTGTTGGAGTAATGGTAAAGAAAAATTCAATAGAAAATGCTACAATTGCAATAAACATGGAAATAGAGCAAGTGAGTGCATGGAGAAATCTATTTTTGAAGGAAATTTCTATAGTTGCAATAGACAAGGACGCAAATCTTTTGAATGCAAAAACAAAAAATTGAACCCAATAGAATAGATTGTGAAAGCAATATTTGGATGGGAGTACAACACATGGTGTAGATGCCACTACTGTGGTGAATTTGGGCATAGTGGAGCAAACTGTGTGAAACATCACATGAGGAAAAGAGACACTATTAAAAGATGTTTCATCTGTACAGAACTTGGGGATCTTGCCAAAAGCTACATAAACATAGGAAGATTTGAAGATGAAAAGAAAGCTAGAGCTCACAATATTAGAAAGCAGATAAAGAAACAATGGATACCTAAATCTCCTAAGAATGCAAGCCCAAGTCATGAAGAAAATATCACTCAAGAGTTGGGTGACTCAAGCATTTCAACTTGAATCCCTATAGGAATAACTAGAACTGAGATTTTGAAGGAGACATCTCTCATCAGTTCCAACTGGAGGGAAGAAGAGATCCATATAAGCATTCAAGATGCACAAGGATCATCGAGTGGTTGCAGAAATTCAAGACCTTACCGAGCAAGGTTTGGTCACAAGACCCTGCTGAGCAAGGTGAGGACACACTAAAGTATTTTATGTGGACACTAAGTTGTTGAAGACTTTGTCAAGTGATAATGGTTATGCTGAGCTATGAATGTCTATCGAGCATTAAAGGCTGAACCAAGTGGAAGATAAAATGTCACTGAGTGAGTATACATACTATGCATTAATGGCGATTGTGAAAGAGATATTTTTTGAAAGAAAAAAATTGAAGGCATTATTTCCACCACAAATTTCCAAAGTTATTAGTATAGAGAAATTTCATAAGCCCTTGAGTGAATTGAGAATTTTTTGTTGAAGGAATTTTGAGTTTTTAGAAATCCTACGGAGCTGGAATCTTTAAGTAGCAAAATAAAGAATTGGTTTGAAATGATGGTTCAAGGAATTGATTGCAAGGCACCAAACATCAAGATAATTCTAAAAATTACAGAAGTGCTTGACCCAACTAGTGCACAATCACAAATTCTACCCAAGGTATTGCTCGTTCATGATATCCATTCATATTATTGTTGTTCTATTCAAGACCTAGGTGCTCATGAGATGAATGAGGAATTGAATAAGTTATGTGTAAATAGCGTTCTAAAACCTAAGCATCAACATTTGGAAGCCAATGGCTTGACACACATTTCACACATGTTAAGGGACTTTTAGGAATAGTGGATAATTTTTATCCAGAGTCAAGTTCATAATGGAAAGTTATGGTTAGATCAACCCAATTTGATCACAAGGAAGATGATTCATAGAATCATTGGTCTTCCAAAGTTGGACAAAGCCAAAGCAACCAAAACCATAGGATAGTTTGGACTGGAGAAGCAAACTCTTATTGAGTGGGATAGTAGAGGAATGAAGATAAGTTAAATCACACACATGGAACTAAATTTTGGAATTCACATGATCTCTCATAAGATCTATAGCTCCTATTGTCTCAAAATTTTATCATGTGAGGAAGTTGATTTGGCCCTCAATGTAGTGAAGAATGACATGACATTCAACCTTGCCAAGTTGTTATTGAGTCAGTTCAATAAGAACATGGAGAGCATCAGAAGTTCCAAGAACAATTTTTGTAAGTTCAGTTCACTCTTGACTTGTATATTCTTCTTTTTGCAAAAATTATTCCTTTATAAAGGATCAGTAGTATGGAGAAAAGATGTCCCTATTTTATATCAAATAACTAAGTAGATAGTAGAAATGGGTGATAATTTTGAAAGTATCATGGATAATTACTTTGAAACATTCAAAGAGAAGATGAATAACAAATGTAGGATCCCCTAGAAACTTATTAAAGACTATAAGGATGATATTTGTTTTATGGTGGACTATGACAAAGTGTATATTTAGACACTTAGACCTAGAGTAGCATGGGTCAAACCTCTAGAGTATGAGGTTAACATTGATGAAACAAAAAGATATCATTGAAGCACTACTAAATGAGCTTGTGGATCATAAATCCACATATTTTGGAACCTATGATGAGGCAAAGAAAATAATAGAGCTTGAAATTAAGCTTCCTCATGCAGTTGACAAAGGAAGAAAGAGGATAGCAAAACTAAGACAACCAAGTTCTACTCTCCTGCTCACCGAAGGAAAGGGTGATGATATTGAAGAAGATGATGCTAAGGAAGAAGAAGAAGAAGAAGAATCTACGGAGAAAGAGCCTCACACTAAGAAAGGAAAGTTCATCATAACCAGACCTACCAAATCATCCCTTGTCGTGTTCACAAGAAGGTCAGTTAAGACCAAAAGAAAGTTGAAGTTAGGAGAAGAAGAAGAAGCTGAATAAATTATCTTTTGGAAGATAGCTCCTACACTTCAAAAAAGATTAAAGAAAATGGAAGAAGGATCTGGGATGGAAAATTTCAAAGCACTCAATAATGAAACAAGGAATCTAAAAGAGAAAATGAAAATAGAGGACATGTTAATGTAAAACCTAGGAAAGTGGAAGTGCTCACCTAATGAGCTTACATGAAAAATTTCCAATGAGCTTATGCAGGCAATGAAGCCTAGATTGGAAACTACTAAGGACATTTTTGAGAAGACTCTGAGGCAACTCATGTTGAGTCTTAGTGAAAAGGAGGTGAAAGAATCTTTGAAGAAGAATGAAAAAAAATTCATTCTCAAATTAGTCACATGTATGATATTGATAAAAGACGTTGAATATGTAGTAAAGGCAACAACAACTACATGGAAGAACATCTATAGGTTGCATCGACCTAGTCATTTTTTTGTTCATGTTAATGACAAAGATGATGATGATAATGAGAAAGATGATGTGGAAACAAAAGATGATGAAGTCGATGATGTAAATTTGGATGATGATGAAGAACAATAAGCTATTGGGGGAAATCTACCAGAGATACAAAGCATTGAGGAAATTGATGCATAGAATATTTCAACAACAGTCATGGCCTCATTTCCTTATTCTCTAAGCAAAGCCTTAGTGCAATTTGGCTCAAAGAAAACTTCTACCAAGTTGGTTTTGGCTACCACTACAACACCAAGCACCCATCCAAGCTTTGGTTGTGTTCATATGAATATTACATTGATAGAGGTGTCGACCACTTCATCTACCAAGCTTCAAGTTCCTCCACCATCAAGTTTAATCATGCAACAACATGATATTTCTAGTATTAGTTCTATATCTAATTTTTTTTCTAGCCCCTCAATTTCTACTATTGTTTCTATTCCAAATGTGTCCATAGCTATTACAATGATAGTTAAGAATAAGTCTCAACCGAATATTGAAGTTTTAGATAAGGGAAAGGGCAAAGAAGATGGAATTTATGTAGATGAGGATATAGTTATTTCAAATAGGGATATCTCTACCCTCACTCCTAATCAAATGAATACCCTAGGAGAATTATTGTAAAAGAGAGATAAGTAAAAAAAGCTTAGGGAAGACAAGAGAAAGAAAACCCAGGTTCTTGAAGATATAAAGGATATATTTGTAAATGCACTGAGTATAGATGTTGGTAGTACACAACTTATTTAGAACCAGTTAGTAGAAGTTATCAAGAAATTCAAAGAAGACTTAAATGGATAGGATAAGTTGCTACAAAGAGAAGAAATAATGTTTGAAAACAAGGTACTGGAACAAGTGGTGTAGAAAATTGCAATTAACCAAGTAGAATTGTCTACTATTCTTGTTTCATTGGAAATGTTTGTAAATAATGTCACTTCATTATTTTTCAATTTGTATGATACATCTATCTTCATACAAGAAATTAAAGATAAACTATCAAAGATAGATGAAGATATAAAGGCAAGTGCACACCAGTTGTCACTTGACCCAAGCTAGAGTTTTGCTCATTATTCAAAGATCAGATTTATGACAAATTTGCAAAAAAAATTATTAAAGGAAGAAACTAGGATTAGATCCATGCTTGCAAAAATCGAAGGCATGATTCTTGCAAACATGGATGCATTGTAGACACACATTGCACATGATGAGACACTCATCCATGAAAATAACTTCTCCATAGTTGATCACATGATGGAGTTATCAATAGAAGTTTAGGTTGAGTTGCATGAAAGTAAGGTCTTACAAGAAAATTGGGACAAGATAATGGCATTAATCTTGAAGGTACACTTTAAATTCTTGTCACATTTTGGTATTAACATATAATATACACCTTTGGTATTTATGTCAAAAAGGGGCAGAAGTAAAGATGAATGTATATATAAAAAGGGAGAAGTATATGTAAAGCCATGTAAAGAATATATGTATGGAGGAGCAGTACTCTAGATATATAAGGTATATGTACATGGGGGAGCAATATAATATTATACAGATACATTAACAAATAAGAAAAACACATCTTTTACAAATGCAGTTTTGAAAAATCTAAAAAATAGAGTATGTTACCAAGTTATAGACACAAAATGGTGATAAAAGAATGTTTTGACTTGTAAGCAATTTTTGGGATGATAAGTGTTTTTGTCACTAATTCCAAAGGGGCAGATTATTGACATTAAGCTCAATTTGTCTATCAGTGACTCACACTTAGTCAATTTGTTATGTTGCTTTTGAGTTTCATAGTTGTTACCAAGCTTTAGAACCTATGTATAGTTCATACCAAGAGTAGCAGTGTTTACTGATTTGTTTAGTGTAAGTGATAGAAAATCTAGTGTTAAACAAGCTACATAGTCTTAACTGCATTACACATTGTTAACCATGATCTCCAATGTCTACCAAGCTCATCGTGTTAGCAATGTGAATCCAGTGTTGACCAAGAAATGGAGTGTCAACTAAGTTATCTAGTATATGTTGAGTTTCACAATGTTCACTGATCACATAGTTCTGACCGAGTTCAAGATACTTTGAAGTGATTAGTATGAACCAAGCCTCTTCATTAGTTGAGTTCCAGATGATGAAAAGTGTAAACAATTGTTGTTGATTATCAGAACATCATCAAGGTTTTCTTTAGAGCTCAAGTTATGGCAGTTGGGTTGACTTTGTGGATTATGTTGAAATTGGTATTGTAGCTGACTCCAGTAAGTTATGATTTGGATTGGTATATAAGTAATACATTATATTATATCCAAATATGAAGAATGTAGAGATGTGAAGATTATGTGATGAGAAGAAGTGTGTATTAAGGAAGGTTACAAGTAGTATAAGGGACAACAAAGATTTATCTATCACAGAAAGGTGATCATTACAATTCAAGGAATCTCAACCAATAAATCAAAGTTGTAGATTAGAGATCAACCACTAGTTCACCCTAATAGGTGTATTAGTCAAAACCTTTAATAGGGTAGACTTAATAGTCTTTAAAAAATATATTAACCAAGTGCATACTTAATTGTATGTTTTGTATATCCTTTGACAAGGTGCACCTAACAGTCTTTATTGCTCCTAATAGGAAAGATCATCAGAAGATCAATTGCAATCCTTAACAGGCCAAGTTTATACTACAGTACTAAAGCTTGTGGGTATCATCTACACAATAGTTTTTCTTTCTAATTGGAAGGTTTTTGGGTCACAATATCTTTTGTCAAATTGCTATGAATGTTTATTTGCTTTCATTCTCTCATGCATGCAGTTAGATCAATGTATTATATTAAGGATTAATTGGTGAAGTTAGATAAAGTTTTATTGGTTATTGATTGACCCCTCCCCTCTTAGTAATCCTATCTACCTTATATTTCCAATAGTCCTTTGTGATATTTTGCATCTTTTTGGCATGGGCTAAAGGTCCTCCATTATCATTTGGGTAAAAAGTTGAGAAACATGTAAAAAAATATGTCAATTGTTACCAAAGTTGTCAAATGGGAAAAAATGGTCAAAATCAAGTGAATTAATTGTCTCAAGGCTAAATAATCCTAGCCATAATAAATGGACCATGATTGAACTAATTGGAAGGTTCCAAGTGATAGATGTCCAAAAATTGCAAAACAATGCAGAAGTTGCTAGCAACTTTATGAAGTTGCATGACAACATTTGAGCAAGAATTGAACATATCATGGATCTGAGTTTGATGTTTACTCTAACTATCTGATCCCTCTTGGTAAACTTATAAAACCATGAAACGAACCTATTCCAAGCATTGGAAGTTTTAATAAGAAATTTTATGTAAGTTGATCCACGAAATCTATATTCAGAAGTTGGTAGTTTTGATCATTACAAGTACAAATTAATGGATTGAAAGGCTCATTTTGTTGTCTGCTTCTTATTTTTCATATTGCTATAGTAATTTTTTTCTTATAGTTCAAGTTGATTAGATTCCATCTTCACATAGTTAGAAAATATCTTGTAAATAGGTTGTGCGTTGTTTTTGCTTTGATAGTTTTTGGGGGAATGGCTCATAAATGAATCCTCACTATGAAATCATCATAATTTTTAGGGGATATGGAAGTGGAGCCTTTGTAAAATTTACATAAAATGTGAGAGGCCTAAGAAAACTAGGCATCTATTTTTAAAGTGATGCCCTAGGTGAGCCTTTGGTGCATTGCTAGGTGCTCATAGTGCTAGCAAGTGGGATTTTCTAGATTGAATGTACTAGATAATTGAATATGAGAGATGAAGGAGGAGGAGAGATGTCTAAGGAAGCCATATGTGAGAGACCACATTCCCATGACAAGATTTTCTAGCGTATTCATCAAACCCTTGCTCATGCTAATAAGAAAGACTCAAATCCCTTATTTTTAGGCACATATATAGAAACAAGGTGTATAGATAGGTTGATGGCATGAGACCAAAAAAATCTTGTATGATTTCCAAAAGGTTATCCACAATAGAGGAGATTAGTTTGACATCTTGTTAAGAGAATTTTGAAGTTGTGGCCCAAAACCCAATTTTCGAGGCCTAATTCTATCAGGTCTAATTAGGATAGTTTTGTCAAGTTTGAGGGAATCAATAAGAAGACCTATTGATTTTGAGTTGAGAAGGTTTGGAGAAGGCTAAATAATATCAAGTTACATTCCTTACTCCATGTTGAAGGCATAAGGTCCATTTTTGGTATAGTTGTGATCTTGAGGGATATGTGGGAATGTCCTTAGGATGAGTACAAATTGTAACTTCATTAGTGTAGCTAGATGGTGAAGTGTGGGAGGATAGGATACACATCCTCTTGGGTTTAAGGTGAAAAAGGGGAGCCTTAATAGGCTAGAAGAAAGCCTAGTGAGTCCTTGGATAAGGAAACAACTAGTAAGCAATCCAACTTACATTAGATTGGTATTAGAGAAGATTGAGATTGGACTTGTGGAAAGATGCTTTAGGCTAAATAATAAGTAGGGGAAACAAAAATGGTGACCAATGCAAAGTTGGACAAAGAAGTCGGTGAGAAAAGGAGAGAAATAGGATCCTTGAAGAAAACCTAGAGGAAATCAAAACAAGATTAGAAGATGTTGTTGAGGTAGCTAAGAAGAAAGACCAAGAGGGTGAAATTAGTGGTGAGGGTAAGGATAAAATTGAAGAGGAAGATCTCATTCCTAAAATTCATCAAGGCATTGGGTGGAAAATCCCTAGAAGAGACTCCCTTGTTTAGTGGAAATATGGACACTAAACTTGTAATGGAATGGATTGAGGGGATGGAAAATCATTTTGAGTCTAAGGGTGTGATGAAATCATAAAAGGTTAAGGTCATGAAGTCTAGGCTAAGAGGATTAACCCTAACCTAGTGGAAGTATCTCCAAGAAGAGAGAGAAAATATGGGTAAGAAACCCATTTCAAATTGGAAAGCAATGATGACCAAGGTGAATGAGTAATATCTTCTTGAAGACTATGAGATTCAATTGCACAAGAAAAGCTAAAGCTTATAGGAGAAAGAAATGGATGTGGTAACCTACACTAAGGAGTTTCAAAAATTATGTTTGATATTGGAGCTTCAAGAAGAGGAGCATCTAAAAGTGGCTACGTATCTATGCGGTTTGAAATGGAATATACATGAAGAGATCAATCCATGGACACCTACAACATTATATAAATGTTTCCATTTGGCTCTTTAGATGGAAGAAAATAATAAGAAGATATTAGACTCCAACTTTAGAGGTAGGGGCAGAGGCAGAGATGGTAGACATCAAAGAAGTTATGGTAGTAGAGGTTTAGATCCAAGAACACATGGTGAAACCAAGTTGATATAGCAACAAGAAGGGAACTCAAACAAAGGTAATTATAGTAGAGGAATAATCTATAATTGTAATGGGAGAGGAAGAAGTATCAACCAAGATAGAGGATTATACTTTGCAATCTTGAAGTCCTATAATTGCAACAATATGTGATACCCTACATATAAATTCCTCGAGAAGGGTTCTACTTCCCAAAAGAGTGTCAAAAGAATCAATTATGTGCAACAAGAGTCTAGTAACAATAGTAAACCATCTAAACTATCCTCAAAAGGAAAAAGAGGGGAAAATCAAATGATAAGAAGGACCTTGATTAAGGAACCCATAAAGGAACAACCAATCCAAAGAAGAGCTCTTTTTAGGGTGAAGTGCAAGATGATGGAAAAAGTGGGTAAGGTCATCATAAAGTTAGGTTCCATAGATAAAATTGTGTCAGAGGAGGAAGCTAACAAATTGAAGTTGACAAAGATTCTCCATAGCAACCCCTATAAAGTCACATGGTTAAACAAGGGGAAACTTATTTTGGTGAATGAACAACCATGGGTGTAGTTCTCAATAGGAAGGTATATTTAGATAAGGTGTTGTGTGACATCCTACTTATAGATGAATTCCATCTCTTATTAGAATGACCATGGCAATTTCATAGGAAAGTACTGCAGCATGGAAACAAGAATGTATACTCCTTCCAAAATGATGGTGTGGCATTCAAGATTGAGTCCTTAATAGAAGAAGGAGAGGTCAAGTCTCCAAGTGCTAATTTTCTTATGGTTGGTGTTAAAGGGTTCATAAATACCTTGGAAAGAAAGAAAATAGAGCTACCCAAAGAAGTGCAAGAAATGCTTAAAGAATAAAAGAATATTGTTAGTGATGGAAAACCTTCTACCATACCTCACAAGAGACTATTAGCAATCAAATTGACTTCATTCCAAGAGCCACCCTTCCTAAAAAAGCTGCCTATAAAATGACCCATCAACAAAATGAAGAAATTGCCAAGCAAATTCAAAAACTCTTACACCAAGGCCTAATTAGGAAAAGTATAAGTTGTTATGTTATGCCTACTATTTTATAACCTAAACAAGGGGGAACTTGGAGACTTTGTGCTGATTCAAGATCCATAAGTAGGATTACCATTAGGTATTGATTTCCAATACCTAGGATTGAAGACCTAATAGACTATTTAGGGGAAGCAAGCTACTTTACCAAGATAGATTTATAAGTGGCTATCACCAAATTCGGAGAAGGGAATGGGATTAATGAGAAAAAACATTCAAGACCATAGAAGGTTTCTATGAATGGCTTATTAAATGCCCCATCTAACTTTATGAGGCTTATGAACAAGGTATTGAAGAATTAAATTGGTAAGTTCTTTATTGTCTATTTAGATGTCATTTTTATTTTTGGTAAAACTAAAGAGGAGCATATCAAACATTTGAAAATTATTTACAAGAAATCGCATGAAGAAAAGCTGATGATAAATTTGGAGAAGTGTGACTTCATGAAGCAGGAAATGGTGTAACTTGGGTTTGTTTTGTCTTAAAGGAATCTCAAGATGGATCCTAGAAAGGTGCATTCTATCCTACAATGGCCTATTCCTAAAGCTACAACTAAGGTGAGAAGTTTTCATGGCTTGGCCCAATACTATAGGAAGTTCATCAAACATTTTAGTTTTATTTGTGCTTCTGCATTAGACACTATCAAAGGTAGAATGAAGAAAAGTTTTCATTGGACTCATTAAGAAAATGGTGGGTTTCAGACACTAAAAAATAGGATAGCTATTTAGCCCACACTTATTCTACCTAGTTTTGACAGGCTATTCATAGTGGAGTGTGATCCTAGCAATGTGGCAATTGGGAAAATTCTAAGCCAAGAAGGGAGGCCAATGTATTTTCAAAGTGAGAAGATAAATGATGCAAAGAAGAAGTACTCTTCCTATGACCTAGGTATACTCTACTCCAAGCTTTGAGGAAGTTGAGGCATTACTTAATTCCAACTGAGTTTGTGATCTATTCTAATAATGAAGCCCTCACCTTCCTCAACTCCCAAGATAAACTTAGTAGTAAGCACATGAAATGAGTTGAATACCTACAAGCCTATAATTTTAACATCAACCACAAGAAAGTGGTGTAGTATAATGTGGTTGATGCACTTAGAAAGAGACTCCTAATAGAAGAAGAGGTTCAGTTGCAGAACATTGAGATTAATAGCTTCAAGGACTTGTAGACTGATGATGAAGATTTTGGAGAGATTTATAAGGTGTGTAAGGAATACAACAATAATTTCTAGAGTAAGTGTTTTGATGACACTTTACAAAATAACTTGTTGTTTAAAGGGAGTCAACTACGTATTCCTAGGGGGTTAATGAGTGAGAATTTAATTCAAGAAAAACATAATGGAGCACTTAATCATCACCTTGGAGTCATTAGGACACTATAACTATTTGCTAGGTTCTAATTTTGACATAAAAAAAAATAGGGATATCAGACAATAAGTGGAGTGTTCTGGTGTATATCAAAAGGGAAAATACACAACTTCTAATGTAGGTCTCTATCAACCCCTTATGATTCCTAGTAGACCATGGGAGTGTTTAAGAATAGACTTTGTTGTAGGGTTACAAAGGACCAAGAAAGGATTTGATATAATTTATGTTTCGGTGGACAAATGTAGTTAAATGGCACATTTATCCTTCATAGGACAATACATGATGTCTTTTAGATTGCAAACTTGCTCTGTAAAGTGGTAAGAATACATGGCATTCCTTTAAGCATTGTTTCAGATAGGGACACCAAATATATGGGCCCTCTTTGGAAAACCTTATGGAAAAGATGAGGCACCAATCCATCTTTTGATGTTGCATATCACCCTTAGACTGATGGCCAAACTGGGGTGGTAAACAAGAGTCTTGGCAACTTGTTAAGCTATCTTGCAAAGGAATATGGACAAGTTTGGGATCAACTCATTGGGCATGAAAAGTACGCATATAATGATACAATCAATAGGTCCTTTAGTACAAGTGCTTTTGAAATTGTCTACGGGTTATATCCTAGAGGGTTATTTGAATTGAGAGAGATAAATAATGGTGGACATTGTTCAGTCTATGAGGGAAGTCCATGAAAGAGTGAAAAAGACTCTAACTGAGAATACTAAGAACATTAAACATAAAATGGATGACAGTAGGAGATATGTACACTTTGAGGTTTGTGATAGTTTGTTTGAACAATGCAAGGTTGTTGAAAGGAGTTCCTCATAAAATTTAGATGAGAAAATTAGGAACTTGCAAAATCTTGGCCAAATATGGAAACAATTCCTTAGGTGGAACTACCTAAGGATATTGGACTATCACCCATTTTTAATGTTTCAAACCTAATGATGTACAAAGGTCATATTCAAAGGAAGTCACTCAAGTAGTAGAAGACCTAAACTTAACTTGTCCACCACCTAAAAGAGTAGATAAGTTACTTGAATCAAGATTTTACAAAAAAACTAGGACCAAGACCTACTTGGATCATCTTATCAACTGACATGGCATAGGTGATGCTGAGGAAAATTGGGTTAAATAAATGGAATTCAAGAAGTTGGGCATAGAACCCAATTTACTTAATCCAAAGGTGGATTAACATTTTCTTATTTTGGGAAGCATGGTACAAGAGCACCTAGGCTAACTCCTAATCCCAGTCCTAGGTCTTTTGTTTTGGCCTATACTAAACTTAGACAAGTTAGTTAGATGTCCTTTGACCTTAGAAGTTAATGGTTAAGTTTTTTCCTAGGTGGAAGTGAGTAGATTCAATCCACTCTAGGTGGTTTGGTTTTATTTGCTTTATGTTGCTTGTGTTTGGGTTGTTAGGGGTTATGGGTCTTATACACTAAAATGTTTGAGGAAGGTAGGGTTTTGAGCCCATCTTATCATTTGTAATGTTTTTGCATCCTTTTGGTATGGGCTGGAGGTGCTACATTATCATTTGGCCAAAAAGATGAGAGAGATGTAAAAAATGATGTCAATTGTTGCCAAAGTTATCAAATAGGAAAAAAATGGTTAAAAACATGTGAATTGATGCTCTCAAGGATAAATCATTCCTAGGCATCATAAATAGACCATGTTGGACCTACTTGGAAGGTTTTGATTGATAGATGTTTGAAAATTGCAAAACATGCAAAGTTGTCAGCAACTTTGAAATTACATGACAACATTTGAGCAAGAATTAAACATGTCATGGATCAGAGGTTGATGGTTGCTATAACTCTCTAAGACCTCTGGGTAAACTTATAAAACCACAAAATGAACCCATTCCAAAGGTTAGCAATTGTAATAAGAAAATTTTTGCAAGTGGATCCACAAAATCTAGATTCAGAAGTTGACAGTTTTGATCATTATATGTATTGATCAATGGATTGAAAGGCTTATTTTGGGGTTTTATTCTTATTTTTCATATTTTTATTATATATATATTTTTCTTAGAGTTCAATTTTGTTAGAGTCCATCTTTACATAGTTAAAAAATCACTTATATATAGGCTATACATTATTTTTTCTTTGGCAATTTTTGGGAAAATGGATCCCCCATGAATCCTCACCGTGGAATCATCATGGTTTTTGGGATATGGAAGTGAAGCCCTTGTACAATGTATATAGAAAAGGAGATTCCTAGAAAAGCTTGGATTTTTTTTTTTCAAGTGATGTGTTAGGTAAGAATTTTGTGCATGGCTAGCTGCTCACAGTGCTAGCAAGTGGGATTTGCTAGATTGAATGCATTAGATACTTAAATCTAAGAGATAAAGATGGAGGAGAGATGTTTAAAGAAGCCATATGTGAGATAATACAGTCCCATGACAATATTTCTAAGGGTATTTATGCAACCCTTTTTGATGCTAATAAGAAATACTCAAAAGTCTTATTTTTAGGCACCTATTTAGGAAGGAGGTGTACAGAAAGGTTGAGGATCTAAGACCCAAAAAATATTGTAGGACCTCCAAAAGGGTATAAAAAATGGAGATTATCTTGATACCCTTTTAAGAAAAATTGTGACATCCTATGAAAAGAAATTTTTTATTTATTAAAACTAAGAATTCAATAAGAGTATGAAAACACTAATGTAGAATCCATAATACATTTAGCCAAAGATTATTTGTGGAAGAAAAAAATTGGGCAAAGATGAAATGAACAAGCAAAGAAAAGTCAAATGATCAAATGTGAAGTATTAAATATGGAAGGTCTACAAGAGAGTTTTTCATAATTCATTTATTATTGACCCAATTAAATAGAGTTCAATCCCTAAGAGAAACTTATTGTTGTGATTAGAAACATCAAGATGACACCATGTTAAGTAACATGGATCATGTCTACAAATTATATTTCCATTGTTATAGATATGTTCCAAATGTAGATTTTGATCTCACATAAGTATAAGATAAGGAGACATGTCTACAAGGTTTAAACATCATTAGTTAGTATAAAATAATATAACTAACCATATGTATAATATATACATTATTATATATAAATAATATTATATTATATATATATATATATAGGAATATTTATATTATCATCAATAATGAAAATCATGATCATATAAATCTGACTATAACTACAAACTTAACACTTCCTCTTAGTTAAGAAGGATTTATATAGAATGACATATTTAAGGATATCACCATAAGTCCATCAACACACACATATGCTATATATGGAACTATGATTCATAAAGAGACCAAATTTCTCAACACATTTCCTTTTAGCAAGGAGGGAAATTAAGAAATTACTTTAACTTTAATATAGTTTTAAATACCACCTTAAGTGTGGTCTATAATATATTTAAATTATGGTATTCGGCAATGTTTGGCACAAAGAACCATAACAAATTTCATGGTGTTTGGCAAAATTTGGCACAAAGAACCATGATAAGTTGGTTATCAAAGTGTCCAAAAAAATTTGGCCTAAAGAACCAAGATAACACTTGCTCCAATACATTTTTGTCTTAGGAGATAGGTCTACAATCGATAAGATCATCAACTTATAGTAGTTTCCTTCTACTTGTTATCATAACTTCTGACACACTGAGACATCAACTCAATGTAGTTTTTATTCAATAACAGGTCCAATTATTGATAAGAGCATCACCTTTCCATAACTCCCCTCTAGATATATACATCAATGAAAGATCATCATCTTTCATGACATAATTACAAAGACATCATGTAGTAACTTACATGATATCCATCATGAATGATTCAGAGGGTGGACACACCATAGCTACTACTAGAGGGTGGAACAAAGGGTTTTCACCTCATACTTCTCTCTCATAGAGGAGAGCACATTACAAATAGTTTTTGTTAGAACTTCTCCTCATAGAGAAGATATCATCCATAAAGGATTACATCTCAAAATTTTACTCTCTGAACATTGATCCTAGGAAGTCAGGTCCTCTAGTTACTTCCTCAAAGCTCTCTTCACCCAAGAATGTTTGTCAAACTCACTTTGAATCTAACATCAATTTTCTAATTTTTTTGGTGATGAATCATCACTTCCTCATGATATACATAGGAGAAGTTTGATCAACATCATGTATTCATGCACATGTATTTCTAGACTCCCTCTGAGTATCAATCTTCTAAGCTCCTATTTTACCTCTAAAGAAGAGTCATACTCCCTCTTAATGTAGAAGAATCTCATAAACTAAATCATCAAAGATGAGAGCCTCATTTTATCCAACTTGATCATTAGGGTCTTTGGAGCTACTATCATTAGGTTGAGTTTGCAAAATATTTGGTAGCATGTGTAAAGTACCAACTTTCTTTTTCTATAAGAGCATCCTCAACCATAAAGCAAAATTTTAAGACAAATAACCTTTATAGTACATATAGGAATTAAAAATAAGAGAGAGATAAATATAAAGAAATAAGAATATTTATCTCGATATTAAGATTCATTTTTTTCTCTTTAAATATTTGAGAATGGAACATCTCCCCTCTAAAAGTGGGAAATGGAACATTGACTATTATTCTGCACACAATGTAAAATTTCCACTCATTCTTAAATTGTTGAATAATTTTGTATCAAATAAAATAAATTCTTTCTAAGTTCTAACTTGCTCTTTTTATCCATTGAAAGTCCAAACATTCATTTAGATTAATCATAGAAGAGAACACAAACTCATCCAGAATATGTCAATATCTTGATTGGGTATGATTGTTGAAATGTCCCTTTTCTGATTTTGTATGATGTTTCCAATATTTAATCAGATCTTTAAGATCAAACAACTAATATCACAAAGATCCTCCAAATTTCTCAAGAAACCCCAAATCGGGTATGCCAGAAATGGTGCCAAAAGCTTCACAGCTTCACCTATTATTAATAAATCTGAAAATGTCCACTTTTACAGATTTTTCAGCAGCATAACAGCCTACAAAATGAAATTTCCAGATCTATATAGCCTTTACACAATAGCTCACAAATGTAGGACAAAAACTATGCTCATCGGGCTCCCGAAATTAACACAAAAATGCCCGAAAACACCACAAAAACACTAATAAACTATCTCAGAAGTTTAATCATGTCCCAATACATATATTCATCTCTATTTTAACAGCTTAAAGTCTGAAATACAACAGCAACCAAAACTGATATGAAATGCTCAACTGAAAACACCAAACTCATGCAAAAAACACACTCAAAAACCCACAAATCTACACTGTTCAGCACAAAGGCAAACTCTGTATGAGCATGCACATGGAATGGCTTCAAACTCCAGTCCTTAGCCTTCCTGGAAACCTGCAAACTCCCGTTCTTGGGTCTCCCTGGAAACTTGCAAACTCCCGTTCTTGGGTCTCCTTCTCCACAAGTTTGGCAGCCTCTGAAGAATAACAAAGAATGAGCAAAAATCAAGTTCTCCTCCCTGCAAAAAATGCCTCCAAACCCCTTAAAAGAGGCCATAACCGTAACTCACGTCCAAGAGAGGTTAATGAAACATATTTTAATAATAATTTCATTTATTAGTCCAACGGTTTCCAAAGATTAACCCCCCTTTTTCCGAAACTTCACTTTCTTGGGCCTGCCTGTCTTAGCAAAGATTATTATTTTTTTATTATTTGAAAAGGGGACATGACAAGTCCTCCCCTCCCCAAAAATTGCTTGTCCTCAAGCAATGGCTGAACAATAAACCAATCAATCCACCTGGATCCCAAATGTAGTCGTGAACTATACTACTACCAATTAACACAGGCTCCTGCAATATCCTCTGCAATATGACCAAGAGGAATCCATAATCAAACTGACAATTATAGCTAAACCAAACTCCAAAATCACCACCACCATAGTCAAAAACCCATGAGACACAAACTCTTAGAACATCAGAACCCAAGTAAAGTGGACAAATCAAACTGCCAACACAATAAATACCATCAACGCATCCCACTGGCCTATACAAAATGTACAATCCAACTCTACAACAATGGTGAATGCTCTCATATGAAACTATCCCAAGTATGGAGAATCCACACACTGTACAACTCATGTAATCAACAAAACTCTGTAGATCATCGGCTACTGTCTCATAACCATAACTCCCATGCACCCCTGATGGTGAAAAGCCATCATAAGATGAACAACAAGAAATGGAACCCAAAACAAATTTTCCTACCATCAACTCCTCAACACAAGGATCAATTGCTAACTGATGTACATACCCTGCTGAAGCATCACTCCAAAACTCCTGCTCTAAGTCATGTATTATCAAGCTATCAACTGTAGGACCTATCACCATGTCGTGCCCATCACAACTCTCATCCCGAGGCATCAAACTATTCCATAACTGATGATAAGCACTAGGAACCAATGTACATCTCTGTATCATAATCTCATTAACATGGTCATCAAAGGTAAATTGATGAGCGTACCTCACAGTGTAATGCCGATAGAATGCACCAATCTCAGTCAGTGGCTCAGACTGTAATCCAAATGAAACTAACTACAATTGATCATTAACCATGTTGGAATTGACTACTATCTCTGAAGATATCACCAAGGGAGTAGTATTACTAGTAGGAACCATGCCAACTGTCGACTCACCAACATCACACATGCTCTTTGATACATCTCTAGTCTCTGTGCCATCAGTACTAGAGGCCACCACCATGTCAAGCATACAACAATCTGCTACAAAACCCAACTCAACTGAACCTGACTCTAGTGGGAATGAACCTGATATGCCAATGTTAGTATCAAGGATGGATGCATCCCCATCTCCGCTGTCTCTGAAAATCTCGGCCATGGACATCCTCGGATCACCAAACACCATAGCTTGTGACTGTATAGAATTAGGTAAAGATTGTAGCCACTCTAACTCCATGGTCACCTTAGCCAAATGAAACTGTGACTCCTTGAAAGCCAACTGTGTACTCTCAAGAATCTCAGAAGTCACCTCAAGTTGCTCAGTAAGCTCACTCACCTCATCTTCCTTGGCCAACAATGCATCATATGCTGTACTGCCCCACTCCATAAGATAATCTCTATCAGCTACCAACTGCATATAATTCTGTCTCAAAATCTGAATAGCCTCCCATAAAGAGTGGATCTTTGTCAAGGAAAGATAACTACCTTCCTGCTCATCACTAGTAGGAGAACCCCATCCATAAACTGCTAACAACTGACGAGCAGCATCAAAATGCTGGCAAGTGATAGCAATGTCTCGGTCACTAACTCTTAACTGATTAGGCACATGATGGTACTGGCTTGACTGTCTCCTACAAACCTCCTCTGATGCACTGGCTAAAGGAGTATCCTCAAAGTCACTAGTCTCTAGAGTATTACAATCCATACCTTGTGAATTAAATCTAAAGCTCATATCAACATACGGAGTATCAAAAACATTAGCATTGCTGTCCAACTCCTCTGTACCTAAGGAAACTAAGTCTTCAAAACTGCCCACTACATCCTCCTGGATGTCATCAATGCCAATATGATCCTGGGACTCATCTGTACACACTGCCAAATATGAAATATCATCAACACATTCCAGCAAGTATGGTCGACTAGATATATGAACAAAGCCCAACACCGGTGTATAAAAACTAATACAAACATCGGATAAGCTCCTGGCACAAGAAAAGACAACACCATGCAATCTGCTAATCAAATCCATGGTAGCACCCAAACAATCACTGCTACCAAAAAGTGTTAATGATTTACAGTCAACTGAACCCCAAATGCCAATATAAGAATCTCGAGTCCATATCTGTAAACTAGAATTAGCTGGTAACTCAAGCAAAATCCTGACTTGAGTAATATGACCAATACCAACTAACTCCACATACCTGTCATGATGAGATAATGTAGTGACAATACTGTCTTCACACACCTTCAGTTGGCGGGATAAATCATGTGAAGTACTACTAGCCTCAACCTCATGTGACGAAGCATCTAACTGTGCCTGGTACTCTCTCTCAGAAAAGTCATGAATGCTCAATGTCTGCTCATCTACACCAGGTATCTCACCATCATGCACAACAACATCCTCATAATCATCATCCTTGAGGTCAAATCTATCTATCACTCTTTGACTAAAATCATCAAATGTAGTTACCTGATCATGACCTTGAGTAGTCATTCCATGATACCACCAATCATAGGCTGCATCTTCGAAGTGTAGACTTGCAATTTGAACATCACTCTCCTTCATGGGGTTAAGTGTGAAGAAGGTCTGTAATTTTTGTAGCCATGCTCTAGCTGAAATTTTATTTGTTCCATCAAAAGTAGGTGCTATAAACTTGCTTATTTTTTTTTTGAGCTCTCTTCCACTTATGTCATGCTCCCTTCTGTACTCTTTCTTGGGCATCCAAGTGTTCATCATATCCACATATTCTCTAAAAGGAACTGAACTACGAAAGTCATCATCTAAGCCATTATAAGTAGCTCTTAATGTAATCAAGTTACCTGTAACCTCTTCCATAGGATTAATGGCTGGATTTGGTACTGGTGGCTCATCTGCAGGCAAGAAAATAGTTTTGGTTGATTTAGATGGTGTAGATTTCAGATTTCTTGGCTCCTCTGAAGTGCTCCCTTTCTCATTAATAGATGCAACTCCTTGTAGTTTTTCTGTCAATATTCACAAAGCCTCTCTAGTTTCTACCAAACTATCCACTGTTTGCTTCTGAGTATTTTGGATGTCTTGGAAGAATTTCTTTGCCATCTCATCTGGATCAGCCATACTTTTCCCTTCCTTGGATTTTGTACTTTTACTTTCAACTGGAGGTTTGATCAAAATTTCTTTATTCTTTTCTCGCTGCAAATATCTTTTTTCTCTTTCACTTAGTTGCATGCAACCATAAATTTTGACATGCAGTTGATTAGAAGCAACATGCAACCACCAAATTCACCAAGAACTAACATGCATATGATTAGAAGTAGAATGAAACCATAAATTTTGACATGCAAGATTTGGGTAGTTATCAAAACTGACATGCAAGATCTAGGTAGTTGTCAAAACTAGCATGCAAGATCTGGGTAGTTGTCAAAACTGACATGCAAGATTTGGGTAGTTGTCAAAACTGACATGCAAACTTCTACAACCACCAAATTCACCAAGAACTAACATGAAAATGATTAGAAGTAGAATGTAACCATAAATTTTAACATGCAGCTGATTAGAAAAAACATGCAACCATAAATTATGACATGCAAAATCTGGGTAGTTGTCAAAACTGACATGCAAGATCTGGGTAGTTGTCAAAACTGACCTGCAACTTCTACAAACCCTCAGGCTGGCAAGATCATGGCTCTAATACCACTGAAATTTCCCTTTTTTAATTTTGTATGATATTTCCAATCTTTAATCAGATCTTTAAGATCAAACAACTAATATCACAAAGATCCTCCAAATTTCTCAAGAAACCCCAAATCGGGTATGCCAGAAATGGTGCCAAAAGATTCACAGCTTCACCTATTATTAATAAATCTGAAAATGTCCATTTTTACAGATTTTTCAGCAGCATAACAGCCTACAAAATGACATTTCCAGATCTATATAGCCTTTACACAACAGCTCACAAATGTAGGACAAAAACTATGCTCATCGGGCTCCCGAAATTAACACAAAAATGCCCGGAAACACCACAAAAACACTAATAAACTATCTCAGAAGTTTAATCACGTCCCAATACATATATTCAGCTCTATTTTAACAGCTTAAAGTCTGAAATACAACAGCAACCAAAACTGATATGAAATGCTCAACTGAAAACACCAAACTCATGCAAAAAACACACCCAAAAACCCACAAATCTACACTGTTCAGCAAAAAGGCAAACTTTGTATGAGCATGCACATGGAATGGCTTCAAACTCCCATCCTTAGCCTTCCTGGAAACCTGCAAACTCCCGTTCTTGGGTCTCCCTGGAAACCTGCAAACTTTCGTTCTTGGGTCTCCTTCTCCACAGGTTTGGCAGCCTCTGAAGAATAACAAAGAATGAGCAAAAATCAAGTTCTCCTCCCTGCACAAAATGCCTCCAAACCCCTTAAAAGAGGCCATAACCGTAACTCATGTCCAAGAGAGTTTAATGAAACATATTTTAATAATAATTTCATTTATTAGTCCAACGGTTTCCAAAGATTAACCCCCCTTTTTCTGAAACTTCACTTTCTTGGGCCTACCTATCTTAGCAAAGATTTTTTTATTATTATTATTTGAAAAGGGGACATGACAATTGTGCCACTTGAATGACTCTACAAATCATACATCAAGTTTCATTTATCAAAGAGAGACTCATAGATGGTTCAATTGAAGTCACCACTTTCTCATGATGTACACAAGGGGTAGGCCCATTAAAATCACATAGTTGCATGAATTACAGTCCTCTTGACTATTACAACTTGTCAATCATTGAAGATTCCATCACAACATGATTTACTCCCTTTGAATGAATATGATCGAGATTACTAAAGGTTGAAAAAACCATATCCTCTATTTTCTCCCTCTCTTTCAAGGTTGCAGCTAATGAAATGTCAAATGTTTGACTCCCTCTTAATCTCAATCTCCTTTTCATTTTATTTTCGTTTTTCTATAAGAACATTCTTGGAGGAAAATATCAAGACACATAGGTCTTATGAAAATTTATCTTTAATAATTATTCTCAATAATTATATTTTAATTATAAGAACATTAGAAATTTGATTGATTTCACAAAATATCAATTATTATTAACATAACTTTCATAATATTCAATATAGTTAATAATATATCTATCATAATATATATTTTCATAAGCATATTATATATTCATAGATATATTATAATCACATATACTATCATAATAGATTACATTGCTATTTTGTGCCATCAATTAACCCAGAAAATCTATCAATTTATTAAATCTCATGTTATGGATTATCATCCTATAAGTTTATCTTCAACCATTTTATATATTTTATTTTAAAACTTAACATATATCTATTAATATATAAGTGAAGTAAGGAAAATATTCATCTTACCTTAATGAGCAAGGTGCCTAAAACCCTTAATTGACTCGTGTATGTTAGTACTCATTGAATGCTTCTTTGACCTCCATTTTATCTCTATGACTCCTTTGCAAGCCTTACTACACTCCATGATAGTGGATAAAAGGTGCAAGATAGTAATTAGTACTTGTTGTAGAGTCGAAGGAATCTTAATCTCCAACAAAATGGTACCAAAGACAAAACAAAGTCAAACTATTTTTTTCTCAGATTCATGAAAATGTAGTGATTTTTTTCAATTTTTTTGGCTTTTTTTTACTACAAACTATGCAGATCATGAAGATCAAACATTGAAATTTTCAAACAAATCTATGATGTTTTAAATCTTTTGAAAATTGGTAAACTACACATTTTTGTAGGAGGATAGCAGCGTCCCAATTTAAATGGCCTCTAGACTATTATAAACTATTTTCTTTTCCAAACCTCTCAATGACCAGGAGCATCTTGAAGAAGGTGTATCATCCACCACACAAACTACATAGGGAAGAGCTCTCCACATAGATGTTAAATCCGCTTCTAGTCTTGTTACTAAGTTGTGTTTCCATTATCCCCTTACATGCACTCAATGTAAATAATGTTTGATCTATATTTTTAGTGACTAGGAGCATCTTGAAGAAGGCGCATCGTCCACCACAGAAACTACATAGGGAAGAGCTCTCCACATAGATGATAAATCCGCTTCTAGTCTTGTTACTGAGCGGCCAGCCTTAAACATCACACACTAAGGAATAAATTAAGCCTTAAAAAGTAAGTCAAACTTTGACTATTTAACACTTTTGTACTAGGAATCAAGCCTTAGTGTGTGATGTTTAAGCCATTCGCTTGGATATTAGCGTGCAAGATTGATCAACTATGTGCTGAATCTCAAATGACGAATCGGGAGACTTTTATAGCTGAAGAATTGTAAAGTGGAACTCCAACCATTCATCATTGTAATAATAAACATGACTATTACAACATTAACTATTGATGCCACACTTGAACCGGCGGTACCTTCAAAACATGAACCGTCGCATACCACAACCAATCTTACAATGCAGCCCATCATATTCACGGTTCCAAGGCATAACCTTAATCCTCCTCAGTACACTCCAAGCACGCTGAATGAATATAGATAGAATATGATGAGAAGCATCTAGGTCATAAGAACGACATATCTAATGAGACAGACCATCAACAGGACACTCGAATCCAACCTTCAGACATAATAGAGGCTCAACTCGAAGGAACAACAGATCCATGAATTCGCGTGAAGAAGACTCAGAATAGATGACAAGCGGTTCCCAAATGTTCATTAGGGAGAACTAATAAAACACACTTCGTATTTCTCAAGGAAAGAAATGAAATATATAGGTGTCCTTCAAATTCAATATGCAATCATGTTAAGATTTCATCAGTGCTTCTTTCTCATGCAACTTGATTCTGATTTTGATCCCAATTTGCCCTTTTATCTCTTGGTGACGTTCCATTATGCACACTTGTCAGCCCTTTCAAGCGGGCTTTAAATATGGTTTGAGCCCTATCATATTGTCTTCTTGTCTTGTCTTATTATTTTCTATAGTTGTGACTGTATTATAGATACAATTGGGTGATTTTCTATGACCTTCGTAGCCTGTGATTATCCTCTACTTCTCAACCTTAGCGACTGAATATCCCTTATTTCACTTGGTGTAGTCTAAATATGGAGGAGCCGAGTTCATTGAATAATATGTAACAGCGCCGAGAAGTGATTATATACATCAGTTTTACATAAGCTTTTTACAATGTTGATCTCGATCATGAAGTCAGCACCTCCAAGTCATACACTCTCCTTGGAATGTTTTGTCATTTGAATTGCCCAATTCTCTTTAATTCGTTGTCTCAGTTATTTGATTAGCTAAATGTTGCATGAACTTTTGTTGTGCGGATTTATCATTCTCCATCGCTCCATTCATTCTTAGATGGAAGAACGCTCTGCTGGATTCCCTTTCATGATGTGACTTGGAAGTTATGCGTGTGGGTAATCTGCATGCCGTAATTGGAAACTTCCACAAATATGTTCCCTTATGATGTGGTTTCTTCGACGTCGATTCCCCACTAATCTAGATGATTGGTAATTTCGCCAGTCGTTTCTTTCTTTATAAACAATAGTATAACTATCATTCAGTTCAGAACATCAAATCTTCTTTTCTTAAATTTCCGCGAACGATTTTTCATTAACTAAATAAATTGGATTAATATGTTGTTTGAAGAAGTAAATTGAACGAGAACTTTACGTGATCCACCATTTTTACATTCCATATATAATCATAACCATATGAAATATTTATTAATCACTTTATTTAATGGTGGTTATTTTATTTTATAAATTAAGATGAATAATTAGTATAGAATAGTAAGTGTTGATTAGAAATTCTAACTTTTACACTAATGAAAGTTTGAATCCATTAATATCTAGAGATTGGTATGCTGCTGAGCAGTGATATTGTTTGAGAAATTTTAAAGAAAGTGGACAACATCGCTGTTCTAATCGCAGAATGTTAATGTTGTGATGTAAGGTTTATGGGAAGTTGGATG
Organism: Cupressus sempervirens; assembly: GCA_028749045.1. Lineage (NCBI taxonomy): Eukaryota > Viridiplantae > Streptophyta > Pinopsida > Cupressales > Cupressaceae > Cupressus > Cupressus sempervirens. The sequence goes on from CM053793.1 coordinate 629,683,427, forward strand.
CTCTTTCTTATGGTCTTCTACAGAAAATGATGAGAATGTGTGATAATTTATTTAATAGCTTAACATTATAAAAGTGTCTATATGTCTACTATGTAATAAAAGTGTCTATATGAGTAAATTATTGAACTATTATGACCACACTTTGATACTTTACCTCACAATAGAAGGGATTGTTATGCCAATTACATAGGACACAAAGGATTCTCATTAATTAATAGTAAGAAAAACTTGCTCTCTATCAATGATATACACATAATGTCACATTGCCTAAGAAATCATGAATGCCAAATCATTTTGTAAGTTGAATTGGACATAGAATCACGAAATAATTTTCAACAAATTAATGAGTCACTTCATTATTGTTGCATGGGGCGATTGTAAAAGAACTAGCTTCCACTTATCTTAGAAGTTACAATTTATTCTTTGGTATCCACAAAAAAGAAAACTTTTTTAACTTATATGTATTGACACACAAGTTCTAGAGTCTACAAATATTATACATAAATTTATTTTCATTATTCCTTGATTTAGTTTTTCTTGTTTATATGGAAATTTTTAATCTATACTATTAGTGAACATTTATTTTTGTAAAAATTCTACACATATCTATTTTCCCTTAAGTTGAGTCTATTTGAGATATTCTAAACCACAACTTGATGTTGCAATAGTTGGACATTGAATATGTGTTGTATTGATAACAATTACCCAAATATGATCACAAAATAGCTTAGTGATGTTTTGCACAAGAAAATTACCCAAACAACTTATGTTTTCCATCTTTCTTTTATGCAATATGTAACTAAAAGCATGATAATATTTAATACACTCAAATTGTAGACCATTTTCCTTATAATGCAATAATGGCTAGACTTGGTAGACACCATTCATTAGCCTTAGAACTAGAACACTATTACATAATAATTTAATTCTATTAATCCAATATGATTTGGTAATATGATTACATAAGTCGAAATAATAAATAGATTTGACCACCTTTTAGCCATACAATTTTAGTTCATAGTTTTGCTTCTATTAGAGGATAAACATCTTGGAATGTCAAATTTAGCAGATGATATTATGTCAATGAGTAACTATCTCCCTCATTTAAGAACCATAGTTTCAGGATGCAATCAAGTCTATGAACTATTTCCTCATTTAATTAAGGAATGTGATTTTGTCAAATTCACCTAGGGTACACTCACAACTTTTCTCCAAAATAATATTACATTCACCATGTTGACTTGAACTACAATTCTTCTAAAATTAGTGTTTGTACCAAATAAAGTGCACTTATTTCATCAATAGTGACATAAACTAGATATATGATGACTTAAAATCTTAAACTTATTATTGGAAACATCTACATTGGTAGATACATACCAATTCTCAATTATAAGAATGTATATAATAAATCATCTTGGTAAAATAATTTCTCTCAAATTCATCCTAAGTAAAAACAAGGGTTGTACACACGTAGAGTCCCTACCTAATGTAAGGGAAAAAGAGGCATTATATGTACTAAGTATTCTTATTGGTTTGGGATAATGAAAAATGTTTCCTTTAATCTAGGCATAGGTGAATCTTTTTGTGAAATTTATTATTTTAAGAAAATAGATTTAGAGCATAGAAGTAGCCTATAATTTGCATTAAGAAATAATGATATATTGTTAATAATGAATAGAAATTACAAAAGTAGACAAAAACAATGCTCTAAATCAAATTCCTTTTATAGAAAATAAGCTGAAAGGATTAGTTCCAATATTTTAAATTCACTATAAACTTAAAAATTATAGTTTTAAAGGCCTAAGTGAGATCCATTTGTGCTATTGTAGTAGTAATAATGTTGAGATAGAAAACGTAAGTATAAATTTGGTTGTTGATTTATTACTAGTACCTTGAATATATTATGATGCTAAACTTAAGAACAAAAAAATAGATTAAAAAAATAGAATTGGGAAGGTAAAAAATTGGTGGTGCACAAGCACCTAGGGTAACTCCTTATCCTAGTTTTTGGCTTTTGATTTTGGCTTGTACTAACCTTAGCCAAGTCAGTTAGATGTGTTTGGACCTTAGACAATCATGGTTAAGTTTTCTCCTAAGTGGAGTTGACTAGGTTCAATCCACTCTAGGTGCTTTTGTTTTCCTTGGTTTATGTTGCTTGTGTATACCTTAATAGGATTGTGGAAGGTATGGTTTTGACCTATCTTGTCCTCTATGATGTTTTTGCATACTTTTGGCATTGGGTAGAGGTCCTAGATCCCCCATGAATCCTCACCATTGAATCATCATGCTTTTTTGGGGATATAAAGGTAGAGCCATTGTAAAATGTAGATAGAAAATATTGGCATCTATTTTTAAGGTGATGCCCTAGGTGAATCTTTGGTGCATGGCTAGGTGCTCAAAATGCTAGCAACTGGGATTTGGTAGATTGAATGTATTAGATACATCAATCTGAGACATGAAGAAGGAGGAGGGATATGTAAGGAAGCCATATGCAAGAGAAGAAATTCCCATGACAAGATTTTCTAGGGTATTTTTGAAAACCTTGTTGACACTTGTGATGTCCCCTTCTAGCTAGAGACATCACTTTAGCTGGTGATTAGCCTATCAGAGACCCTCGTAGGATAATAAGATTGGATAGAGGGTCACCTTTGTGTGGAGATCCTCCAAGGACCAGAGCAGAGTACTCTTCTGGGTTGCCAGAGTTCGTTTATGATGAGTTTTCCTTTGATTTTGGCTTGGTCAGGCTATTTTTAGCAGTTTTGGAGTTATAAAGATAGACCCCTACTATTTTTAGAAAAGGGGTATGGTCATATGCAGTTCTATCATGTTAGCTCCCAGTCCAAATGACTTTCAAAAATGTTGAGTAATAATGGAGATATTAATGTTTATTTAGTTAAAATAAACATTATTGGTTTTGAGCCTATATTGTTAAGTTATAATATATAACTTAAGTGAGGGTCGTGATATCATAAAAGGGGCCATCGTTTCAATTAATTGTGGGTCCAAGCTTATGGAAAAATTAAAAGGGATTTTCTAAGTTTTAATGTAATAACATTTTTTTATGTTATTATTATATCTTTTATCCCACATTGAGCATGGAGACTCATTCTGGAGTTGAGGAGTCCTTATAAACAAACCTTGTCTTCCTTCAAGAGCAAGTTATGAGAATTGCTTAAAAAATTTGCCTTGTGAAATTTCTTGAAGTTGTGGCAACAAGGGTTTCTAGAAGTTTGAGAAGAATTCAGATTGTGGAGAACGTAGTATCTTTAGAGTTGATGCAATTTGAGGGTGTGAAATATCACTTGAATTTTTCCTGTGAGTTGACTTCATACTGGAGTCAATATTGTGTTTTAGTAGGAAAAAAGTGGACAAATTTGTTTACAGGTTGGAAGGGGTTATAACAGCAGCTACAGTGCCGTGAACAGTGCGCTATAGTACCGCAAACAGTAACATGCTACAGTGCTACCATGAATAGTGCGCTACAGTGCTGTGAACAGTACAGTGCTACAGTAAATTAAAAATCAGAGATTTAATATTGCGATTCTTGATAGGCGCTGCCCAAGGAGGAAGCAACCAGCAGTGTGGTTGCATATTGGAGACAAAAATCAGGTTTTTTTCAACTATTAATGATGATGTTTTTAATGTATTCTTCCAGCAATAAGTATTGTACATACATTAGGAGCCATCTAAATAAATGAATTTGATTAGCATTATAATCAGATTTGAGTTATAATTTTAGGTAAGATTAGTTTTCAATATTTGTATTTTCTTTTCATCAACTCAAAAACCCAAAAACAGCTTAAAACAATAAAAAACAAACCAAAAACAATCATTACACCTAGGGAAACAAACAATGATCAGCGTAGAGCCTATTTGGGGTTGATACAACACTAATAAAAAAAACTCAAAACCCCTTTTTTTAGGCACCTATGTAGGATAGAGGTTTATAGACAAGTTGAGGACATGAGACCCAAAAAATCTTGTATGATTTCCAAAAGGGTATCCATAATTGATATTATTTTGACACCTTATTAAGAGAAGTTTGGAGTTGTGGCCAAAAAACTAGTTTTCGAGACCAAATTCTACTAGGTCTAATTATTAATATTTTCTCAAGTCTAAGGGAATCAATAAGAAGACCTATTGATTTTGAGTTAAGAAGATTGGGAGAAGGCTAAATACCATCAATTTTCATTCGTTACTCCATGTTGAAGGTAGAAGGTCCATCTTTTTTATATTTGTGATCTTGAGGGATATGTGGGAATGTCCTTAGGATGAGTGCAATTTGTAACTTCACTAGTGCACCTAGATTGTGAAGAGTGAAAGGACAAGATAGATGTTCTGTTGGATTTAGTGTGACAAAGGAGAGCCTTAAAATGCTAGAAGAGAGCCTACTATGTCCTTGGAGAAGGAAAGGACTAGTAAGCAATCCAACTTATATCAAATTGAGATTCAGCTTGTGGATAAATGTTTTAGGCTAAAGAATCAATAGGGTAAAAAATAATTACGAATAATGAAGAGTTGACTCAATAAGTGGGTGAAAAAAAGGAAATAAATAGGATCCTTGAAGAAGTCCTAGAGGAAATGAAAACAAGATTAGACAAAGTTGTTGAGCCAGCTAAGAATAAAGACCAAGAGGGTGAAATTGGTGGTAAGAGTAAGGAGAAGATTATAGAGGAAGATCTTTTTCCTAAATTGGACCCTCCATTAACTAAAGAACCATTCCTAAAAGTCATCAAGGCATTGGGTGGAAAATCCCTAGAAGGGAGTCCCTTGTTTAATGGGAAGATGGACAATAATGTTTTGATGGAATGCATTAAGGTGATGGAAATTTAGTTTGAGTGTGAAGGTGTGACTAAAGCTCAAAAGGTTAAGGTAGCCAAGTCTAGGGTAAGAGGATCAGCCCTAACTTGGTGGAAGTACCTCTAAGAAGAGGGGGAAAATATGGGTAAGGAACCCATTGCAAATTGGAAAGCCATGATGACCAAGGTGAAGGAGCAACATCTGCATGAAGACTATGAGATTCAATGGCACAAGGAAAGGAAAAGCTTAAAGAAGAAAGAAATAGATGTACAAACCTACACTGAGGAGTTTCAAAAATTATGTTTGATATCATGACTTCAAGAAGAGGATCCTCTAAAAGTGGCTAGGTATATAGGTGGTTTGAAGTGGACCATACAAGAGGAGATCAGTTTGTGGACACCTACAATAGTCCACAAATGTTTCCAACTGGCCCTTTATGTGGAAGAAAAGAAAAAGGAAAAATCTAACTCCAACTTTAGAGGCAAGGGTAGAGGTAGAGAAGGTAGACATCAAAGAAGTTATGGCAGTTGAGGCTCAAATTCAAGAACACAAGGTGTAACCAAGTTGACAAATAAACAAGAAGAGAACTCAAATAGAGGCAGTTATACCAGAGGAAGAAGCTATAACTATAATGGGAGAGAAAGAAGCAACAACCAAGGTAGATGATCCTATTTTGTAACCATGAAGTGCTATAGTTACAACCAGATGGGACACCCTACATATAGATGCGCTGAGAAGGGTTGTACTTCCAAAGGGAGAGTGAAAAGAATCGATTATGTGCAAGAAGAGTCTAGTAACAATAGTAAACCATATAAATTATCCTTATAATCAAAAGAAGGGGAAAATATAATGATAAAAAGGACTTTGATTAAGGAACCTGTAAAGGAAGAACCAAGGAAAAAAAGAACTCTATTTAGGGTGAAGTGCAAGATGATGGGAAAAGTGGGTAAGGTCATCATAGGTTCCATAGATAACATTGTGTCAGAGGAGGAAGCCTAAAAACTAAACTTGACAAAAATTCCCCATACCTCAACACCTATAGTGTCACATGCTTAAACAAGGGGCAACACATTTTGGTGGAGTTCTCAATACAAAGGTATAAAGATAAGGAGTTGTGTGACATCATACATATTGATCAATTGCATCTTCTATTAGGAATTACATGGAAATTTGACATGAAATTAATGTATGATGGAAACAAGAACACATACTCCTTCCAAAAAGATGGTGTGACATTCAAAATTCAGTCATTAATAGAAGAAGGAGAGATGAATTCTCCAAATCCTAATGTTCTTATGGTTGGTCTTAAAGGGTTCATAAAGACCTTGGAGGGAGGCAAAGGGGGAGAGTTCTCCCTAGTGTTAAAGCCTAAATAATATTTTGTTGATAAGGTAGGAAAGAAAACAAAGCTACCTAAAGAAGTGCAAGAAATACTTAAATAATACAAGTATATTATTAGTGATGGACAACCTGCTACCCTACCTCCCAAAAGACCTATTACTAATCAAATTGACTTCATTCCATGAGCCACCCTTCCTAAAAAAGTTGCCTATGAATGACCCCTCAAAAAAATAAAGAAATTTCCAAGAAAATCCATGAACTCCTACACCAAGGCCTAATTAGGAAAAGTATAAGCCCTTTTGATGTGCCTACTATTTTAGCACCTAAATAGGGGAGAAATTGGAGACTTTGTACTACTTCAAGAGCCGTAAATAGGATTACCATTAGGAATAGGTTCCCAATACCTAGGATTGAAGACCTAATGGACTATTTAGGGGAAGAAAGCTACTTTACCAAGATAGACTTAAAAAGTGACTATCACCAAATTAGGATAAGGGAAGAGGATGAATGGAATACAACCTTCAAGATCATAGAAGGTTTGTATGAGTGGCTTGTAATTCCATTTGGCTTATCAAATACCCCATCTTCCTTTATGAACCTTATGGATGAGGTATTGAAGGATTACATTGGTAAGTTTGTTATTGTCTATTTAGATGACATTTTGATTTTTAGTAAAACTAAAGAGGAGCATATCAAACATTTAAAGAGGATCATATCAACCATTTTAGTGCTATTTTTACTCCTCTATTAGACACTATCAAAGGTGGAATGGAGACAAGGTTTCATTGGACTGATTAAGAAAATGGTGTGTTTGAGAAACTAAAAAAGAGGATAGCTACTTTGCCCATAGTTATTCTACCTAGTTTTGACAAGCTATTCATTGTGGAGTGTGATGCTAGCAATGTGTTAATTGGACTAGTCCCAAGTAAAGAAGGTAGTCCAATGGCTTTCCATAGTGAGAAGCTAAATGATGCAAAGAGGAAGTACTCTTCCTATGACCTAGAGTTGTATGTTCTAGTCGAAACTTTGGGGAAGTGGAGGCATTACTTGATTTCAAAAGAGTTTGTGATCTATTATGATAATCAAGCCCTCATCTTCTGCAACCATCAAGAAAAAATCAATAGAAAGCACATGAAATGGGTGGAATACCTACAAGATTACACTTTTAACATCAAGCACAAGAAATGGGTGTAGAATAAGGCTGTTGATGCACTAAGTAGAGACTCCTAATAGTGCAAGAGGTTTAGTTACAAAGTATTGGGATTAATAGCTTCAAGGACCTATATACTGATGATGAAAACTTTGTAGAGATTTACAAGGTATGTAAGGAATACATAAATAATTTCTATTGTGAGTGTTCTAACTAAACTTTGAAAAATGACTTGTTGTTTAAAGGGAGTCAACTATGTATTCCTAGGGGATCAATTAGGGAGAATTGAGTTCAAGAAAAACATAATGGAGAACTTAGTGATTAGTTTTGAGTCATTGAGATAGAAGAACTAGTTGCTAGGTTATGCTTTTGGCCTAAAATGAATAAGGATATCAAAAAACAAGTGGAGTGTTGTGTGGTATGTCAAAAGGCAATGTAGGTCTCTATCAACCCCTACAATTCGTAGCCGTCCATAGGAATGTTTAGGAATGGATTTTTTTGTAGGGTTACCAAGGACCACACAAGGATTTAATATCATTTATGTTCTGGTGGATAGATTTAGTAAAATGGCACACTTTATCCCTTGTAGGATAGTACAAGATGCTTTCCATAAATTGCACACTTATTCTTTAATGTGGTAAGAATCTATAGCTTTCCTTTGAGAATTATTTTAGATAGGGACACCAAATACATGCACAACTTTTAGAAAATTTTATATATCACCCTTAGATAGTTGGCCAACCTAAGGTGGTAAACAGGAGTCTTTGAAACTTGCTGAGGTGTCTTACTAAGGAATATGGATAGATTTGGTATCAACTCATTGGGAAAGTAGAGGATGCATATAATGATAATCAATAGGTCCACTAGTAAGAGTATTTGTGAAATTGTCTATGGGTTATACCCTAGAGGTCTATTTGAACTTAGAAAGATGAGGAATGGTGGACAAGGAAGTGGTTATGATGAGGACTTTTCTTAGTCTATGATGGAATTCCATGAAAGAGTGAGGAAGACCCTAACTAAGAATACTACAAACTCAAACGTAAAATGGATGACAATAGGAGAGAGGTACACTTCAAGGTTAGAGATCTTATGATGGTCCATTTGAACAAGTAAAGGTTGCTGAAAGGAGTCCCTCATAAACTTCAGATGAGAAAATTAGGACTTTGCAAAATCTTTGCCAAATATGGAAACAATGTCTATAAGGGCGAACTACCTAAGGACTTTGGACTAACACCCATTTTCAATGTTGTAGACCTAGTGATGTACATAGGTCTTATCCTAGATGTTTTTCAGCAGCTTCAAAATGTCATTCAAGTAGTAGAAGACCTAAACTTAAATCCTCCACCACCTAAAAGAGAAGATATGGTACTTGACTCAAGAGTTTAGAAAAAAACTAGGACCAAGACCTACTTGGAGCATCTTATCAAGTGGCATGGTATAGATGATGCAGAGGCAAGTTGGATTAAAGAGGTAGACTTCAAGAAGCTTTGAATATATGCCAAATTACTTAATCCAAAGGTGGATTAACATTTTTTGTTTTGGGGAGTATGGTGCTAGAGCACCTAGGCCAATTCCTAATCCTAGTCCTAGGTTTCTTAGTTTGGCTTGTACTAAACTTAGCCAAATCAATTAGATGAGATTTGGCCTTAGAAGTTCACTATTAAGTTTTTTCCTAGGTAGAGTTGACTAAGTTCAATGCACTTTAGGTTTTTAGGTTTTTCTTTCTTTGTATTTCTTGTGTTTAGGTTGTTAGGGATTATGTGTAGATTATACCCTAAAATTTCTAGAGAAGGTATGGCTTTGAACCTATCTTGTCCTCTATGATGTTTTTACATCCTTTTGGCATGGGTTAGAGGTCCTTCATTAACACATGGCCAAAAAGTGGAGAAAGATGTAAAAAATGATGTTAATTATTTCCAAAGTTATCAAATAGGGAAAAATGGTCAAAAGAATGTGAATTGATGTTGTGAATGATAAACCATGCCTATGTTGTCGATAAAAAGTGGTTAGTTATGTATTATCTTTGATGTTGCACAAAATGGACCATATCATTGTCAGAGAGTGTATGTCGAGCTCAATTAGATGATGCAAAAAATTTCTTTTTTCTACCAAGCATTCTAGTGTTTTTCTAGTTCAAAAGATAGTCTCTACCAAGTTCACTTGATCATCAAAGGAAGGATCACAAAAGTTGTGTGTTAACCAAGTTCACTTAGCCAATGAAGGAAATGATTGGCTAGAACTAGTGATAATTAAGTTTACTCGGTTACCAAAGGAAATTGGCATATATGTTGTTTTAACCAAGTTCACTTGGTTAACATAGGAAAATCAGTTTTAAGTTAGTGCCTACTGAGCAGGGTCAGCTAATGAAGGATTTTCTTCTTGTGGCATATTGATTTTAATTAATTGGTTTGTTGGTTCTAGCCAATTGAGGAGATGAATATTAATTATTCTAAGATGTATTCAAGCCAAATAGACAATATGTAAAGATATAAGTATAAGGTCAAGTTATGGATTGAAAGTGTGAGTGTGAGATATTGAAGATTAGAAGATTAAGAGAGGAAGCGAATTAGAATGATAAGCAGAATATCCTTATTGAGTTGTAAAGATACATTCAATCAGAAATGATCAAGTATACAAGCCAGAATTGAGATCTCTAATCAATAATATAGTTATATAAAAAATTAGGTCGTTTCATTATTACTTTCTAACCATTGTACCGGTGATCTAAATATCTTAACCAAGTTGGCTTGGCAACTATTTTTAAATTCTCTAACATGATGCATTTCTAGATTAAAGTGTCTAAAAACCTATAATAAGGCCACTCCTAATAGGGTGATTAAATCCTCTAACAAGGTCACACCTAATAGTGTGTTTTTATCCTTTAGCAGAGCTGGCTCCTAACAAGGCTCACTTCAAAAGTGTGAAAATAGTAACTAGTTACAATTGGTGGTTTTTTTTCCAAATTGGGTTTTCACATTAAATATTTGTGTCACTTGTGTTCATGCTATTTATTTTATGTGTATGCAATTAAGTTACAATTAAGGTTAATGACAAAAATATATGTATAATCAGTTATTACCTAGTCACAACATTTTTCTAGTGTTAACCGAGTGCCTATGTGCATGCCGAGTAACAACATAATACAATTTAATAAAGGTTTATGTTTTGATTTCTATTGACATCTAAGAGATCTGGGATTTATTTTAGAGGTAACTAATTCACCTCTCCCCTCTCAGTTACTCCTCTTATATTTCCAACAATTGGTATCAGATCTTCTTGGTGCTTGTAGAGAAGGATTCAAAGAACTAAGCTAAAGATTAGGATGTCTTACAGAAAAGAAAATGCCAAGTTGAATAGAGATAACTTTGCTACATGGTAGGAACTGATGAAGTTATACTTGGCAATCATTAGTGATAGGTATAGTGCAAGGTAGGAGAATCCCTAGAGGAGATGTCCTAGCCCCCAACAATATAACCACATAGCGGAAACACAACACAGGATAATAACAATACAAGATATGATACCAAATCACAAGTCTTTATTTGTAAAATAACTATTTACGTGTAATATTCTTGGTTGAAAGGCCTTCTGGGTTATAGCCAAATACAACAACAATTACAATAATAGTTCTACAAGATCCCACAAGATCCAATCCAAACCCTAGCTAGTCTAGATCTACAATAAGATAAGTAAACTAAGAAGAATCCACACTTGTACCCTCAGGTCCACCAAGCTATTCTCTTGTTCTCAAGCCACAACCCTATCTCTAGTCACAACTTACAACTCCACCACAATCCTGCTATAAACTACATCAAATTTGGTGCTCTATCTATAGACTCAGGAAAGCATGTCATTCAACTGCTCCCAAAATTGTTGAACTAAAATTGCTGCTAAACTCTAAGCCTAAACACTCTATTTATACTTGCTAAAATAGCTTACAGAACATTACAAAATAGAAAGACCAACCCAACAACAGTTTGGACACATCCTAAGACAAGATCTTATCATAAATGTCATGAAGAAAATAAATCCCGCAAGTCATCTCGCACCAAAAATGTAGAAAACACATCCAAAATGTGAACACTTGGCATCAATAGGAATACTTAGCACATGAAGAACCACTTGGCAGATGAAGATTCACTTGGCACATGAGGAGTCACTCGACACATGAAGAGTCACTTGGCACATGAAGAGTCACTGAACAAACACTATGGAACTTGAAACACACTATAGAGTAAAAATGGGATAACATGCTAACCTAAGTGTTAACACAACATGGGATAACCTCAACTTGGCTTAAACTACAAAATTACTAGCACTCAGATATTGTTGTGATTCAATAGAAGCCAATTAGCGAGATAACATGATAGTCAAGATGCTCCTATATCAAACCCCCAGGTAAATGGAAAAGTGTGTCCCACACTTTGCTGCCCAAAGATAGATCAACAACCATCTTCATCTTCACCAAAGGCTTCCACTTCAACAAGGACAAGAAAACCAATCTACACATCATCCACATCTACACCATTCTATCAAACACCAAAATCTTAGCCATCCAATCAATATGTTCACTCCAAGGAAAAAACTAAACATAATGCTTCATTAGCAAACCCTCATCCACAATAGCAACTAGTGAATCCACACCAACAACAAAAAAATCCATAATAGTAGTAATATGTAGATCTCCATCAACACATGCTAAACTCACAACACCAACAATCTCTTTGCTCACAACAAGATGCTCTGCAACATACAAGTCACCACCAAAAACAACCAGATCATCCATGATCAAGTGCTCTAAAATTTCCATGTCAAACTCAACTAACTAATCATGAAAATCAATCTATATTCCAGCATCAATAAGGCTAGGAATATCTTCAGCAATAACTTCAAGTTTCTTTATAGGTTTTGTATCGAACTCCACAAATTGATCAACAAAACCAACCTCTTCCACCTCAATCTTTCCATACCATCTTTTCTCATGAACAAGTCTCTTAACTAGCCATACAACTCTCTCCTAGATTGGTAGACTCCAACTCCACAAACATCCATAGAATGCCTTCCTCATCCCATCCTTATCTTAATCAGCCAAGCTAGCTTCAAACTAAGCAAACACCTCCTTAGGTCAATTAGCATAACTAGCTTTAAACTAAGCAGATATCTCAAAAAATTCCTCTCCACCACATCACAGAGATTCACAATCATCTTAGGGTGCAATCCTCTTGGAGCCATCTTCAAAGATCTTCATAAATCCTCTACAAAAAATTCTTCCCACACTCCTTGTCTTAAAACTGAATTGTTTGCAAGTTAGATCACAACCTTCCACCTTGCACAAACAATTAGGAACCAAATCACAAGTCTAGGAATACAAATGTACAATACAAAAACTCTCTATGATCATGCCTCAATAAGATTAGTCTTCCATCTTTGTATACATTGATCTGTCTACAAGTTGTCTACAATTGCAAGTCAGAACCATGATCTGCCACCTCACAACTAAGAGATCTAGGACTCTAGAAAGAAAATTCATCACCAAATCAAGATCTTCTTAGATCTACTTCTCTAACTCAAATCCTGGTGCAAACTGCTACAACTTTGGTCATCTATCTACATGCTCAGGAACAAACTTCACTTTGATACCACCTAGTGCAGTGCAAGGTAGGAGAATCCTAGAGGAAATGTCCTAGCCCCCAACAATATAACCACACAACATAAACACAACACAAAATAACAACAGTGCAAGATCTGATACCAAATCACAACTCTTTCTTTATAAAATAACTATTTACATGCAATATGCCAGGCTATAAGGAATTCTAGGTTACAACCAAATACAACAGTAATTACAATAATAGTTCTACAAGATCCCACAAGATCCTATCCAAATCCTAGCTAGTCTAGATCCAAAACTAGATAAGAATACCAAGAATAATCCACACTTATACCCTCAGGTCCACCAATCTATTCTTTGGTTCTCAAGCCACAACCCCAGCTCTACTCACAACTCACAACTCTAGCACAATGCTACTATAAACTACCTCACATTCGTTGCTATGTATAGGGTAAGGCAGGTGAATCCCTAGAGGATATGTCCTAACCCCCAACAATATAACCACATAGTAGAAACATAACACAAGATAAAATCAATGCAAAATCTGATACCAAATCACAACTCTTTCTTTATAAAATAACTATTTGCATGCAATATGCCTATCTATAAGGCCTTCCAAGTTATAGCCAAATACAACAGAAATTACAATAATAGTTCTACAAGATACCACAAGATCTAATCTAAACCCTAGGTAGTCTAGATCCACAACTAGATAAGAACACTAAGAAGAATCCACACTTATACCCTCAGGTCCACCAAGCTATTCTCTGGTTCTCAAGCCCCAACCCTAGCTCTGCTCATAACTCACAACTATAGCACAATCCTACTATAAACTACCTCACATTTGGTGCTCTATCCATAGACTCGAGAAAAATCACCCTTTAGCTACTCCCAAAATTGTTGAACTCAAATTGCTGCTCAACTCTAAGCCTAAACACCTTATTTATACTTCCCAAAATGGCTTATAGAACATTTTAGAATATTAAAAAATAGAAAGGATGATCCAACAATAGTTTGGGCATATCTTAAGAGAAGATTTTATCATAAATGTCATGATTGAGATAAATCCTACAAGTCATCTTGCACCAAAATGTAGAAAACATGTCCAAAATGCTAACACTTGGCATCAATAGGAACACTCAACACATGAAGAGTCACTCTATACATGAAGAGTCACTTAGCACACATTATGGAACTTGGCACACACTGTAGAGTAAAAATGGTAGAACACACTAACCTAAGTGTTAACATGACATAGGCTAACCTTAACTCAGCTTAAATTACAAAATTACTAGCACTTGGCAATTGTTGTAACTCAGTAGTAACCAATAGAATCAGTGGGATCACACAATGGCTAGGATGCTCCTGCATCCATGATTGAAGTTTGAGGTATCTAAAGAATGGATACAAAGCTCCTATTGGAACACTAAATGTGAAGTAGATTGCTGAAATGAAAAATCATAACATCATGATGATTGACATTGCATCAACCCTTGACTATGCCAAATTTGATGAAGTCAAAGAATGTGCTACTACTCATGAAATGTTGACTAAACTGGAGGATATCTATGGAGGTGATGATAATGTGAAAAGAGCTAACCTAGAAAGATTGAGAGGTCAATTTGATCAAATGAAAATGAGAGAAGATGAAAAAATTGCAAAATATGTTAAGAGGATCAAAGCCAGTGTTAGTGCTATAAAAGCCTCTGGAGGAACAATCAAAGATGTGACAGTGGTTGTTAACCTCATAATGGTTTTTGACACTTGAGTTCCAACACACTTAATCACATTCCAGATCAGATACTAAGTACACCATGCATGCCGAGTCACAACAAATGCTGAGTGATCTTCATGTGCCGAGTAGTTTTCAGATGTCGAGTGAAGATCAGATACCGAGTGAAGTATAAGTGCCGAGTAACACAAGTGCCGAGTGTTAACAAGTGCTGAGTGTTAAAAAGTGTCGAGTAACACAAGGCGCCGAGTGTTAACAAGTGCTGAGTAACATAAGGTGCTGAGCTACTCAGGAAATAGCAAGTGCCGAGTATCAGCAATACTTCAGGAGCCGAGTAACTTAGTATATCAGCATAAGAGTTTGTAATTGCACAAACTATGATGCAAATAGTTTTTACAGCTGACATAAGGTAAATTTTGAAGGATTTAATTATAAGATCGAATCTTTTATTTTTTCTATGCAATCTTCATGCAGCCAATAAGAAAAATGATGAAGGCATGCAACCAATAGAATAAATGCAAAATAAACAGAAAATGGAGATTGAATATGGATCGTAGATCCATACCTAACCCTAAATCCTCAAATGTCTTTATAAGGAAGATGAAATTTCATTTGTAAATATATGAGTGGATATACAAGGGTGCACAGGGAAATCTATTTTCAGAAGTGAGGGTTATCAGATCACAAAGGATCAAGATCAGTGAAAGCGAAAAGGTGCCTGCATTCAACAATCAAGCATTGTAATCTATCAGGTTCATTGTACCTAATACTCTCTAGCAATTGTATTAGAATGAAAATCCTATGGTGATAGGTTAGCTTAATAGCTATTTTGTAAATGCTTTATGTAGGTGATTAAATCCTTTAACAGGGTGACACTTCATGTTAAGTGTTTGTAAATCCTCTGACTAGGTCACTATTAATATAGTGTAAAGCCTTTAATAGGGTAGGCCTTTAACAGGGCAGACCATCAGAAGTGGTTGAACAATATTGCTGCAGTAATTTTTGTGGGTATCATCCCCACCCCAGTTTTACCTTCTTATTCTTGGAGGGTTTCTGGGTTACCAAATTCCAGTGTTATGATTTGTTGATGCATGTGTTTAATTTCATGATTACTTGATGTATTTACATGCATGCAATTTACTTTCAGTTAAAAGTTTTATTGGCTAAAGTGTGATACTTATGATTCACCCCCCCCCTCTCATAAGTACTCTTTCCATGTTTGAATATTCTAACAATTGGTATCAGAGAAAATTCAGGTTCTCACAAGGAAAAGCCTGACAACTTGGAGGGAAAGATCTAAAGATGGAAGCTTTCAAACTTGAAAAGATCATTGAAAATCAGGCGATAGATGTGCAACTTGCTTTGCATAGCTTGGAGGAATTTAGAAACAAGTTGAAAAACTCATTAAAAAAAGGAAGGATCTAGCCATAGCTGAAAATGATATACACTACAAGGAGATTGATACAACCAACATATTTTCCAACGGAGATACAAAAGAGTTTGATGCAGCAATAGCAGAACTGATGGAGAGAAACAAAGTTCAAGCAGATGAGATAAGATTTCTCAAGATGGAACATGAGTCACAGGCCATAATGATATGTTGAATCACTGAACACAAGAAAAGAGGAATTAAAGATAAAGTGATGATGGAAAATGACAAAAGATATCTTGCAAACAGACTTGAAGAAAAATGTACTGAATTGACAAATATCTCAAACATGCAAATGGATACACTTGCCCAAATGATGAACCTTCATCATGAACTCAATGCAAAAGATATTGAGATCTCTACTTTGAAGATGCAAAATGAATTGAACAAAGAAAAAGAGGTAGCAGAGAATCTCAATAAATCAAGTGAAGCCATCAAGTATTTTGAGCAGTTGCTAAAATCCCCAAAATCTGCCCATGATACATCACGACTAGGATACAAAAGCACTGAAGTTGGGGAATCATCAATACATGCTGAAAAAAGAAGTGACAAAGGTAGGAATTCAAAACCCACTTGTCATCACTGTAATAAGAAGGGGCATACAACTAATGTGTGCAAGAGTAGAAGATTAAATCAATCAAACACACCCAAAAATAAGAGTTTATGTCACAAGTGCAATATGCAAGGACATATGAAACAAAATTACAGATCCAATGTCCCAAGGACTCAGAGATTTGATGGACATTGTTATAATTGCAAAAAGTATGGACATAGGGCATTTGAATGTAGATCAAAACCTATGTGGACATCAAATCAACCAGCAAAAATAGAAGGGAATGAAAGTCATTATCATTGGGATCACAACACCAGGTACAGTTGTTATTCTTGTCAAGAATATGGACATATACCACAAAACTGCATAAGAACACATTTCAAACGAAACTACAAAAGATGGTTGAATCAAACTACATGTTTCAGTTGTTTGAAAATTGGTCATATCAGCAGAATCTATCCTACAAGATCAAAGGCACCCAAGACTGAAGAAAACAAAAGAAAACAAAAGATTGATGTCGAAAAGATAAGGGGGAAAATGAATAATACTTGGAGAATGAAAGATGAGTGCAACACATCAAGTAGAGGGATCACTTCACCCAATGGGGCAAGAATCCAGCGTATCAAGCAGACTGCAACCACATTCAACACATTTTTCATCGATCTTGAGGTATTTTCATTTGTGCCGAGCTACGTAGTTTCATATCCTTTTTTTGTAAAAACCCTAGTTTACATAAATGGTGTCAAGTTTCAAGAAAACTGAGGAAAAAGAGTCTTTTGAAGTGCAATTAGTTTCAAATGAGGTCAAGCAACCTGATTTTTGTCTTATTCCTGAAGTTGCCTACAAAAATGACCTAGCCGGAGCTTTCTCCCATATTCCCCCAAAAGTTATAATGGTTCAAGACATAAGAAAATGTTACAACTGTAAGATAGGTGCTCTAATAGACATGGAAATAAGACAAGCCTATGAGAAACTATGTGTAGATGGATTTTAGAAAGAAGAATTCAAAATCGTTGAAAGAAAGGGTTTGACCCAAGTTTTAATCTTTCCCACCGTATTCAAAATAGAATGGGCTAGAAATGTACTAAGCAAAATTCATGGTGGAAATTTGTGGTTAGAAGATATTCCCATCAAATTGACCAAAGAAATTATACATAGAGTAATAGGGTACCCAACCCTAGATTGGTACAAAACCCTGAGAAGTTAATCAAAGGAGGTTATTGAAAAGAATATTGGTGCCCAGTGGAACAAAAGAGGAATGACAATTCACACCATAAAAGATCCTCTAGTTGAGTTTTCTGTTAGAGTCATTGCCTATAAATTCTATCAATCCAGTAGACTCAACAGTGTACCATGTATTGCAGTAGATGTAGGCTACAAATTGGTGAAAAAGGATGATACTTATGATCTTGCAGAATTGCAACTACAACAGATCAATGAAAACCTAGGTGCCATAAGAAGAACTAAGGGCACTCAATGGAAATTTGGAGCAATCCTAGTGTGCATATTCTTTTATGTTCAAAATGAGTTTCCTTCTTTTGGAAAAGTGGCATGGAGGAATGACAAAACCATCATTGCCCAAATTAATGAATACATAGAGAAAATGGGAGAAAATTTTGATACCTTGATAACAAGCTATTTTGAGGATTTCAAGAAATCCATGAAGCAAAGATCAAGGATACCAACTTCCTTAGTGGAAAAACATACTAATGATATATGTTTCTTAGTTGACATTGATTTTACCTATATTCAAGCAGTTATACCAAGGGTAAGATGGCTAAGGTCATTTCGATATGAAATTAATATTGATGAGGCATCTGTAGCAATAAATGTATTATTAGAAAAAGAAATAGATAAAAGTGCTCCACATTTTGGCACTTATGATATGGTAAGATCAAAGATAAACATGGAATTAAAAACTGCTTCCACATTTAAGAAGAAAGACAAACTATTAAAGAAGATTAAGAAGAAATTTGGTAAAGAAATTGAGGCTGAAGAAAAAGAAGAAGAAGATGATAGTAATGATGAAGATGAGCAAGAACAAGGGCCAATGGAATTCACACAAGCTCTTGGAGAAGACAAGGAGGAAGGTGCAGAGGAAGGAGTGAAGGAAACACCAACTGAAGCTGAGCCAAAGAAGAGAAAGGCAACAAAACAACCTCAAGCTAAGCCCAGATCAAAGAAAGCTGCCACACCATCACCTCAAAAGCCAACAACACGAGCATCAACAAGGGCCTCCACTCAAAAGGCTAAAGAAGAAGTTACAAAGAAGAAACAAATCAAGGAAACACAGGAAGAGATGAGGAAAAGAAGAAGATATGTGGCTCAACCTGACACTGATGAAGAAGACCAATTTGAAAAGGTAGGCCATTCTTCAGTTGATACCTTATGTAAAAATATTGGAAATGGTGACTTAAGTAATTTACATAAAGTTGATTTCAGTAAATTTAATAAAGATGAATAGAATAGAATAGAAGAAATAGTTTATGGAATGATGGCACAGTTCAAGTACACTCCACTTGAACTAGATGGTCAATTGCCAAAAGAACTGTCAAAAATTGTAGAAGACAGATGGCATTTTCGTTTGAAAATGGAGAAGGAAATGAGGGAATCAACCCTAGCAAGTGTATTGCTGGATTTGACTAGGGAACAAGGAATGCAGTCAAAAGGCACAATAATAGGTTTACACCTAAATACAGGGCATTCTTCATACTCAAAAACATGATGGAAGAAATTGTTCAAAGAACAATGAAATCATGGAAGAACTTGTACAAAAATATTGAAGATTTTCTTGAAGAAGAATATAAGGAAGAAGTTGCTGTACCAATAGAGGAGAGGAGAAAAAGGAAAGAAGATGAAGAAAAGAAAAGAGAAGAAGAGAGGAAAGAAGAATAAGAAGAGAAGAAGGAAGAAGAAAAGAAAGATGGAAAGGAGGAAAAAACAGAAAAATAGGATATAACGGGAATAGCTGAGCAAGAGCAACAACCAGATCAGAGTGTGCAAGACACACAATTGCCACCCCCTAGCCCTCCTCAAGCATCCTTCTCACCTGCAGACACTATAACTATTACTGATGTTCCTGATACTTCTGGTCAGAATATCAATCCATTAACTGCAGAAGATCTGAAAAGAATTCTTGACCAATCTACACAACAAGAAATATTATGTACAGATCCAATATTGATCAGTATAGATGAATTGCAAAAACTATTAGAAAGTATAGTCAAAGATAAGGTGAATCCACAAGATCCATCTTCTATCATCTCAAAAACTACTAGTAGTCAATTTCAAATACCAACAAGCATAGTAGTTGCAAGACAAAAGCCAAGTGCAGATGTAGAAAAAGAAACAGAACAAACAGGACATACTATTACATCTGATCCTACAGCACAAACACAAGGTGCACCACTTCCTAACATTACAATAATTTATCATTGTAGACAGAAGGAGGAGGAAACAATGAAAACACCTAAAGAATAGGATGCAATACAAACATTAATAAATTTTCCTACCTTAGGAACTCCTTCACACCAGCCATTGCAAATATCTTTACCATCATCTAGTACTACCAGAGTTGCAAGGGTACTTCACTATGGAGACCCTGAATTAGATGAGGAGATAGTCATACCAAGCTATGACTCAAAATCAATAACCATTGATCAAATCAATGAGGTGCAAGAAGCATTGAATAGGGGAAAAAGACAGGAAATACTTAGGAAGGAGTATAAACAAAAGCAAACACTATATGGGATTAAGGACATCTTTATGGATGCCTTCAGTCTGCAATCACCAGATGAGTCAAAGCATATCATGGAGCAACTAACAGATATTGTTGACCAGGTGACAAATGAAGACCTAGAAACAAATGTAAAACTTATGGAATGGTTAGAAAGAAAATTTCAAGGGAAAGTGAATGAGAAAATATCAAGTCAAATTGCACTTTCACAAGTTGAATTGGAAAAGCTTATTGACAAAGTGAAAAAGGTACTTGAGAATATATTCTCATTGTACAAAAAGTTGTGTGATTTTTCATACTTCACACAAGAAATAAGCCAAAAGATATTGAGCTTGGAAAGAAATTTAAACATCTCAAGCATGCAATTACCAAATGATCCAGCTCAAAGTGAGAAGCATTTTGCTCAATTGCTTCACACTCACAAAGAAATAGTTGTATTAACAGTAGATGAGGCTAATATTAAGGCCAAATTAATACAGCTCCAATCCTCCATTACCCCACATTTAGAGATACTCCATAAAGAGCAAGTATATGCTGAAACTATTCTCAAGAAAGACCCAAATCTTTCTACATCAGATGGACTTATTCATCTTGCTGCTGAGACTGCCATCCAACATAAGTCACTGGAAATTGCTTTGAACAATTGAGATGCAGCTCTTAGAATGATTATGGAGGTAAACAACACATTTTTGGCTAAATATGGTCTTAACCCTTAAACATTCTTTGACATAAGTGTGAAAAAGGGGGAGTTAAAAACAAACATAATAGGGGGAGATACAGATATTATGAGATGAATTAATGGAAGAAAAGATACAAAGGAGGAGCTTGATACACAGATAAGGCACAATCAACTCAGGGGGATTTATAAAATTTTTGAGGTATATATTGTAAGATTGTAAGTTACAAGTTTTGATCAAGTTTTCTTTAAACTCTGTATATACCAATCAGATTAGTAAATGTACAAATAAGTTTAGTTAAGTGTTTTTGTCACTCATGTCAAAGGGGGAGATTGTTAACCTCATAATGGTTTTTGACACTTGAGTGCCAACACACTTAATCACATTCCAGATCAGATACCGAGTACACCATGCATGCCGAGTCACAACAAATGACAAGTGATCTTCATGTGCCAAGTAGTTTTTAGATGCCGAGTGAAGATTAGATACTGAGTGAAGATCAAATACCAAGTGAAGTATAAGTACCGAGTAACACAAGTGCCGAGTGTTAACAAGTGTCGAGTAACACAAGGTGTCGAGTGTTAACAAGTGCCGAGTGTTAACAAGTGCCGAGTGTTAACAAGTGCCGAGTAACACAAGGTGTCGAGTGTTAACAAGCGCCAATTAAAATAAGGTGTCGAGCTACCCAAGAAACAACAAGTGCCAAGTATCAGCAATACTTCAGGAGTTGAGTAACTCAGTATATCAGCATAAGAGTTTGTAACTGCACAAACTATGATGCAAATAGTTTTTATAGCCGACATAAGGTAAATTTCGAAGGATTTAATGATGAGATCCAATCTTTTATTTTTCCTATGCAATCTTCATGCAGCCAATAAGAAAAATGATGAAGGCATGCAACCAATAGAATAAATGCAAAATAAATAGATTGAATATTTATCGTAGATCCATACCTAACCCTAAATCCTCAAATGTCTTTATAAGGAAGAAAAAATTTCATTTGTAAATATATGAGTGGATATACAAGGGCACATAGGGAAATCTATTTTTAGAAGTGAGGGTTATCAGATCATAAAGGATCAAGATCAGTGAAAGCAAAAAGGTGCCTGCATTCAGCAATCAAGGATTGTAATCTATCAGGTTCATTGTACCTAATACTCTCTAGCAATTGTATTAGAATGAAAATCCTATGGTGATAGGTTAGCTTAACAGCTATTTTGTAAATCCTTTATTTAGGTGATTAAATCCTTTAACAGGGTGACACTTCATGTTAAGTGTTTGTAAATCTTCTAACTAGGTCACTATTAATACAGTGTAAAGCCTTTAATAGGGCAGGCCTTTAACAGGGCAGACCATCAGAAGTGGTTAAACAATATTGCTGCAGTAATTTTTGTGGGTATCATCCCCACCCTAGTTTTACCTTCTTATTCCTGGAGGGTTTCTAGGTTACCAAATTCCAGTGTTATGAGTTGTTGATGCATGTGTTTAATTTCATGATTACTTGATGTGTTTACATGCATGCAATTTACTTTTAGTTAAACGTTTTATTGGCTAAAGTGTGATACTTATGATTCACCCCCCCTCTCATAAGTACTCTTTCCATGTTTGAATATTCCAACAGTGGTAAGAAAGCTACTTAGAACCCTTCTTCCCATCTATGTAATTAGAGTGTCTACTATTGAAGAAATGATATGTGATCCAAATAATAAAATAATTTTTGATGCTCTAGTTGGAAGATTGACTGCATTTGAACTAGACAACTATGATAATTATACTCCTAATTTGAGTAAACTAGAGTTTGCATTTGAAGCCAAAGTATCACTCAAGAAGAAGGTGGAAAATCAAAGGCCAAACAATTGGAAAATGAAGAAGAGGAAGAAAATTCTGATAATGATTTTGAAATTTTTGAAACTCTACCTGTAAGAAGATATTCCAAAGGTAGAGGAAAGTATAAAGATAAGATTTTTCTAATATTCTTCTCTTGTAAAGAAGTTGGACACATAGCTACAAGGTTTCCCAACAAAGATGAAAAAGATGAAAAGATTCACAATAAATACAAAGGCAATTTAAGAACTTGAAGGATTACAAGGACAAAGGTAACAGATCTTGTTTTATGGCCAAAAATTTACATCGTAGTGAAGAAGATGAAATGGTTTATATTGTTGTAAATGATGAATCTGATAATGAGGGAGATAAAATGACACTTATCTCTCATGTTAGGAAACATGATAAATGGGTGATTGATAGTGATTGCTCACATTATATGAATGGTGACAAAATAAAGTTTGAAAAATTAGAACACTATGATAGTGGAAGTGTGAGGTTTGGAAACAATGAACCATGTTGCATAAGAAGAAAAGGTTGTATCTTACTAACAAGTGAACTTAAATGTGACAATTATTATTGGGTTGAAGGACTTAAGAATAATTTACTAAGTATGGCACAATTGAATAACATTGGATTCAAGGTAGAATTCATGAATGAGAAGGCCAAGTTGTTAAATGGAAAAGGAAATCTGGTTGGGTCTAGAAATCCAACAAAAGAAAACCTATTTTATCTAAATCTCAGTGAAAGTTCATGTTTTATTGCTCATGTAGAAGAAAGTTGGTTATGGCATAAAAGTTTAACTCATGTGAACTTTGACAATATAAACAAGATAAGCAAGAAGAAAAGAGTAAGAGGTATCCCTAGTTTGAGAAAACATGATATGGGTCTATGCAAGAATTGTTAAATTGGAAAATGGGAAAGAAAATCTTTAAAAGTAAGGACTATCATTCTAAAGAAGTCTTGGAGCTAGTCCATACAAACTTATGCAGACCTATTAGAATAGAAAGTTATTGTGGAGATAAGTATTTTATTCTTTTTGTTGATGATTATTCTAGAATTATGATTGTAATGTATCTAAAAGAAAAATTTGAAGCACTTCAAAAATTTAAGTGGTATTTGGCAAGAGTAGAGAAAGAAACTGGAAAAAAGATGAAGTTTCTAAGATTAGATAAACATAGTGAATTTATTTCCAATGAGTTTAATGAATTATGCATTGAGAAAGGAATCAAGAGATAAGTATCAACTCCTAGTACATCACAAAAAAATGGTATAGCTAAAAGAAGGAACAAATCTATCATGGATTGTGCAAGAACCTTGATGATAGAAAATAATGTTGCAATCAAATATTGGTAGGAAACAATCAATACTATAGAGCATAACTTGAATAGAGTATAGTTGAAGAAAGACTCAAACAAAACTCCTTATGAAATATGGCATGGCTACAAACCTAATGTAAGTTACTTGAAAGTATTTGGTAGAAAATGTTATATCTTGAAGGAATCTAGGAAAGGAAAATTTGATGTAAAAGATGATGAAAGAATATTTCTAGGATACTCCTGTAGAAGTAAAGCATATAAATGTTTGAATTTATACATTCATAAAATCATAGAAGGTGCACATGTAAGAAGTGATGAGTTTGCTAAAAAGAGTGAAGAAGAAAACAACAAGGAACTTGAGGATTACAAAAGATTTTTTTATTATGAACTTGATATAGAACCAAATCAAATAGGAAGTCAAGAGACTTCACCTTTCAAGTCTCCAAAATCCCCAAGATCTACAGAGTTGTGACCAGTGCAACCCAAGTCAAAGTTTGAAGGACCTGAGTCATAGTCAAAAGCTATTGAGCTATTGCAAGAGAAAACTAAGTCAGATGGACCCGAGTCATAGACAATGGGACCTAAGGTTGATACAGAAGACCATGATGAGATTAGAGGAATGAGCTCCAAATCCAAAGTACCTATATTAGCAAGATATGTTAGAAGGCATCATGCACCTAATTAGATCATTGGAGACAAGCTTGATG
Source organism: Cupressus sempervirens (assembly GCA_028749045.1). Lineage (NCBI taxonomy): Eukaryota > Viridiplantae > Streptophyta > Pinopsida > Cupressales > Cupressaceae > Cupressus > Cupressus sempervirens. The sequence continues at coordinate 629,708,309 of CM053793.1, forward strand.
GTACAATGACAAGGAAAAAATTAAAAGTACATGTTTGTTTGCTGAATTAGAACCTAGAATAGTGAAAGATGCCTTGGATAATGAAAGTTGGATTGAGGCTATGAGTGAAGAAATAGAATAGATAGAGAAGAATAAGACTTGGACTCTTGTTCCTAGACCCAAGGATAAGAATGTAATTCTTACTAAATGAGTTTTCAAAAATAATTTGAATGAAGATGGAGAAGTTTTCAAAAAATATTTGAATGAAGATGGAGAAGTGTCCAAAAACAAAGCAAGGTTAGTATGAAAAGGATATTCTCAAGAAGAAGGTATTGATTATTGTAAAAAAAATTCTCCTATTCCAAGATTAGAAGGTTTTAGAACTTTACTAACATATGAAACATATAGAGGATTTAAAGTTTATCAAATGGATGTAAAATCTACCTTCTTGAAAAAGTTTACATAGAACAAATAGAAGCTTTTGTAGATCTTGAAAAAAGAGACATGATCTATAAATTACACAAAGTATTTTATGGTCTCAAGAAAGCTCCTAGAGCTTGGTATGAAAGACTTCACAACTACTTGATAAAGATTGGTTTTTAAAGAACAAATGATAACAATAGTCTATTTATCAAAGAAGGACTAGATAAGAAAATTGTGTTGGCAGAAATTTTTTGGATGACACTTTATTTACGGGAAATGATGACTTATCTAAGTGATTTTAAGAAAAAATGAGTAAATAATTTGACATGTCCATGTTTGGAGAGATAAAATTCTTTGTTGGATTATAGATCTAGTAGAATAAGAATGGTATATATATTACTCAATGCAAATATATCAAGAAGATACTAAAGAAATTTGATATGGAAGATTCAAGACCAGTTGGAACACCTATGTCCACTAGACATAATCTTTCCAAAAATGATGATTCCAAGGAGGAAGATTAGACCACATATATATCAATGATTGAAAAATTGCAATATGTAGTGCACACAAGTTCTGATATTGCATTAGCAATTGGTATGGTAACAAGATTCTCAGCAAATCCAAAGGATAATCACGTGATGGGAATCAAAAGAATCATGAGATATCTAAAAAGAAATAATGAATATCAATTATGGTATAACAAATGAGTTAATTTGGAATTGAAATCCTTCACACATGTAGATTGGGTAGGAAGTGTTGATGACAAGAAGAGCACTGATGGTGGAGCATTCTTTCTTGGCAAAAGACTAGTGTCTTGGACGAGCAAGAAGCTAAATCGTATCCCTCAATCTACATCAAAAGTAGAATATGTGGTACCAATAGTTAATTTTTCTAATATTATTCAGTTCAAGCAGCTATTGGTAGGTATGAATATAGAAATCAAGGATCTAGTGTTCATATTCTATGATAGCACTAGTGCAATCAATATATCTAAGAATCCTATGATACATACCGAAACCAAGCACATTGCTATAAAATATCATTTTTTGAGAGAAATGGTACAAGAAAAAGAGGTAAGATTAGAATATGTGAATACTAAAGAGAAAATTATAGATATATTCACTAAGCCATTACCTAAGGATGCATTTTCATATCTAATAGGTAAGTTAGGGGTCATTCCCCTATTTGAAGCTCACTAAATAAAGTTTAGTGAAGCATAAACGAAAGCATGTTGAAGATCAACCAGTTGATGTAATATTGAAAAAGGGCATATTAAATATAAATCAATACAAAAGGTAAACTAATATTCTCTAAAAAAATTCTTTGGCATAAGATGTCAAAGACAGATAGTTTGTTGTCATGTCATAGAAGAAATTAGAACTAATATCAAAGAGAGAGAAACTAAAGGCAGAGTGAGTTCACACTAATAGAGGGAGTTCTCAAGGATAAGAATCAAAATGAAACTAAGGATATGTTCCTTACTTTATTATTTCCATAAAATTTTATTTTATTATGACATGTTGTGTTGCCATCAATGCCAAAGAGGGAGATTGTTGAAAATAATTGGTTAATTGTGTATTGTCTTTGTGAGAATTTGGTATAGCTTTGATAGCATGTAAGAATTTTCCTAGGGTAAAAATTCACCCAAAAACTAAGAACTCAAACACAAGCACAACTGTACACCAAAAATGGATATGATCAATTAATTAGAGTATGTTCTAAAACATTGCTCTATTTAGTATGTGATGTTCAAACACACTAGGAGTGCCTGTATATAAAGGCCTCTCAGGAAGCACCTAGAATGTCACTAGAAAGAACTATGAGATAAGATAAGCATCATTACAACTAAGCACATGCCTTATCCATCGTTCTAGATGAGTGGATAAGAATGAGAAGGTTGTAGACACAATGTGCTTAATTAGTGTGCTAACTCTTGTGTTGTAGACACCATGTGCATAAAAGAGGTGTGGACTCTTGTGTTGTCAACATGACAACTCACAAGAGTGCACATACTCCTAGCTGGCTAATAAATAAATAATAAATAATATGCATTAACCTAAGTAAACTTAAGTAAGTGTAAATAGTAAATACTTATTTACACCAACACCCTTCCTTAAGTGAAACTTAGGGGAATGCCCTTAGGCTTACGAAAATTAGGATGAAGTGCAAGATGAGTCTCAATTACTAGGCCATGTTAGGTACCCATGTACATAATGAAAATGCAATCTCTCATAAAGCAAAGAAAGAGGGAAAACCTCATGGAAAAAACCCTCCCCCAAAAAAATAGATGAATAGGGATGCATGGATGGATCGATTAATCAAGACCCCCCCATTACAACATAGATCCAATATATACAAGAGAAAAATGGAGAATGAAAAAACCCCATAAGAGGAAAAAGTCCCACCCCTAAAAAGGAGAAGAAGGAGATGAGGTAGTTCCCCCCCTAAAGGTAGTGTGTTGATCAGTGAGAAATGCTTTGACATAGAAGTTGATCCTTAACCTTTGAATGATGTTCCTCCCCTTTGGAAGAAACAAATGCAAGGGTACAAAGGAGATGTTTCCCCTGTATGGAGAAGGAATCTCTAAGATGAAAGGTGTCTCTGAAACCTATTCAAGTGTCCTAGTGTTGATACTGATGATGACTTCCTACAAAACTGCTAAGAAGAAGTGCAGATCTAACAAGGAGTGATGTAGAACCTATTTAAAAAGACCAATAGTCTTCTCAAATGACAAGAAACCTCTTGTAGATGTTGTACATAGGTATCCACAATCACATCAGCCAGGAAAGACTAGTCATGTAGAGAATGGACATGAGGATTAGAGTCGGCCCTTGCAACATTTGTAGAAGGATCATCCTCAGCAAAGAGGGGTAGTAGATCATCAAAGAAGTCTTCCAAATCTATTGTATGTTACTCCAAGAATAGAGCTGAAATGTTTTGCAAGAAGTCATCACTTGGAAGACAAAGTGTACCTTGTTGTGCTAAAGTACATGAATTTGTCACTACAAAAATGAATGAAGTATTCACCTCAAAGAGAATATGAATATCCTCAAGAGTGTCTCCCACATATTCAATGTGAGACTCCATGAAAAAGCCTACAAGAGTGAGAAGGAAGTCTTTGCATGAAGGTAGAGTAGGAAGACATAAAGGGTCCTACTGTACTTAATTTGAAGCATCTATGGCTGGAACAAGATCAATAGGAGCAACAGGAGCTGGAGGTGTTATCTCATCTAAAGAGGATGCAACAACAACTGGAGGTAAGATATCCTCTAGGAATGGAGGAATGTTTGGATCTCCATACTTCTCCCAAAGATACATCCAATAATCATGAGGTGGCCATATCTTGGCAACCAACTTATAATAATCAGAAGAAGAGAGACTAGTAAGAATGATACAAATCAATCTACCAATATGTTCCTGTAATTCATCAGTGATCAAGTCAAATGTTAGAACATAAATAAGAAAATACTTTGTTATGTTCTCTTCTAAGATGATCAAGAAGTGTATCACTCCATGTGTGATAGGTTCTTTTTTTCAACCTAGGTCTAATGCCATGCTGACATGTGAAACAATACTCCTCCATGATATCAATCTATGAACCTCCAAAAAACAAGAATAATCAATCAAAGAACCCCCCCTAATGTATGATTTAGGCACTTGATACCCACTTGCCAATTTAGGGCCAATTTTTGAAAGCAATATTTTTGTCTATAGAACCTATAATCTGATTTCAGATCTAGAAAGTAGACAAAAAAATGCACTTTAAAAAAAAATGGAAATTGATTTGGAGTTCAGATGAGCTTGTACTAAGCATTTTAAGTTGCAAAACTCAAGATTTGTAAGTTGCAGAAAACTTCAAGAATAGAGATCTCAATACACCTACACCAATGTGTAAATCATGAAATCCTACCCCAAAACAAAAAAAAAATTCTTGCAAAAAGGAGTCCGTATGAGGGAGATATCGCTGTTTGAAAATCGTTGCTGCTGTTATTTTTTTTGAATCGCAATCGCGCCTCCAAAATTCAAATGGCTCTAGATTTTGTCTCAAATGTTTGGTTTGGATGAAACAAAATCCAATTTTAGGGTTTTTTGACATTTTGAATGTGATGCAAATATCTAATTTGTAGCAGCAAGCACCAATCTTCACTTGCAAAAAATCAAGAGATAAGATAAAAGCATCTTAGGAAGCACCTAGAATGTCTATAGAAAGAACCAAGAGATAAGATAAGCATCATTACAACTAAGGACATGCCTTATCCATCATTATAGATGAGTGAATAAGAATGAAAAGGTTGTAGACACCATGTGCATAAAAGAGGTGTGGACTCCTGTGTTGTCAACATGACAACTCACAAGAGTGCACATGCTCCTAGGTGGCTAATAAATAAATAATAATAAATATGCATTAACCTAAGTAAGCTTAAATAAGTGTAAATAGTAAATACTTATTTACACCAACAATTTTTGATGTTACACAAAATATCATATCATTGTCAGACAGTGTATGCCGAGCTCACTTGGGTGATGACGATAGATTCTTTTGTCTACCAAGCATTCTAGAGTTTGCCTAGTTTAGAAGACAGTGTCTATTGAGTTCACTTGGTCATCAAAGGAAATATTGTAGAAGTTGAGTGTTAACCAAGCTCACTAGACTAATGAAGGAAATGATTGGATGAAACCAGTGTTAATTAAGCTCACTTGGTTACCAAAGGAAAATTGTAAATATAAAGTGTTAAGTAAGTTCACTTGGTTAACATAGGAAAATCATTTTTAAGTTAGTGTCTACCGAGCAGGGTCAGTTAATGAAGGATTTTCTTATTTTGGAATATTGAGTTTAATTGATTGGTTTGTTGGTTCTAGTCAATTGAGGACATGAATATTAATTATTCTAAGATATATTCAATCCAACTTGAAAATATTTAAATATATAAGTATAAGGTCAAGTTATAGATTGAAAGTGTGAGTGTGACATATTGAAGATCAAAATATGAAGCTAGGAAGTAAATTAGAAGGATAAGAAGAATATCCTTGTTGAGTTGCAAAGATACATTTGATCAGAAAGGATCAAGTATACAAGCCAGAACTAAGATATTAATCAACAATTCAATTGTATCAGAAATTAGGTCATCTCATTGTTACTCTCTAACCATTGTAGTAGTGATCTAAATCTCTTAATTGAGTTGGCTTAACAACTAATTGTAAATCCTCTAACAAGGTGACATTTTTAGATTGAAGTATCTAAAGACCTCTAACAAGGCCACTCCTAATAGGATGATTAAATCCTCTAACAAGGTCATACCTAATAGTATGTTTTTTAACCTTTAATAGGGTTGGATCCTAATAGGGCTTACTTCAGTAGAATAAAAAGAGTAACTAGTTACAATTGGTAGTTTCTCCCAAATTGGATTTCCACATTAAATCTTGGTGTCACTCATGTTCATGTTATTTCTTTTATATGTATGCAATTAAGTTAAAATTAAGGTTAATCACATTAATATCAATATAATTAGTTATTACCAAGTTACAGTTGATTCTCAATGTATGCCGAGTTATAGCATTTTCCTAGAATTAACTAAGTGCCTATGTACATGCTGAGTATTAGCAGAATACAGTTTAATCAATGTTTATATTTTGATTCGTATTGACATCTAAGGGATCTAGGGTTTATTTTAGTGGTAACTGATTCACCCCTCCCCACTTAGTAAATTCTCTTCTATTTCCAACATAGGAATCATAAATGAGCCACATTGGACCTACTTGGAAGGTTTCAATTGATAGATGATTGAAAATTGCAAAAAATTCAAAAGTTGTTAGCAACTTTGAAAAGTTACATGACAACATTTGAGCAAGAATTGAACATGTCATGGATCAAAGGTTGATGGTTACTCTAACTATCTGAGGCATGTTGTTAAACTTATAAAACCACAAAAGGAACCCATTCCAAGGGTGGGAAGTTGTAATAAAAAAAGTTTTGCAAGTGGATCCATGAACTCTAGATTCAAAAGTTGATAGTTTTTATCATTCCATGTATAGATCAATAGATTGAAAGGATCATTTTGGTGTTTTCATCTTTTTGTTCATATTGTTATTGTACTTTTTTTTCTTGGAGTTCAAGTTTATTAGAGTCCATCTACACATAGTTAGAAAATCGCTTGTATATAGGTTGTACATTATTTTTTCTTTGACAATTTTTTGGAAAATGGATACCCCATGAATGCTCGCTATGGAATCATCATGGCTTTTGGGGATATGGAAGTGGAGCCCTTGCACAATGTACATAGAAAAGGAGATTCTTGGAAAATCTTTTCAGCTATTTCTAAAGAGTTGCCCTAGGCGAGCCTTTTGTACATGGCTAGGTGCTCATGGTGATAGCAAGTGGAATTTGGTAGATTGAATGTATTACATACTTCAATCTAAGAGATAAAGAAGGAGGAGGGATGCGTAAGGAAGTTATATATAAGAGAATACATTCCCATGACAAGATTTTCTTGGGTATTTATGAAAGCTTTGTTGATGATGATAACACTACTACATTTGAGGTAAATTTTTGAACTTTAATTTCAACCAAAGCCTTTTTTGGGCTTGTTCAATTTTTTTTAATTTTTATGAGCCTGATTTCGTTGAAATTTTGACCAAATTGGGCCAATAAACAAAAAAAGAAAAAGGAGCATGCGTGATTTATCTCACAATTTGAGCATTTTGGGCAAGAGCTAATTTGGAAGTCTATGTGTTTTGAAGGTTTGCATTTTGAGGCATGGAAATTGGAGATAAGGGAGGACTTTTGATTCTAGGGGGATTTTCTGGATATGGATTATTGTTCATTTATCGAAGACTGTGAGATTTAACCATGTTAATCGATCCTCACAGAGAAGATGTGGATGTGTGCTTTGGAAGTCTGTGAATGTGAGATTCAAATGTGTGCTTTGTAGCTAGGTCTGTGAGTGACATGAGTTTGAAGGTGTTTTCCTTCACACATTTGCTACACATTTCTTCAATATTCTTGTCTATTCACATAGGTAGAGTTTTATTCTTATTCTTTCTATAACATTAGAAATCTCATTAAATGGATTCAATTGTTTTTCAAGTAATTCACACGATTGAGAACTTTCTCTAATCAATAATTTATTTCTCTCCCCACATTGTTACAAGTTTATTCCTGGAATACCATGTTTTTATTTGTGATTTATTATCATCAACAATTTATGGGCATATAAGGTTACATGAAGTTGTCATAAAAGTCACAAGCAGTTGTCACTTTTGGCTGGTGGGTAGGGGTATGAGATTCCTAAACCCTATCTAAGAAGGTTCAATGACGGGTAAAAGCACAGACCTATGTCACCCTTTTGTAAAGGAGAAGGCTAAGAAAAGTATAATTGTTCATCTTTAATGAACTAAAACTAGTATTATTATTTAGAATTTAAAAATGAGGAAAACTAATGAAATGTGTAGAAATGGTTGAAGTTTAAGATCATAAATTTTAATAATTATTTGGAATAAGAAATGATATATTGTCATAATTTATATATATAATTTTTTAGTTGCTAAAAAATTCTCAAAATAAGAGGCTTAGTTCCCACCACATAACTATACGGAAATAAAGTTATTTACATTTGAACTCAGACTATGTTATATAGATAACACATATAGCTAGAACATTTAAAAAAAAAAAAAATTGACTTTAGACCTATATTTTCTCCTTTATAGTGATTCAAATTTCAACTCACCTAAAATAGATAGTTTTCATTTCTAACCAAATTTTTCAAAAAAAAAAATTCTAACCAAAAGAAAAATTATACATTCTAAAAGATGACTCTCTCCTCTAGAACATCATATAATTTTCAAATTTTTTTCATATGATTTAATATTTTTTTTTGTTTCTCAAAATTGACATCTTTTTTAGTGTTAAAATACATGCTTTTAAATTTTTTAAAATATAATATATTGTATCTAATTAAAACACTACAAAATGTATATGAAAATATTCTTTATTTTCCGCTCTATAAAAGGTGTTTATATTTTACTAAAAAAATATCATAAAAAATAATAAGAGGTATTGAAACACCAATTTTTTGAAATAATTCTAATTCTTTAGTAATCAGAGACAAACTAGTATAAAACATACATTTAATAGACATTTCCAATTGGAAAAGTGTGAAACCATATATAACTTAGCTAGAATGAATTTATCTAGATCATATGTTTGAGAAAAAATAATTTTTGGATAGAAATACTCAAATTTAGTCATTCTAATAAGTCATCCTGAAAGGTGACACATCTTTGTACTTTTACCCTAACAAAGTGAACCCAGATTATAAAGACAATGCGGAAAATTTTCATCATGGTAAACCAATATGACAAAAGGTAGAGTGTGTAGAACTATTTGGCTTCCTTTTAAGTATTATGTCACTTCAATATTGCAAAGTCATGTTCAGATTGTGGTTTCACTATGAGCATACAAATAGCTACACAAGTATGCATGATAACATTGGACTTTTATGAAATCATTTCTCTAGTACATTCTAGAAGATGCAAGTAAATACATGTCTAATAGAAGTTTATATACATGTAAGGTTCAGTTCCAGAGCATAACTTATATTGTAGTCATATTTAAGAACTTGGTCATTTGGTTGTGTTTTGTGCCTGAAGAAGAAACTTTCACTACATCTAATAAAAAATATAACCAAAATTCATAGCAATGAGTGAAAGAGAAATCTAAAATTTGTATGATTTTTCAACTCAAAAGGATTGAACAGAGACTCTATGACCTTGCTGGAGGATATTTTTGAAAGGGGAAAAGTTCAAAACATAATTCTATTCATTTCTTTAGAATCATCTTCTCTAGTTGTCTACTTTCACTATGATGTAGAGTGCACATAACATAAACTTAGGTGACCTTAGTAAATCTTCCAACATACATTGATATGTTGTTCAATGTTGATTCAATCTTTCACTCTTCCTTTCCTAGGATTAATTCTTACTCGTAGGGTCTACCTTTCTTTGAAGACATAGCAACTCATAAGGTGATGATTAACATCCTAGGGCTCTCTAATCTTGTTCAAATGATGTATTTATCCTAAACATCAACAATCAAAATACCTTACTAAGTTTGGACACACAAACTACAATTTTGTGGCTTTTAGCCTTCTTGCAAACTAGGTCTATCATATCAGTTTCCTCTAAACCAAGGGTAAGGTTGTCGACTTATGAAATTTTGAGAGGTATTTAGTCTACTAAAAATTTCCACTTTTACTTCCCCAAACAATAAGTACCAATCTTGCTCCTACAACACAAAAAACTTGCAAACAACAATTTAGTGTAATTGATCAAGTTAGACTAGGGCTTGATAGAAATACTTCCAGTTGGGTCCATGAGATTGATCCAATAGTTTGTTAGCATTTTGTAGAATTATTTTTCTCCAATATATTAGGATATTAGGACCCACAACCTCCCTATATTGTTACCATGCTCAAATAGTTCATTTCCAGGCTAAATGCATGGACTTATTTAGCATAGGGCATCAAATTAGAATAAACAAATAACCTTCCCCTATCCTAGCCTTTTGGAATCATGAATTATAGTTTCCTAAATTTCATTTCACCAAGTGGAACTAAATTCTAATTTTGATCTTGCAAGTTAGGGCCACATCTTTGTTTCAAATCCTGAATTTGAGGGTTTTAGACCTATGTTCACACAAAATGATGTAACTTCCTCTACAGAAAACAAAATTGATCAAAACTAGATGAAAATGAAAGTTGATTCACAACTCCAACTTCACATAAACTTTATTTTCTTTAACCAATTTTTACAGTGTCATACAGAATAAGTTCCTTCAAAAAAATAGGTTTTTCTTTCATAAAATGTTGCTATAGTCCATACAATTTGATGATCTACTTATGGAAAGATTTTGTATGCCTTAAATATCTTCAACTAATTGATTCAAAAAAAATCTTTATTTTTATGAACATTGGGAAGTTAAAATGCCTTTTCATGATAACTTTCAAAATGTTGCATAAGTAATTTTTGCTATTTTTGCCAAATATGATAACTTTTTGCATTTTGACTCCTAATTGATGTGAAATGATTCAAAACCCTTAGGAATGGTGGAAAATACATATCTATGGAAAAAAAAACTTTTTTTCAATTATTAGACTCTAAAACAAACAAAACAACAAAATACATCATAGTTGACTAAGGACTCTTTCAATTTATAAGATGACCAGAAAGACCCTTGTCCACACAAAAGGATAAAACCAAGACACAATGCATGATGTCAACACATCACATCCATATTACATCAATAAAAAATAAAAAGGAAACTCTTCAAGGAGATAGGCATAAATGCCTTGCACCACAACAACTTAGGTTGAGGAAGGATACTTATATATTCAATATGTTTGGCCTTATTCTCAACTTTGTGAGCTTGTGACGTCAAAATTTTATTTGGCTTGAACATCAGGCACATATTGAGACATAGTGTGTGGATTAAGAAAATTTTGATCAACAATTAGAAAATCAATACTATGGCATTTTGGATGATATACTTAAGTGCAACATTAATTCATTCAAATTAGTACTATTTGTCATAAAATTGTATAGGCTATGGCTGAATCAAAATGATCTTGATAGGAAATGTATTTCACATGATAGTGGATTTGTTGGAATTACAAGTACAAAGACTAAACTTGTAAATTAGTAATTTAAACTTGGACCCATAAAACATTCACCATTCATTCATCATATGCATTCAATATGCAAAATAAAATAATGTGTAAAGCATATGCATTTAAATCATGTAAACATGTAAGAAATTACACACATAACATTAGATATGATCACCCAAAAACCATCCAAGTGAGAAGGTAAAAATGAGGTGGGAATGACACCCACAAATCTTCACTACTATAGTTGTAAAGTGTATTCAATTAAGGTTACAATGTTTTGACCATGAATCATGGTATAACCTGTGAAAGGTCTTCCCTATTAAAGGCTTATAAAGGTTGTTAGGTCTCACCTTGTTAGAGGATTTCAATAGCTTGTTAGAAATGTGCCTTGTTAGAGGACTTCAACTTAAAACTAAGTAAGCACCTTGTTAAAGGATTTCATACAGCCTGTTAGGACTACTTTGCTTAAGAGATTTAACTGAAATCACCTTTTAAAATGTTTCACCATAGATCATGCAATTGGCTCTTTTTTGCGTGGTGAAAAATCACCTCTACACAATGTCTAATTTATCCTTGACAATCAAATGTCTCAATTTTGTATCCTTCTATCTATCCTTTGTTCTTCCCTAACTAATTCCATAGTTCACTCTTGATTCTAAGTCACCTTGAATGCTCTACAAACTATCTTGTTTGCTCCTCCATCCATAAAGACTTTAGGGACTCATCCTCCTTAAGAAGACATAGGTGGCTTAGGGTTAGGTATGAATCTACAATTGAAATTCATCCATTTTGCTACTTTAACCTTCCATTTTTCTAATGGGCTACATGCAGTTGCATAGGGAATCTAGATATAATTCATCCGTATCTCCAAAAGATCATAATCTATCCTTAAGTTGGTTTTAAAATGGTTTACATAGTTGTTTGTGCCATTACAAACAAATATTTCAAAACTATATCACTCAGTATATGAAGTCACTGATGCTCAACATGCACTATTATGTATATTGTGACTTGGCACCTACATTACTTGGCATCCACTATTTACTTGGCTCTTGAACCACTCAGCATAGTCTATCTTCTCAGCACATGATTTACTCAGCATAGTCTAAAATTTACATGTTGTGCTTAGTATGTATTACTAGTTCAGCATGAACTAAGTAAATGGCTTAAGTGTGTTGACACTCAATTGTCAAAACCAATCTAAAATCAACAATCTCCCCCTTTGACATGAGTGTCAAAAACGCTTGAATATACATAATCAATCTCAATCTTCTCAAGCATAACATATCCATTACTTAGCTTATATACAAAACTTCAAAATTTCAAAATTCTACAAAAACCTATATACCTCAAAATTCATAACTCCCCCTAAGTTAATGTATCTATGTTGTTTCCAAAATCTATGCTCCCTTTGACTTCAATGTGTTGTATAATACTCTTTCATTTGATATGTTTTGTCATAGCTGATATCTATATGTATTTGCTTGTTGCTTTCTTCAATGTTGTATCTCCCTCATTCTTTATTTCTATATGTGTTTCTATCTCCCCATTTCTTTATTCTACCCCATTTATTGTTATATCTTTCTCTACCTTTATTCTCCCCCTTTTTGACACTTATATCAAATGGGCTATACACTTATAGTGTGTTTTTCCAAAAAGGATTTATGGACATCCATTATGATTTTGAGGACTACATCCCAGTTGTCACATGCAACATCCATTGACTTAATTTGGATTGCAAGCTCGGAAGCAAGGTGCACTAGGCCATCTAAAGTAGAAAGATTGGGATCTTTTTTCAGTAGAGTCTTGGCATAACCTAGTTCCTTGTGTAATATCTCCATGTGTGGGGTAAGGGATGCTTGTATACATGTCAAATTGGCTCTTATGCTAGCCTCTTCCACTATTAGTACAACTAATTGACTTTGTGTTTGAAGCAATGTTATGAAATGCTTCTCACTTTGTGTTGGGTTCTAAAGTAGCTTAGTATTTGATATGTTGAGGTTTCTCTCTAGACTCAAAATATGACTCTTGGTCTCTTGAGTGAAGAGTGTAGGATCACATAGCTTTGTGTACAATGAAAATATATTCTTAAGTACCTTCTTCACCTCTTCAACCTTAGTTGCCAATACAACTTGAGTTAGTGTTATCTCACTAGATATTTTCTCATTCACCTTACCTTAAAAATTCTTCTCAGACCATTCTAAAACTTTTGCAGTAGTATCAAGGTCTTCATTACTAACAGTTTCCTCTATATCTATCAGTTGTTCTATAAGTGGCTTGGTCTCTTCAAGAGTTGGTAGGCTAAATGCATCTAAAATTATGTCCTTTATATCTTGGAGTGTTTGCTTCTACCTATGTTCTCTCGCACACATTTCTTGAAGCTTTTTCTTCTCTAAGGCTTGTTGTAACATGCCTATTTTCTCCAATGGCATAGTGTCATAGTCAAAATTTTGGATCACAATTTATTCATCAAGGCTTATGTCTCCATAATTAATTACCTTATCAACCTTTGATGAGCTAGGGCTTGGGACTATCAAGGTCGTCATTACTAACCTTTTTCCATTATATCTATTAGCTATTCTATCAGCGGCCTAGTCTCTTTAGGAGTTGGCAAGCTAAATGCATCTAAAAAGATGTCCTTTATATCTTGGAGTGCTTGCTTCCTTCTATAGTCTCTCCTAAGAATTTCTTGATGCTTTTTTTTCTCTAAGGCTTGTTGTAATATGCCTATTTTCTCCAATGTCATAGTGTCATAGTCAAACTTTGGAATCACAATTTCTTCATCAAGGCTTATGTCTCCATAATGAATTTCCTTATCAACCTTTGATGAGCTAGGGATTTGCACTGAGATTTGTAATGGAATGGCTTCCATGCTCAACTTCTGAAGAAATTGTGTAGAAGGAGTGGTAGATGCTAGTAGGGCTACTAGTGCTAGAATGGATTCCTATTCCTTCACCTTAGGTATTAACTCATTCTCATTAGGCTTTCCTTGATCTATCACTATGACTTGAATTGCACCTTGTTCTTGTTCTTTAGGTATAGGTGAATCTATCTATCCTATTTTTTATTGTCCTATATTATCTTTCTCTTTTTCTTTCTTCTCAATAGTATTAACTTTAATACTTGTATCAACCTTAGTAGATGTATCTACTATTGTTTGAACTAAAGGTTGTGCACATATAACTGAAGGGATGATAGAAAGTGGTTCTGGTGGATTCATCTTTTCCCTTGTGACCTTACTTACTATCTTTTTTTGTTCTTCTACACTGACCAAAACTAGATTTTCAGAGAGTTTTTCTTGGAGTGTAGATTGGTCTAGAATATTCTTCAAGTCTTTAGTAGTAAGTGGATTGATGTTCTGAGTTGATGCATCAAAAACATCATTTATAGTTATAATCTCATTTGTTACACTTGTATCATGAGGAGGACTAACATTAGGCATTTGTGTTGATTAGCTATTGCCTTGTCATCATCTTACTTTTCTGTTTACTCCCCAACTATATTATCTTCCTTGGGTAAGTGCAAGAAGTTGGGTCTCACTTTTGGGCAAAAAGTGGAATTTTTTTCCTATTTTTGAAATTTCTTGTCAATTGATGTCAAAATTTGAGGCATTTAGAGATTAAATATAAAAAAACTTCAGAAATAAATTTTTTTGTGTTCAGAATCTAGTTTTTGAATATATAATTTATTTGTATACCCATATGATAGATTTTTTTTTTTTGGTATGGATCTTTAAAAACCACTTTTTCAAAATGCCTATTTCAGGACCACACCACACTCGTCTATGGATACCATGATTTGACACAAATAAATGAATTTTCCTAAATCCTTTTAAAGGGAGTTACCTAATACACCGAAGATTGATGACAATATTTTTTCTTTATTTTTTATTGAATAATTTTTTTATTATTGATTATTAATTGGCTATAAAGGTAAATTTAAAAACCTCTCACGTATGGACACCATAATTTGATCAAAATATCACCTTTTTCAAAAATTCCTTTTTTTTAACATCAAAAGAATTGTATGTAGATTGATGACATATAAATTAATTTAAGAAAAATTATAAATTAAAAAATTTATTAAAGTTTTAGTAAACTTCAGTATTTTAAATTTAGGTACCACCTTTCATTGAAAAATAATGAAAAAATAGTAAATAAAATCATAGAACTATAAAATTTATATTTTTGGAATTAGGATAGTGAGAGCTCTAATGGGTTTTTGTTTCATAAAAAAATTTGATTGGGAAGACCCTCTAAAAATTATAACAAGGAGTGAATTTGTTAGTTTCATGCCTTAGCCAAATCTTGAGAGGTCAACGCATAGGCTTGGTCTCACCAAGCCTATCCCAAACCAAAATCTGATGTAAAATCCCCCCAAAAAAATAAAATTCTAAATTTTTAGAAAGTGGTACCTATTTTTCACTTTTAAAAAATAGGTACCCATTTCTAAAAAATATAATTTTTTTATGTTTTCAAAAATGGGTACCTAATTTTAAAAAAAATGGGTGCCCATTTTTTAAATTTTGGATCGGGCGCCCGAGCCTAAAATAGATAGCCATTTTTTAAAAAAGGGTACCCATTTCTAAAAGATTTCTTAACCACATCTTCAATGTTATTTTGAAGAATGTTCAGGGCTCTATATTTAGGTGTGAACCTAACTACATATCTCTTGATAGCCTTAGCAATCTGTCCCTTTGTCAACTTTCGCATTACTTGAGCTAATGTGGTTTCGTTGATCCATTTCTCCAAATTTAGACATTAATGCCATTTTCACTCAACAATATCATATAAACCTTTTTGTATTGAGTTGGCTAATTCAAGTGGAGTGTTCTTAAACTTTTACATCATGGCATATAATGCCTCTTCCACCTGATTTTTCTCTTCTTATCCAAGTCTACCAAAATCAATATGTTTCAAACTAGATAAATCTGTATTTCTTTTGACATTTTCACATAAATTTTCAAGATCAGATAAAGGATTGTGAATTACCACTTTAAATTGGTTATTTTAATCTGATTATGTACTTTCTTCTTTGTTTCTTTTGCTCTTGGCCACTTTGTTCTATTTTCTTGGTCTTTACCTTGGCCTTGTAAGTTGTAGCATGTGTGCTAGCTCTAGTGGTGGGAATTGTGGGCTTGGTTGGGCTAGGTTTCACAATCTTCTTTTCCCTTGCCACTAGCTTTGTCTTAGCCTTCCTTTTCTTTGACTCAATAGGAGTAGGCAATTCCTCGACTTCTTCTTCCTCAACACCTTTAGTTTCCTCCTTGGCCTTGTCTTCTCCCATGCCTTAGGTCAATGTAAGAGGTTCTTGTGCTTGTGCTTGTGCTTGTTCTTCCTCTTCATTATCATCATCTTCTTCTTCTTCCTCTTCTTCTGCACCTTCTCCAATTCTTTCTTTCAGCTTCTTAACCATCTTATCATTCTTCTTGAGTGTGGAGGTTGTTTTCAATTCCATGGTGATCTTTGATTTTACCATCTCATACTTTCCAAACATCTTTTCACTTTTATCTATTTCTTCTACTAGTAGTGCAGTGATGGCTACTGAGGCTTCATCAATATTAATCTCATACCCAAATGGTCTTAACCATCTCTCCCTTGGTGTGGCAGCTTGCACAAAAGTGTAAGCATCAACTGGAAAACATATTTCATTATAGTGTTGTTCAACCAATGAAACTTCTTTCCTCATTCTTCCCTTCATTGATTTCTTAAAATCTTCAAAGTAACTTGTCATCAATGTTTCAAAGTTTTCTCCCATCTGCTGAATGTATTCATTGATATGCACCAATATTGACCTATTAGTCTTCCAACCTATAGTACCAAAAGAGGGAAATGTATTTTGTACATAAAAGAATATGCCAACTAGTATTGAATAAATTTATCATTGTGCACTCTTGGTTTTCTTGATATCTCCAAGATTCTCCATTAGTTGTTGTAATTGTAGCTCTGCTAGATCATATGTATCATGTTTCTTTACAATCTTGTGGCCAACATCAATAGTGATACAAGGTACACTATTAAATCTACTAGATTGATAGAATTTGTATGAGATTACACTTACAAAAAAATTCAACAATGGATCAACAAAATTATCTAGTGTCATGCCTCTCTTATTCCATTTTGCTCTAGTGTTCTTCTCAATTACTTCTTTGGACTCAGTTATGAATGTCTTTGGCCAATCTAGGGTTGGGTAACCAGTAACCCTATGAATAATTCTCTTGGTGATCTTAATAGGTCCTCCCTCTATCCATAAAGAACCATCATGAATTCTACTTAAAACAATTCATATCGACTCAATTTTAAACACATTAGGAAAATCTAGGGCTTGTGTTAAACCCTTTTTCTCAAAGATTTTGAATTCCTCTTTCAAATCACCATTATTACATAATCTATTATATGTATCTCTTATCTCCATGTCTCTTATACCTCCTATCTTCTAATTCTAAAACTTTCTTACATCTTGCACCATAATCACATTTGGCAAGATCATTGACAGAGCACTAGAAGGATCTTGTTTATAGGAAATGTTAAGAATGACTTTAAATATAGGTTTCTTAACTTCATTACTAACAAGCTAAACTTTCAAGACCTCCTTCCCGTCAACATTTTTTGAACTAGATGCTATTTTGTCAATCTAGGGTCTATGCAAAATAAAACTATGTAGCTTAGCTTGTGATAAATACCTTGTGAAATCTAATAAACTAGTGTGAGATCATTGACGCTAAAATCTCTGCAAGTGTCTTGAATAGGTTTCTAAATTGCCTTCTACTCTACTTGCTTTTTCTTGAATTTGAAATGGTTAATAATGAGTAGAAATCATCCATCTACCTTTCGAAAACCTTACATTTAATGTTGAGTGCTTACATAGCTATAAGCTCGGCATCAACCAATTTCAAGATCACTCGACAGCTACTATGAGCTTGGCATCAACTAGATAGTCTGGCAGCTTGATATCAACTAGCATTCCACTCAACATACATATGAAACATTTCATGCTCAACAACAACATGAAAAAATTAAATATTTAATTGGAATTTTCAATAACATCTTGCATCTTTATTCATGCTAATGTAGTCTTTTTAGTACTATCTCCTTTGGAGTTGATGTATTATATAACACTTGAATATCAGTCCCACATACATCTTGAGTGCCTACTTTGATGAGGTGTGATCAGCTAACCCATTGGATGAAGTGATCCCTTCTCCATTTGATGTTCTACAATCATCTTTCTTTTTCCATGTCTTGTTCATCTCATCTTTGATGTGTTCGACATCTGCCTTGCCTTTGCCTTTATCAAATTCACAACTTGGTGCCTTTGACCTAGTTGGGCAATGCTTACTAATGTGACCAGTCTTCAAATAGCTAAAGCATGTGGTTTGACAAAACCACATTTTGTAGTTACAACCAAAGTGTGTCCTAATACAATTCTTAGGAACATGTCCATATTCTTGACAATAATGATAGTTATATCTTGTATTATAATCCCAATTATAAAAGTTCCCATAGCTTCTTACCTTTGTTGGCTTGTTTGATGACCACATGGATTTGGATCTACATTCAAAATCTCTATGTCCATACTTTTGAAAATTTTAGCAATATCCTTCACATCTTTGTTTATGTATGGTCTTGGTTCTGTGTTCATGTGCTTGATGACCTATGACAATGAGTCATATTTTTAGTCTAGACATTTTGATTTGTATTCTTGCTCTTACACAGATTAGCAGTACGTCCTTTCTTACCATAATTATGAAAAGTAGGTTTAGAGTTCTTTCCTTTGATATTTCTTTCTTTGGCAACTTTGGATGATTCTCCTTCTTCAGTGCTTGAGTAGCCCAATCTTGATGCATCATTATTGGATCTAGGGGATCTCAATAATTGCTCAAAGTATTTGATGGCTTAATTTAGCTTATTGAAACTTTCAAGAAATTCCTTTTCTCTTTTCATTTCACTCTATAATTGTTCATTCTACAATTTCAATGTAGTTATCTTAATGTCCTCAAAATTTAGTTCATAGTTGGCATTCATCATTTGACTTAGAGTATCCAGTTCTATGTTGGAAATTTTGGTTAGTTTTATTGACTTCTCTTCTAGTCTATTAGCCAAAACTCTTTTGTCTTCTTCAATCATGGCTTTGTCTTCCATAGCTTTCTTCTTCTATTCAACCATTTCACATACCAGTATGGCTTTTGATTCTTGTTTTAACTTGAGATTTCTGATTTCCTTAGCTTTGATTCTATTCTTTTCCATTAGATCTCCAACTATTGCATCAAATTCATTTGATTTTCCATCTGCAAATAGCTTAGTAGTGTCTATCTCTTTGTATTATGTGTCATTCTCTGCAATATAAATTTCTTTCCTTCTCTTCAAGTATTTATCTAGTTCCTCTCTTGCCTCATTCAGCTGATGTAGTATGAGATGTGTTTCAATCTCCTAGTTTTAAATAGTCTTTCCCAACTTGTAGACTTCCATTTCAAGATCTTTCCTCAAAGTTACAAAGCTTCTATTTCAAAGAACAAGGCTCTAATACCAATTTTTGGAATTACAAGTAGAAAAAGTAAACTTTTGGGGCAGTGAATCAGTAGTTTAAACTTGGACCCATAAAATTTTCACCATTCATTCATCATATGCATTCAATATGTAAACTGAAATAACATGTAGATCATATGCATCTAAATCATGTAAACATATAAGAAATCACACACATAGCACTAGATATGATCACCTAGAAACCCTCCAAGTGAGAAGGTAAAATTGGGGTGGGAATGACACCCAAAAATCTTCACTATTGCAATTGTAAAGTGTATCCAATTAAGGTTACAATGTTTTGACCATGAATCGTGGTCTACACTATGAAAGGTCTTCCCTATTAAAGGTTTACAAAGATTGTTATGTCTCACCTTGTTAGAGGATTTCAACACGGTGTTAGAAGTGTGCCTTGTTAGAGGACTTCAACTTACAACTAAGCAAGCACCCTATTAAAAGTTTTCATATAGCCTATTAGGACTACTTTGCTTAAGAGATTTGACTAAAATCACCTGTTAAAATGTCTCAACATAGATCCTGTGATTGGCACTTGATTGCTTGATGACAGATCACCTCTACACAATGTATAATTTATCCTTGATGATTAGATGTCTTAGTGTTGTATCCTTCTCTCTATCCTCTATTCTTGCCTAACTGATTCTACAATTTTCTCTTGATTCTAAGTCATCTTGAATTCTCTGCAAACTATCTTGTTCACTTCTTCATTCATAAAGAGTTTAGGGCTTCATCCTTCTTAAGAAGACTTAGGTGGCTTAAGGTTAGGTATGAATCTATAGCTAAGATTCATCCATTTTGCTACTTTAACCTTCCCTTTTTCTAATTGGCTACATGCAATTACATAGGGAATCCAAATATAGATTCCTCCTTATCTCCAAAACATTTTAATCTATCCTTAAGTTGGCTCAAAAATGGTTTACATAGTTGTTTGTGCCATTAGAAACAAATATGTCAAAACTATGTCACTCGGCATATGAAGTCACTAATGCTTAGCATACACTATTCTGTATACTATAACTTGGTGCTTGTATTACTCTGCATTCACTATTTACTTGACTCTTGAATCAATCGACATGGTATAACTTTGGCATGAACTAAGTAAATGTCTTAGTTGTGTTGACACTCACTTGTAAAAACAAATATAAGATCAAAAATATTTACAATGATTAATACAAGGTCATTTGAGCCAAATGGAGATAAGCCCTATGTTCTTCCAAGCCAATGTGAGCAAGTGTTTTAATTTGGCATTCCACATAAATTGGATTGGTCATTTTTTGTTAGACATGATCCAAGAGGAAGGTTGGTAAAGTATAATATGATGGAAGAAGATATTGAGGAATCAAAAGATGAAGTAAATGATGATCATGAATGAATTTTACACAATGAAGAAGAAGAAGATGATGATGATTCTGATGATGTTGACAATGATGGTGATGATGATGACAATCATGATCATGCTAATGAAGATGATGATGATCAAGGTGATGATGGTCATGATGATGATGGTCATGATAATGGTGATTAAGATGATGATGATGCCAATTAAGATGGTGGTGGTGATGATGATGATCAAACTGACAATTACGATGATGGTGATAATGATAGTGGCATGGATGAAGATGATGATCAATGACATGATTAATGAAATTTATGATCAATGTCAAGTATGATGGGGTCATGATTTATTTATAGAAATTTGTTTGAATTTTTATTATGTGTTGAACTATATTGTCATGGAGCGAGGCCTCACCCAAACCATCATTGTACAGATGACATATTTGCATTATGATACTTCCAATTTTCAACATTTTGATACACTTTTGAGACTATTAGGTTATGTCATTTTAATATCTACATTTTGATAATCCGCACATTAGGACCTAATTGATATAATTAATGATTCAATTTCATGCTCTAAATTATTTAAATTGCCTTAATAGAAAACTAACTTTGTATAAATGCTTGAAATGTCAAATTATAATGTTAGTGTTAAAGGATAGATTTTGTTATTCAATAGACCTAATATTGTGAATGGGATGATCAAACACATATGAAGGAAACTTTATGACATGATAGAATTAGATTATGATGTGATGCAAAATGTTAACTTGATTATGATAATTTATGATATGTAGATAAATGTTAATTGGATTATGATGATTTGTCATATGCAAATAAATGTTAATTTGATTATGATAATTTATGATATGCTGATTTTGACATTCTAACATTTTGAATGATTAGGTAAGGAAATTTAATTGAATTATATTAATACAGATTATGTAATATTTGAAATTATATTCACTTATGACATATATTTTATATGACATCCTTGGACTACTGATGCTCAAGTTTAATGTGTAGGAAGTGAAACCATGGAAATTATGGGGGAAACAAGTTCCAAACCTATGTGAACATAGTTAATCAAGGTGAATCTTTGGAAGATTCAAACACCTCATAGTGAAAGTATTTTGATTCATAAATGTAAGTTTTCTTGTATGTGGAGATGTTTAATCATAAATATGCATTATGGACATGTCATGGTGATGTGGAATGTACTTTTATGTGTCACTTGACACTTGTGGACTTTATGTGTAATTGACATGTCATTTAGGGTTTTGGTCATGGTGGCATTTTGCCCTAAAACTAATTACCTTGTTAATGAGTAAGTAAACCCACTTGAAAAGGGGTAGGATGGGTCACAATCAACGGAAATTCGAATTTAGACTTGGCTATTGTTTTGAGGGGTCATTAGTTGGTCCCAAAGTGTCTTTCATGTGAAAATGAGTTTCCCATATGATAATATAACATGTTAGGTACCTAATTTTGACTATACTAGTGATGAGACAACCTAGGGGGCCCCTTTCCCCATGCATTATTAAATCAATTTGAAATTGGAAATGTCACATGTTTTCTCTCCCATGTTTCCACTAAGTCAAATATATAAATATAGAAGTGGCTTGTTTTTCTTGATAAAATAGTTAGTGTGAAGGCCTTATTAGATAGTCTTGGAAAAACTAGAGGGGTGTTCACCCTCTCTCTAAGTTTAGAGATAGTTAGGGTTTTGGAGGAAGACTAAGGGATCTCTACAAAAACTATCATTTCCTTTAGCTTGGACCAAGGTTGGTGTTCAGACCATGACCATGTTCTTTCTTTTAGCATTGTATAATGAATCTATAAGCATGGAGTAATTGTTGTGGCATCATGCATTGTATAGTGAATCTTGGTATTGTGGATTTTGTTATTTTGTTGTGATGGTGTGAATGTGTATTGTGTTCATGTAATTTTCTTGGATTTCTTTCTTGATCTTTTTATTTTGATTTGAATGTCACGTGTTGTTATGGGTGTGAGGGCTTCACTCACCCTTTGGGAAGGGAAGAGAATTCTAGGGTGAAGGGCTTAGTTGGGATTGAAACAAAGCTGAGAACATTGAATTATGGGATCCATTGTATTCCATGTTCATTCATATTTTTCTTTGAGGGTGATAATGGAAATATGGTGTAGAAAGGAAGTTAATGGAGTATGGGCTTCAAGGAAGCTATACATGTTGGTAGTATGTTGGAGGATGTTGGTGGAAGCCTTGAAAGGGCATGTAAATTTTTTGATTTGTGAAAAGCCCTGAAAGGGCATGAATTTTTTTTTATTGTAGATATGGTATCATATGGAAAGTCTCCTTTTTGAAAGCACGCCTTAACCCTATGTTCAAGGTTCCGTTGATGAACCATTGTGAAATACCCTTGGGATGGGATGTTTTGTGTTATGTGATACATTTTATGCATTGGAAAGTGATGTGTGGGTGAATCCCATTTGGACTTTGTTTCCCTTGCTTGGTGGGTGGCTTCATAGAAGCCTAGGATGGGAGTTGAGCGTCCATGGTTCCCAGTTTTGCGTTGTTGTGTGTACGTGGTGGAAATGAACATCATGAAGGAGTTAGGGTTTTCTTCTCCTTGGCAATGTTTAAGAATCAAGTGTCGTGAAGTGAACAAATTTTCCCATGTCATCTTGTAGTTGTGTTTTGTTATCAAATATTTATTATGCTTCCTTGTAATGTGAGAGGGAATGTTTATATTGTATATTGTTGTAAAAGTGAAAGGTGAAATTTGAGATCATGTATATAGTTGCATTTGCAAAGATAGATTGTGTTCCTAGTGGTATAGGAAGGGAAAAATCAATTCATTTAGAAGAGTCCATCTTAATAGTTAGTTCCTTTCCATCAAATCAACTAAGAAAAATATATTCTAGTATGTTGGTATGTGAAAAGTATAAATATCTTATTTCATTAAGCTATTGCTTTGAAACTTAAGTAAGGGATTGAGATATAAAATGTTATTTTTGATCTTGTTCAAGTCAATACATGAATTCAATGAAGAAGATAAACTTGTAGGAGTTAATCATAAAGCTTATAGTCTTATTTCTCTATGATGTTCTTCAAGAGATTTACCAACCTAGACAAATTCAATAAAAGTACAAAGCTATGTCACATTTTAGGCCGACTTATCAGATTGATACAATTTGGGTCTTTCTATCTAAAAAATAATTTTATTCAAATATATGATCTAGAAAAATTAATTCTAGCTAAATTATATACACTCTCACACTTTTCCAATTGGAAATGTCCATTAAATGCAAGTTTTATACTAGTTTGTATCCAACTACTAAAAAAATTATTATTTCATAAAACTGACATTTCAATAACTCTTACTATTTTTTACGATATATTTTTAATAACATATAAATACCATTTTATAGAGCTAAAAGTCAAGAATATTCTCATATAGATTTTAAAGTGTTTTAATTAGACATAGTATATTGTAATTAAAGAATTCTACAAGTACATATTTTAACATTCAAAAAGATGTCAATTTTAAGAAAGGAAAAAATATTAAATCATATCAAAAAAATTTAAAAATCACAAGACGTTCTAGAGGAGAGAGTCCTCTTCAAGAATGTATAATTTTCTTTTGGGTAGAGTAGATTTATTTTTTAAAAAGTTGTGGGAGATGAAAACTATTGATTTCAAGTGCATTGAAATTTGAATCATTATAAAACATGAAATATAAGTCTACAACCAAATTTTATTTTTGATTGTTATAGCTATATATGTTATCTATAACATAATCTAGGATCAAAGGGAATATGTTTATTTCCATATATTTTTGTGGTTGGAACTAGACCCCTAATTTTTAGCATTTTTCAGCAAGTAAAATATTTTCTTTAAAAATTAGGAAAATATATCAATTCTTATTCCAAATAATTATTAAAATTTATAAACCTAAACTTCATTGATTTCTACACATTTATTATTTTACTTCATTGTCAAATTCTAAATAATAGTACCATGTTTATGCCATTGAAGATGAATAATTATACTTTTGTTAGCCTTTTCCTTTGTAAAAGGGTGTCACAAGTTTTTGCTTTTACCTATAACTAATAATAATATAAATTAACTATCCACAAGAATTTCGTACCATGATACATTAAATCAAGGGAAGTGAAGCTAGAAGAAGTCCTAACACAAGGAAGAAAATATCCCCGCTAACAAATCTGTAAATGCATAATAAACCCTCTGGAAATTGTATGGGAGAGGAAATAATTCCCCTCCTAATTACAGACTAATATTTTAATCCCAAGGATATTCCTTGGAATATCCTTGGGTTCCCATAAAATATATCCCCTAAATCAAGTTAAATGTAGGGTAGGAATTTCCTAGACTCGCCTAGACAAATGGTAGTGACGCAAATAATCATGTGACACTCCTTTCTAAAGATAAAATATACTAGACCTATGAAAAAAAAGGGGGACCACTTTCTATACCTTAACACTAAATAAATAAGCCCCAAAGGAAATAGTACTTAACCTACCACCCATTTTCCTAGATGGACAACCAAGACTCTCATACAAAATAAAATATAAACATAGCAAAGTTAAAACAAATAAACAAATGGGAAGACACTTACCTAAGTCAACCACCTTTCTAAATAGTCCTCACACTCCATCACATTACATTTGGGAAGGATCTTTTTGGATTCTTACATCCCCACTTCCCTAGAAAAATGCATGACCTTGGGCGAAAGTGAAAAGGTGAAGTTTGGGAGGAGTTGAGATAAGACAAATCATAATCCCAAGAAAAATGCATTAAGGGACTCCTCTCTTAAATTATTGGGTTGAGAAATCCCAAAAAGGGGACCATACTGAGGAAAACATGCCTCACACATGTGGCACATGATGCATTGGAGAGGCACACCTAAAAAAGGGGAAGGGGTTAGTTGTTTAGGGGGAGGGTGTTAACGATAAGAGGAGGAATGTTATAGTATTTAGGAATTTTTTAAGAATATTTCTTGGAAAGTGGTTAGAAACCACTTAGTAAAGTAGGGAATATATTTTAACAGGCAAATTTTATGGTTCAAGAAAAAAGGGGTTAAAACCTAGGGACTTGTTAATTAGGGTTAGTATTTGATTTGTGTATGATTAATGGGTGTGTTAGTGGTATAGTTAGTTTTATGTTAGTAGTATGATATTTGCAACTAACTAATACTATTAAAATACTACTAGGATGTTTAAATAGATCTATTGAAATATAGAATATATTTCATATAATAATAATATTTCATCAATTCATTTTGTATACATTTAATACAATGAGTTCATAATTAAATAAATGGTGCTCCCTGGATATGAAATAAATATTTGGTAGTTAGAGTAAGTAGGGTTGTATTAGTAGAAAATTTGTAATTGGTATAGGAAAAATTGTGGAGTAATGATTTAAATAATAAAATAGATAATTATCATAGTTGATTAAATTTAAAGAGTTAATTCTTACATTCTAACATTGACATGCATTTTTTTAAATATGTGATGAGGAGCCAATGCTAAAGATGTATTATGTAGAACACTAGGGGTTGAACTATATATGAATTATTCATTAAGAGTGGTGGTCTTGATGTACTTATTGAACATTATGGATATGTACATAGTTTTAATAAAGCTTTTTAATGTACAATGGAAATTGTGAATAATTAGTTATGAGGCATACCCATTTTAATACCATTTAATTATGAGTTTATGGGTTTCAGAAAAATCTAATGCAATTCTCTATAGATAAAATAGTTGACCATGAGGTTAAGTTGCTAAGTCATATTGATATACTGTTATGACTTTGAGAAGACAAAGAGTTGTAGACATTCATCGCTTTCTGAAAGCCATTACTATCTAGCTCATTATTATAACATGAGCCCTAATAAATGTAACATGATCACCATTAAATTATTTATCTTTTGCTACTAGAGACATCAAATGCAACAAATTATCTAGTATTATATATTCTACCAAATCACATGTACATGACACATGGTCATTTACCGACTATCACCTAAGACATAGTTGTAAACATTAAACCAGTCTGAGTACTATTAATTATATTAATTTATGCCAAATCAAACCACTTGAGGTTCATCTTCAATTTAATGGTAATAAGTGTGATACCCTAGTGGTCATAGCTACTACTCGAATACCCTTGTAGTATTGATACCCTCCCTAGCCTAATTAATGCTATGTATAAATAAATTAGGATTAAGGAGTAAATCCAAGATGTTAGGAAACAATATGACTTTGAATTAATGTATTTGAATACTCTTTTATCTAAAACTCTAACAACAACTTGGCTATAGGAGATAAACCTACTTACAACATGTATATGTTAGATGGTGAATTCCTAACTTACCTTCTAAACACCAAAAAAAAAAAAATTACTTGTGATTTGCCCATGAAAGACTAAGCATGACAGATGGAGTATATAAAATGATATTGCATAGCTACCATAGATAAAATAGAGGCAATGAATTTAAAATATACAATGATTTCAATGAATGCATTGTGTAACTTTTGTGTTCTATGTAATTTGTAGCATATACATCATTTAATTTTTTGGCTAGCTTAAGATAAATGATCTACATATTTAATACCTTTGACCATCAACATCAACTTTAGTCCTAGTATGTCTCTTATTTTATGGATTGCAGATATCACCAAATAGGTAAGTATAACATTTAAACCAATTGCCTCTAATTAATATTGACTCCAATATACAATCTACTATTTTATTAATAATTTTTTTTGGTAATTCTACTACTTTCATTTGGCTACTGATTGCTAAGAATTACTAATATTTTTCATAGGGCGACATGGATACACTATAAGGCACAGGTGGGGATGTACTAGCTCACACACCTTCTTCAGTGAAGGTAAACATTAATTAGTTTAATTGTACAAATTAAATAGAATTTTTTTTTGTATTATTATGTTCTTTTCTTTATGCATTTGGAGTTATTTTGATGAAATTTTACTAATATATATGTCACAACTTGATACTTATTGATAGGGAAAAGCAAAAATGATAGCAAATCAAATGTGATCTAAAACACAAGCATCATTTATAGATGACATCACTTGTAGTGTTGAACTCGTATTCATAATCCATAAACTTATAAAAAAATACAGTGACATAATTCTTAACCTTGTCCTCAGGAGAAACCTTACCAAGGAGATAGATGTACTAAAAGAAAAATTGATACTTAGAGTCAATTGTTTGAAGGTAACTAGTAATTACTCTTAAGAAATAATAAAATTTCAATAATTGTTTATATTTTATAGTATCTTATGGATCATGATCTAAAATATTATGTGTTCTTCTTACAAGATTTTGTGACACCTGCAAGACCATGTGGTTAATATGGTGAGGGTTGTAGTGCACAACCTTCATGTAACACTTTTTCTTTACAATATTATAACACTTAACTTTGATCTTTATCCATTACAAATAAAAAATAATAATGTTGCAAATATCTTTGCTAAAAATGTGGCTTTATCTTTTGGACGTCCTTGAAAATCATAGTTTGATTTATGCTCCAAAGTCCATAAAATAATTCCTATGAGAAGACAGAATACAATAATTGTACACCACATTCATGCATCAAATTTCTCCAATACTCCAGTTATACAAAGATAATCCTAATATGCATATGAAAATTTACTATAGTGCACCAAAAAATGGAATGTGAGAATTATGTCTTTCCATCCATAGAAACTAACCACAGCTGAAACTACCATCATTCCATACAGATCATCTATATATACAAGTTCCACAATAAGAAGCTATCCATTTCTCCCTTAGAAACCAATCATTCCATATTGATATGATGAGAGAGTTGGATATGTTGCTCCAAATGAAAGAATCAATACATTACATTCACTTGCCACAAGTGAAACAATAGGAGCAATAACAAAAGATTGTGGCCCTACTAGTGCAACATTATTTATTTTCATCAACATTATAACACTTAACTTTTATTTTCAAATGCTTCTAGATAGTATCCCATTTGATCAAGTTATCCATTGCAAATATCTTTGCTAACAATGTATTCTTTAGTTTAGGATGAAGTTTGGACACCTCCTTCCAACATTTCTCTTATATTGATGAGTGCATTGTCCACAACAAGGAGCTTCCAAACATCTTTGACTATGCCAACTATAACTGGAAAAACCTTATTTTCCTTTACTTTGTAAAGTGCTAATCATGCATTATTATTTTTGTTGGGTGAATTGTATACTAATGGACCTATTTTGTGCACTAATAGATAGACTATAAGTTGATAGAACAATAGAGGCCAAAACTATTGAAGCTAAACCATTTCTTGTAGTAGCCTCTATGACTAATACTAGTTAATTTGTGGGAATATTGTAGCTGAACAAAGAAAACTATGTTTCTGTTAAAATTACAAAAGCTTCCAAGTGCTTTAAAATTATTATTATTTATAGTTTAATTGTAGTTTACTTATACATAACTCATTTTGGACTGATAATCCC
This sequence comes from Cupressus sempervirens, assembly GCA_028749045.1. Classification (NCBI taxonomy): domain Eukaryota; kingdom Viridiplantae; phylum Streptophyta; class Pinopsida; order Cupressales; family Cupressaceae; genus Cupressus; species Cupressus sempervirens. The sequence continues at coordinate 629,737,776 of CM053793.1, forward strand.
ATCATTTTTTTGTAGGAAATGATGTTTTCTTCAAGATCATGTTTTTGAAATGACATTGAAGCTATTTGGACCCACCATATGTAGAAGGTAAGTAGTTTCATATCATTGCTACACTATTTTTCTTTTCTTCCATTTATATTATTATATTAAATTTATTGATGTAAATTTTTTTTCTTAAAAGGTGGAATGAGCAAAGTCCAGAATTCAAAAATCAGCTCATTACAAATTTCGAGGACCTTTTTGAAAAAAATAAATTTGACACTACCCTACTTCTCAAAAGAGCATCCAAACATATAAAGACTACGAGGGACCAATATAGAAGGGGTCTAAAGGATAACCCAAAGTATAAGCATCCCCCTATAATTCCACTGATGGAGTGGAATGAAATAATAGAAGATGGAAACGAGAAAGGCTACATGGTAAAGGAAATGAATGAGAAAAGAGAAAAAGAAGGTATGTCATTATAGTATTAAGTAGAATATAATCATACAATAATTAGAGATCTTTGTAAATCTATAATTGAACATGTTTCAAACTTTTCATAAACTACATGACACATCAAAGAATACAAAAGCAAGACTACAAAAGGTTGGCTAGCACAAACTTGGCTCTAGTGACTATATGAATCTTTAGCCTTGACTTGTAAGTAACAACAATGGAATTTCATATAAATTTGTATTATATAATGTTGCAAACAATATTTTAAATCAAATCATACATGCAAAACTGATGATATTAGCGAAAAAATATAGGGCACATAATTAAATGTAGATCCCATGGATGAAGATTAAAAAATTGTCTTGAAGGAAGGCTATAAAATAGTGGTTGCATGCCTGAGCTAATAATTTGAAAGTTGTACCCAAGAATCTGGTGCACCAAATGAGACATAGGTAAATTGTGAAAATGAGAAAATTTTCAAAATGAATAGTTGAGAAATTTCTTTTTTGTTGTTAGTTTCCAACATAAATTGACTACATAACAATACACATAACATTTCACTATAGCCTTCAATTCCTATCACAGAACTTGGGCATAATGAAGGCCATGATGTGCATCATATTGGTGGAGGTATTAATTTTCTATTGGAAATTAATTACACAATTATGACAATATAGCATCTTCAGTTGAAATTTGACATGTAACCTTTTTTTGAATATTTTAGAGCATGCTAAACATCATGGTGAAGGAGTGGAGCATGTTGCAAGTGTTTAACATGTTAATGTGGTGGCAGATCAAAATGTTATTGTACATGATGTGGCATTGTTAGGTAATAAAAATGCATGTTATGTTCTACTTGTTAATGAAATGCTTGTAACGGTTTAAAAAAAAAAGAAAAACAATATGACAATTTAACCAATTTACTTGTTATTGCAATAGAGCCACCATTAGTCAAGCGGCCTCGTGCTCCTCAAAATAGGAGGAGACATCATAATTTGACATTACATGTGCCAAAAGAGGAGGAGAATGAGGAAAATATTGATGCTCCTATCAACCTTAACCTTAAGAAAGCTAAAAAAAACAAAAAGAAGAAATAATTTTTAAAAATTGCTCTTTGATAAACCTCATTTTATGAGCTTTTTTGGATAATGAAAGAATGTTGTTTTACGAAATTATCTATGAATATTATGTGTTTATATTAATTTTTATGTCATTTTAATGAGTATTATTATGTGTTAATGAAGTCTTGATTAGTATTTTGTATTAATGAGTTTTATATCATATTAATAAATGTTATATGATTGTATTGATTGAATGTTATAGTTCATAAATGGATGAATGAATGAGTTAATGAATGAAAGTATGTAATTAGATGATAATGGGGAATTTAAATTGATATTAGGGGGATGGCGGTGTGTGTTGATCTCAAATTGGTTTTGACTAGTGAGTGTCTACACTTTTAAGTCATTTACCTAATTCATGTTGAATAGCTAGTATATGTCAAGCACAACATATATAAGATAGTGCGTGTCAAATCAATAGTAAATATCGAGTCACTCAAGTGACAAGAAGATAGTATATTCTAAGTGATTTAGGAGCCAAGTAAGTAGTGCATCTTGAGTCATTCAGATGTTGAATCATAGTATTAAACATAGTATATGCCAAGCATTAAAGACTTCAGATGCTGAGTAAAACAGTTTTGTCATAGTTGTTTGTATTCGCACAAACGACTTTGTAAAACATTTGTGAGTTGACATACAAATTGAATTATGATATTTTGGTGATAAGAAAGAATCTTAAGTTGGAGTCCCTATGAATTACATGCATCCAATTAGGTAAAGAGAAGGCTTAAGTGAAAAAATGGATGAATTGCAGTCGTTGATTCATACGTAACCCTAAGTCACCTAGGTCTTCTAAGGGAGGAAAAACCCTAAACTTCTGATGAGTGCAAAAGGGAATGAATGAATTATTAAGGAGATTTTTGCATGTACAAATGAAGACATTCATTGTGACCAAGGTATTATGATTGAAATTAGATTACATAATTAGTTAAAGGAGAATAAAGGAAGGAAATAGTGAATAGTAGAGAGGCATCTAATAAAAAAGGATCAAGAATACATCAATTTAGGGGTGATCTATCAATAATCAAGCAACAAAGTACTAGCCACAAGTTCAATGTTGCGACATTCTAATAGGTGAATAAGTTAAATCTCTTAACAAAGTAGTTTAAATAGGCTATATTGAAATCCTCTAACAAGGTGCTTACTTTTAACATGGTGTGGAAATCCTTTAATAGGGTAAGACTTAATAGTCTTTGTAAGCCTTTAATAGGGCAAACCTTTCATAGGGTAGATCATGTCTCATGATAAAAAATTGTAACCTTTATTGGATACACATTATTATTACAGTAGTGAAGATTTGTGGGTATAATACCCACCCCAATTTTACCTTCTTATTAGAGGGTTTCTAGGTAATCATAATTGGAGTGATGTATATGTAAATGCTTACTTTTTTACATGATTTAGATGTACATGTTTTACATGGTATTTCAATTTACTTATTGAATGTATGAGATGCATGTGTGGTGAATGTTTTATGGGTCAAATTTTAAAGCACTGATTCACCCCCCTGGAGAAGTTTACCTTTCCTATTGTAATTCCAACAATTGGTATCATAGCTTTGTTCTCTGAAAGAGAAACTTTGTAGCTTTAAGAAAAGATATTGGAAATGGAAGTCTACAAGTTGGGAAAGGTTGTTGACAACCAAGAGATTGAAATACAACTCATTCTACATCAGTTGAATGAAGCAAGAGAAGACTTAAATAAATCTTTAAATAGAAGGAAGGAAATTTCTATTGAGGAGAATGACACACAATACAAAGAGATAGACACTACTAAGCTATTTGCTAATGGAGACTCTAATGAATTTGATGTAGTAGTTGCAGATCTAATGGAAAAGAATAGAGCCCAACCTAAAGAAATCAAAAATCTCAAGTTAGAGCAAGAATCACAAGCCATACCACTATGTGAGCTGACTAAATAGAAAAAAAAAACTATGGAAGAAAAAACCATGAGTGAAGATGACAAAATAATTTTGACTAGCAAACTGGAAGAGAAATCATCAAAGCTGACTAAGGTTGCTAACATCCAATTGGATAGTTTGAGTCAAATGATGAACGCCAACTATGAATTGAATGTCAAGGACATTGAGATAAAAAAATTGAAGTTGTAGAATGATAAATTGAGTAATTAAATAAAAATGGAAAAGGAATTTGTTGAAATTTTTAATAAACCTAGTGAAGCCATCAAATACTTTGAGCAATTATTGAGATCCCCTAGATCAAACAATGAAATATCTGCATTTGCATATACAAGTACTAAAGGAGGAGAGTCATCCAAAAGTGCTAAATAAAGAAGTAACAAAGGTAAGAATTCCAAACCTACCTATCATAATTGTGGAAAGGAAGGACACACTACAAATGTATGCCAGAGCAAGGCTGTAAATCATAACATTAAGCAAAAGAGCATGGGTTACTGTCATAAGTGCAACTAACAAGGTCATCGAGCACATGAATACAAAACTAAGACCATTCATTGTCAAAGATTTGAAGGATATTGTTATCACTATTAGAAGTTTGGACATAGAGCTTTCGAGTGCAGATCCAAACCCATGTGGTCATCAAACAGGAAAACAAAGGTTAAAAACAATGGGAACTCTTATAAATAGAATTATAATACAAGGTATAGTTGTTAATATTGTCAAGAGTATGGACATGTTCCTAAAAATTGTATTAGAACACACTTCAAAAGTGACTACAAAAGGTGGTTGAGTCAAACCACATGTTTTAGTTGTTTGAAGCTTAGTCACATTAGTCGATATTGTCAGACAAGGTCAAAGGCACCAAGTTGTGAGTTTAATAAAGGAAAAGGCAAGGTAGATATTGAAAATATAAAAAATTAAATGAATAAGACGTGGAATAAAAATGAGGATTACAACACATCAAGTGGGAAAGGGATCACTTCACCTAATGGGTCATGTGATCAGATCTCACTAGATTAAGCAATCAAGAGGTATGTGTGACTAATATTCAAAATTTATATCATACATTAGTTACAAATAATCTAGTTCTAAAAATATTAGCTCAACATGAATAAATATGCAAGGTTTTATTAGGAATCAAAGAAAAATCCTTAAGTTTTTCATTGTACTACTAAGCATGAAAAATTTCCTATGAGTGCCAAGTGAAATCATAGTTTTTTTCAAGCTCGTAATGGTTGCCAAATGAGTGGAAATGCTAGTGGATGTTGAGTGAGCCAAAATTTAGTTGATGCTAAGATTACAGTTGTGTAAGCACTCAACATTAATTGTAGTATTTCAAAAGGGTATTTGATCAATTTCTACACATTTAACATCATTCAAAATCAAGAGAGAGCAAGGAGAGCTTGAGGCTATCAGGAAATTCCATTCAAAGAATTTGTAGGAGATTTGAATAGCTATTCAACATCATTTCATTAGATTTTGCTAGGTAATTATCATGTGCCAAGCTACGCTATTTCAAATTTTGTAAACTCTAATTTTGTAAAATGGTTTCAAGTTCTTCAAAGGTAAAAGGTGTAGAGGGAAAAGAGGTTTTGAATGTTTAGTTGGTTAGAAAAGAAGTAAAATAACCTATTTTCAAACTCATACGAGACATAGCATACAAATAAGATCCCTCCAATGTGTTATCTATGATACCACCACAAGTTTTAATGATAGAGGATGTCAGAAAATGTTATAATTGTAAGACTCGAAGTATTTGTAACATGGAAATCAGAGAAGCATATGGAAAACTTTATGAAAATGGTGTGTTAAGGGAAGAATTCAAGATTGTAGAAAAGAAATGGTTAACTCATGTCCTAGATTACCCTAATGTTTTCAAAACTAAATGGATCACGATTGTTTTGAGTAGGGTTCATGATAGTTCAGTGTGGTTAGCTAATGAGCCAATCAAAATATCAAAGAAAATAATCCATAGGGTAACAAGGTAACTGACCCTAGATCGGTCGAATACTATGAGGAGTGAATCCATAGAAGTTATAGAAAAGAACATAGGGGCTATGTTGAATAAGAGGGGAATGACCATAGATACCATCATAGATCCTTTAATAATTTTTTTAGTAAGGGTAATTTCACATAAGTTTTATCAATCAAGAAGATTGAATAGTGTACCCTATATTGCAGTGGATATGGGTTATAAGATTGTGAAGAAGTATCATAGATATGATCTTGCTGAGCTCTAGCTACAACAATTGATTGAAAACATTGGAGAATAAAGAAAAAAAAAGAGTGCTCAGTGTATATGTGGATATATTTGATATGTATCTTCTTTTATGTTCAAAACATATTTCCTACTTTTGGCACTATGGCATGGAAGACAAATAGTTCTGATGTAGTTCAAATAGGAGAGTTCATTGAATAATTAGGTGAAAACTTTGAGTCGGTAATGACTAGTTACTTTCAAAATATCAAGCAATCCATGAAGAAGATATTAAAGATTCTAGTATCATTAGTGGAAAAACATTAAGATGATGTTTGTTTCCTAGTTGTTGTTGATCATACATTTGTACAAGTAGCAACCCCAAGAGTAAGATGGCTGAGGCCATTGGGCTATGAAATTAATGTAGATGAGGCCTTTGCAGTAATAACTGCACTACTTTTAGAAGAAATAGAAAAAGATACCAAAGAATTTGGTAACTATGAGATGGCCAAGTCTAAGATTACTATGGAGTTAAAGATTGCCTCTATCATAAAAAAGAAGGAGAAATTGGTAAATAATTTGAAAAAAAAATTTGGTGAAGGTGTCAAGCTAGAAGAGGATGAAGAGGAAGAGAATGAAGAGGAAGAAGACACTCAGATTCAAGCACCACTTGCATTGGGACATGGAAAGGGTTAATATCAGGAGGAGGAAGAAACAAAAACTATAGAAGGTGTTGAGGAAGAAGAAGGCAATGAAGCACCTACTCCTACTAATCAAAAGAAGAGCAAGGCTAAGGCACAAATAGTGACAAGACCCAAGAAGGGTACTAAACAAAGCCAACTCAAACCCACTGCACCTACCACAAGGGCTAGTACATGTGTCACTACACAAAAGGCTAAAGAGAAAGCCAAACCTATAGAGTAGGAAGGAGGTGCAGATAAAAGACTAATGAGAAAATACGTTGTTCAAGATGAATTTGATGAGAAAAGAGTTGAATTTGTTGACAATAGCCAATTCCAAGTGGTCAGTCATAATCCATCTTTAGATCTAGACAACCTATGTGAAAGTGTTAGAAATAATGTAAATTTATCAAGATTTTCTCACATTAATTTTGAAAATCTAGGAAAATTTGAAAAGAATCAAGTAGAGGAGGCAATATATTCCATGATGGCTACTTTTAAGAAAGCTCCCCTAGAGATTGTCAACTCCATACCTAAAAGCCTATATGAAAGAGTTGAGCAAAAATGGCACCATTTTTTAGATACTGAAAGGCAAATTAGAGAAGCTTCCCTTCTCCAAGTTATGCTTAAACTTAGCAAGGCACAGATAACTAAAGCCATAAAGAAATATGTTGTTAGATTTGTTCCTAAATATAGAGAATTCAACATATTATAGAATAACATAGAAGATGTTGTAAGGAAGACTATACAGATGTGGAAAGTCACATATGGGCTAGCTATAGTAAAAGTAGGAGAACAAGAGACTATTGAGGTTAAAAATGATGAAGAAGATGAAAATAATGAAGGCACAGTTGAGGGAGGTACTAAAATAAATATAGATGACTAGGCAATAGCTAAGAAAGATCAACAACAAGAACAAAGTGTACAAGATACACAATTTCCAAATGTCATCCCTCAACAAATAACAAGTGTAAATAATGAAACTATCACAATAAAGGATGTCTCTAATCTCACTGTTCAGAAAATCAATCCCCTAACAAAGGAAGACTTGAAAAAGATACTTGATCAATCTACTTTACAGGCTAAACTATGTGACAGCCTTGTATTGGTGAGCATAGTTGAAATTCAAAAATTAGTGATTAACACAACAAGGGAGGAGGTGAAAAACCAATAATCACTTACAAATACCCCTCAAGTCACTAATGTACAATCTTCAGAGAAAATACTAGAAGTTACACTAGAAAAGGTCGATACAATTGAAGAAGTTAAAGTGGAAACTCAAGACACTATTAAAACATAGAGTAAAGCAGGTTAGATAGATTCATATTCACCCCCAAAAAAAATTCAAGGTGTAGTTCAAGGTAATGTGGTAGAATAGAACAAGCTTGAAGAGACTGAGGTTACATCCAAGCTGATGGAGCTTGCAACAATTCAAGCACTAGTAACTTGACTAGAATCTGGCACTCCTTCTAGTCACACTCTTTAGAGGTCAAGCATAGATGCAACTTCTTTGCAATTCTCAATTCTAATTCCAAGTTCATCAAAGGAAGAAGAGGTAATAACATATGGAGATGTAAACCTAGATGAAGAAATTGTTTTACCAAAATATTATTATGCCACAATGACAATTGAGTAGATGGGTATACTTCAAGAAGCCCTGGCTAGAAAGAAACATCAAGAATTGTTCACGAGGGAGCATAGGCAAAAGAAAGCTTTTCTTAATATTAAAGACATCTTCTTTGATGCATTTAGTCTACCTACTCTAGATGAAACAAAACCACTTATTGAACAATTAGAAAATATAGTGGAAAAGGTAAGTGATGCAGACCTAGATACTAATGCAAAATTATTAAAATGGTCTGAAAAGAAATTTCAAAGTAAAGTGAATGAGAAAATATCCAGTGATATAGCACTTACACTTGATTTGCATTGGCAACTAAGATAGAAAGTATGAAGAAGGTACTTGAGAACATTTTCTCTCTGAACACCAAATTGTGTAATCCTACACTCTTCACACAAGAGGTATAGAGTCACATTCTAAGCTTGGAAAGTCAAATAAATGCATTAGGTGCAAAATTGCCCATGAGTCTAGCTAAAAGAGAGAAACATTTTAGGACTTTATTGCAAACCCAAAGTCAGTTAGCACCATTATTTGTAGATGAAGCCAACATAAGGGCCAAGCTAATAAGTATCCAAACTATAATGACTCCTTACATGGAGATTTTGTACAAGGAGTTAGGCTATGTAGAAAATCTTATGAAGAAAGGCCTCAATCTTTCAATATTAGATGGCCTAGTTCACCTTGCTATCGAGCTGGGCATCCAAATTAAGTCTTTGGAGGAAGCTTGTGACAATTGGTATATGACTTTTAAGATTATTCTTGAGGTCCATAAATCTTTATTGGACAAAAAAACTATCAGTGTATAACCCATTGACATTAGTATTAAAAAGGGGGAGAAAGAAAGGCTAAGAAAAGGGAGAGAAAGTGAGCTAAGCTAAGAAAGTGTAGAGCATGGGGGAGAAAGAAAAGAATAACAAGCTCAACAACCAAGTAAAAGTGTATTATTTGAGTAAAATTTTGAGTTTAGAACTAGATCTAACAACTTAGGGGGAGTTATAAGATTTTGAGGTATAAGTTGTTACAAAATTTTGATATTTTGAAATTTCATATAGAAGCCAAATAAGAGTTAAGTTATGCTCGTAAGAATAAAAGTATTAATGCATGACTGAGTTTTTTTGACACTCATGTCAAAAGGGGAGATTTTTTATCTCAGATTAGTTTTCACTAGTGAGTTTCTATACACTTAAGTCATTTTCTTAGTTCATGTCGAACAAGTAGTGAATGATGAGACAACATGTATAAGATAGTGCGTGCCAAATCAATAGTGAGTGCTGAGTCACTCAAGTGTCAAGAAAATTGTATATGTTGAGTGATTCAAGAGCTAAGAAAGTAGTGCATGCTGAGTTATCCAAAAGCTGAGTCATAGTATTGAAACTATTATATACTGAGCATCAAAGACTTCAAATGTTGAGTAACACAATTTTTTCATAGTTGGTTGTATTGGCACAAACTACTATGTAAACCATTTTTGAGCCAACTTACAGATTGAATTATGATATTTTGGTGATAAGCAAAAATCTTAAGTTGGAATCCCTATGAATTACATGCATTCAATCAGGTAAAGTGAAGGTTTAAGTAGCAAAATGGATGAATCACAACTGTTGATTCATACCTAACCCTAAGTCACCTACATCTTCTTAAGGAGGATAAACCTTAAACTTCTAATGAGTGTGAAAGGAAATAAATGAATGATTAAGTAGAGTTTTGCATGTGCAAACTAGGATATTCATGGTGACCAAGGTATTATGATTGAAATTGCTATGTAGAATCAGTTAAAGGAGAATAGAGAAAGGAAATAGTGAACAAAAAAGAGACATTTTATTAAGAAGGATCAATAATACATCAGTTTAGAGGTGATCTATCATCAAGCAACAAAATGCTAACCATAGGGTCAATGCTAGGACATTCTAACAAGTGAATCAGTTAAATCTCTTAATAGAGTAGTCCTAACAGGTTGTATTGAAATCCTCTAACAAGGTGCTTACTTTATTATGAGTTGAAGTCCTTTAATAAGGCACACTTTTAACATGGTGTTGAAATCATTTAATAGGGTAAGATCTAATAGTCCTTGTAAGCCTTCAATAGGGAAGACCTTTCATAGGGTAGATCACGTCTCACAATCAAACATTATAACCTTCATTGTATACACTTTATTGTTTGTTAGAAAAAAATAACCATTGAGAAAAGTAGGGTTGTATTGAAAAATCCATTGCATGATTTCCAATACTTTTATCCCTATCTCCTTAATTTAAATTTGGTTTTTATCTAAATACATGTTCACATGCTCATTAAAGTAATAATTATTTTTTTCTATCATCAATTCCTTGTGAAAAGAATTTGGCGTCAAATTCTTCTAGATCTAATGGTCACAAATTCTCAACAAACAAATTATTATTTCACTATGAATATGATAAACCAATTTCAATTCTCAATCTGATTAGAAACTTTGTAAACTATTTAACATTAAATTTTGATTCCATGTCTTACTAAAAAAAAAACTCAATCCCTCTTTTACTGTAATAGAAACACACATTTTTCATACTCAACTATTCCATATACTATAGATAATTATTTCCAGATTCATAACTCCATAGTTTCTGTTGTAGATAATGAAGAAGGAAGGAGTATGGGAAATTAGGGACAAAAAGCTCTTAGATCTTTTACATTTATAAGGGGTCTAGTTAGGTAGACATGTTACTTAGAAATGGGTTGGAATGTTATGTCCCTCCTTGTCCTTACTATTATGTTGCCCAAAATCTAAACTATTCCTGCATCTTTGCAACTAGCCACATATTGAGTGTTGAAATTGGTTGTGATATGTATTTAACTAGGACTAGGAGACATTCATGTTGATAAAAAAAATAAAAAACCTTCAAGTGTTGTTTTAGTGTCAACCCTAGATGCCTTCATTTTGGGTCTTGTAGTTGGATCTAGTGTTGAAATAATTTAAAATATTTTCAACAAATCTTTGAAAATAATGAACTTCTTTTTATTTGAGATATTCTTAATTAATAGCCTTTTTTTATTTTCTTTCTATTAGGTCAAGCACTTCATATTAGGTCCAACTTTGGACCAATGACAAATAAACATGAAAATTGCCAAGCCCAAAAAAGTCTAAGTATCTAAGGAGAAATATTTGGACTCATGTATGTTAATATAGGTATTAGGCACTTTAATAAAGTACATTTTGATAAAGGTAGTCTAATTATAAGATGTTATTATAGTTAATTAATTCTTATCCATCATCAATATAAGTTGTTTCTAACTAATCTAGTTGTTTTCTTTATAGTTGGTCATGAGTGAGATGCACTACATTTGTATATTGCCAAAAGCCTTGATTGGATGATGGTATTGATTCAAAAATCTCAAGAAAATGGTCGCTCATTAACATGGGATGGTGTTGCATCATTTGTTAAAGAATCTCACCATAATGGAGATTCCAATGTTACACCAATAGTACTTGATCTAGCATATGGCTTAAGAGATAGAAAGGCATATAGAATAAGTTGAATTGCCAATATATCTCTTCCAATTGATAAGGTTGAATTGCTAATATTCTGTTAGAGGTGATACCACTTTTCTAGTCTTTCATGATTAATCATAGCTGAAAGGTTGCATCTGCATTCATTTTTATGGTTTATTATATAACCAAAGTACAAACCCCATATTTTGATGGTTGTAATTTTTCCTTTTTTTGATTTTTTTGGGTTTAATTTCTATTTCATCATGCAAATTTTGAAAATGGTTATTTTTGTGGCTACCAAGGTTGAATGAGATGTTGATTCACCAATATTTGTATTGGAAGATGAGGTGAAGATTTTTCCTATTTTATTTTATTTTTGTTATTTTAGAAGAATGTTTGTAGTTGTTGTGCACCAGTCTTCTAGTTCTATCGTGAAAGGGCAAGGCTAAAATGAGAACAATGATGTAAAAGTTCCCCAGCCTCAAGCAAGAGGTGTTGGTAGGGGTCACAAAAGAAGAGGGAGTGCTAATGAGAAAATGACATGAAAGATTACAAGCTAGTGAATGGTGGTACATGCCAAAAGAATTCAAAAAAGTCCAATGTAGTAGGTTCCTAAATGTTAGTTGTTTATTAAATTTTATAGTAATATGTCCATGATGCTTGATGAAGGCATATATGGTCTTGTAGAGAAACTAGGTAGGTAACTTGACACACCATTAATAAAATTCACTTATCTAATAGCAAGTTGTCGTGTCTCCATAGAACTTACAAGATCATCATCCTCTATTGTGGAAGTTGTCTAAGGGTAGTGATATAACATATTGGTGTTTTTTTTCTCAATGACCATAGAGGAACCATCTGGGGCCAATTATTATAACACCAGCTTTTTTGATTATGGATCAAAACTATTTTGCATACTCATTTTGAAGACCATTAACACACTTCAAGACAATTAGTTATTTCTCGTAACAAACCTCTATAAGTTATAATTAAAATAAGCACATAAATACCATGTCCACTTTCATACCTGCAACCTTGTTAGGGTCTATATCCCCTACTTTCATTGTAATCAAATGACCAAAATCCTGACCAGCATCAGTAATTTGTGGCCTTTTTTTGGGGGGCTATAAGGCCACAACAACATTGATTTTTCATCCTCCACAAATCTTGAACCAATTATGACAACGTTGACTCCCTATACATCAAGTTTCATATCTTGTTTACCAAATTTAATTAAACTGTCAAAAATGTATGATGCACTCAAATCCCAACTAGGAAGAACCATCAACCTTGCTTCATTCAATATTTGCCTTCCTCTTGCTAGATTCATATGCTCAACTTTCCTTTTGATATTTTCCTTCAAATTTGTCATTAGTTCTTGTTCATTCTAGGGAGCGATATTTTGGATCTTCTATCTAAAAAAATTTCCTCTATGTTTATACAAAATGACTATAAAATCCTTGGATTTGATAAAAGCATAATCATTTATAAATTTTCTTGACTCCAAAAGTCTTTCATCCTTCTCAAAGTTTATCTTGTCAAAGATTTGCACATAATGCTCTAAGGGATGAAGTATTGGCTTATCTATAGTTCTTGAAATTGAAATAGGGGAATCTAGAATCTTTTGAATGTCCTGTTTCAACTATTCTCTAGATTTTTCCCTTTGTTATTCCAATTCCCTATTTTGTTCCTAAATCTATTTTAGTACTTCTTCCCACTCCAAATTCTTGAAACCTTCCTTATATTCAATGACTTGGTGAATATAATCACCCAATTTCTGTGATTTCCTATAGGCATGAATGTATCCTTCTAGATCATAATGACTATAGGAATCCATGGTGTACATGTGATATTCATTTTATAATTTCTCTCATGTCTTTTCATATGACTTAGTTTCACAAGTACTAAAGTCTCCAAAAGATAAAGTTGTTGGAAGGAAAGTTTTCTGACTTTTTTTTACCACTTAAATGTTGTTTGCTAGATTTTGACATCTACCTTATAATTTCTAAATATTAAATTCTCTTAGGCACTAATGCTGGTAATCTATATGGCCTTTCTTCAAACCCAAATAATTTGATACATGAGAAGTAATCATATACATACCAATCTCCCAAATTGTGTTTGATTTTCTCTCCAAATTCATTATTCAGAGGTCTTAAAAATCTTTTAATATTAGGGCTAATTGAGGGAAAAGACCGGTGTCCAAACAAAGTGTATAAATGTTGAACAAAATGATCTTTAAATGTAAGGTAACAAGAAGCACTGAACCTATAATTCCATACTAGTGTCCACATTTGAGTAGGCTTCATTTCCCCATTAGACTTGTGTTCACATTTTTGTCACCATTTATTCCATTGTAGCTAATTGATCTGAGATATCTTTCATGGAATAAGTTTTTCTCTTTTTTTGCCATAGTTTTGGGCATCCTCTTGTGCACAAAAACACAATGTAGTTTTGTGAGTCATATGAGTTATATCGAATGAGTCTACTATCAAATGAATGCATTTCTTCTCATTCAACATTCACAAGTCAAAGATCATGGTGCAGTTTCATTCTCATATAGGCTCACTAGGTAGTTTTGTAGAATGAGTGAGAAATTACCCTATCATTATAGGCTACAAAAATATTGGTTATCACTATGCATAGAAGAAAAAAAATGATATAGTAGGGGGTGATATACTTATCATTAAAGGGTATAGTGGTCATCAATGGATGGTGAAGGTAGAAAATGATATATCGATGGGCAATGTACTCATCGCTATAGGGTATAGTGATCATCAGTGGATGAAAAAGGAAAAAAATGATATAGTGATGGGTGATGTGTTTATCTCTATAGGGTATAGTGATCATCCATGGATGGTGAAGGAATAAAATGATATAGAAATGGGTGATGCTAGGGCTTATCACTATAGGGTACAACAATCATTGGAAGACGATAAAGATAGAAAATGATATAGTTATGGGCAATGCGAGGGCTTACTGATATAGGGTATAACAATCATTGATGGATGGTGAAGGAAAAAAATGATATAGTGGTGGCTGATGTTCTTATTGGTATAGGGTATAACAATCATCGGTGGATGGAAAAGGTGAAAAATGATATAGCAATGGGTGATGTGCTTATCACTATAGGGTATAACAATCATCAATGGATGGTGAATGCAGAAAATGATATAGCAATGGGAAATTCTAGGGCTTATCTTTATAGGGTATAATGATCATCACCAGATAGTGAAGACAGAAAATGATATAGTGATGGGTGATGCCTGGGCTTATCACTATAGTGTATAGTGATCATTGGCAAACAACAAAGGTAGACAATGATATAGTGATTGGTGATATGCTTGTTGCAATTGCTAGAGTGATAAGCAATTTTGGGTGTTGTATGAGTTTAATCGAGTGAGATATATCCTCCACTAGCCAATGACATATATCACTATGAGTTATAGCAATAATTCAATTCCATTGCTCATTACCATATTGATAATGAGTCTTATCCACACAATGATGAATCCAATAGCTATATGCTACAGCGATATTTTATTGTTTTGAAATAAAACATGTTGGTCAAAATTTCCACCAAAGATTTGTTAACATTTTGACCAATGTATCAATCTTGGTTGATGCTTTGGTTGACATATCAATGAAACTTGGTAAAATTTTTGACCAATGGTCTTACTATCAAGAGGCCAATTTTGACCAAATCCATTGTTGCATTTCCAACACCTACATGGTTTGGTCAAAATTTTTATGATGAAAATAGAAACAAAGAAATTGGTTGACAATTTGACCAACATGAGTCAAAAATTCAGCCAATCTTTGTCAAAAAATGAGTCAAAATGTACTAGTCTAAGAAAAACTCAAAAGCCTTATTTTTAAGCACCTATATGAGAAGGAGGTGTACAGATAGGTTGAGTACCTAATACCCATAAAATATTGTAGGATTTCCAAAATGGTATCAACAATGGAGATTAGTTTAACACCTTGTTAAGAGAAGTTTGGATTTATGGCCCAAAATCTAGTTTTGGAGGCCTAATTCTACTAGGTCCAATTAGGATAGTTTTGTCAAGTTTGAGGGAATCGATAAGAAGAAATATATATTTTGGGTTGAGAAGGTTGGGAGGAGGATAATTATCATAAAATTGCATTCTTTACTCCATGTTGAAGGCAAAAGGTCCATTTTTGGTATAGTTGTGATCTTGAGGGA
This sequence comes from Cupressus sempervirens, assembly GCA_028749045.1. NCBI lineage: Eukaryota > Viridiplantae > Streptophyta > Pinopsida > Cupressales > Cupressaceae > Cupressus > Cupressus sempervirens. Next base: position 629,753,421 of record CM053793.1, read on the forward strand.
TATGTGGGAATTTCCTTAAGATGAGTGCAAGTTGTAACTTCATTGGTGTAGCTAGATGGTGAAGTGCGAGAGGATACGATAGAAATCCTCTTGGGTTTAGGGTGACAAATGGGATCCCTAATAGGCTATAAGAGAGCCTAGTGAGTCATTGGAGAAGGAAAGGACTAGTAAGAAGTCCAACTTACATCAATATGTCTTGTCCTTCATTGATCAATCTCATTATGTCATTAAAGAATTTCTTTGACAATTCCTATGAAAATAATTTTTTTATTTATTAAAACTAAGAATTGAATAAGAGTATGAAAATACTAATATAGAATCCATAATACATTTAGCCAAAGATTATTTGTGGAATAAAATAATTAGGCAAAGATGAATGGAACAACCAAAGAAAAGTCAAAAGATCAAATGTGAAGTATTAAATATGGAAGGTCTACAATATAATTTCTCAAAAATTTATTATTGACCCAATTAGATAGAACTAAATCCCCAAGAGAATCTTATTGTTGTGATTAGAAACATCAAGATGATGCCATGTTAAGTAACATGAATTGTGTCTACCAATTATATTTCCATTGTTATAGAAATGTTCCAAATGGAGATTTGGATCTCACATAAGTATGAGAAAAGGAAACATGTCTCTTGAAGAGACATGTCTCCAAGGTTTAAACATCATTAGTTAGTATAAAATAATATATTTAGCCACATGTATAATATATACATTATTATATATAAATAATATTATATAATATATGTAATATATATTATATATATAATATATAATATATATACATGAATCTTTATATTATTATTAATAATGAAAATCACAATCATATCAATCTCACTATAACTACAAACTTAACACTCTATTTTAGTTAAGAAGGATTGATATAGAACATATTATGTTCTTGAGTATACAGAGAGATATCATCTCAGTATGATATTCCTAGAATGGCATATTTAAATATTAACATAAGTCCATCAACACATGCATATATTATCTATGGAATTTTCTATGATTCATAATGAGACTAAATTTCTTAACACTTTTCCTTTTAGCAAGGAGGGAAATTAAGCAATTGCTATAAATTTAATTTAAGTTTAAATACCACCTTAAGTGTGGTCTATAATATATTTAAGTTATGGTGTATGGCAATATCCAGCATGAAGAACCATAACAACTTTCATGGTGTCTTGCAAATTTTGGCCTGAAGAAGCATGATAAGTTGGTTATCAAGGTGTCTGGCAAATTCTAGCCTAGAGAACCAAGATAACACTTTCTCCAACACATTTTGGTGTTAGCAGATATGTCTACTATTCATAAGATCATCACCTTACAATAGTTATTCTATTTGCTATCATAATTTTTAGCACATAGGGATAACAACTTAATGTAGTCTATTATGATAATAGGTCTAGTTATTGATAATATAGGAGCACCTTTCAATAACTCCCCTCTAAATATATGAATCAATAAAAGATCATCATCTTTCATGATATAATTATAACAACATCATGTAGTAACTCACATTATATCTACCATGAACAAGTTAGAGGGTGGAACAAAGGGTTTCCACCTCATACTTCTCTCTTATAGAGAGAGAAAATTACAAAGAATTTCTCTTACGACTTATCCTCATAGAGAACATATCATTCTCATAGAACTTCTCCTCTAGTTCCTTCCTCAAAAACTCTCTTCACCCAAGAATGCCTGTCAAACTCACTCTGAATCTGATATCAATTTTATGGTTTTTTGGTGATTAGTCATCATTTCCTCATGATATACATGTAGGAGTAGGCCCATCAACATCATGCAGAAACCCATATGTATTTCTAGACTCTCTTTGAGTATCAATCTTCTAAGCTCCTGGATTACCTTCAAAGAAGTGTCATACTCTCTCTTCATGTAGAAGAATTTCATATATTCGGTCATCAAAGATAAGAGCCTTATTTTATCCATCTTGATCATTAGGGTCTTTGGAGCTGCTATCATTAGGTTGAGATTGCAAAATATCTAGTAGCATTTGTAAAGTACCAACTTTTTTTTCTTGTAAGAACATCCTCAACCATAAAGAAAAAGATCAAGGCAAATAACCTCTATAGTATGTCTAGAAATTAAAAATAAGAGAAAGATATATGTAAAAAAAATAAGAATACTCATCTCCACATGAAGATTCATAATTTTTTTCTTAAATTATTTTAGAATGGAACATCTCTTCTTGAAAAGTGGGAAATGGAAGATTGACTGTTATTCCCCTAACAATACAAAATTTCCACTTATTCTTATATTATTGAACAACTTTTTATCAAATATGCTAACTCCTTTCTAAGTTCTAACTTTCTATTTTTATCCATTGAAAGTCCAAACATTCATTTAGCTTAATTGTAGAAGTGAACACAAACTCATCCCCAATATGTCAATATCTTGATTGAGTATGATTGTGCCACTTGAATGACTCTACAACTCATATGTGAAGTTTCATTTATCAAAGAGAGATTTGTAGATGGTTCAATTGAATTAACCACTTTCTCATGATATACACAAGGATTAGGCCCATTAAAATCACACAGTTGCATGAATTACTATCCTCTTGACTATTGCAATTTATCGATCACTGAAGATTCCATCACAACATGTTTTACTCCCTCTGAATCAATATGATCAAGATCACTAAATGTTGATAGAACCATATCCTTTATTTTCTCCCTCTCTTTCAAAGGTTGCATCTAATAAAATGTCAAATGTCCAGCTCTCTCTTAATCTCAATTTCCTTTTTTTTTTTTTTTGCTAAACATTCTCGAAGGAAAATATTAGGGCACACAGCTCTTATAAAAATTCACCTTTAACAATTATTCTCAATAATTATATTTTTATCATAAGAACGTTAGAAATTTGATTGATTTCACAAGATATCAACTATTATTAACATAACTTTCATATTTGAAACTTTTATAATATTCAATATAGTTAATAATATATATATCATAATATACATTTTCATAAGCATATTATATATCCATAGATATATTATAATCACATATATTTTCATAATAGATTATATTGCTACTTTGTGCTATCAATAACCCATAAAATCTATTAATTTGTTAAATTTCATATTATGGATTATCATCCTAAAATTTTATCTTCAACCATTCTATATATTTTATTTAAAAACTTACCATATATCTATTAATATGTAAGTAAAGTAAGGAATATATTCATTTTACCTTAATGGGTAGAGCACCTGAAGCCCTAAATTGACTCGTGTATGTTAGTACTCCTTGCTTACTGACATGTTAAACACTTCTTTGATCTCCATCTTATCTCCATGATGCCTTTGAAAGCCTTACTACACTCCTTGATGGTAGATAAAACGTACAAGATAGTAATTAGTATGTGTTTTAGAGTCAAAGGAATCTTATTCTTCACTTCCCCACAATTAATATGGCCTCTAGACTATTATAAATTGTTTTCTTTTCCAAACCTCTTAGTGACCAGAACCACCTTGAAGAAGGTGCATCATCCACCCACATAAACTACATACAGAAGAGCTCTCCACATTGATGTTAAATCTACTTTAAGTCTTGTAACTAAGTGGTGTGTTTATTTTCCCCTTACATATACTCAATGTAAATAATTTTTATCTATATTTATTTTCCACCATCTTGTGTATTAGCGTGCAAGATTAATTTTTATCTATATTTATTTTCCATCATCTTGTGTATTTTCCACCTTCAATCTCAAATGGTGAATTGGGAGACTCTTATAGCTGAAGAATTGTGAAGTGGAACTCCAATAGTCCATCTTTGTAAGTATAAACATGACTATTACAACATTACCTATCGATGCCACACTTGAATTTGCAATACCTTCAAAACATAAATCGTCACATCTAGGTCATAAGAATGAGATATCTAATGAGATAGACCATCAACAAGACACTTGAATCCAACCTTTAAATATAATAGTGACACAACTCAAAGGAACAATAGATCCATGAATTTTCATGAAGAAGACTCAAAATAGATGAGAAGCACTTCCCAATTGTTCATTGTAGAGAACTAATAAAACACACTTCCTATTTCTCAAAGAAAAAAATGAAAGATATAGTTGTCCTTCCAAGTCAATATGCAATCATGTTTAGATTTCATCAATGCTTCTTTCCCATGTAACATGATTTTGATCCCAATGTACCTTTTTATCTCTTGGTGATGTTCCATTATGCATGCTTGTCAGCCCTTTCTAGCAGGTTTTAAATATGGTTGGAGCCCTCTAATGTTTTCCTCTTTTGTTATATTATTATTTTATATTGTTGTAATTATATTACAGATACAATTTGATTTTTGTCTATGACATTCATAGCCTATGATTATCCTCTACTCATGTGGCATATATTCTCCTCAACCTTAGCAACTAAGTGTCCCTTATTTCACTCAGTGTAGTCTAAATATGGAGGACTTGAATTCATTGAATAATATGTAACAGAGAGAGGTGATTTTATACATCAGTTTTGCATAAGCATTTTCCAATGTTGATCTCAATCATATTGTCAACACCTCCAAGTCATACAATATCCTTTGAATGTTTTGTCATTTTCTCTACCCATATCTCTTTTATTGTATTAGTTATTTGATTTACCAAATGTTGTCTAAACATTTTTTGTGAAAAGTCATCATTCTCCATTGCTCCATTCATTCTCAGATGGAAGAACACTATACTAGATTCCCTTTCATGATGTGAGTTGGAATTATTTTCTATTACTTTAGATATACATATGGGTAATCTTCATGTCATATGTAATTGGAAACTTCCACAAATATATTCCCTTTTGATGTCAAACTGCTTCATCCCTATGTCATTTATATGTTCCCTCATAATTCTTCCCATTCATGGGGGAGTTCTAATAAATACCACCCGTAATGGATATGGATTCTTTGTCTTATCTATTTCTTCTAAAACCCTTGATTTACTCTTCATTCTATTGTATATTAAACGTCAAAAAAGTATCTTTGATAGTATTTTAGGATTGAGATAGATCCTGACATAGGATCGTCATTGTAGGGTCTTCATCTCTACTCTAGTTCTATCCATATAAAATGATCTGCTACCTTAGAGTTTTATTACATGATCCCTCTACGAGTAGTCTTATTATTACTTTTTGTGTTTTGTTCATCTATAGTAGGCTCTGATACCATGTTAAGTAACATGGATTGTGTTTGCAAATTTAATTATATTTCTATTGTTATAGATATGTTTCAAATGCATATTTGGATCTCACATACAAATGAGAGAAGGAGATATGTCTCCAAGGTTTAATCATCATTAGTTAGTATAAAATAATATAACTAACCATAGGTATAATATATACATTATTATTATATATATATAAACATATATATTAAATATAATATAATATAATATAATATAATATAATATTATACATATAATATATCTATAAATGAATATTTATATTATCATCAATTATGAAACTCGTGATCATATCAATTTGACTATAACTACAAATTTAACACACCAAACATGTATTTATGTTTTTGTAATAGGTGATTTATTCTATATTCATAGACTCCCTTATCTTAACATGAGTCAGTTCTATTAGAAATTGAATGGGGTAGGAAGTATAGGGGTAGAGGTTTCAAATGCTATGGATATACAAGCATGGTAGAAATGAGTAAAATATATGACATACATTAATGATGATGTAATCTTTATATGAAAAAAATTTATTTGCTACAAGAGAATGGAAATGAATCAAAACTTACTTTTACAATTTATGTTTAGCTTAAAGTAACCATGATACTTTTCAATAGCCTTAAAACTTTGAAGTTTGTAATAAAATAGAAAATTAACTTATCTAACATGATTAAATGCTACTCAAACCACTTTTATTTCTCCTTTCTTGTCACAAATAGATCCTCTAAGAACCTTCTTTAATGTCTTATTTAGGATGTCTAGAAAGAAGAGGCAAAATAGAATAATAGTAGATATGCTTTCATATTAAGATATATTTCCTATAAGGGTAAGAAGGCTTGAGTATTTTCCCAAATGAGCCCCTTAATTATATTCATTATAAAATAAATCCAAAATGACTACCCATACAATGAACAAATATAATTCTATAGGTCTCCATATATAAAATTATATTTACAATTCAATTTGTAATATAAATAAATTGAACAAATCTCTAGGTCCTCATGGGTTCCTAATGTTCTTTTTCTAGGTCTTTTTTGAAATTATTGGGTAGGACCTTTTTTGTGTGGTCAATGAATTCTTTGGTTCTAGACTCCTTAAGGAAATCAATCCCACTTTTATTTCCTTGATTCTGAAAAAAAGTCAGAGCCTCTTTGGTCAATGGCATCAGACCTATCATTTTTTGCAACTCTATTTATAAAGCAATCTCTAAAGTGTTGAAATTCCATCTCATTAATATCTCCAAAGAAAAAGGGTTTCGTACCAAGTCGTCAAATCCTTGATTCTAATGTTAAAGTGCATGAAGTTAAATCCATTCTATTAAATGTTACAAAAATCCCATTTTTCTTCTTAAACCATGTGGACAGGGATTTTCTACTCAAAATTTTGAACTCTTTTGGGTTATATGATTGTTTTGTTTAGGTTGTGTTTCGGCTCATTTCAACCTCTTGGGAAGCAGTTCTTGTGAATGGTTCTTCTCCAAGTTTTTTAAAGCTTTCTAGGGGATTAAGGCATGAAGATCCCATTGTTAGCATGAATTTTGATGGTATCCCTATTGGGGAGTAACCTAAGCATTGGAGAGATTGTTAGCATGATTGACATGTTGCATTCATGAACATGTTTGTCATTAATGTCAACATAGTATGGTTTTTGTGAAGACTGGCAGAGTAGAAGATAGAGATTGAGGTCATACATATTGAGGATTGATGTTCAAGTCAAAATTAGTTGAGAAAATGTTCTACACTATGCCATGATGATGAGGTTAAGTGCACATCCATTAAGTCAAAGATATGCAAAATATATGCTTGATTTACAGAGAGCAATATACAGACAAAGTACTTGATAAGCAGTTTTTGATGGTTGGATTGTATCTCTTAATAGAGATAGAATGATGATGTGAAATTTTTTATATTGACAATAGATAGTCTGATGGTGATGTCAACAATACGAAGGTCTAGAGTTTCACATGTGAGAAGTTGTAAAGGCTATAACCTTACACTATTGTGTAATTGTGAAACAATTAATTACCTTAATGTGGTCCTATTATAATCAATGCCCCTCTAATACTAAAAATTTCAAGTAGAGTTTAGACATAGTATAAGTATACTTGGTATATGTAGAAAGGTAAGGTTAGTTGTGGTACTCTTTCATTTTACAACTTGCTTAAGTAAAAATTATAATTCAACTAGCACTACTAGAATATTCAAGAATAATGATGCCTATCCACTAGGAAAACTACTAAAGTAATTAAAATAAAATAGAATCTTATGATAAAAAATATTTATAAACATTTCTAACATTGCCATAAAGTTCCTTGCAACTCTACTTAGAGCTTTCTTGAGAAAGGTCTACAACTTGAGTTGCATTAGATATTTTATTATGCTTTATATATTATTATTAGGAAATTGATTATATGGTTTATTAATTAATTTGTACCTTAGATCATTCTTTATAGATTTCCTAGAATTATAATTCAATATCGTTATTTCTTATCTTGGTTGGACATATTATTTTGTTCTAGATATTTAGAACATCTTTTCTTCACACCTAGGGTGTTTGATATAAGAGCATCCTAAGGAGATTGGCAATCATATATGCATGGGCTTTGAGATTAAATTTATAAACTTATAGTTTGGGAAATTGGAGATGTGTTCTAGATACATTGCAAAACCTTGTCATTAGTGCAAACAATGATTCGAGTAACCATGTTGGAGTTAGAGCCTCTTTGGTGGCTGCTAGAAACATGTTCTTGATTTATTGATAGACCTTTGGAGATTGTATGTGTGAGCTTTAATCTAAGGGAGTTGGCATGTTCACTCTTTAATTTAGATCATTAGATGGAACATGGACCTACATCTAAGAGTTGGTGCTCTTATTTTGTCTTATGAGTTAGTTATACATTGTAAACTTGGGGCTTCTCTTAATTATTTAGTTATTTCATGTATTTAATGTTTTTTTCAAGCCAACTTGTGCCTTGAGGGTGTATTTAATATGAGTTTTTCTTTTATGTAACTTCTTAGGTTGACTAGTGGTTTTTTTTTATTATAATTAGAGGTTATTTTCTTGTCTTAGGATGGTAGTGGATCATTCATTATTGATGGACTTCAACATGGAGTAGCTGAGAGAAGTGAGTTTAGTAAATCTAGTAGGAAGTGTGGGCTTGGAAAATCAAGAAACTTTCTTGGTTTCTTGCAAGAACAAGTTAAGATTCTTGTTGGGTTTTTCTAGAAGATTGTGGGTTTGGACTCTCTAGTGCTTGAACCTTACAAAGACTTGTAGAATTGTTATTGTAATTACTATTTTATTTGGTCATAACCTGGAAGGTCTTATAGATAGGTATGGTGGATGTAAATCTAATGGTTCTATTATGAGAATTGGTCTTAATTTGGATCTAAATCTCTAAATGTTATTTTTATATTTGATTGTGTGGTTATTTGATGGGGGCTGGGATATCTCCATTAGGGACTCTTCTTCCTTGTACTACAACACCTCTCTTCTAACATTCTAAGATATGTTGGTAAGGTTTTTTAAAAGATTTTTTTGATGAAATATGTGCCAAGTATTTATAAAAAATTCAACATTTCATAACTATTATAGGTTACAAAATGAAGAATAGTTGACTAACAGGTTTAACCTAGAAAGATTGAATAAATTTGTATTGTTTATGATTGAGTTAGGTGAAGTGAGTTGGAAAGTGTAAAGAGTGATGTGAAAAAAAATAAAAAAAATCAAGATATTGCTTCTCCCTTTTATGATTTGAATTTAGTTTGAGGCTAACCATTTCAAATATATTAAGGAATTTTACCAAGCCTTAAAGAACATTATAAAACTAATAAGAAATTTATACCCAACAAGAGAAAATATGTGATGAAGAGTTATGATGTGAAATTTATGAAATGTAATTATATTTAATTGTGTCTAGAGTAGAGAATTGATTAGGAACATAAAGTATCTATCATGAAATAGGTGTAATAATTATATCAAACTACACATATTGCTTTTAATAGGTTGGGAAGCAAACTAATTTAAATAGGTGACTCTTAATAGGGATATGTATTATTGTATTAGTTTTGGAGAAGGAAATCCTCCAAGCAGGTTTATTCTTAGGAGCTCTAAATCACATAATTGGATCACAATTACCACTATGGTTTTTCACAATAACTAGGGGTTGTCCATGTGAAAATTATTTAAATCAAATTATTTCATTTTTTGATGTTTTATATAATTAACTTCTCACTACATAGTTATTTTATTTTCACATTTTATACTAAGTAGATATCTAGTGAAATTATTTAAAAAATTTAACAACACTATTTCCTCCCCCACCTCTACCTGACCCCCACCACTCTTAATGTTTCCTAGTATTAACACAAGGATCAACATATGATACTATAGTGTATATGGTGATGTAGGAGTATCTTGGGGATTTTAGAAATCTTGCATCAAAGAAAAATAATAATAATAATAAAATATTTCATTAAAATTATGCTTTTTGAGAGTAGTGATGTGATTGAGACATGTTTTTAAACCTTCTCCTATGAGTGGATAAGGATTGGATCGATCATGTTGAAGTTAGAGTCATTTCACCTTGTTGTTGGAGTTGTATTTTTTGTTTTCCACATGATAAGTGTGCATTGTGTATTCATTGATCCTTAATTAATAAGACTTTTTGAAGTTATGGTATTAAATAGGACCTAAAATAATACATACTTCTAAGAACACAATTATTAATTCATCTGGAGTTGGGAGTTATCACAATTTTCCTCAGGTATCAATTTTTAGCTAGTTTTGCACAAAAAATGGAATTTTTTATCTTGTGTGGTTCTATATGATGAAATGGGATCTTGATAATTTAAGGACATGTTCTTGTTTCATGTATGGACATAAATATAACTTAGCAATGATTTGTGTTCATATTTTCTACATTTTTTTCAACTCTTCCAAGGTTGGATTTATAATGTAATTAGTTTCTTGACTAGCTGGTTTGTGGCTTAGCTAGCTATATATGGAGCTTAGGTTGATGTACAAAATATAATTCCACATCATTAGAAATATAGATCATTAGAGCATCCTATAGAAGAATAAAGGATGTGAACTTGGACTCTAATTTCATAATTCATTGTATATCATCACAAACCAAAAGACCTCACAATCGCAATGTTTGGATTTCTTTAATGAAAATTAATTGATTATATTAGTATGGTTGGGTAGAATCTTTTATTCAGTTCCCTTTTGTTCATTTAAATTTTATGTTGTTTTGGTGTGTAACTCTAAGAAGGGGATGTTCATAGGTTTAAGTTGGACTCAATCCTTTTGAATCTTCCCATCCTTATATCAAGTGGAACCAGAGTAGAGTTTTTTCCTTGTGGATTGGATCATGAAGAACCTTATTGGATTTGATGTATGCAGGCATATCATAAATCTGACCTATAACATGTAAAATATTATGGCCTTGCGAGAACTACTATCAAGATGGTTCATGGTAGAGAAAATGTTGATATTGTTATTATGGACATGTTGCTACAGATTGTAACAATTCTTGAAGCTATAGAGACATCCCAGAGAATAGGTGTAGATCTTGAAGATGTTAGTGATGAAAAAGAGGTAGAACCTAAACCTGAACCTATACCTAAAGTTGAACAAGATGAGGAAATACTTTTGAGATTTTTGTCTAAACCTCATTCCAAATCTATTGTAGAAGTCTCTAACTATGATGGAAGACCTAAGACTGATGCATTCCTAGATTGGATCTCTGGGATGGCTAAATATTTTGAGTACGAAGGTATTCTACATAATAATAGGCTAAGATTGCATTCAAAAAGTTGAAAGGTCATGCATCTCTTTGGTGGGGTCATTTGCAAACTAATAGACAAAAGAGAGGGAAAGAAAATATCAAAGCATGGATGAAGATGCTTGGAAAGATGAAGAAGTTCCTCCTAGCAAACTACCAGGTTAGTTTGGTAAGAAAAGTACAAAATTTGAGACAAAAGGACATGAGTGTGAAAGAATACACTGAGGAATTCTACATGCTAGATATTAGATCTAGACATTTTGATGATGAAGTTAAGAAAGTGGCTAGATACTTGAATGGTTTGAGAGCATCAATTCAAGGTGAGATAATATGTGAATATGGATAGTGTGGAAGATTCATATCAATTTTCTTTGAAGCATGAAAAAAGGTTTTTAAATAGACATGACCAAATGTAGAGAGGAAGAGGTGGCATATTTTAAGAAGTAGATCTCACGGTACGATGCAAGATAAAGGATGGAAAGATAAACCTATTAAAAGAGGTAATTACTCTAGAGGTAGCTATATGAGTTACTCTAGGAATAATAATAGTAAAAAAAGAGAAGAAAGATCTTTTTTTATAAGTACTTGTTACAAATGTGGTGAAGAAAAACATAGGGCATTTGAAAGTACTAACTCTAGAAAGAAGATTAGAGGTAATAGCAGAAATACTTTAGCCTACCAAGAAGTTGTTGAAACACCTAATGAACCTAAAAATCATGATAACCTCATGATAAGAAGGATCTTATGGAATGAAGAAGCTAATGAGGAACCTATTTTGAGAATAATATTTTGTTCAAAACTAGATGTGAGATTGCTGGAAAATATTACAAAGTAATCATTAATAGCGGAAGTTCATATAATTTGGCATCCAAAGAGATGATTGATATGTTATAGTTGCAAAGATTGAGATATCCTAAGCCTTACCATGTTTCTTGAATCTAGAAGGAGCATTAACTACTTGAAAGTGAACAATGCCCTGTCAAATTAAAACTTGGAAATTATCATGATGAAGTCTTGTGTGATATTATTCCTATGGACTATTGTAATATTCTTTTGGGTAGCCCTTGGTGATATGATAGACAAGATTTAGATGATGGTAAATTGAATCATACATTATTTTGTTTAATGGAAAGAAACGAAAATTATTGCCTTTGGTGGAGAAGTTTGATGACAGTCACTGTACTATAGTTAGAGTATGTTTGGTAGAGGGTAATAAGTTTGTAAAGGAAATGAAAGAACAAAATGTTTGTTATGATTTGATTCCAAGAAAGACTAAGAAACAAGATAAATTGAAACATGTAGTTGTGATTGAACCCTAATTGATTTAATTTCATGACATCATTTTTAATAATGTAGCTAACGGTTTTCCTCCTATGAGAAGGATAAGTCATTGTATGGATTTGATACATGGAGCTAGTTTGCATAATAAAGCACCACATAGATTGATACCTAATGAAAAGATTGAGCTAAATAGACAACTACAAGAGTTTCTTGAGAAAGGTTCAATCAGATAAAGTTTGATTCCTTGTGTAGTACCTAATGTGTGAGCACCTAAAAAGAATGGGGAATGGAGAATGTGCACTAATTCAAGAGCTATAAGCAAGATAATTTTGAAGTACATATTTTCATTGCCTAGGATGGATGACATAATAGATAGTTTGAGTAGAGAAAAGTATTTTAAAAAGATTGATTTGAAAAGTGGCTATCATCATATTAGAATCAAAGAAGGAGATTAATGGAAAACTACTTTTAAGACTAATAAAGGTTTCTATGAAGGGTTGGTTATGTCCATTTCTTAACTAATGCACCTAGTATTTTCACAAGGTTGATGAATGAAGTTTTGGAAAAAAATTTAGGTAAATTTTTGATTCTATATCTTGATGAAATTTTGATATTTAGTAAGAGTAAGGAAGATCATCTTCAAAATACTAGACAAGTATTACAGAAATTAAAGAGAAGTTGATTAATTTGAAGAAATGTTCATGAAGGAAGAAATAGACTAAAGATAAACCTTGAAAAGGTGAAATTTATTATTGATTGAACTACACTAGAGAATGTTTGAGAGGTAAGATCATTTCATGGATTAGCAAGTTTTTATAGGAAGTTTATCAGAATTTTCAATTCTATTTGTAATGCAATGACTAAAACTATGAGTGGAGATAAAAAATGATTTCAAATGAATACCGGGAGCACAAAGACATTTTGAAACATTGAAAAAATATATTTTAGAATTTCCTACACTTTCCTTGTCTAACTTTAGCAAAGTTTTTCAAGTTGAATGTGATGCTAGTGGAAGTGACATAGGAGTTGTTCTGAGTTGAGAAGGAAGACCTATAGCTTTCTTTAGTGAGAAGTTGAATGATGGTAAGAGAAAATATTTATTTTATGATAAAAAATTTCATACTATTGTTTAAGCTTTGAAGAAATGGAGACATTATTTGATACCTAATAACTTTTTGTTGTATACAGACCATAAATAGTTGCAATATTTGGGGAGTCAACATAAGTTGAATTAGAGACATATGCAATTGGTTGAGTTTTTTGTAGAATTTATCCTTTTAATTAAACCATAAAAGTAGAAAGTTGACTAAAATTGTTTATTCCTTAAGTAGAAGAAGAAATTGGTTGATAGAGATGAGAGTTGAGGTACTTGGTTTTGATGATTTGAAGCATTTATATGAGATTGATCTTAATTTTGTAGAACCTTGGAAAGCCTATAAAGAAAAAAAAGTGTGTTGGAATATTTAGAATAACTAAGAGGTAGGTGAATTAGTTATCCAAGGTCCAAATGCACAAATAAGACTTTTCAGTACTTAGCATATATATGTGCATGCATTCATTAGGTCATCCAGCATCCTAAACTTATGCATATTATTGTTCTAGGTCAAAATAACTTTGTAGAATTCTAAACATAATTTAACACAAAATAATTCACATATTTTGGCACAAGGATTTAACATGAAAACCCAAATTGTAAAAAAGCACTAGTATTATGCTACCAATTTTCACTCTTCTAAAGTGATCACTATGAGGAGCCAACCCTATTAAAGGTTACAATACACACTATTAAATGTGACCTAGTTAAAGAATTTCAATCACTCTATTAGGAGTGAGCCTTGTTAGATGAGTTTAGAAAATTCCATTAGAATGTCACCTGGTTAAAAGATTTACTCATGACTTTTAGGTAAACATTAATCCAAAGGATTTATCTAGACTAGTACAGTTGTCAAAAAGTAACAACAAAAGTTGTTAGAAAGTAACAAGAGGACGTGATCTAATAATAAAACAACTCAATTGTAGATTATAGATCCCATATTAATTCCTCCATTCTACTTGGCATTAATCACCTTTGACTCTAATAGCTTGTTCACCCTTCAAGCCTTTAGCTCCTTAAGCATTCTTTCTTAGTATGCCAACTTCAAATCCATTCCTTTGGCCATCATATGAAGCAACTATTAGAATATTGGTTGGAAGCATGAATTTTGATAATATTACTATGATGATATGTTACATTCATGACTGAGTTTGTCATTGATGTGAACATAGCAATTTTCTATGGTATCTAATAGAAGAACAATAAAAAGATCAAGTTGGTACAGATGACTAGTTGAGTACTCTAACTAGCCGAGGTTATGGGAGTTACATCTAAGTCTCTGATATATGTAGTTAACATCAAAAGAAGAAATGATAAGTCTGGAAGAAGTTATGTAAGTTCAAGTGATGTTTGTTCTGAGATAGAGTTTAAAGAGGCATGTTCTGGTAAACTTTTTATATCTCTTAATAGAGTTTTTATTCTAAGAATTAAGGTTGAGGAAATGTAGAAGACATGTTGATGATGATGTGAGTAAGCTCTCTCATCATGCTGTCATGTGTAAAAAAAGTTATTCAAGTTGCAAGGTGAAAGATTAATGTTATCCCTAAGTGTAACATGTTCTTAATGTGGTCCTATAATAACTAATTGAGAAGGTCTGACAGCTGACTCAAGAAATTGTATCATGGACTTGGTAAAAAGGAAGGACATTTTCCTTTATCATAATATATGAGTAGATTTAGTGAAGAAGTAATTGTAAGCAACAGAGAGAGAAGAATGTGAAGTTCAGAAAAGTGGAGTGGAAGTGAAGGAAACTTCATTGGCAAGGTTTTTCTAAGTGATTGGAGGTTTGATATTTGAATCTAAGGTTCATGACCTAGTCTACAAGATCTGATAGTGATTGGTTTGGTTGATAGAATAAAGAAAAGAGTATAACATTAAATTGCATGATAGAGCAGTGAGCTCTTCTTTTAGTTGAAATTGCATGTTTGGATAGTGGGCTCTTCTTGCATACTTTGTACTACAACTCCTAACAAGGTTGGAATCTCCTAATAGGGATTCAAAGTCTCCTAATAGGGACTTGTTGTAGTAAATGTTGTAATAGACTCCTAACAGGGTTCATACTCTAACAAGGAATATTTATATTAGTACATCATCTTGTGGGCATTATTCCCACTAGGGTTATCCTTTTAATCAATGGTTTCCCTAGTTAACATATCTAGTGTAATTATTGTCTATGTGCATCTTATTATGGTTGTTGTTTACTTTGGTCAAATGGTTAAATTTAGTTCAAGAAGATATATGTTTTAATTTTTGGATAACTGATTTGATAACTGATCCACCCACCCCCCCCCTCCCCCACTCTCAATTATATTGGTGGACTATTGTTTCTTCAATTGGTACCAGAGCATCAGGTTCTTGAAGAAAAGGTTTAACAAATTTGGGAGATCCATGGAAAGCATATTCAAGAAAGATAGTTCTAAGTCTAGCAGAGGAAATTTTGACACCTAGATGGTGGAAATTCTTGGTGAATTATCAGATTTATGTACAGAGCAAAGTGTTAAGTCTTCAGATCCAAAATCATTTTGTTGTATATAGAAGAACATAAGTTCAAGCAAAGATAGATCTAAATGTGAAGAAGACATGAAGATAGAGGAAGGTATTGGTCTACTTCCAAAGAGAGAACCAGAAGGTATGAAATTTTTTGTTTGTTGGACATGTAAAGAGTTTGGTCATTTTTCAGCCAGATGTCCTAAGAGAATAAGGAAAAGTAGAAAGAGTTTTCTTTTTTATCAAGTTGAAGAATTTAAAGGAAGTATGGAAAGATTTAAAGCAAGTATAGAAAGAGTATTGAATGACTATGATAATGAGCCTAGATTGGTTAATAAAGTTGAAGTAAAAGAAGAGAAAACTTAAGTGACTATTATGGAAAATAAAAATGTGAGACTTGATGAGAAATTCATGATAAAAGAGAGAATAGTTGATTAAAATTCAAATGATAATGTTGCTACTAAGCCAAGGAATGATGAGGTATTTCTTGAGACTAATAATTATTTTCAGAATGAAGGAGAGCCAAGGCATGAACAATGCTTGAAACCTTTATTAGAACCAAGAGTTGAGATAGCAATTCCTACTTCAAAAAATAATATGATAAAGAATCACCCATCTAAGAATTTCATTGGAAGCAAGGATAAATGTTTCATGACAAGAAGAAGAGTCAATGAAGAACCATGTTTGATATCTCAAATTGAATCAAAGAATGCAAATAAAGCATGTAAAGATGATTATTGGAAACAAGATGTGAAGGAGGAATTGGATCAGATAGTAAAAAATGAGACATGGGAATTGGTCGCTAGAGTGGCAGACAAGAATGCGATAGGAACTAATTGGGTATTTGGGAACAATATGAATGAACAAGGAGAAGTTGTAAGGTACAAAGAAAGATTGGTATGAAATGGTTACTCGTAGCAAGAAGGAATAGACTATGATGAGACCTATGCTCTAGTGGCTAGAGTAGAAGCAGTAAAATTATTCTTAACCTATACAGCACAAAATAAATTCAAAGTATATTAGATGGATGTCAAGTCAACATTTCTAAATGGAGAACTTGAAGAAAAGGTATATATTGAACAACCTAAAGGATTTCCTTTGATAGATGACAAGAACATAATATGTAGACTAAAGAAAGCACTATATGGCTTGAAGCAAGAACCCAGAGCCTGGTATGGAAGGTTGGACAAGCATTTTATAAATCTTGGATATAAAAAAGGTATGGTAGATAGTAATCTATATTGGAAAGAAATTGATGATGGTTTGATGATTTTGGTAATATTTTTTGATGATATCATATTTGGGGGAAATGATGAAGATGGTGAGAAGTTTGTAGAAGAGATTAAGAAAAAATTTGAGATGAGTATGATAGGAGAAATGAAATATTTTCTAGGATTGTAGATTGTACAGAATAAAGAAGGAATATTTATTTCTCAGACTAAGTACTTGAAGGATTTAGTGAAAAGGTTTGGTTTGGAAAATTGCAAACCCATTGGAACACATACGGTAACTGGACACAAGTTATCTAAAAGAGATGAGACACCTATTTTTGAGCAAAAGAAGTATAGATCTCTGATTGGAGGTTTGCAAGTTCTGACTCACACAAGGCCGGATATAGTAAATGCAATTGGAATTTTTGCAAGATTCCAAGCTAATCCTAGAGAAGCACATTATGTAGCAGTAAAAAGAATATTTAGATATCTAAAGGGAACATTAGAGTTCAGATTGTGGAATGATAGATCTAATGATTTTAATCTAAGTGCTTTTATTGATGTTGATTGGATAGGAAGTATGGACGATATAAAGAGAACTACTGGTGGAGCCTTCTTTCTTGGAGGAAGATTGGTTTCTTGGTTGAGAAAGAAGTATGATTGTCCATCACAAAGTACAAAAAAAGTAGAATATGTTGCAGCAAACAATTACAATCAAGTTGTTTGGATGAAGCGGATGCTAAAGGATATAAGGATAGAAATTAGTGAGCCTATTGTCATACATTTCTATAACACAAGTACAGTAAATATGTCTAAGAATCCAATGTTTTATTTGAAGGCTAAGCACATTTCTATTAAGTATCACATGTTGAGAGAGAAAGTTGTAGATAAAGAAATTAGATTGGAGTATGTGAGCATGAAAGAGCATATTATAGATATATTCACTAAACCTCTACCCAAAGAGACCTTTGAGTATTTGTGGGGTATGCTTGGGGTTATGCCCCTCCTTACTTTAAAGTAGAAGATGCAAGAGTGCATCTGTACAATGTAACAGAGCACCATTGCTATCTAGATTGAATGTTGATGCTTCCTATATGTGGGAGTATATGTGATGGACAAAGTCATCTAAGACTCTTTTTGGTGTCTTTTTGAACAATTTCTTTGGACAACTGAGCTAGTAAGAATCATTTGTTGCAAATTTTGGTGCAGAGATGTTGGTTAATGAAACCCTTGACATTGATGTCAATGGGTGAGAAGTATTGCATGAAAAACATAATGAGGGAGAATTTTAGCATGGAATGATAGTTTGATGAAAAGAACATTGAGGTATATCAATTGGCAAGAGTGTATATCAATGTGGAGAATGATTGATGAAGAGGATGTGAAAAGAAAGATTAACAATCTTTTGTTGGTATTCTTGGAACTAGACATTTTTCATCTATGTTGTTGTCAATGCCAAAGAGAGATATTGTTAAAAGATTGGTTGGAAGCATGAATGCTGATGATATTCCTATGGGGGAGTATTGTAGATATGTTACTATGATGATATGTTACATCCATGACTGAGTTTGTCATTGATGTCAACATAGCAGTTTTAATGTGGTATCTAACAAAAGAATAGTGAAAAGATCAAGTTGGTATGGATGCTTAGTTGAGTATTCTAACTATCTGAGGTTATGGGAGTTACATCGAAGTATTTGGTATATGTAGTTAATATCAAAAGAAAAATGATAAATCTGGAAGAAGTTATGTAAGTTTTGGTGATGTCTATCCAAGATAGAGTTTTCAAAGGCATGTTCTAGTAAACTTATTATATCTCTTTGCAAAATTGTTATTCTTAGAATCAAGGTTGAGGACGTGTAGAAGACATGTTGATGATGATGTGGGTAAGCTTTCTCATTAGGATATCACATGTACAAAGAGTTATTCAAGTTGCAAGGTGGAAGATTAATGTTATCGCTAAGTGTAACATGTTCTTTATGTGGTCCTATAATAACTAATTGAGAAGGTCTACCAACTAATGCAAGAAATTTTAGTATGGACTCAGTATAAAGGAAGAAAATTTTTCTTTATAATAATTGGACATAGTGAAGAAGTAATTGTAAGCAACGGAGAGAGAAAAATAAGAAGTTGAGCAGAGTAGAGCAGAAGTGAAGGAAAATTCATTACCAAGGTATTTTTGAGTGATCTAAGGTTTGATTTTTTGATCTAAGGTTTGTGACCTAATCTACAAGGTTTGACAGTGATTGGTTTGGTTGATAGAATAAAGGAATGAAGAACATAACAATAAATTGCATAATTGAGCAATGAGCTCTTCTTGTAGTTGAAATTGCATGTTTGGGTAGTGGGCTTTTCTTGCATACATTGTACTACAACTCCTAATAGGGCTAGCACAACTCCCAACAGGGTCAGAATCTCCTAACAGGGATTCAAAGTCTCCTAACAGGGACTCATTATACTAAATGTTGTAATAGACTCCTAATAGGGTCCATCTTCTAACAAGGAAGATTTATATTAGTACATCATATTGTGGGCATCATTCCCACTAGGGTTTTCCCTTTGATCAAGGGTTTCTCTAGTTAACATATCTTGTGTAATTGTCTATGTGCATCTTACTATGGTTGTTATTTACTTTGGTTGAATTGTTAAGTTTGGTTAAAGAAGATACATGTTTTAATTGTTGGATAACTGATTCACCCCCCCCCCCCCCCGCCAAGTTATCTTCTAGTGGACTATTGCTTCTATCAGCAACACCTCCAGACTCATTATTTTTCTTTGTTTCACACTCTTTACCTCATTACTTCTGGCATATTATCTCCTTATATAGAGATTTTTGACATTTTTCCACTTAATTCCAATCATCCATCTTAGGTTTAGGTAAGATTAATTAAATCCACCCATTTTTTCATTTAGTTCCCTCTAGAAACTTCTCTTAGAATCCTCTATGAATTCACCTCAAAATGGTATATCTTGAATTCTATACCACCAGCTCATCATACTTATCTTCAACATGCTTCACACAATTCAAAAAATCAATTATGTCAGCTTAGATTCATCAAATCTTCGATCAAATGCATTTTACTATCACTCGGCAATTACATGTTTTCTGCTCAACAAACACCATCTTCTAATGCTCAATCAACTTTAGGTCGCTTAACATTAACTAATTCTTTTCTTAATTGCTATTGCCATTCTTCAACGCTTAGTACATACTATATTTTACTTTCTCACTACTAATATTTTACTTTTCTTGACACCTAATGAATTTACTTGGTTAGGCTTGGTAGACATTTCTTTACTTAGTCTTCTTCTTATCTTTTCTTAGGTATCCTTCCCTTATAGCCTCAAGTAGATAAAAAATACACTATATCATCAATGTCTTACTTGGTATTAGTGCTACTTATAAACACCATATAACTCAACCCTTCTCTAGGTACTCATGTTATCCTTTCTTTCAAACCATCTTTACAAATCATCCAACTAATAGCTTTCAAACCAAATTAACAATTGTCTCACTAGCAAGTAGCAGGTTTAACATCAGTGAAAAAATAATTATTGGTCCATGATATATTTAATCAATCTCCTTCATTTCTATACTTCAAAAATCTTCTTTCTCAACAAAATGAGTGAGTATTTCATTCAAGAAGACATGTTATTTAAAGGAATTCAATTATACATACCTCAATGATCTATGAGAGAAAACATGGTAAAGAAGAAACATATGTGGTGGAATTGCTAGACATTTTGCGATTAATAAGATAGTGAAACTAATTTCAAACAGATACTTTTGCCCACAAATTTATAAGGGTGTGCAGAAAATTGTTAGAAGTTGCAAAATTTGTTAAATAATAAAAGGAACTAGTCAAAATTTGGGTTTGTAATCACCTTTGCTAGTTTTGAATAAACCTTGGGAAGATATCATCATGGGCTTTGTTCTTGGTTTACCTAGAACTCAGAGGGGTAATGATTTTATCATTTTTATGATTGATAGATTTTTAAAGACGTCTCATTTCATACCTTGTATGAAAACATCTGATGCATTACATGTAGCTAAGTTATTCTTCAAGAAAGTGGTAAGATTGGATGGTTTTCCTTAAACTATTGTTTCAAACAAAGATACTATGTTTATGGGTTATTTTTGGAAGACATTTTTGAAGAAGTTGAATATGAATTTGAAGTTTAGTTCTAAATTTTACCCTCAAATAGAAGGATAAACTGAAGTTGTGAACAAACATTTAGGTAACTTATTGAGATGTTTAGTTGGAGATAAGCCTACTAATTAGGATTTAGTTTTGTCACAAGTAGAGTTTTCATATAATAATTTTTTGAATGTAAGTAATAAGAAAAAACCATTTGATATTGTTACTATATTTTATCATAAGAGAACTATAGAATTGATAGACTTGATCATGGACACAAATAGGAGTGTTGGGGTTGAAGAATTTGTTGATTTCATGAAGAAATTACATTACGAAGTCAAAGATAACTTGAACAACATTAATCAACTATATAAGGAATGAATATATAATAATAGAAGAAATAAATCTTTTGAAGTTGGTGATGAAGTAATGGTTTACTTGAGGAAAAATAGATTTCTAGTTGGAACTTATAGCACGCTAAAAATGAAGAAGTTTGAGCCTTGTAAAATTTTGAAGAAGTTTGAAAGTGGTAATGCTTTTGTGATTAAATTACCACATGATATGTATATTTTTCCTATCTTCAACATTTCAAACATATATGAGTACATTGAATTAGATTATGAAATATCTAATGAACTAGGTTATCCTAAGAAGCAAGTTGAAGGAATTGAAAGAATTTTGGCTACCAAGGTTAGTAAGCACTAAAGGAAAATATTATTTGGAATACCTTGTTCATTGGAAGCATAAACCATTTGAAGATAGTTCATGGATAACTCAAGCTGAAGTGTACATGTTTGATCGCATTGGGGTCAATAGAAATTCTTGATGAGGATATCAATTCTTATTAACCCTACATGTCTGATGTAGGAATATCTTGAGGCTTTAAGAAATATTGCATCAAATAAAATAATAATAATAAAATATTCCATGATTCTTATAGTTTGAAAGGTTAGGGATGTGTTTGAGACATCTTTTTGAACCTTCTCCTATGAGTGCATAAGTATTGGATAGAACATGTTGAAGTTAAGAGTCATTTTACCTTGCTGTTAAAGCTATTTTTTTTTCCATGTGCTATTTATGCATCTTGTAGCCAATTATCCTTAACTAATCATTCTTCTCATAGTTAGAGTCTTAAAGAGGATCTAAAATATGATCTACATGTAAGAGACCAAGTCTTAATTCATCTAGAATTGCAGGAGATATCATTGTTTTCCTTGAGTATCAATTTTTAGCTAGTTTTCTGTAAAACGTGGAGTTGTTCATCACGTGTGCTTCTATATGATGAAATGGGATCTTGCTAAGTTAGAGACATGTTCTTGGGTCATGTACAGACCTAAATGTAACATAGCATCAATTTCTATTCAAATTTTCTATAGTTTTGGTTTACTCTTCCAAGGTTGGACCTATAATGTAATTAATTTCTTGTCTTGTTGACTTGTGGCTTAGCTAGCTATATAAGTAGCTTAGTTTGATGTACAAAACATAATTCTAGATTATTAAAAATATAGATCATTAGGATATCCTATAGAAGAAGATAGGATGCAAACTTCGACACTAATTTTATAATTCATTATATGTGGTCACAACCCAGAAGGCCTCATAGTCGAGTATGTTTAGATATCTTTTATAAAAGTTAAATGATTACATCAATATGGTTGTGTAGAATCTAGTCTCTGGTTCTATTTTCTTCATTCAATTTATATGTTTCTTCTATATGTAACTCCTAGTAGGGATATTCATAGGTTTAAGTTGGACTCAATCCTCCTGAATTTGCTCATCCCTATGTCATATGGGTTGTAAAGAAAGTTCTCCATCTTCTACTTGCAATGAATTCTAATAAATAATGTGTGTTGCATCTATAATATATTATCTATGTACCAAAATACAATAAAAAAATAGGAATCCAAGTTAGGGTGGGTGGTAAAGTAAAGTGATAATAAAATATGCATATCTCTCAAAGTTCTCAATTTGAACAACTAATTAAGTGTTGAACTTATATCTATTTCAATAGATAAAATCAAAAAATTTCATGGATGCACTCTTAAAAACACTCAATCTCTAATCACTAATTATCTTTTCATCCTAAAGGCATCTACATATTTCTTTTATTGATGATGTGTAACCACTAGATGATATCATAAGTAATCTTCATACTACTCCATATCATAAACAATATCCAAAACCTTTTGCACTTGAATCAATCC
The DNA here is from genome assembly GCA_028749045.1 of Cupressus sempervirens. Taxonomy (NCBI): domain Eukaryota; kingdom Viridiplantae; phylum Streptophyta; class Pinopsida; order Cupressales; family Cupressaceae; genus Cupressus; species Cupressus sempervirens. The sequence goes on from CM053793.1 coordinate 629,776,836, forward strand.
CAACTCAAAGGAGTATAGAAAGTATGTACATACAAATCTCTAAAGGGAGTTATTTCAACATAAGTTTTATATCAACTAGTAGAGGAAAAATATACAAAATTCAAATAGTTATCCTAATTATTCTAGCCATAAATAGAATACAAACATATAATATACTTCAAAACATGGTTTACTCTCTCAATCTCACCATTTATTTTTGGGTCTTAACATAAATTAAAGTTCAACCAAACCCTCATAACATAATGTAGAAACTTTAATAATACTAAAGTGGATACTAGATCATATTTAGAAATGGTACAAGGAATACCATGCATGTGATATTATACACTAAGAAAATATTTGTGTACTCAAAATTTTATGTAGGAAGATTTTGTGGGAGGAACATGTCCTATATTGGTCCAAATATTAATGATTGCCATGATAGCATCACATTGTTAATAAATGATGGGAAAATTTGCAATAAAATTCCCTTTAATTATGTCACATTTCTAATCTAGAATAAGATATAGATGGAGAATTTTTCCTAGATGTTGATGTTCTCCCTTGAACCTCTAATAGTCCAAGATTCTTGTTACAAGTTTTATGATACAACACATTATCCTGAATGATAAATTAATTTTTGAATGCATCTTCTCAATGCCTATATGTTATTCTTAAGGTAGAGAATGAGCCTTATAAAAATTAAAACATGAAGGTCATTTTAAGAAGGCATGCAAATACAAATTTCATGTCATAATAGACCATTAGTCTCCAAGGAATAAATAGAAAATCTATCCTAGAAAGATCTCCTTGAATATATACTAGATTTGACCTTTAGATATCAAGCGTCTAATGAAATTACCTATAGTGTATCACTCCTAAAATGAAAAAATATGAGTATGTACAAAATATCACACGTTCTTCTACTAAAATGATCATCAACTAGATTTTGTTTTCCCTGAATCAACCTAAGATCAAATACATACACAAGAGGAAACTCCTTACAAATAGTTTTTTATGAAATTAAGGTTGGGCTAATTCAAAATGCTCTAAATATTGCGGGGATTATGAAATGCCTCAAAATGGTTACCTATGACCTAAAAGGAATTTTTTTCACCTCATAAGAGCATGAACTATTAGAATCTATAGTCCTTTGATATGACCAAGAGGGGAGTGGTCAATTAATTATCCAACTAATAACACAATTAACAACCTTAAACAATCTTAACCATAAGAGAAATATCAACTGAAGCCACAATTAGATACTCATATACAATAAAACTAGATATGTTAATTAGGGAAACTCTTGATCAGAGGGAAAACTCTTGTGGGGATGGTACCCACAAGATGATGTACTAATATAAATATTCCTTGTTAGAGGATGGACCCTATTAGGAGTCTATGAATACATTTAGTACATATGAGTCACTATTAGGAGACTCTGAATCCCTATTAGGAGTTGTGGAAGATAGCTAGAACCACTACCCAAATAGCTTTAAGGGCAAGAATAATGAACCCATTATTCAAATGATCTCTATCTTATTCCTTGCTGAATAATAGAATTGGTAATATATTGTTCATTCCTCTTCCGCTATCACGTCAACCATATTTTTGCTCCTTGAGATCTTGTAAGTAGATCATGAACTATGGATCCCTTGGATCACTTACATGAATTAAGAAAATACTCTACTCCTTTACGAGCTATGCACTTTTTACCATGATCACAATACTTCCATACATATGACAAAGAAGGAAAACATCCTTCCTTTATACCATATAATTATAATAATTCCTTGAGTTAGCCTTGGGGCTTTTCCTAATTTATTAAAAATAAGATAATTAAATTAATTACAATTACAATAGCACTATCAGCTCACATTATATACAAAACTTCACATGTCTGATACCAAAGCTTGCGCACTCACTGACATCACCAATGGACTATCCTCTATCACTAATTGACTGTGTATCTCTTCATTTCATCTCCTATAAAGGATATGTAATAAACATAAAGAACTAATTTCCCAATACTTTGTCTCTAAACTACTCTCTATAAATCAAGTATAAATTCCGTACATCTTCAACTCAGCTTCTGTGCACTTAACCACTTTATCATTACACTATCTTGTATATGTCCATAACTGCACATAACTAGACAATCAAATCATTATCCATACCATCATGATCTATGTTTGCTACTCTGTTAATCTTTATAGAAACAATGCTATATTGACATCAATGACAAGTACACATTTATTAATTCAACATATCAATACTCTCCAATGTTTAGGATACTCCACCAAATTAGTATCATTATCATTCATGCTAACAATCTCCCCCTTTAGAATTGACAACAACATAGATGAAAAATATCCAAGTTCCAAAAATGCCAAATAGTGTTTTGTTGTTGCTGCTAACCAACTTCCTACTTTCATACATGAATCTTTTTAAATCTCTATAAAGAAATATTACTCCCCCATAAGTTAAGAGTTCTTCTCATCCATACTCTCCCCTATGCCTTAGGAGATGTTTTTCATGCATATACTCTCCCCCATTGACATCAATGTCAAAGGTCTCAATCTCGGTCTCAATATTACAACCAATTGTTACATACCAAATGTTACATCAACTGCTCCAAGTCATCAACTAGTTTGAGTGTCCAAAGACACTGTTCAATACCAAGTACCAAATACCAAGAGTCCTCAATGACTTGGAACATACTAGGTACTCCCTCATACAAGAAGCATCAACATTCAGTCTAGTCAAATAATAGTGTTTTTTACCACTGTACTAATGCACTCTTTGCATCACCTACTCAGAAGTAAGTAGGAGACTAACCCCAAGCATACCTCTCAATTACTTAAAATTATCTTTAGGCAAAGGCTTTGTGAAGATATCTACAATCTAATCTAAGTTAGTACTCACATACTCCAATCTAATCTCCTTTGATGTTGCTTTCTCTCTCAAAACATGATACTTTATAAATATATACTTTATCTTTGAATACAATACATGATTCTTAGACATACTCACTGTACTTGTGCTATCATAGTAAACGATAATAGGTTCTTCAATCTCAATTCTAATATCTGTCAACATTTCTTTCATTTACATAACTTGGTTATAGTTATTTATTTCTAAAACATACTCTTTCTCTATTGTAATCTATGAGATACAATCTTTCTTCTTGCTTAGCCAAGAAACCAATCTTCTTCCAAGAAAAAATGATCCACCACTGGTGCTCTTTCTATCATCCATACTGCTTGCCCAATCTGAATTAGTATATGCACACAAAGTGAAATTATTTGATCTGACATACCAAATTCCATAATAAGAAGTTCCTTTTAGATATATGAATATTCTCTTCACTTCTACAAAATGATAATCCTTGTGATCATCTTAAAATATTTCTACAATCCCAATTACATTTGCTATATTTGGTCTTGTATGACTCAAATACTACAAACCTCCAATTGTTGATCTATACTTCTTCTGCTCTATTGCAAGTGTCTCATCTATGTTGGATAACTTGTGACCAATTATCATAGGGGTACCAACAAGTTTGCATCTTTCCAAACCAAACCTTTTCAATAAGTCTTTTAGTTCCTATTAGGTTCCAAGAATTAGGAGGGAATACGAAAATCCAAATTCTCACATTCACCAATCTAACATTTGTTTATAAAATACAAAATTAGAATTAGAATTCATCTATGGTAATTTAACCCCAAAATGAGCATAGTAGATTCCTTAAAAAAAGTGGAATAAGAATAGCCTATTCTTATTCCAGTTGTTGAATTGTGGTGACTGATTAAGGAAGTATTGTACATATTCCATAATTCCTTGGCTGAATTTTTTTGGGGCTAGTATATTGGCATTTTATGGTCAACATGTTGTAACTAATTTTTAAACCTAAAGCAACAAAAATACTTGTATGAAAGGGCTTAGGGTTAGGGATTGTTTCATTGTGGGTGATACAAAAATTACTTCTTCCGATGGTATTGTGTTGTAAGGGATTACAAATTGTAATTACATTCTAATCACTAGATTGTAATAATATTGGACTTGCTATTTGGTAGACGTAGCCCAGGGATTGGGTGAACCTTGTTAAATCTTGGTGTCTTCTGTTTTCTTCTATATAATCTTTTTTTTTTTTTTTAATTTATATTTTCATGTAATCGTTATTTTTGTCTATTGTTTTACCCTAATGGTGGTGTTAGAGCGAGGTATTTTTTAGTTATCCTCTATAGGAAAGTCTTACAGTTGAGTGGCAGTGATGGCAGATGAGGGTGAGCAGAGGGTTGACAAGTTTAATGGGTAGAACTTTCAATTATGAAAGATGCAAATGGAAGACTATCTTTATCAAAAGGATTTATAGAAGTCGTTGGAAGGAAATACCATGAATTGGGGATCTATGACAAATGATAACTAGGATCTTTTAGAAAGAAAGACACTTTCAAGAATTTGATTATGCCTAGCACCATCAATGACATTTAATATTACAAAAGTGAAGATGATGGAATAGTTGATGGAAACCCTAGCGAAATTGTATGAAAAGCCCTCTACTTTAAATAAGGTATTTCTCATTAAAATCATTTATTTAATATGAAAATGGTAGAAGGTGGATCTTTTGCAGATCATTTAAATGAGTTTAATACTATTACTATTAATTAACTTTTATGGGTATTAATTTTGATGAATAAATTAGGGCTATCTTGATTTTTTGTCCTTTGCCTGAAAGTTGGAATGGCTTGGTAATGGTTGTAAGTAATTCCATTTCTAGATCTAATACTCTAAAATATGATGATGTGATCAGTGTTATTTGGAGTGAGGAAACTCATAGGAAAACCTCAGGCAGATCTACATCTAGAAGTGTTTTGAATGCACAAAGTTGAGGTAGAACGACTAAGAGAGTAAGTAATTCCAAGAATCATGGCAAATCAAGAGGAAAATCAAAAGGGAAGAGGTCTCAATTGAGAGGACCAAATGATTGCTGGTACTATGGGAACCTAGGACATAAGAAGAAAGATTATTGGACTCAAAAGGAAAATGAAGTGGAAAAGTAAGATGGAGACAAGGAGGAAAATGTGGTAAGTAACAAATTTAAAGACGATGCTTTGCTTCTATCTTTAGAAAGTGTTGATGATTCATGGGTTTTAGATTTTCTTGCTTTATTTCATGCTATACCTCATAAAGGTTATTTCATGCTACACCTCATAGAGGTTATTTCATTGATTATGTCCAAGGGGTTTTTGGGCTTGTTTATTTGGGGGATAATGAACCCTGTCAAATTTTTGGAAAAGAAAAAGTTAAGATTGAGTTGTATAATGGGAATCATTGGCTACTACATGAGGTAAAACATGTTCCAAGGCTAAGTAGGAATTTAATTTCAGCAAGGCAACTTGGTGATGAGGGTTGTGTAGTTACATTTTATGATAAAAATTGAAAGGTTTCAAAAAGTTCCCTTGCAGTAAAAAAAAGATGTGAAAGTAGGAAGCTTATATCTTTGTATAGGTCATATTGTTCTTTCTACTTTAATTGTTTCAGAGGAAAATGAATGTTCAGGAATAGTTGCGATAGTTGAGAAGGGAGAACAAATAGCTAATGCAAATTCTAATACAGTGTTGTGGCACCACAAACTTACACACATGAGTGAGAAAGGTATGAAATTAATTCATTCAAAGAATGTTTTACCAAGTCTAAAATGTGTTAATATGGATTTATGTGAAAGTTGTGTGTATGGAAAAAAAAAGAGAGTGAGTTTTGTGAAGACTGGGAAGGAAAATAAAAGTGAGAAATTAGAGCTTATGCATACAGATGTATGGGGACTAGCCCAAGTATCTTCCATTAGTGACACTCATTTTTATGTTACATTTATTGATGATGTAACTAGAAAAGTATGAGTTTATTTCTATAGACAGAAATATGATGTATTTCAAACTTTTAAGAAATGGAAATGCTTAGTTGAAAATGAGACTAGTAGGAAATTAAAATGTCTCAGCTATGATAATGGTGGTGAGTATTGTAGTCATGAATTTGAAGATTATTGCTACACTAATGGTAGTCATACATAGAAAATTGTTCCAAGGACTCCACAGGAAAATGGAGTGGTTGAACGCATGAATAAGACTATAATGGAGTCTGCAAGGAGCATGAGGTTGCATGCAGGGTTTTTTAAATATGTTAGTGGAGGCTGTCAATACTACTATATATTTGACTAATAGAGGTCCCTCTACTCCTTTGGGTTGTGGTATTCTAGAGGAAGCATGGACTAGTAAAAAGTTGAGTTATTCTTTTCTCAAGACCTTCGGTTGAGAAGCATTTTCTCATATAGATTCTGAAAAATAGAACCAAGTTGGAAGCTAAGTTGAAGAAATGTGTATTTTTTGGATATGTCATTGATGACTTTGGTTATAAGCTTTGAGATTTTGAAAATCATAAAATTTTAAGAAGTAAGGATGACATATTCAATGAGAAAGTGTTGTACAAAGATCTATTGCAGCAACATGAGAAGAAAGAAGATGATTATGTAGTGTTGGATGATACTCCAAAAGATGATGTTCCAACAATTTCTCATAATGTGCAATAACTACAACAACAAAAATATGACACAAAATAGTGAATGTTAGATAGTCAACAAGATTAAGTAGACCTACATAAAAATTTTCTCCTTTTTTGTACTCTCTTTTACTAACAAATGCTAGTGAACCTAAATGTTATGATGAAGTTGTGTAGGTGGATACTAAGATTCAATGGGAGTCTACAAGGGAAGATGAAGTGAACTCCTTAATGAAAAATAAGACATGGGATTTGTGCAAGTTGCCTGCAAGTAAACAAGCTTTACAAAATAAATGGGTTTATAGGTTGAAAGAAGAGGATGGAGGTAAGAAAAGATTTAAAGCCAAGTTAGTTATAAAAGGATTTGCACAGAAAAAAGGCATTGCTTTTGATGAAATATTCTCTCCTATTGTTAAGATGACTTTTATTTGCCCCGTTCTAAGTATTGTGGCCACTGAAGATTTACATTTGGAGTAGCTTGATGTTAAAATATCCTTCCTTCATGGTGATTTGGATGAAGCAATATATGGCTCAACCATAGGAATTTTTGGTCAAAGGTAAGGAGAACTTAGTGTGTAGATTGAAGAATAGTTAATATGGCTTGAAGCAAGCATCTTGGCAATTGTATTTAAAATTTGATAGTTTTATGCATGAGCATGGATATAGTCAGTGTCATTCAGATCATTGTGTTTATTTTAAGAGTTGGATGATGAAAACTACATTATTTTATGTTTATATGTTGATGATATGCTTGTAGTTGGGTCTAACATAGATCATATTAAGGGGCTAAAATGCTAGTTAGCACATGCATTTTCTTTGAAGGATTTATGGAAAGAAAAACAAATCCTTGGTATGAAAATTTGCAAAGATAGAAAGAATAGGAAATTGACATTATCTCAAGTTGATTATATTGCAAAAGTGTTGCAACATTTCTCTATGGAGAATGCTAAAGCTGTCAACACACCTTTACCTAGTCATTTAAAGTTGACTAAGGAGATGTATCCCAAGAAAGAAAAAGAGGAGGATAAGATGTCAAAGTTACCTTATGCTTCAGCTGTAGGAAGCTTGATGTATGATATGGTATGTACTAGGCCAAATATTGCACATGTAGTGGGAGTTGTTAGCATGTATATGAGTCATCCAAGAATTGTGAATTGAAATGTCATTAAATGGATTTTCAAATATTTGAGAGGAACATCTAGTAAGTGTTTACACTTTGTTGACTCAAATTTGGTATGGGATATTGATAGTAGGTAGAGTACTATAGGTTATGTATTTACTATTGGTGGGAAAATTGTGAGCTAGGTTTCTATATTACAGAAGGTGAATGCTTTATTCACTAGAGATGTAGAGTATGGTTCTACTATAGAGGTAGACAAGGAGATGATACTACTTTAGTTCTTCTTGGAAGAATTGGGACACCCTTAGAGGGATAATTATTTGTTTACAAATAGCCAAAGTGTCATTCTTCTTGCAAAGAATTCTGCTCTACATTCAAAGACAAAAGACATACAGTTGAGGTATCATTTCATTCAGTCAGTTTTGGATGATAGATAGTTAAAGATGGACAAGATACATATAGATGACAATCCACCAGATATGTTTACCAAGGTAGTAACAAGGGAGAAGTTGAACTCCTCTTTATCTTTGATTGGTCTTCTAGACTAAATAGGAATAAAAGAACAATAAAGTCTAAGATGTTTTGATCTAGTGGGAGCCTCATGGAGTAGTGGCGTAGCTACAGGATCAATCTCCAAGTGAGAGATTGTTGTTTAGTGTGGAGCTTGATTAGTCCCCAAGTGGAAGATTGTTAGATTGTCATGTCTAATCAAGAAAGTATTGTACATACTACAAAATTCCTCAGCGGGGTTCAGGTCTAGGTTAGGCTCAAAGTGGGGGTTTGGGGGTTGACAACCCCCAATACAGCTAGGTCTGTTAGGCCATGACTATTGGGGTTTAGGGGTGGAGCCACTGAGAATTTTTTTTGGGGCTACTATATCAGCATTTTATGGCTAACACATTGTAACTAATTTTTAACACTAAAGTAGTAAAAATACTTGTATAAAAGGGCATAGGGTTAAGGATTGTTTCATTTTGGGTGATCCAAACATTACTTCTTCTGACAGTATTGAGCTCTAAGGGATTAAAAATTGTAATCAGGCTGTAATCATTGGATAATAATAATATTGGACTTGTTGTTTGGTGGATTGATAGAGGGACTAAATATATAAATATGACCTTTTTAGATTTTTGTTAAGAACATGGCATAAAGGACTCAACTATCTCTTATTCACCCCAAAAAAAATGTGGTTTCCAAAAGCAAAAATAAAACTATAATAGAAATGGTTGGGTGTATGCTTCACTCTAAAAATCTAGAAGCTAAATTTTGGGTTGAAGTAGTTCATACTGCGGTATATATCTTGAATAGAACACCTACTAAGGAAGTTTTGAATATAACACCAAAAGAGGCATGGAGTGGAAGAAAGCCTAGAGTATCTCATTTTAGAATTTTTGGTTGCAATGCATATGCTCACATTTCTAATGAAAGAAGGAACAAACCTGAAAGGAAGAGTGAGAAGTCCATAATGGTTGGATATAGTGAGGAATCAAAAGGATATAGGTTATACAATCCTAAAACTAATGAATTCTATATTAAAAGAAATATATGCTTTGATGAAGATATAGGAGAAATATGGATAGTTCATGATGTTTTCAAACTACATATTAAATGCCTAACTACCAAGAGATAAATAAACACTATTTATTCTAGCAATCCCCCTTAATGTTTATTTGGAGAGGATAGGAACTTCCTTGAGTTGTAATAGATCCCTAAATTTAGTATATTTTACAATAGACAATGCTTTTGTAAATATATCAGCAACTTGATCTTCTATTCAACAAAATTGAAGCTCCACCTCTTGACTTTCAATTAGATCTCGAACAAAATGATGATACATATGCTTGGACCTTGCATGATATATTAGATTTTTTGCTAGCCTGATAGTACTTTGGTTGTCACAAAATATTGTAGTTGAAGAGTCTTGTGGATGGTGTAATTCTTCAATTAATTGGCTAATCCACAATGCTTCTTGTGATGGCTTTCATGATCCAATATATCCAACTTCTATCACTGAGAGTGATACCATTGATTGCTTATTGTTGCTCCATGAAATTGGTTGAAGTTGATTTTCTATCATCTATGTCACCTACATAATTAGAATCTTTATATCCAACTAAAGTAGGCTCTCCTCGATATTGGTATTCAATGTTAAGCTAGTAAGTACCCTTAATGTATCTTAACATTATTTTAGCCACTTTCCAATATTCAATGTGCAGATCTTCCATGTACCTAGATACAATACCAACCGCATATGCAATATCTTGTCTAGTTATATAGTAAGATACAACACATTTCCAACAAGTTGCCTATATAATTTTCCATCCACCTTCTTTTGAGTAGAGTTAGTACTCAACTTCAATCTTCTTGTCATACTTGCATACCCAAAAAGTAGTGCTTTAGTCCTAAATTAGTTATTTAAAAAACATTTATGAGTTGATCTTTAGTTATCTCAATATCATGTGTGTGATGTCATGTAATAATCAAGTCATCCACATACAATACAATGATAACAAATTTATCATCACTATATTTTACATGTAAATCTGGATCAACTTTACTTCTTTTAAATCTAACATCTAGAAAGTACTTATTTATTTTGAAGAACCATGCCCTTGGTGCTTGCTTAACACAATTAAGTGATTTTCTTAATATACATACCAATTTTTCTTGACCATATTAAATAAATCCTGGTGGTTGTTGCATGTAATTTTCTTCTTACAAGTGACCATGCAAAAATGCACTTTTTACATCCATTTCAAAAAATTTCCAACCAAACTTTGTAGCTAAAGCAACTATTGTATAAACAGAAGTCTTTTGGTAACTAGAGAAAAGGTTTCAGTATAATCTATACCTTCTTTTTGTGAGAAACCTTTAGCCATTAACCTTTCTTTGTATTTTTCAATAGCTCCATTTGATGCAAACTTAGTTCTATAGGTCCACTTGCAACCAACCACATTTTTCCATTTTCTAGAAGTTTTGTTAACTCCCACATTCCATTCTTTATCAAAGATTTGTAATCTTCTTGCATAGCTGCTTCCCACTCATCTTTTCCCTTTGCTTCTTCATACATGCTTGGAGTGTCAACCTACATCACCTTAGCCATAAGAGCATGTTAGCAAATATATTTCTAGGACCTTCTTGATAAATTTCTTGGATGCTTCTAAATTTCCTTGGATTTTCGTTATCACTTTCACTTGATTCTTCAACTTGAGTATCTTCTCCTATAGTAGTTTGCACACCTTGACTAACCATTGATAGAAGTAGAATTTGCTTCATCAATCAAGATTTGGAAGAAATATAATATTAGGGAGTTATCATTCTTAACATCTTCATCAAACCATACATTTCTTTTAATATAGATTTCATTTATCCAAATGCGAAAATTACTCTAGAGAGGTTTCCAAGAGTCCTAGCAAGTCATTCACTCCTCACTTTCTCTTTAACCATGGGAAATAATGGGAAGCCTAAGAGGATCTATGGTCTTACTCCTCTGTGTAGATACATTGTGAAGAAAAGGGATGCGAAGTCCTTGGCACCATTTGTACTAGTGAATTAGGACAAGGTCTTTATAGACTCTTGGTTTCATCTAAAGGATGTTGTTCTTGACGGGAGTCAGCCATTTACCAAATCTCATGGGGTGCATGCATTTGACTACCCTGCCATGGACCATATATTCAATGTCATATTAAATAGGGCAATGTCTAAGCATTCTTCAATGATGATGGAGAATATTTTTGATATCTATCATGGCTTCAAATAGCTAGAGGAGCTTGTGGATGTGGGAGGTGGATTTGGGTCTACTTTTAATCTTATACTCTCCAAATACCCTCATATCAAGCGAGTGAATTTTGACTTGCCTCATGTTGTGAAAGATGCTCCTAAGTATCTAGCTTAGTAAATAGTATTGATCAATGTGTAAATGAGTGCTAATCATTTCTATTTTATTGTTAATTAATTAGATTTAATTGATTGTATTAACATTTTTAAAGATTACATTATTTGAGATTTTTAAATTATATTTTGTAAGTGACTATCAAGATAATAAGGAATTGACTTTTTAAAAGAAATATTATTGTATTTCAAATAGAGATCAATAAATAGATTGTGTTTAATGGATTACAACATGATCTAAAAGTGTAGATCATAAACCAAAATATTGTCTAATCCATGTTCTCGAGCATTATGAAGAAGGATCTTGTAGATTGACACAAAACATTGATAAAAATTTTAAACAAAATCTATTTGAGAAACACCAAATCTAAAAATACCAATATTACTTAAACATTGACTTTAACTTGTTTTGGAAAATATCTCTTATTTTTCTATTTATATTCTACTTTAAGATTTTTATTTAAATCACTCATAAACCACAAACTAAACAATTTTGAATGAATTTTGGATAAGGTGTCACACATGTTGGAGGAGACATGTTTGAGAATGTACCATCAACCAAGGCTATTTTTATGATGGTATGTAATTCAAATTAATGATTTGAAATAGTTGGGTGATGTTTCTAACAATATTTGCTAGTATTTTTAGCATTTAGACTCTAGATAAAGATTATAATACTTATGTTTCCACTTTAGATATATGTCTTGATTATTGAATGAGGTGGGTGTTTGATTTCAAAATAAAATTACCTTCATATAGAAAGATTTGTTTTTTGGGGTCATTTTATTAAGAAATATTTCAATTTATATATTTGGCATCTAGTTCTTCAACATTTATCTTTAGATTTATAAACAACTTAAATGCATAATGTAATTTGAAGGTTGCAACTTTATTGTGAAAGTCATTATAATTTTGACATTGGTACTGTATAAATAATGGACTATTAAGCAAGCATTGGGTAAGCTAGAGAAATGTAATATTCTTTTTAAACAAATACAATAATTACACCATTGGTAAATACTGAAGCTTACAATAAATAAAAATCTTATATAATATAATAATAATTCTTAAATGAAATTAGTTGCTTGTTGGTTATGGTCTAATTTATTCTCTATATGATATTTGAAAATGTATTTGGTTTGACTATTAAACTAGAAAATTAATATTTATTTTTATTTTTTCTGTCAGTAGATTTTACATGATTGGAGTGGTGATCATTGCATAAAGTTTTTTAAAACCTATCACAAGGAATTGTCAAAGAATGGAAAGTTGATTGTAGTGGATTGTATCTTACCAATAGATGCAGAGACCGCTACATTTTATAGAGATTCATCTCATATAAATCTTTTAATACATTGGCATAAAATCTAGGAGAAAAGAGAGAACAAAGGAGGAATTTGACAACCTTGCGAAAGTTGCAAAATTTTAAAGAGATATCGAGTCAATTTTTTTGTATTAGTGCTATTGGGTTATTGATTTCTACAAGTGACTTTGTTAAATGTTCATTGTGATAGCCCTTGGAATGCAGACTTGTTTTGTACCATGTTCAATAACTTGATGGGTATGAATATACACCCTTGCTAACATTATAAAAAATATTCCATGGGCTTCAATGCTAAGAATATCATAGATAACCCATTTAGAGTTTTCTTTTCTTTCTCCATTTACTATGTTTGTTTAGTTTTAGTTGTGTATATTAGACTCCTTTCATATTTTGGTCTCAATAGAGAGCTGATATAAATTTTCTTATTTGAAAACTATTATTGCATTGCAAATTAATTGAAATGCAATATATTTAGCACATTTTTTGTAGAAACAACACTTGCCTCCTTGAATAGCTTCTTTCAAATTATATCCAAAATATTATTGAATAATTATATGAATGATGTCTACTCATTTTATCCTTAATTATTTTATAATGATAAATAATAAAAATAAATACAACTCTATGAAATAAAAATAGAATAAAGTACCATTTATCTTACTTTTAAAATTAATTAAAATGGATCAAACAATGAAATTATTTTCAATAAGGTGGTATTTTTAATAATCGTATTTGTTCAGTATTATTTGTATGAAAAATATGTCATGATGGTGGAATAAGATGTAACATTTTTAAAGAAAATTAAGATGCGTATGCTAACCAAGCTTGAAAACTTATTATTCTCATAATCCAAAGCTTGGGTTCTCTTCCCCCACTTGGAGTTGAGTTAGATGGTCATTGGAAGGGGTCGGTTTATAAAAACATTAACCAAAATTTGACAAAAGACTAACCAACCTAGACATAGATCTAGTAACATCGTCTAGAGTGATGAAGTGTCCAAATGAGTTGCCAATCTTCTTGAGGACTCTTTCATCTAAGAATTCAAGTGGGGACATAGGAAAATGAACCCATATACATGCCAAGTGATGGAGGTAAATTGTAGGGTCAATTCCTTGTTTCTACTGACCCAACAAAAAACCATGGTTTACATAACTCAAAGTACCCAATAAGACTTTGTTAACATCACTCTACAAGGTAAAATTGAGCACAAAAATTCCACCCAAAAGTGTTAAAACTGAGACACTACCCTTATGTTTCCACTGGCAACTCCATTTTCTAACCATTTCAATTGATGGTCTAATTGTTAAAAATCTTCCTACCAAGAAGAGATGGATAGAAAAGGATACATTCTCTGCTAAGGAGTCTAGCAGAAAAAATTTTGGGCTTGCAACACCTTATATGACCTTTGGAAGATCCATCATTGCTATCCTCTTCTTGGATCCTATCACCACCTCATTGTAGCTCTTCCTCAAAGATAGGGTAGTAGGAACTAACTTGGGAGGATCAATCCCTAGAAAGGATAAATCATCTCTAATTCATATTTTAAGAATCAAAAATTAATTTCTTAATTTTTTTGTTAATATCTCTAATTCATCTTCTATTGTCATCTTTTTGGTTTTATAAGAATCAAAATTTTAAAATCTAATTTGATAAAGATCAAATCAATTTTACTATCATAACTTTGTTATGTCTATAGAAATCTAGCACTATTCCACTAAATAAATATAGTACACAATAAAAGATAAGCATTTATTTATGATTAGTATATAAGAAAAAGATAATTATCTTAATCTTATTTATTCTCATTATAAGAAATAATATACTACATGTAAATAATTTACCATCTCTCTTTTAGTTATGATTCTTCTATAGTTGAGTAGAACCTAAAATAGATAATCATACAAACTCTAAAAAAGATATGTAATAACAAACAATTAAATATAAATGACTCATACTACCAAAATATTCTATAGGTTGACAATAAATATCTTTATTTTCTTAAACTAATTCTATGAAATCATTGTAATCTCACACAAAATATTCCTTGCAATCTAATGAAATAAAATATAATTAAGATATGACAATCATTAACATGAAGAGATTTCACAATTAGTCATGGTAGAGATATGTAGTTTCTAGATTTTATTGTGTGTCATATCTTTGCACTAACATTTCAAATCACACTCAGTGATCGATCATCAGAATGAGAAGAATTAAAGGAGATCAATTATCTATCATCAAGATGGGAAGAGCTAAAGGAGATATCTCATCTAACATGTCTCATCCAAATGATGGATCACTATGTGTGATTTGAAAATTTTATAAAAAAATATAACACTTAATCAAATCCAAAATATGCATCTCTATACTATGATAATCATTGTGAAGTCTCCACGCACCAATGCTCAAATCCCTCATC
Source organism: Cupressus sempervirens (assembly GCA_028749045.1). Lineage (NCBI taxonomy): Eukaryota > Viridiplantae > Streptophyta > Pinopsida > Cupressales > Cupressaceae > Cupressus > Cupressus sempervirens. The sequence goes on from CM053793.1 coordinate 629,792,124, forward strand.
ATAAGAGTATATCTTGCAACATGTTTCACCTTCCTCAAGACAATAAGTGTCAAAAATACAAGCATCCATCTAGGGATTGCATAAATAACCCCTCGAGTCACCACATGCTCCTATCTCACAACATGTCATATCAACACCACACTGAGACTTGTTATAGGATGTATTATCTATTCATGGATCATCCTAAGAAATTGAAATACTTGCCAATATATCAACAATCATCACATAAAAATAATAGAATGTGATCCAAAACATTGATACTGAAAAAATACACAATCAAATTCAAAAACAAAAATTATATGACAAACGAATTGTAGAAATCTAATATTATTAACAATTAAAATCATCAATGCAAATAATCAGAATAAGGGTGAGCTTATACTAGCTATACCTACCACCTACCATGCACATGACACAATGTGACTATTATAATTAGCAGCATGCAAAATGATTTCATTGTCTTTCCCCTTCTCTATTTTTCTTTAAGGAAAGATGATGTGATAAAATGATATTTCAATCCTATGTATAAAGAGGATCCAACCCCTATTATTATAACTTTACTATGAGTTGTCCTATACATTTGGAGATTAATTCAAGAAAAGTGATGATAACAATGCATGTGCTAACAATCTAAGACTTTCTAAATATATGGCTTGGATAAATCATCCCACATATTCCCTCATCTTGAGAGATTTAATTAAACTAGCACTTTCACTTGAGTAGGGTGTAAGAGTACAGTTGATGGGGTTAGGGGTCAAAATGTCTCAGTAGCTAAAGTTTTTGTTAATGATGGTGAATTGATGGTTGTTGTTGTTACTTCTATTTTTGTCAATCCCTTGGGAAAAGAAGAGATTCATCTCAAACCCTCAATATAATGTCCACAAGGGGAAATATGAATTAATTCTTGCCATGTATGAATATAATTGTTTACTACATATGCTACAAAATCTCTAATTATACCAAGGATGGGAGATTTCTATTTCTCCTCTTCATTTTCACAATTTGTGTAGATTTCATTACAATGGAAGGATCCTCCTCTATATTAACATGAGTGTATATCATCAATTTCCATCTAGTATAAAACTTTGACCTCATGAAATTAAGAATCTACACCTTCATCTTTAATGATTTGAAATATGCAGAGATTTTCTCCCCTTGCAATTTGAATCCACAAAACTAAAAGCATAAATGTGTCTACACTCAATATTAGTTGTTTTATTGTTTCTTTAAAGAAGTTAAAAGTCATAAAAAATGATCATTAGAATAAAAACATAGTTCTTTAAAATATTTCTTGCATGTGAGCTATTACCAAATGGCGTTCACAAGTATGAAGAAATTGTAGACACTTTTTTCAACTTCTAATATTATTTGTTTATATCAGCTCAAATTGCATGGATGTCATGAGGCATTCAAGTATTTTATAGAAGATATATGAATGGTCTTGATATATAAAAAAGTCTTTTTGTCATTGTACATGGAAGAAGTCATTTTGTCATCTTTGGTTTTGCTAAATTATCTGTGCTATATTTTATGTCTATTGGTGACATCATTTTGTAAATAGGGTTTTGTGTTTGTTTTATTCTATAATCAAAACTTATATGTCCACTATATAAAATATGTATTATATTTTTTTTGTTAATTTAGTACTAAGTACTATTCTTCATTTCTAGATATAGGGATTTAATTCAAAGTTTAATTTGATATTAAAAAATGTCTAAGAGATTCCACTAGGGTTTAGTGAAGTGATGGTTGTGGCTATTATTATGTAGTAGTAAACATTCAAATCTAATTCAAAGCATTCTGTTTGTCTAAGTGTGTGCCAAAATTTCATATAGACCAATTTAATGTGGATCCTAATGAAGAATCTAACTAGTTAAAAAGTAAGGGGCTATTTTAAAATTTCTAGAGTATAAAATTGAAAGAAAACTTTAAACACCAATTTTTTAGACCTAAAACAAACTGACACTTATATAGAAAGAATACAAAAAAACTGATATTCAATGAAATATTATAAAGGAGAAGTAAATGAAAAGATCAAGTGAATTATGTCATCTTCCTTTATAGAAAAAGAGTTCCATACACATTTGAATTCCTTTTCCCTTTTTTGAAATCATCCATTTATATAATACACTATTTGAAAGACATAACTTAATAAAACTCTTAAGAAAACAACTTGATATAATTATCTAATTATTCTACATCTCTATTAGTATCTACCAGTACTATAGAATTGTTTCGATCAAGTTGCGAGCAACTGGAGAAAGCCAATTTGTACACTTGAAATCTCTTTTGAAAATCTCCACACCATATTGAACTATATAATTAAAATATTTTAATTCAATCATATAAGGATTCATGTCTTATACATAATCTAATAGTGACTCTAGGGATGATGAAGTTGATTATCACCTAATCTACACTAGAGTGGTTTCCTATGTCTGCACTTGTATGCAACCTTCAATGAGTCTAATAGTACTTATTCTATCTCCAATGCCTTTGTAATCTTTCCTTTGAGACTTTTTTACTTACCTTACAAGACATTAAGAACTCATTTTTCAGTAAAGCTATGATTTTTTACAAGAGAGTAAAAAGTGGTGGGAGATGAACCATTATCTAATTTATAACATGCCAACTTTTCAAAGGGATATTTGCGATTAACAATTTACATAAAATGTTTGGGTAAAAGTAAAAAGTTGTGTCACATTTCAGGTTTACTTATCAAAAAAAGTATATTTGAGTATTTCTATCTAAAAATCAATTTTTTTAAACGTATGGTCTGGATAAATCAATTCTCGCTAAATTATATATGGCCTCACACTTTTCCAATTGGAAATGTCTATTAAATGCATATTTTATAATAGTTTGCATCCAATTACTATTTAAAAATAAAATTATTTCAAAACATTAATGTTTCAATAACTCTTACTATTTTTAATGATATTTTTTAATAACATATAAACACCATTTTATAGAGCTTGAAGTCAAGAGTATTCTCATATAGAGTTTATAGTGTTTTAATTATATATATTATAATCTAATTAAAAGAATTCTACAAGAACTTATTTTAACACTTGAAAACATGTTGATTTTGAGAAGGAGAAAAATATTAAATGATATTAAAAAAAATAAAAATTATATGATGTTCTAGAGGAGAGTCATTTTCCAAAATGTATAGTTTTTCTTCTGGTTAGAGTAGATTTGATTTGAAAAATGTGGTGGGAAATTAAAACTATCAATTTCAAGTGAGTTGAAATTTAAATTATTATAGAAGAGAAAATGTAGGTCGAAAGACAATTTTTATATTTTATTATTATAGCTATATATGTTATCTATAACGTAGTCTGAGATAAAAGAGAAATAAGTTTTTTTCATTTAGTTTTGTGGTGGGAACCAAACCCCTAACTTTTAGCATTTTTCAGCAACTAAATTATTATCTAATAAAAATTAGGATAATATATCAATTTTTATTCAAAACAATTATTCAAAAAAATTATTTAAAAAAATTTATCCTAAACTTCATCCATTTCTAGACATTTCATTAGTTTACTTCATTTTCAAACTCTAAATAATAATGCCAATTTTATGTCATTGAAGGTGAACAGTTATATTATTTAGTCTTTTCCTTTACAAAAGGGTGAGACATATTTTTTCTTTTACCTTTTTACCTTATGATAAAGATCTACAATTTACATAAAATGTTTATCTTATAATAAAGATCTACAAGTAAAAGAAAATAAATATTTACCTCTTGATAAAGCCATGCAAGATTTCTATCATCAAATGACAACCATCCTCTCAATAGACTAATGAGAAGTACACCTTAAGAACATAGTTCTTTGGTAGCCTTGTTGATGAGAGAAAGCAGAGAAAACATACTATGTTGTAACTCATAAATCACATAAATCATGAAGAAAAATAGAAAGCAAATTTGCAATACTTAAAGAATATTAAAATAAAATGAACTAAAGAGTATAATAAAACTTAACAATAACTAATATTATTATTAGTTTTAAATACTATAAATTGAATCTATGTATAAGTTCATAAATGTTTAAAAAAATAAATTTTCTATCAATATTCTATGATCATCATTTTTTAGGATGCATAGGAGTATTATTCTATTTGACATCTGGTTTTAAATATTATCTTTTCTCACTGTGAAGAGTTTCTTTGTGATTATTTGTGGACTCCAACAGATGGCTTTACACAGAACTAGGAGAAAGAGTCTAAAAAAAGGCTTCAACCACTTCAAACTTACAAACTAGTGTGCCCACAAGTATAAAATATTGTGTATCACAAACAAACTAATGAACTTCAATTTTTACATTTCATAAGGATGGGACCTTATAAACTGCTATCATAGACCAATGTTATTAAAGTCCTACATTGGACCACATAAATATAGTTTTAAAGAATCACATCTAAATATAGGTTTGAAATGTCTCATTTGATACATTGTCAATGTATTGTCAAGTGCAAAACCATTAAATTTTAATCTTGGATATATAATCATTTGAGGCTCGGAACTATTCTTATATGCACATTTGGAAACATATTTGCATTGGATTGAACTATCTATGATATATGTTGCTTTTCTCTATTATTTATTTGGGTATTAGTACAGCATTCATTCACTCTATTTACATTGATGCAATGAAAATTGTCATAACCGCATCTATAGTATCATAGGATTAGTCAAAATGAATTTAGCTTTCAGTAATCAAATTTTTGAAATAGTTTTTTTATTGTATTATTGTTTCAAGGTACATGATATATATATAGAAGGCAAAGCATGGTCAGTCAGCTTCAAATGTATTCTGGCATGTAAGTCTCCAACCAACCAAACGCGAGAAACATTGATCAGCAGCATTACTGGGAAGAACAGATTTTAAAGGGAGAGAATGAGGCTACCATATTTTAGAATTAATGCCCCACTATGACGAGGGTACCAATACACTTGTAAATCGTCTTACCTTTAAGACATCTTGATGTTCTGAGAATGGGAGATCAGACAACATGACAAAATAAAGGAACAACAACTGAAATAAATTGCCATGCATTAGACAATGATCAAATAATACAAGTTCAGCGATGGAGGAAGCATTAACAGGTGTGATTAAGTGAAGGATCAATGGTAGCTATTGCTTATGAAAAAGAATTACAGGAGTTACACTCTGAAAAACCACAATCCTCTCTGAAAGGCCTGCAACTTGCCTGGGGATGCTGATCTTCATGGACATATTAAGTTGTATATGGTGAAGACCAAAATGGGACAAGGCATCAAGGAAAGAGATTCGATAAGAATTGGTTCTAATAAGAGCAGATCAACATATTGTACATTAGCGATCAGATTTGGATCAGAAATTATTCTTTATTGCACGCAGTAGCAACCTTATTCATTTGTGGTATGCATTAGATGTATGCTTAGTGCATGTGTGATCAAGACAGTGTCTAACATATGATTCCATATGTATTTGATATAGTTAATGACGTGAAGTGCTAATCAATCAAGGAAATAATCATGTATGGGTGATGCATGAGATACATTTGGGAGAACTGATATAGGGTCACCTCTAAGCATCTGAATCCAATTTGAATGGAGTTGTCTAGGTTGAATGTCCCTACCACTTATGGGCATAGGGGTCAATTTGCCTAAGTTGTCTTAGTTTTGTGTTATCATCTTCAATCCCCATGATGGTTGGTTTGGATTTTCTGGCCCAGTGAGATTTAAAAACGTAGTCTATGATGGAGAATGTGAATGTAAATTGATATGCTTTCTGTAAGGTTCTCATTATTTACAATTGCCAGCTAAAGCGTGATCCTCAGGAGAATGATATGTGTCTTTCTGAACAATTGCTATTAATAACAGTTGTGTCATTCATATCTTGCACTATAGAAGGTACAGCAGATGAGAGAATCAGATAAAAGATTTAAGGGTAAGAGAAGAATAAGAATAAACAGTACAAGAAGAGAAGAAAAATATTGAGGACAAGATGGAAGCGAATTCGAGCAGAAAGCCCACGGGGGAGACACTGTTGTGACTGGTGTTAATGGCAGTGAATCTCTCTAAGACCAGGAGCGCCTTGCCAAAGGTAATATTCTTTATTTTGAGTGCGTGTCAGACTGTAGACTGTAGAGTATATCTAGCAAATTGATGCTTTTATTTGCATAGTCATTTATAAACTTCTGGTGTAAATAAAATGAAGGTGTATAAGGACAGTTTACTGTGTGATAAATTAGATAGAAGAAGAGCCAAAGTAAGATTTTCTTTCTTTCATCTTCCCTATGGAATTCACTAAGATAAATAATCTAATGAGCTTTGTATTGATATACTTCAATATAATCTTTTGTTAAATTCAATTTCAGATCATGAAACATTTCATGGATTGGAATATCCAAATGTTTTGAAAAAGTAAAATATTTAGAAAAATCATTCACCAAATTTTATTGCATAATACTTACACCTTGGACAAGCAGATTAAGCCTACTCCAGCTTTGGAAACTCTGCCAATGTTGAAATCATTTCCAAAATGTTTAAGAAGTTGTAATTTAGTAGTTTTACTATTGGAAACATAGGAAAGGAAATAATAGAGCAATTTCATGACCTTTTTATCACTTTATGATCCATGACCATCTAGATTGGAGGGCATTCACCAGATGGAAAACAATAGATCATAAACACAAATTTGAATTTTATAGATTGTTGCAATGAAATTTACAGACTTTAGATTGTCCCGTTATTATAAGCTTCTTATGTCTTTCTTTACTTTTTTCTAAAACACTTAGGATAGATTTCTAGAAGACACTGAAAATAGTTGCAAATATGAGAACCTACCAGATTATTGAACTTTGCAGGAATGATGTGAAATGACAATTGGTTGGTCACGGGTCTTTTACCCATGCTAAGCATTTTAACTTAGCTTTTTAAGTAATATTTTAGCAGACATTGTTCAAAATTGCTATTAAGAGAATGACTTTGTTCATAAATTTTAGTCAGATGATGAATTTTTTATCGTTTCTTGGTTGCTTTAGCTTCTTGGATGTGGATCGTTTATGGACTAGCGGTACTTGATTCCTTATGGGGCTTTCGAACTCTCCAAATTTTCATTAGAGATGTGTGAAATCAAATCTTTATGAAGCTTTTACAATTTCTTGCATTTTTCTGTTACTTCATTCATATTTCGTAATGTTACGTGAATTCAGAAATGAAGCTTTTATAAAGAAGTTTTAAGATGCTTAGTTTCTGTATCTATTAAAATAGTTGTAAAATGATTTTTCGGAGAGGATTTTAAAACAAATTGACAAGATTATCATGGAAGAAATCTGATTCTAAATCCAGACTTGATGTTCTAAACCCAAAATAAGATTCCCTTGTGTCAAGAAGTCCAAATGCAAATTCAACATATCCCCCTTCAATTCAAAATATAACCATAGGCCCTCTTTCAAAAATTGTTTATCATGAAAATACTTTACACTTGAATTATTATTCATGATTTTGATCCAATATTTTCTTCTTTCCCCTGCAGGATTTACTTTATTTTGTTATCTTCTAGGTTTTCATCTATCAAAGGAAAACAGTAGTTAAAAACTTGAAAATTGGAGGATGGAAGGAAAGCCCTTCAAATTGTTCTATATCTGTTTACTGTTTGTAATGCTTTAACCTTATATGTTTCAAAGGATATCTATGAAAAAAGTGTTTCAACATTGTATATATAGATTTGAATAATTTATATACAGATTTCAAGATTCAATGAATAACTAGTGCTAAGAATGCTCATCTTGTAGATGACACTAAGGGATTGAAATTTATTTTATCTAATCCCAATCAATCAGGGATAAAGAAGATGGGAGATGCAATATTTTTTGAATACAAGAAGTTATGGCCCCTTGCTGCAACCACAAGCATAGTTTACATGATGAACTATATGAAGAGAATGAATAAAAGGATATTTTGTTGGCATTTGGGCAATCTACAACTTGCTAGATGTTCTCTTGGAAATTTAGGAATCCAAGTTCTTGCTTATGGCCTCATGGTATGCTTTTTATTTACATTTTCCTACTTATGTTTATAAGCATATAAATATAAATTAGATGGGGACTTTTATAGATCTAGTTATATTAAAAAAAAACTAAAATTCTAGACTAAAATTCTAAATCATTGTATAATATGATTTAGTTTTAAATGTAAATCTAAATCAGATTTAGGAATCTTGATTTCAGCCTTGTAATGCTGAAAAATCAAGACTATAGACTCAAAAATTTAAGCAAACAAATAAATGTATACAGAACACATGGTTCATCATTAATATTAAATGATAGAAAAATAGGAAATCTCTATTTTCAACCTTGTTTTCCATTTTTAATCTGAAACAAGATTAAAAGGAGAAGAACGTTGTACTTTAGAGCCCACAATTAAATCGTATAACACTATGCCCTATAAATTTCTAATTTACTCTAGTTTTCCAAAGAAAACTTTTAAGTGGGTATAAAGGGGAAGAGCTGAGTTCATTATTAAAGAATATTAAAAATCCTTTTTAACATAAAGTTTTCTAAAGCCATGTTAGTGCACATCAAAAAAATTTACCAAACTGAAGAGCTTGCAAGATTTCTTATAGAACATTACCAAAAGCGACATATCCACTCAAAAACAATGGAATACATAAGAGTTACTAACAACACAACCAACATGATATTACGAAATGAAATCCAACCCCTTGCTGTCAGTGCATGCTATCATCTGTATAGTTGTTGTAGATAGTAATAAAAACACTAGAAGAAGGGTTATCAAAAAGCACAAATCTCAAAAAAAAAAATTAAAATTAAAAAAAAAATTAATTTTAATGTTTTTTAAAAATAATAGTAATAATTATAATTATATTTAGCAAACAATGATGTGATGAACAATATCCGTTTAAGCAGTACCAAACCAATGATACGTTACGCAAGCTCCACACATATCCAATTTTTAGCACACCTTGGCGATCGATTTGCAGACTCGTGGCCTTCCCCTTCACTGCGAAGAAACTTACTCTACACTTAGGTTGCTCAGACAATCAAGAGGCAGGTTCGTGGCATGTCCTTTTCGGCGGTAAAGCTGAGGAAATTTGGGCAGCAGTCTGCAAGCAGCTGCGTGAGCCAAGTGAAAGCCTATCGAAAATTAAAGAAGTGGTCTAGAAGAGATCGACACATTGCAAAGAAGGGAATCCCCACCAACTTCACAAACATTAAAAATTCATAAATTTTATCTGCGTTCTCAACAATTTCTCCGCTTTCCGGGATTTAGTGTTGAAATTTGGAGAAACTAAGGCTATCCTTATCTACTTTCTCAACAATATTCACATTGCAATGAAGTAATCGTCAGCGATTTCGCTAAGGATAAAAATTCTTTAATTCTATCAACATTGCCAAACATTCGTCCCCTTTACGCAATTGAATAGAAAAAACTGGAGAAATGAAGGCAAGAAGTTGCATCGAACACGTTGGTCGGTGGAATTGTTTTTCCTAGGGTTGTTCAGGTTTATGAAAGTAGTTGATTCTTCTACCTGGGCATAGCTATTCCAGTAGTGGTTTTATTTTAAATCTTGCACTATATGGATGCTAAGTTTTTTCCCTACAACTTAAACATCATACATTAAGATTCATTCGAAGTCTAAAAGTGTTAAATAGTAAAAGTTGACTTATTTTTCTGAAACTTAATTTTCTACTCAATGTGTGATGTTTAAGAGTAGTCTATCTTTTCACATTGGATTCTTTCCCTACATTACTTTCTTGCACTTTTATTTCCATTAATGATTCTTATATCTTGCTTGCCGTTCAAATTTGAGAACTATTAGATTATATTTGATAGGTGTGGTTTATATATCAGACACTAAATGTTGAGGCTTAGTGTGGCCTCATAAAATTTACAACTCCATGTCCGTTTACTCTATCTTATTTGATCATTTGGTTTGTCAGAGATTTCTCAAATATGAGTGCATAAATTTGAAATAAGTTAAGTTTGAGTTCTATAGTATTCATTTATTATATTTTAATAAAATATTTTATTTATTGTTCTTTTAGATTTTTCATCTAATCAAAAAAATATTGAATTAAACTTTTTATATAATATTTATTATGTAATTGTATACTTTTTATTAAAAAAATAAATTTTTTTTTTTAATCAATTATAAATAAATAAAAATTATATTTTGTTTTTATGAAAAGTCATTTTTCTATTAACTTAAGTTAAATATTCGTAAAATCGGGTCAAGGGATACAAGGATCACCCTATGAGAAATCATGCAATAGAGCTGGAATGATAAGAATTACTAATCAAAGAATATATATAAACTATCCTCAGGCAGCTAATGTAGTGCTAGCCATTTGCAATTACTTCTCAAATGATAGAATTCATATTGTTCCCATGTATCACAATCACTTTGGGTGTTTATGGTTTACCTTAACCAATGCAATTTTGAAGTAGTTTCAATCTCATCATGAGCTTCACAAACATAACACAAGTGATTTTAAGAACAAACTTCAGATTGAAGTTATTTTGGCTCACCAAAAATCTCACTCACAAATACTTTTAGGATTACCGCAAACCATGCATTCCCTAGGTCTAATGACCACAAATCACCACTACAGGGAAATTATCATCACTCTGGATCTTTATTCTTCTGTATTTCCAACAAAACTGATTAGTAAGTCCATAAAAAAAAAACCCATCAACCAAGACACATGGCTACCCAACTGCTACACTCACCAATTCTATAAGAATCATTTTTGGATACATGGTTCATCAATATGTTAAACCAAACCTTTGGAATGTCGGGAACAACTAATAATGCACCCCTTACAATAACTCAAGCATATACATTTTCTAGATTTTCCTTTTGACAATTGGGGCATAAACTCAAAGTTAAGATAGAATGCATAGCCCATTCACAATACAAACTTTTTTTTACTCCAAAAGTGCTTATTATTAGTTCCTGCCAAAGGCAGGATACTATTGCATTCATTGAATGCAATTTTTCAAAGACTTTAAAATTTTATATGAAACTTACAATGTGTATATCTATTTTTCATTTTTCCTTATTTTATAAATGACATTTTCTATTCATTCTATCTCTCTATACTATTTTTGTTAGAGAGAAAAAGTGTATTTTTGTAACAAAAATACACATATTTTTTCAGCAACAATAATGCCATGCATTAATGATAGCTTTATCTTTTTCACAATTGTGACAAATTAATTAAAGTTTTGAAAAAGTAATTATTTTATCTTCCACCTCACTACCTAAGACATAGATGCATGTCTAATCAATAAGAACTAAATCATTTTTCTTACCAAAGATTGTAAATATATCAATCTATTATTTCTAACATCTTTTGAATTTAAGTTTATTTAAAATCTTACTAAAAAACTAATTATCATATCATTTATTTAATTTTTTTTCCATAATAATTTAAAATTATTTTATTCTAATTTTAAAATTAAATTTTTTATTCTAAATTATAATTAAATTAATAAATTTAAAAAGTATATTTTTAAGAATGTAATTTTTGATAAATTTTTACTAAATTGTTTTATAAATTTTGTTACAAAAAAATTTAATATTAGTTTTTAGTGTTGTATGTTTTCTGTTTTAAATATATTTATTAGTTTTACATTGTCCCTTACTTTTTTCAATTGTAAAAGGGTAAAAGCACAAATTTGTGTCACTATTTGGGATATCCAAGGGGGTTACAACCAAAATACTTTCGGTCAAAAGGGTTTCGGTCATAACCCCTTTGATTGTACAGAAACCTTTCGGTGAAAAGCATTTTGGCCAAAACCATAGTGGAATTATAAAAAGAAAAAATGTCTTGTTGAGGGTCATTTGTACTATTACAGATTTTGGGAGTGGTTTAGAGTGTTTCGACTGTAACCAGTAAATGGTTTTTTTTGTTTTTTAGTTATTATATGTTAGCTTTAGTCAAATTAATTGGCTTTTAAGTGTTTTAGTAATTAAATTTATTATATTTAAGTGTTTTATTAACTAAGTTTATTAAATTTATAGTGTTTTAGTAGTTGATTATTTAGACTAGCTATTTTTTTATATATAGTTAGATCAATATGTTAGATTTAAAGAAGTATATAGTATTTTTTAAGTAAATATCTATTTAATCATAAATGTAGATTTTACATCAAATATAGAAAATTCAAGTTGAGACCTAGATAACTAAAGTAATTACATTTGAGAAAACATTAGCATAGTACAAACCTATACAGATAACTAACATGTAACTTGAAGCATTAGGTATCTAACTGAACTATAATAAGTTCTAGTTGTTCAAACTTGAGAACATAAAATTTAACCAATTTCAAACTTAGAAAACTTGGAAACTATAATAACATGCATATACATGAAACTTTGAAAAAATTTTAAGACCTCAAGATAGCTAAAAATTAGTTATATTTTAGAAAATATTAACATAGAAAACCTATATACTATTTAATAACATGTGCATATTTATTGTTCACATACATGAGCTAGATACATCAAGTTTCAATATATAAAATTAACATGTGTGTTAAATTAAAATGATCTATATTTTTGAGTTACTTTCAACTTTGTTTGTACATGTCTTAAATTAAATTTAACTTTCAATTTTATATGTACTTAAACATATATCTTAATTCTACATTTAAAGATAGAGATCTTCTTTGCACATATCATTATGGCATCTAGTAGTGCACCTATGTCCTCAAGGGAGGCCAATATTTAGGGAGGGGGTCATAGTGCTAAGTCAAGCATAGCACGTAGACTAATATCATCCTCTGAGGAGAGAGAACATTTATTTAGAGATACAGTTGATAGGTTATCTCGTGCTATAGAGTATCTGAATTCTACACTTTTGGCTTCTACCACTCTCCCTAATAGGGAGAAGATTATTTCTATGAGAGATGAGTTATGCCATATGATTGAGATTATAGAGATGTACAGCCTATTTGATGATATCAATATTGAGACTTTTTACTCTTTCCTTTCTCACAGTATCACTAGCACTATACATAGATTGATGGAGAGGTCTCCACTGCCATGGTGAAGAGTATGTTTTATATTTTATATAGATAGGCCTAGGGTTAGAGCTTATTTAGCTACAAAGCGTATAGATCAGCTTGTGGCACCATTTATATATCCTAGGTGGTTAGTAATGCATCATAGGTGGCCACAAAAGGATGAGTTTCCTCCTAGTTTCTGTAAACAATTGTTTGCAAAATTTTATTTACATCAGGATGTTGATTATATAGATTTTTCAGGTCATGCTGGATAGGGCCTCGATAGATTGTCAAAGAGATTTAAACCTGTGAACACCACTATGCTTGTTAATAAATGGGCAATGGTGGGTCCAAACCTTTTGGCCATGTCGAGAGCTCCATAGATGGTTGCCATGGGTATGCCTATTCTTGGTGATATAGATAGGACTTAGATATATTCTAGCATTTTCATAGTTGCTATGTAGTTATAGGAGGTGTCTTTAGATTGATGTGGTAGATATATGTTACGATCTCGTGGTAACATTTCGACAACTACATCCTCTAGCACAGGAGTTGATGATGTGTATGAGATAGAAGATATACCATCTCCACTAGAGGTTTTTGCTATATTAAATGTGGATACATTGCATTATATGGCATCCTATTTGGCATCTGATCTTCTTGGTTCACATTAGGCATTATCGACAGTCACAGGGATTCCTCTTTGTGATATTGGTGGGAAAATCAACCATATTCTCTCATGCATAATAGGATCATAACCCTCACAGAGATGATATCCCTACACATTCTATAGCACTTGCTCCTACAGAGGGCCCTACAACACCTGTCCACACACCTACTCAGGATCCTATAGCACCTACTCCTACACAGGACCCCAGAGCACTTGCCCCCCTCTCCTACAAGACTATCCCATACTCAAGCCCCCATAGTATGATAGGCTCTATTTATCACTATGACTCTAGATGAGATGGTTGACTTGGACCAAACTACTCTATCACTACATGATTCAGATGTCAATCAGATTAGCAGAGCATTACATGATGCTATGGTAAATATAAATTTATATGTTTAAATTTATTTGTTACTATAATTTACACAAGTATACTTGTTTAGCATAGTTGAGCTTTTATACATGTATATATATACATATACATATATACATATACATATACATATACATATACATATGTATATGTATGTATATGTATATGTATATATATATGTGTGTGTGTATATATATATATATATATATATATATATATATATATATATATATATATATATATATATATTCAAGTGATTCAATTTAACTTGTGTAAATATATGTGTGTTCTATAGGGTCTTAGTGATAGTATGTTGCATTTTGGAGATATTCAAACTCCAATAGATCCTGCATGACATGAGTAACAGGTATGTTATGTATTTTTTATTATATATTTGATAGATATATATGTACATATGATATAATACATACACATATACATATAATTTCATAATTGAATTACAAATTTCTTTCATTTGACATAGGGTTTAGACCTAGATCGTAGAGCCTTTTGGGGTCATGGATCAGGAGGGGGATGTGTTTGATCTTATTTTATATGTCTATTTCATTGATGTTGGGACTTTTTTTCTTCTTTGTGTGTGTGTGTGTGTGTGTGTGTGTGTGTGTGTGTGTGTGTGTGTGTGTGTGTGTGTGTGATTTCAAATACTCTGATATGAAGACATGTTATTTCAGATACATGTGCTATTTTAGATACTTTTATATGGATACATGTTATTTCAAATACATGTGTTATTTCAAATACTTTAATATGGATACATGTTATTTCAAATACATTTGATACATGGTATTTTAGAGAGATTTGATGCGATCCTTTGGAGACATTTTATATGGTATTTTTGCTACATTTGACATGGGTGTACATTATTTCATAGATGTGTTATTTTTTAGATATACATATTATGTTCATGTTGATTGTATGTATGTTTTTAATATTCATATTTTTATTTCATGGATCATGTTATTTTGTACATGTGTTACATTGACATTTAATCAATAAATTTAATACATATTTAAGAACATAAAGAGTACTAGTAAAGAATACACAATGTGAACTACAACATTTAATCACTAAATTTAATACATATAAGAACACAAAGAATACATAAGAACATAAAGAATGTAATGCGTGCTATAGAATAAATTTTAAGAGTGCATTTAATCATTAAAGGGGTTGTCCTAATAGGATGTCTTAAGGGGAGATCCTAAGGGGAAGTCCTAATGGGATGTATGTACATATATATATACATGAAACCATACACAAAATATAAATAACAATACATGTTCATCACTAAATTTAATACATATAAGAACACAAAGAATACATTTACAAACATAAAGAATGTTTATGCATGCTATAGAGTCAATTTTAAGAGTGCACTTACACAAAATATAAATAACAATACATGAATGTTCATAATTTGTACCATATATCCAAGATCCATGATCAAATGTATATAAATTTATAAAATATATATCCAAAATTATCTATATGTAACTAGTAAATATGAAAGTATGAGAGTTGTACAGAGAAAATAAGTACAAATAGCTCTGAACTAGAGCTCCACAAACATTGTATTCTTAGGATCCTCTCTATTTTTCATTATCTCTAGAATATTTTCATGCTCTTCAATAGGCAGTTTCCACTTTTGATTTCCATGACGTCCTCTTCTTGGTATTGCATCAAATTGCAACTTTGTTGCTACAACATGGTTACTGTATTGTAAAACCTTTTCTCCAGGCATGTATTCAATAAATTCAATACCATTATTGGTTATCCTGATTTGTTGATAATATGTTTCTTCAATAAGAACTAATACAATTGGATATGACTGTCCATCAGCATCTATAGTTCCTTCTAGCAACTTGTGTTTTTGATGCAGCCAAAATTTCTCAAATAATTAACAAAAACATAAAAGAGAAAGAACACAAAAATAAATATTAGAACTCCAAATCTTTCTTTATTATTATTCCAAATCCTCCTCTCCCTACAATGAGAGAAACTACAATTTTAAATAAAATCTGAAATTACCATTTTTGGCAATTTTTTCATAAAAATTTTTTTGCCATTTTTGGTAATTTTTAAAACAATTCGAAAAAAGATGGATTTTTTTGTGAAGCTTCCTAAAACTAAGATAAGATGAACTGCCAATGAACATTCAAAATTGGAAGTAATATTTTGAGGTTACTAATAATAAAAAAACTTTCTAAAAACTAAGAAAAATATTAAAAGCTTTCAAAAAAACTACTAAAAGCTCCTACATCATTCTCCTCTGGTTGAAAGAACGTAGGTCCTGCAAGTTGTTTTTGAATGTGTATAGTTTTCTTTTCTGAAACTTTTCCTTTCATTGTATCAAACATTAATTTTATGAATTGAGAGGAATGCAAGTTTGTTCCTTTTTCATGGTCTTCCAATTTTTTGACATTTTATCATTCACCTTTGCAACTATCACAAGATCCCTCTTCCCCTTATTTTTCTTAACCCATATTTTACTCAACATCTTCTTAGTCTTTAAAATCCAAAATTCCATTTCTTCTGTATAAGCCTTTTCACCATAATCATTTATGTCTTCAACACATAATATATCAAAATATTCTCCATTACCACAATTTTTATAATATCCTTTAAAATATATATATTCCATATTAAAAAACAAATCTGAACCACCATCATTAAAAACCTTCTTATAAACATGCACTTCTACTTTCTCATTCTGAACATAAGATTCAAATACTTGAAAATTATAGGAAGACTCTTCTATGACTACGTTTACCATGTCTTCTTTAGTGCTTGATGTTGAAACAATCATGGGTATATTTTCCATTTCATTTTCTACCTCTTCCTCTTGCAATACTTTATTTTCCCTTTCCTGCATTTTCCTCTTTTGAAAAATCTTTTTAACAAGCCATGTGATCTTCTTCTTGATTAATAGGTACCTTTTTTTCATTTCTAATTCCATTAGATTTCTTAATTGTTTTCAAGTTTCTTGTAATTTTCTTACCATTTCTTTCAGCTCTAATTTCCTCATCTCTTCATCCTTCCTCTTCCTCTCTTTCTCTTTTATTTTATTTTCTTCTTTCCTCTTATGCAAATACTTCATCAACAAATCTAGCTCTTCAAATGAGTTCACCCTTCATCACAAATGGATCTTTTCTTTTCTACCTTTATTTGTGGAAACTAGTTCCTCTTCTCAACCTACATAAACATAAACTCACAACCACACAAATACAAAAATCTCCTTTTTCTAGACCTTTTGTGCTCTAATACGAAATGATGTAGCCAAAATTTCTCAAATAATTAACAAAAACATAAGAGAGAAAGAACACAAAAATAAATATTAGAAGTCCAAATTCTTCTTTATTATTCTTCCAAACCCTCCTCTCCCTACAATGAGAGAAACTACAATTTTAAATATAAATCCAAAATTACTATTTTTGGCAATTTTTTCATAAAACTATTTTTTGTCATTTTTGGTCATTTTTAAAACAACTCAAAAAAAGCTGATTTTTTTCATGAAGCTTTCTAAAATTTAGATAAGATGAACTTCCAACTAACATTTGAAATTGGAAATAGTATTTTGAGGTTACTAATAAAAAACAACTTTCTAAAAACTAAGAAAAATATTGAAAGCTTTCAAAAAAACTACTAAAAGCTCCTTCTTAGAAAGCCACTAAAAGCTCTTACATCAATTTTTCTTTTGTGCATCTTAGAAGATAATAGTCTACATTTTCTACATTATCTGCTAAGGCTTGGACAACAAAAATATATCTTGCAATGTACATAAAAAATAGACATGTTTATAATGTGAAAAATTTAATGAACATACATGTGTGTCATATATATGTACATATGCCACAAACCTGGCATAACTAAATTAGAAACATGCTCATGATCAGCTGAATATATAGGATCATGAATGTCAATGTCAATGTTAGGATCTTCAAAAGGGGGCTTTTTGACTATGTCCTTCAAATCCCAATCTGAAGGATATCCACTCACAATATTTTCACATAGACTCATTGGATTGTTCTTCATGCAGTCATTAAAAAAACATGATTTCTCTCATACTTTAATCATTGGGGGTTTTTGGTGCCCTGTAGTCACCAGTTGATGTAAACTTCTAATACCAAAAATTGTTTGACAATTGTAAGGATTAGACCAATCTATATCTATTACAAATATAGATAATTTAATTAATAACTTGAATTATAAGAATATGTACACACATACATATATTATATGAAATAAATAAATATACTTAACAATTGTGCCTTTCACTTCCCAAAAATAACTCTTATTGTATTCAGTATCCCGAGTAGCAAAATGATCTTTGCACCATTCAACGATTTCTTGTGCACTATTTATCCAATTACCTTCAGTAACATGCATGTACATATATAATTTAAAATAACTTATATATATATATATATATATATATATATATATATATATATATATATAGAATCTATACATGTATGTATGTTACAAGTAGATCAAGAACAAACTAAATTTATGTACATATGTACTTGCAAGTTCATGTTGTTGAAGTGTGCACTTTAAGCATGCTCTTGCTCCATCATGCTCCCCTTTTCCATGTTCACTTTTAAAGAATTTCCACATAACCCTAAAATTGCTTCTAGCATGTTGTATGGCTAACCAATTAAATGCTTTTGCAGATTTAAATTATCCTGTGAGTCCAAGAAATGAGATTAAAAAATAATTCTATAAATCAAATTGAAATACGTGTACAAATCAATATAAGTTTTACATTTAAAGTTAAATAAAAAAATGTACATGTATACATACACTAACTTGCACAACCATCGAACTAGATCCATTGCTTTGAAACATATATTCCATAATTTCTAAGATCTTCAAAGAACATTGCAAAACAATGAGTGACATAGCTCCTATCATGAACTCTATCATCACTAATATAGAAATGAACCTCATTGATGATAATGCATTCATTTTCTTCTAAACTTTCTATCTCATCCACCTCAAATTGTGCATGTCTATAAGTCACTTGCACAAATATTGTAACTTGTTCAGAATGAAAATATTGCCCTTGAAGCTCTATTTGAGGTGAAAATGTATAGTTCTCAGAAAAATCTACAACCAAAAGAATACAAACAGGTGGAAAACAATTTTTTGAATCATGAAATTGTTTAGCTTGCCATCATACACCATGAAAATGTTGGATATGTGGATATATCAATGGACAAATCTTACAGTTCATAAACTCATCATACCGCAATTCACTCTTCTTCAATAGATTTTTTTGGATTCAACTCCTATCTTATTTTGGTATGTCTCATATTCATATCTCATCCATTGAAACTAGTGTCAATTCATCAATATTCTCATTCTGTAGTGGAGATTTAGATAAATCTCCACAATTTGGACATTGATTTATGATGCATTTTACTTTGAACTCATCTAAATCTTCCAATTTTTTACATAATATAGACTTTAGAAATTGTGACATACTACTAGGGATGACTAGATTTGGATCAAGTACTACAATAACTTTTCTATATGATTGCAAGTGTAAACCAAATTCAACATGGTTTCAACAATAAGTTTAATGTATCTTATTTATGCATACAAAGGAAGGACATAGACTCTCAAACATTCTCTATTATATTTTCACATTTGGAAATTCTTGCTTGAATGTTTGAAATAATTCACTTTGTGTTATATTTATAAAATGTTTTGGATGTTCAATTTTAGTCCTTGTCTCTTGATCTTTAATTTTAATAGTATCACGTCTATTGGAAGAAACACGAGACGATATGGTCCAAAATTCAATAATCTATCTTTTTACATCTTCAAAAATTTTGCCTTTTCGAGGGACTCTACAAATATTTGCCCAATTATTCTCAATGTTTTCATCTAGCATATTTCTCCTCCTAATGTATCTTTGAATAGTTCTTCTAGATATATGCAGTAAATCAAAAATTGCATCTACTTATTTTCTATGTGTCAACTTTCTACTAGATATAATAGTCATCAATGCTCTACATGTAGTGTTCAAATCAACTCCTCAAGTTGTGTTGTCAATTTTGTTATAGACAGTTTGCAAATTTTTAACTATTATTTTATTAACATTATGTAGATGATTTTTCCTATTATCAACACCCAACAACTCAAAAATGGGCCTTATATCTTTTCTCCTAAATAACTTGACAAATAATTGTGTCTTTCCAAATATACTTTTGTTTTTGAAATATTCATCCCACATGTTTTGGCAATTCTTTTTAATAGTGTTCTCTTTTACCATTTCTATAGATCGAATTTGACTAAATATAGGTCATCATCCAAATCCATCAAATTTCCTACACCTAATAATATGTTTCTATCATTAGTACTACCAATTTATTCATCTTCATGAATCTCATCCTCTTCATGAATCTCATCTTCTTCATTAACTTCAGTAGGTTGGTTTTCATTACATTTTGTATGACCTTTCATTCTATCATCTCTTATTCTATCATATTTCCTTAATCAAGCTTTTTATTACCCATTCAATACTTTGGACTACAAGAAAATATTTTAATTTAGATTCCACTAAAAATATATTTCAATACTTCAATATAGAGTACATAAAATAACTAGGTGAAAAAAAAATACCTTATTGACAATCCTTTGTAATTGTCGTTAAACTCCAGGAAACAATTGATAAACATGGCTTCAAAATTTTATTTTATTTTGAAAATCCTCCTTTAAATTTCACAATTCACTGTGCATAATTTAAATTATAAATTGAAATTAAAATCAAATTATTTTATATATGAAACCACCAATGTAATTGCTAGCATTTTTTTGGGCCGACAAGAGTTATGGCTGAAAGGGTTATGACTGAAACCTTTTCGGTTATAACTACCTATGTGGTATCCTAAGTGGCATCTACACAAGCAAAAGATGCAATTTCTAAAATAAAAATCACTTGGAATACTAATTTCTCCATCCAACTTAAAGTTTTTTAAAAAAATGAAAAATACTCTTTGGTAGATCTAGGAGTCAAGATTATGGTCATATAAATTTTGTAGTATTTTGATTATTTAAAATATGTTATATTTAAAAAATATTATAAGTAGGTCTTTTAAGATTCAATAAGATGTCTATTTAGAAAAAGGAAAAATAGTAAATCATGTTCAAAATATAAAAACTTTATGTGTACCTCTAGAGGAGAGAGTCATCTTCAAGAATATGTAATTTAAAAAAAATAATATGTAGATTTGAATAAAAAAGTTTGGTGGGAAAAAAACCTATCAATTTTTTATAAGTTTGACTTTGAACACTTATAACTTGAAACATATAAGTCCAAAATAAAAATAAAAATTTTTCCACTTGGTATACATGTCAACTATAACATAGTTCAAAATCAGACCAAAATATGATCACTTTCATATAGTTGTTTGGTAGGAAAAAAACTCTATATTTTCAGCATTTTAAAAAAATTTAAAAATAGACTTTAAAATTTTTAGAAATGATAAAATTTTGACTCAATCAAAAAATAAAAAATTACAGGCATAAACTTCGTCCAATTTTACACATTTCTTTAGTTTACATCATCTCCAAATTTTAAACACAAATGTCTCTTTTCTGTCATTAAAGTTGAACAGTTAAGTTCTAATATCCTTTTCCTTTATAAAAGGGTGACACAGGTTTGTGTTTTTACCCAAAATGCTAACTCTTTTCACACTATGTTTAACTAGCTATTTTTTTCATTCTTGTTTTAATTTTTTTTGCATTTAAAAATTTATAAAACTAATATTATTCTTCAAACTTACTAACTCTTTTGTTGGTTTGGATCAAGTAGTCAACAATTTATATTTTAAATCTTAATATTTGAGTTTATATTGGAAAATGTAGAAATAAATACTTCATTGATTTAACTCAATTTTATAATTTTGATTTAAATATTTCTTAAAATAATATAATCCTTAATCTTTTTGTAATTCTCTTCAAACTAGCTCTTTTCATTGTCCCTATAATAACATATCATTCTCTCTTTCTTAAATCTCTTTGTATCCTTCATTTTTATTTATAAATCTCCATTATCATTATCTCTCTTTTCAATTTGTCTTCATATATTAAATTCTCCATTTTCCTCTTTTTCTAACTATTACGAGGAATATATCTCTTTAATTCTCTCTTCATATATCTCACTCTCTAATTTCCTTCTTTCCTAACTATTGGCAGGAACTTTGACGCAATGTGTCTCTTGTTTGAGACTGTCCTCTTTTAAGAAAGCTCCCAAATACTATCAATAATTTGACATGATTAAACATTAGCCTCTTATGGAAAATCATTAAATTAGTCTTCTCAAGTAACTCAATGACAGAAATGCATTCTACCATTTCAGCATTAGCACACTCTTCTTGATAAAGGTCAACAACCGAAACATCCAACAAAGGGTAGTAGGCCATCTCACCTCCAAAACAATTTTTTTTTTACTTAATACAATCACATCTAACTTTTTTAACAAATATCTATAACTCAAGACACTCACACATGATCAATTCTTACACTTCACACTTAACTACACAAGCTAGGAAGATGAATTTGTAGAAATCTAATATTATTAATAGTCAAAATTGTCAATGCAAGCAATCAAAATAAGGGTGAACTTATACTGGCTATACCTGCCATGCGCAAGACCAATGTGACTATTATAATTAGCAGCATGCAAAACAATTTCATTGTCTTTTCCCTTCACTTTTATGCGATAACCAAAACTGATGCAATGAAATGATGATCGAGGGGAGTCAAACCCTATTATTTTAACTTTCCTGTGAGTCATCCAAAATATTTGGAGATTAATTTGAGAAAAGTGATGAAAAAAATGCACGTGTTGACAATCTAAGGTTGTCTAAATATATATGGCTTGGACAAACCATCCCACACATTCCCTTGTCTTGAAAATTTTAATTAAATTAAAGTAGTCTAGAAGAGATCGGCATGTTGCAATGAAGGGAATTCTCACTAACTTCATGAACGTTACAAATTCATAAATTCTATTTACTTTCTCAATAATTTCTCTACTTTATGTGATTTAATATTGAAATTTGGAGAAAGTAAGGCTATCCTTACTTACTTTCTAAACAATATTCACATTGCAATGAAGGAATCGTTAGTGATTTCACACAGGATGAAAATTCCTTAATTCTATCCACATTGCCAAACATTTGTCCCCTTTCTGAGATTGAATTAGGAAAATTGGAGAAATGAAGGTAAGAAGTTGCATCAAACATGTTGGTCAGTGGAGTTGTTTTTCTTAGGTTCGTTCTTGTTTATGAAAGTAATCAATTCTACTACCTTGGCATAGCTATTATGGTGGTGGTTTTATTTTAAATTTTATACTTGAAAGCTATGTCTTTTCCTTACAGCTTAAAAATCACACACTAAGCTTCATTCTCAGAGTAAAAGTGTTAAATAGTCAAAGTTGACTAGGTTTTTCTTAACTTAATTTTCTCCTTAGTGTGTGATGTTTAAGGGTCTATCTTTTTACATTATGTTCTTTACTGTGCATTACTTTCTTGCACCTTTATTTCCATTGGCATTTCTTATATCTTACTTACCCTCTCAATTTGAGAACTATTCAATTATATTTGATAGGCGTGGTTTAAATATCACACACTAAATTTTGAGGATTAGTGTAGCCTAATAAAATTTATAAATACATGTATATTTACTTATTTACTTGTCTTATTTGATTTTCTAGTTTGAGGAGAGATTTCTCGAATATGAGTATGGAAATTTGAATTTAGTTAAGTTTGACTTCTAAAGTATTCATTTATTATATTTTAATAAAATATTTTATTTATTGTTCTTTTACATCTATTATTTAATAAAAAGATTATTGATTTAAACTTTTATATTATATTTATTATGTGATTGTATAATTATTATTTTAAAATAAATAAATAAATAATTTATATTTTTAATCAATCGTAAATAAGAATTCTCTATTTTTTTTTTATTAAGAGTCATTTTTCTATTAACTAAAGTTACATATTCACAAACAAGGGCCATGAGATACAAGGATCAACCTGCAAGAAATCATGCAACATAGCAAGAAAGCTAATGATTATTCATCGAAGAAGATATATAAACTGCCCTTTGGTGGCTAATGCAGTGCCAACTGAAGGAGGTGGATCATGGAAGTCATTAGAACCTAATACATTAGTGGGGTTGGTGGGTGGCTCAAGAGGAGCTCACCCATCATCAGCAACATATTTTTATTTTTCTTCTTCTCCCTCCACCCTGGAATGTCAGATCGCCAGGTCTACTAGGTTATAGAATGACCAATTTGGGTATGGACTAGAGGAAGGCCAACTATAGATAGCAGGAGTGGCAAGAGGAGAAAATGGGAACCGGCCAGAACCCTGATGTGAAGAGGTAATATAACAAAAGGATCCTCAAAGACATTGCTAGTGGAGCAGTAGGGACCCTTAAAGTATGGCATTCATGAGTGGTGAGTAGAGGAACTCTGGCACCAGTGGTGGTCACGGGGCAGACTCCCATCCATGGAAGCAATTTTTTGTGGAACCCAAGAAACCATACATAGCACATTGCCTCAATGATTGACCAATTACTATAGGTGTGCCACCTTGTTGGCTTGTATGTGTATTGACATCATTAAATTGTTACACATTCAAGATTTAGTAAACATTGCCTTGTTGAATACCCATTTACAATTACTTGTCAAATGATGGAATTCATATTGTTGCCATGTATCACAATCACTTTGGGTGTTTATGGTTTACCCCTAATCAATGCAATTTTGAAGTAGTTTCAATCTCACCATGAGCTTCACAAACATCACACAAGTTGTTTCAAGATCACCACAAGCTTCAGAGTAAAATGATTTTGGCTAGTCACAAACCTCACTCACAAATGGTTTTAGGATTACCACAAACCAAGCATTCTCTGGGTCTAATTACCACAAATCGTCACTAGACAAAAATTATCAACACTCTGGATCTTTATCCTTTTGTACCTACATCAAAATTGATTACTAAGTCCATATCAGAATAAATCAATCTACCAAGACACATTGGCTACCCAATTGCTATATTTTCCAACTCTATAGGAATTATTTTTAGTTACATGGTTCATAAATATGTTAAACTAAACCTTTGGAATGTTGAGCACAATTGATAATGCACCCTTTACAATAACTCAGGCACACACATTTTCTATATTTTCCTTTTGACATTTTTGGCATGCACTTAAAGTTAAGACAAGATGCATAGCACATTCACAAGGAAAGCTTTTTCGACTCGAAACATTTTCATTATTTGATACTACCTTGTTATAAGTAGCCTCCCAAAAACTATCAATAATTTGACACAATTAAACATTAATGTCTTAGGGGATATCATTCAATCATTCTTCTCAAGTAACTCAATGACACAAATGCATTTTACCATTTCAGCATTAACGTGCTCTTCTTGATAAATATCAACAACCTAAACATCAAACAAATGGTAGCATGCCATCTCACCTCCAATCCAAATTATGTTTACTTAATGCAATCACATCTAACTTTTGTAAAAAAAATCTATAGCTCAAGATACTCACACACGATCCATTCACACACTTAACACTCAACTAAACAAGCCAAGATGATAAATTTATAGAAATCTAATATTATTAATAGTCAAAATCATCAATGCAAGTAATCAGAATAAGGGTGAGCTTATAGTGGCTATACCTACCATGCACAAGACCAATGTGACTATTATAATTAGCAGCATACAAAATGATTTCATTGTCTTTCCCCTTCTCTTTTATGCGATAAGAAAATTTGATTTGATGAAATGATGATCCAATTCTATGTATAGAGGGGAGTCAAACCCTATTATTTTAACTCTACTATGAGCCATCCAAAACAATTGGAGATTAATTTGAGAGAACTAATGACAACAATGCATGCATTGACAGTCTACAATTGTCTTAATATATGGCTTGGACAAACTATCCCACACATTCCCTCATCTCCGAAGATTTAATTAAATTAAAGTAGTCTAGAAGAGATCGTAACATTGCAAAGAAGGGAGTCCTTATTGGCTTCAAAAACATTAAAAATTCATAAATTATATCTATGTTCTCAACAATTTCTCCACTTTTTGAGATTTAGTTTTTAATTTTTGAGAAACTAAGGCTATCCTTATCTAGTTTCTCAACAATATTCACATTGCAGTGAAGGAATCATCTACGAAGGATTAAAATTCTTTAATTTTATCTACATTGCCAAACATTCATCCCCTTTCTAGGATTGAATAGGGAAAATTGGAGAAACAAAGCTAAGAAGTTGCATCGAACACATTTGTGAGTGGAATTGTTTTTCCTTGGGTCATTCTTGTTCATGAAAGTAGTCAATTCTTCTACCTTGGCATTCCTATTTTGGTAGTGCTTTTATTCTAAATATTGCACTCTTTGAAAGCAATGTCTTTTCCTAAGAACATAAACATCATACCTTATGTTTCATTCTAAGACTAAAAGTGCTAAATAGTCAAAGGTAACATTTTTTCCCCAAACTTAATTTTCTCCTTTGTGTGTGATGTTTAAGGGTTCCCTATTTTTTCACATTGGCTTCTTTCCCCTGCATTACTTTCTTGCACAATTATTTCCATTAATGTTTCTTATATTTTGCTTGCCCTTTCAATTTGAGAATTATTCAATTATATTGGATATGCACAACATAAATATCACACACTAAATTTTAAGGCTTAGTGTGGCCTCATAAAATTTAGAACTCTATATCCATTTACTCTACCTTATTTGATCTTTTGGTTTGAGGAGAGATTTCTTAAATATGAGTGGAAAAATTCCAAATAAGTTAAGTTTGAGTTCTAAAGTATTCATTAATTATATTTTAATAAAATAATTTATTTATTGTTATTTTACATCTTTTATTTAATCAAAAATTTATTGATTTAAACTTTATATTATATTTAATATGTGATTATATAATTATTAGTTTAAAAATATTTTTTAATTATTTTCATTTCTAATCAATCATTAATAATAATTTTCTAAATTTTTTTAATTTATGAAAAGTCTTTTTTCTATTAACCAAAGTTACATATTCATAATAAAAAGGTCAAAGGATACAAGGATTACCTTGCTAGAGTTCATGCAACAGAGCATGAAAGCTAACAATTATTCATTATAGAAAATATATAAACTACCCTAAGATGGCTAGCAGTGATAGCCAAAGGAGGTGGATCATGGCGGTCATTAGAACCTCATACATTAGCGAGGTTGGTGGGTGGCTCAACAAGAGCCCGTCCATCATCAAAAACATCTTTTTATTTATCTTCTTCTCCCTACATCCTAGAATATGAGATCGTCAAGTCTAGGCAAGGGAATTTTCACTTTGAGTCTTGACTAGAGGAAAGCCAACTAGAGGTAGTAGGAGTAGCAAGAGGAGCATATGGGAACTAGCCAAAACCCCACCACAAAGAGGTAATAAGACAAAAGGACATTGAAAGCCATCGCTAGGCTAATAGTAGGGAGCCTAAGAGTGTAGCATCCATGAGTAGTGAAAAGAGGAAATATGACCCAAGTGGCAGCCATAAGGTAGAGTCTGATTCATGGAAGAAAAATTTGGTGGCATCCAAGCAATCGTACATGGTGTGTTGCCCCAATGATTGAGGAACTATCATAGGTGGGCCACCTTGATGGCTTGTATGTGTATCTATATCATTACATTGTTACACATGCAACCTTTAGTATACATTTCCTTGTTAGGTTCCCATTTATAATTACTTATCAAATAATGTCATTCATATTGTTCCCACATATCACAATCACTTTGGGTGTTTACGGTTTACCCCTAATCAATGCAATTTTGAAGTAGTTTCAATCTCACCATTAACTTCACAAACATCATAGAAGTGGTTGCAAGATTACCACAAACTTTAGAGTAAACTGATTTTGGTTAACCACAAACCTCAGTCACAAATGGTTTCAGGATTACCACAAACCAAGCACTCGCTAGGTCTAATGACCACAAAT
This sequence comes from Cupressus sempervirens, assembly GCA_028749045.1. Classification (NCBI taxonomy): domain Eukaryota; kingdom Viridiplantae; phylum Streptophyta; class Pinopsida; order Cupressales; family Cupressaceae; genus Cupressus; species Cupressus sempervirens. Next base: position 629,820,243 of record CM053793.1, read on the forward strand.
CATCCTTAGAGGGAAACTATTATCACTCTAGATCTTTATCCTTTTTTACCTGCATAAAAATTAATTACTAAGTCCATAGAAAAATAAATCCATCTACTAAGACACATGGCTACCCAACCGCTATACTCACCAATTATATAGGAATCATGTTTACATAGTTATCAATATGATAAACCAAACCTTTGGAGTGTTAGGCAAAATTGATAATGCACCCCTTACAATAACTCAGACACATGCATTTTCTATATTTTCATTTTGGAAATTGCAACATGTACTAAAAGTTAAGAGAAAATGCATAGCCCATTCACAACACAACTTTTTTTTACTCCAAGAGTGCCCATTATTTGAGACTTCCCTCTTTTAAGAAGCCTCCCAAACAGTATCAATAATTTGAATTGATTAAAAATTAACCTCGTAGAGGACATCATTCAATCAGTCTTCTCAAATAACTCAATGACACAAATGCATTCTACCATTTCAGCACTAGCACACTCTTCTTTATAAACGTCAACAACCTAAACATCCAGCAAAAGTTAGCATGCCATATCACCTCCAATCAAAATTATGATTACTTAATGCAATCGCATCTAACTTTTGTAACAAATATCTCTAACTCAAGATACTCACAGATGATTCATTCACAAACTTAACACTGAACTACACAAGCCAAGAAGATAAATTTATAGAAATTGAATATTATTAACAGTCAAAATCGTCAATGCAAGTAATCAAAATAAGGGTGAGCTTATACTGGCGATACCTACCATGCACAAGATCAATGCGACTATTATAATTAGCAGCATGCAAAATGATTTCATTGTTTTTGGCCTTCTCTTTTAGGCTATAAGGAAAACTGATGCGATGAAATGATGATACAATCCTATGTATAGAGGGAAGACAACCCTTGTTATTTTAACTTTACTATGAGTCGTCCAACACATTTGGAGATTAATTCGAGACAACTGATAACAGCAATACACGCGTTGACAATCTAAGGTTGTGTAAATATATGACTTGGACAAACTGTCCCACACATTCCCTTGTCTTCAGATCGACACATTAAAGAAGTAGTCTAGAAGAGATCGACACATTGCAAAGAAGGGAATCCTCACCGGCTTCACAAACGTTAAAAATTCATAAATTCTATCTACATTCTCAATAATTTCTTCGCTTTCTGAGATTTAATGTCAAAATTTAGAGAAACTAGGGCTTTCCTTATCTACTTGAAAAACAACATTATCATTGCAATGAAGGAATCTTCAGCGATTTCAAAAAATGTAAAAATTCTTTAACTAAATTGCCAAACATTTGTCCCCTTTCCAAGATTGAATAAGGAAAGTTGGAGAAATGAAGGTAAGAAATCGCATCGAACATGTCGGTTGGTGGAATTGTTTTTCCTAGGATCATTCTTGTTTATGAAAGTAGTCGATTCTACTACCTTGGCATAACTATTACGGTACTGGTTGTATTTTAAATCTTGCACTATTTGAAAGATATGTCTTTTCCTCATAGCTTAAATATCATACACTAAGCTTTATTCTAAATGTCTTTTCCTCATAGCTTAAATATCACACAATAAGCTTTATTCTAAGAATAAAGTGTTAAATAGTCAAAGTTGACTTATTTTTTCCAAACTTAATATTCTCTTTAGTGTGTGATGTTAAAGGGTGGCATGTCTTTTCACATTGAGTTCTTTATTGTGCATTACTTTCTTGCACCTTTAGTTCCATCAATGTTTCTTATATCTCGCTTTCCCTTTCAATTTGAGAATTATTCAATTACATTTGATAGGCATGGTTTAAATATCACACACTAAATGTTGAGGCTTAGTGTGGCCTCATAAGATTTACAACTTTGTGTCAATTTATTCTGTCTTATTTGATCTTCTAGTTTGAGGAGAGATTTTTCAAATATAAGTACAGAAATTTCAAATAAGTTAAGCTTGACCTCTAAAGTATTCATTTATTATATTATGTTTATTGTTCTTTTACATATTTTATTTGATCAAAAAAATATTGATTTAAACTTTTATATTATATTTATTATGTGATTGTATAATTATTATTATGTTTTTAAAAAAATTAAATTATTTTTATTTCTAATCAATCATAAATAACATTTTTCTATTTTGTTTTTATGAAAATCATTTTTGTATTAACTAAAGTTATATATTCACAAAAAAAAAAGGTCAGGGGATATAAGGATCATTATGTGAGAGGTCATGCAACAGTGTCAAAAAGATAACAATTGTTCATCAAATAAAATATAAAAACTACCCTTAGGTGGCTAATGTAGTGCCACACAAAGGAGGTGGTTAATGGCAGTCATCATAACCCCATACATTAGCAGGGTTGGTGGGTGGCTCAAGAGGAGCCCACCCATCATTAGCAACATATTTTTCTTTCTCATCTTGTCCCTCCACCCTAGAATGTGAGATTGCTAGGTCTAGGTAGGGGAATGGCCACTTTGGGTCTTGACTGGAGGAAGGCCAACTAGAGATAGCAGGAGCAATAGGAGGACCAAACGGGAACTAGCCAAAACCCTACTGTAAAGAGGCAATATGATGAGAGGATAATTTAAGCCACTACTTGGGGAACAGAAGGGAGCCTAAGAGTGTGGCATCCATGAGTAATGAGCAGAAAAAATATGACTCCAATAGCAGCCATGGGGTAGAGATTGGTCCATGGAAGTAAAATTTGGTGGAACCCGTACAAATGTACATAGTGCTTTGCCCTAATGATTGAGAAACTACTCTAGTTGGGACACCTTGTTAGCCAGTATGTCTATCACATAATTATATTATTACGTGTGTAAGCTTTAGTATACATTCTCATATTAGGTACATATTTACAATTGCTTATCAAATAATGTCATTCATATTGTTCCCATGTATCACAATCACTTTGGATGTTTACACTTTAGCCCTAACCGATGCAATGTTGTAGTGGTTTCAATCTCACCATGGACTTCACAAACATCACATGAATGGTTTCAAGATCACTACAAACTTTAGAGTAAAGTGATTTTGGCTCATCACAAACCTTACTTACAAATGGTTTTAGGATTATGACAAACCAAGCACTGTCTACGTCTAATGATCAAAAATCATCACTACAACAAAACTATCATCACTCTGGATATTTATCCTTCTATACCTACATCAAAACTAATTACTAAGCCCATATAAAAAAATTCCATCTACCAAGACGCATGGCTACCCAACTGCTATACTTGCCAATTCTATAGGAATCCTTTTTAGATACATGGTTCATCAATATGTTAAACCTAACCTTTGGTATGTTGGGCACAACTGATAATGCACCCCTTACAACAACACAAGCACATACATTTTCTAGAATTTCCTTTTGACAATTGTGATATGCGCTCAAAGTTAAGACAATACATAGCCCATTCACAACGTAGCCTTTTTTTTCACTCCAAAAGTGCTCATTTTTTTAGACTACCCTCTTTTAAGTAACCTCCCAAATACTATCAATAATTTGACATGAATGAACATTTGCCTCTTAGGGGACATCATTCAATTAGTCTTCTCAAGTAACTCAATGACACAAATGCATTCTACCATTTTAGCACTAGCACACTCTTCTTGATAAACATCAACAATCTAAACATCAAGCAAATGGTAGCATGTCATCTTACCTCCAATTCAAATTATGTTTACTTATTGCAATCACATCTAACTTTTGTAACAAATATCTGTAACTTGAGATACTCACACATGATCCATTTACACACTTAACACTCAAGTACACAAGCCAAGAAGAGAAATTTATAGAAATCTAATATTATTAACACTCAAAATAGTCAATGCAAGTAATCAGAATAAGGGTGAGCTTGTCCTGGCTATACCTGCCATGCACAAGACCAATGCAACTATTATAATTAGTAGCATGCAAAATTATTTCATTCTCTTTACCCTTCTCTTTTATGCTATAAGGAAAATTGATCCAATGAAATGATGATCAAGTCCTATGTATAGAGGGGAGTCAACCCCTATTGTGAGAGCTCCAAAATATTTGGAGATTAATGAAAGAAAATTGATGACAACAATGCACACATTGACAATCTAAGGTTGTCTAAATATATGGCTTGGACAAACCATCCCACACATTCCCTTATCTTGAGATATTTAATTAAATTCAAGAAGTAGTCTAGAAGAGATCAACACATTGTAAAGAAGGAAGTCCTCACCGGCATCACAAAATTTATAAATTCATAACTTCTATCTACGTTCTCAATAATTTCTTTGCTTTTTGATATTCAATGTTGAAATTTCGAGAAACTAAGACTATCCTTATCTACTTTCTCAACAACATTCACATTCCAATGAAGGAATCATCAATGATTTCACAAAGGATAAAAACTCTTTAATTCTATCTACATTGCCAAGCATTCATCCCCTTGCCAATTGAGGTTGAATAGGGGAATTTGGAGAAATGAATGTAAGAAATTACATTAAACAGATTGGTCAGTGGAATTTTTTTTACTAGGGTTGTTCTTGTTTATGAAATAAATCAATTCTTCTACCTTGGCATAGCTATTGCAGTAGCCACTTTATTTTAAATCCTACATAGTTTGGAAACTATCTCTTTTCCCGACAATTTAAAATTCCCACACTAAGCTTCATTCTAAGATTAAAAGTTTTAAATAGTGAAAGTTGACTTTTTTTTTCAAAACTTAATTTTATCCATAGTTTGTGATGTTTAATGGTTGCCTACCTTTTCACATTAGTTTCTTTCTCATGCATTACTTTCTTGCTCCTTTATTTCTATTATCATTTCTTATATCTTTCTTACCCTTGGAATTTGAGAATTATTCAATTATATTTGATAAGTATGATTTAAATACCACACACTAAATGTTGAGGCTTACTATGGCCTCATTATGTTTACACCTCTATATCTATTTACTCTATCTTATTCGGTTTTCTAGTTTGAGTAGAAATTTCTTAGATATGAGTGCAAAAATTTGAAATAAGTTAAGTTTGATTTCTAAAGTATTGATGTATTATATTTTATTAGGAAACTATCATCACTCTAGATCTTTATCCTTTTGTGCTTGTATCAAAACTGATTATTGGGTACATATAAAATAAATTTGTCTACTGAGATACATGGCTACCCAACCACTATACTCGCCAATTCTATAGGAATATTTTCTAGATACATGGTTCATCAATATGTTAAACCAAACATTTGGAATGTCGGGCACAATCGATAATGCACCCCTTACAATAACTCAGGCACATGCATTTTCTATATTTTCCTTTTGAAATTTGTGACATGCACTCAAAGTTAAGGCAAAATGCATAGCCCATTTACAATGCAACCTTTTTTTACTTTGAAAGTGCTCATTATTTTGGAGTACCCTCTTTTAAGAAGCCTCCCAAATACTATCAATAATTTGAAATGATTAAGCATTAACCTCTTAGGGGACATCATTAAATTAGTCTTCTCAAGTAACACAATGACACAAATTTGTTCTACCATTTTATAAATCGAACACTCTTCTTGATAAACTTCAACTACCTAAACATCCAACAAATGGTAGCAAATCATTTCACCTCCAATCTAAATAACTTTTACTTAATGTAAGCACAACTAACCTTTTTGACTAATATATTTAACTCAAGATACTCACAAATGATCCATTCACACACTTAACACTCAACTATAGAAGCCAAGAAGATAAATTTGTAGAAAACATATTTGAAATTCTTTGATACCAAATGAACACCTACAACCATACTTCAACAAATATAAACCTAAATCTCAAATACATGAGGCATACCAAATCATCAAATCAGCACAATTTGTTTGGGTTGTTCAAAATACTTTCCATAACTATTTTCCTCTCTATCATGAGACAAATATCATGCTCTTCTGTCATAAGAAGTGTACATGCACTCTTTGGCATGCCCACTTGTAGAGAGGTAAACCATAGACTACTAATCTATGATTAGTAGCTTCACGACATAATACCCCTCCTTTACTATCATTTTATACTTTGTTGTTAATTTTTTATAAAATTCTTATGTGGACATGCTAACCCTTAACTAATATTTGAAAATATGATCCTTTCATATATAGACTAATTGACTATACCAAATAGTATTGGTTACTTACAATGATGATACTTTCATGTGTCTATTCAATGATTATAATTACCTTTGTAAATTACTCTTAGCAAATGGAATTGTTTTCTTGATGTTACAATACGATATTTCCTTGAATGATGATTATTGTATCTTCACTATGATCATTTTTTATTGTGAAATCTAATGTTATTGGTAATCATGATTTATTTATGGTACTTACCCCATACTTGCATGTGTATGGTGTGTGTGTCTATTTTATATTTATGTCTAATGTGTTTGTTAGGGTTAGGGGAGGGAGTCATAGTCACTCACTAGTCAGGATCTATACAATGTACCACTCCTACCATTGCCTATCCAGCTTAGATTTTTATATATGCATGTACATACACTCATCTTTTATGAAGGTTGCAAACAGCAGGCATCGACTTCCCCGAATTGTTAGGATGAGCCTACCCTATCGTAATAACTCAATGGTAAGAATGGGAAGATAATGTTCAGGTCCAATCCCAACCAAAGCTTAAATGTGTGTCCTACAAGGAGGACATGTATCTTATTATTTGCCCTTTTTAAACTCGTGAGTCTTTTTGTGAGTATGTTGTTTGATTTTCACTTGGGTTGATTTTCCTAATGCAGTTAATGTAGATTGACTTTGTGATTTGCTAGGTAGAATGTTTATTTATGATTTTTTATTTAATCATCTATATTTGAATTATTAAATATTATTTTTCTTTTAAAAATAATATTAAATAAATGGATATTTAATTCTTGAGAATTATTTGAATATATGCTTAATTTAAAAGATTTAATTTAAATCTCTAATTTAGAAAATTAAAATAAAATAATTTAAATATTAAATATTATTTTACTATAATTATTTAATTAATATGATTAGAATTAGAGTTACAAATATAAATAATGAGCTCTAATTATCTTTGTTGATTAAATTATAAATAATTCATTTTAGCATGCTTGCATTAAATAATAAAGTGAGAAAAATAAAATAAATGAATATTTTAATTTAGAAAGAGTTAAATTTTCATGAAAAGCTTAATTAAATAAAATAATTTTTAAAATAAAAAGAACTTTGACTGTGCATGAGAGGATTTAATAAATTAAGTTACGGACCAAAAAAATTAATAAACTAAGCTATTTAATATTCAATTAAAAATGAGTGGCTTTTATTTAAATTAAAAATTAGAAACCCTAGCTAGGGATACAACTCTTTATTAGAGGCGTCTTGGTCATTTTAGAGTTACACAAAAGTTTTGGGATATCAATTTGGAAATTGAAGTTAAAGAATTGTTGAAAGCTTAAAGGTATTTGGATTGCATGTACTTACCATATTGTCTACAATTTCAAATATCAGATTGAGGTAGGGTCTGAGAACTCATCTGTTGAAATTATTTTTGGAAGATATGTCTACCTCGTGTCTATAATATTGCTGAAATTTATTTGTTTAAATTAAAGGGATAAAATATAAAAGAAAATTTTGATTTTCAATTAAGAAATAGAATTGATTCATGTGTTTTTTGGAAACCATAGCCAAATGTAAACTGTAGAATCATGCTACTGAAAATTGATTTAGAAAACCTAGATCTTAGCAACTAGAGAAAACTCAACATTAAAGTTCAGAGAACAATGATTATTATCAGCTAAGATTTGAAAGAAAATTAGTTTAAAACTTCAAGAGAAACTCTTGTGAAGATTCATCAAGAAAAACTTATATTTGCCTTGGATTTAAACAAAATTATTAGTTAAAAATCTCTTGAGAAAATAACTGTATTCAAGATACAAAATTAATAAAACTTAATGATTGCATGTTTGAAAAGATCTTAGCCATGTGAAAATAAAAAATTGTATGCTTCTATTCTTTTTCAAGAAATATAATTTTTGGATTTATTATTTATTATTAAAAAAATGATTATTTATTAATTCTGAAAAAATGGATTTATTTTCAAAAATGAAATTATTTATCAATTATAAAAATTAGAAAAAATAATTAAATATTTTTGGAAAAAAATTATTATCTATCAATTCAAAAAATTGTATAAATACTACTCATTTATTTGAAATGTGGAAGTTAGTATTAATGATTCCTTAAGCCTAGTTAAACTCTTAGTTGCATATAAATGGTTTTATATTTATTAATGCAACATGAAAGTTAATAAATAAATAATTTTAATTTTATTATATTTTAAGAGAAGTTATGGTTGAGTTCACTTTGTAATCACATATTTAATAAAGTTAATAACTATTTGACATTATGAAAGAAATTATAAATAATTCAATTAAATTTATAATTTAATCTCTAGTTGTCAGATGAATTAAAAGAAAAGTAAATATTATTATTGGACTTAAATAGAAGTCAAATTAATATTTAGAAATGAAATTGATAATAATATTATTTAAGATTATTTAAATTAATAACAAGATTATATTGCATGATTTTTCATGTACACAAAAGGATGGGACATTTAAATACTTATATATTTAAATACATATATTAACATTACAATTTACATTAACATGTATATTCTCACCTTATTGCTCAACAAATCCTTATGACTCGATCTAATCATACATTATGATGAAATCAAATTATATGGTTGAAGCCATGTTTTCTTATATTCTATTTATAGTCTTGTGATGTTTATTTTTATGATGGTTTTCTTGGTCGACTGTTTAGTTGGCCAAATTAGGATGTGCACCAAAGGCTGCTAAGATTTTTTTTATAATGTTTATTTCATTGGATGCCAAGATGTAGTTTGTGATTCAAATTTGAGAATTATGTTTATAAGATTTATTTGATGAGCACTTATAATGACTTGGGTTTTCAGAACCAACTTATATTTTTGGGTTGCCTATTATGGAACCAAATTCGATCATTATGGTTTTGTGGTATGGGACACAATTATGATTTGTGAGTTTTGGCAATGTAGTCAAGGTGCATCTATTGAGAGTGTTTTTCAACAAGCGTTGGGGCTCAAAGTGGTTGCTAGGGTAACTCATTGTAATTTGTGTAATAAGTAATAGCATATTAATTAAAATATTTAGATAGACATTTAAAATATATGTTAGAGATTTTTCCTTGCCCATGCCTTGAGCTCTTTTATAGGCTAAGGATGGGATTGGGATGATATAGGCAGTGAGAGGTATGAGTAGTTTCCTATGTCTTCATGAGAGTGTAGTTTGGTTCCACATGGATCACATTAAGGGTCCAACATCTAGAGTGATCAATCTAGGATAAGTCAATGCTTGAGACTCTGGGGTCTAGTGAGAGACCATGGGAAAAGCACAAACCTATGTCAACTTTTATAAAGAAAAAGGATATTAGAATGCGACTATTCAACTTTAATGACAAAAAAATGGTATTTGTGTTTAGAATTTGAAGATGATGTAAATTGATGAAATATGTAGAATTGGATGAATTTAATGCCTATAATTTCTATAAATTTATTGAATAAGAATTTATTCACTTTTTTAAAATTTTGAAGTCCCCTTTGAAACCCTAAAACATACATGGTGCAGTTCTTGTCAAACACGTATATGCAAATCATCTCTTTTTGTTTTGTGATGAAAATATCTTGTAGATGACTTGTATAGCTAGGGAACAAAAAAAGAAATTATTATTTTTGATGTATATTTTCTTTGTTATATGTACTCAAGTTTAACCTCATTATCCAACATTTTTTTTTTGCCGTCAAAACTTCCCTATCAAATCTACAACTTTTTGAAAATAAAATACATATTCATGAAGAGGACTCTCTCCTTTAGAGATAAATATAATATTATTTTTTTTGACATGATATAATATTATTTTCCATTTTTTGAGGGAGCATCTTCTGAAATGTTGAAATATTGACTTATAATATTTGAAATTGTAACATATTATAACTAATCAAAACATTTAGAAATTTTTATAATGATGATATTGAATCTGAGATCTATCAAAGGGTATTTTTAGTTTTTGATAAAAAATGAGTTGTCACAAAGAAATGAGTTTTGACCAAAATAGAATTTGGTATCCTAGAAGGTGACATAGATATTTGATTTTACCAACTAGTCTAGGGCAACTCAATTAGTTTGACCATGTGATGACACTCCCTAGTATGTAGCCCGAGTCTCCTTCATGGTTTTTAATATTTGCCTCTGATGGTTTACTTGTTGGATAAGAGGTCTTATATTATTGATGGTTGACTTTTATTGATGAGTTTTAGTTATTCATTAGTGGTGTACTCATGGAAGTTCCTTTAGTGGTTAATATATTGTGAGTTTTTCTTATCATTCGAATTATTATTGGTGATTTACTCTCATTTATATGATAGTTGTTGATCCATTGGTTGTTATACTTTTTCCATTTGGCATTGATTCAGAAGTTAGTGTTGGAAATATAAGGTAGGCAAGGTTACTAAGAGGGGGGTGAACCAGGAACCAATAAAATTTGAAAGCTTTAATTATTTCACCAATTAATTCTTCATATAATAATCTAATCTAATTGCATGCATAAAAAATAAAAGCATTAAACATTCATAACACTTTTGACACACAATAAGGTAACCCAAAAACCATCCAATTAGAAAGTAAAATTGGAGTGGGGATGATATCCACTAGCTTTAGCAATGTAGTATAAAGTTAACCTATTAAGGCTTGCTATTGATCACTTCTAGTGATTCTCCCTATTAGGAGCAATAAGAACTATGAGGTACACCTCGTTACAAGATTTACAAACATACAATAAAGTATGCACCTCGTCTTGAAAAACATCCCCTTCTCCAAACAAATTGTTTTCCTTTTAAAAAAAAAAAATCTAAATAGTTCTACATTGAGCTCTTTTAAAATAATGTAAACAATTACTAAAAGAGATGCAAATTTTAGGCGAATGCACACAATAGAGAAGCATTCTTTTGTATTAAATATTCAAATTTTTATTTAGTTCTAAGTTGTTGTATAACATATATTTATTGTAAAATCTATTAGTGTACCTAAAATTTTGAAAGTACAATGTGAATCAAAGTTTGTTAATTAAATTGAATATGATAGTGATTTGAGCCATCTATCAAAATAGTTTGATCATGTAAGTATCTCCCACAAGATACTTAAATATTCCACTTTAAACATCAAATTAGTTTTAGGTATTATTATACATAATTAATGTAGTTATATTGTATCAAGAAGCACACTATGTTAGTGTCTATTTATTTGTACATTTTGCATCCTACAACCTAGAACACTAGAACCAAATTGTAAAATGCCTCCCATAGTGTCATTGTCCTACACATCTTGACTGAGTGCTATTTTCCCATGGTAATAGGGTCTCCATTTCTGCAAGGAAATTGGTTGCTACTCTATGGGAGCTTCAGGAAATAGTGACCTCATCAACAGTGTGAAAAGACATCATACAAGATTACATGCTTAAGAAGAGCTCACAAAATGGTCACCAAAAGAAAAACATCTCCTAATGGTGGTTCATTAGAGTCTATCCTTTGTAGAAATGTTTCATTTTTCTAAGTAGGTTTAGATGTCATTTCTTGCAATGGTGTTTCCTTGCCTTGATCTTAATTGTATGTCATTTCCTACAATGTTGTTTCATTTCTCTAATCTAGGTTGGATGTCATGGGAAATCAATACAAGTCATTCTGATTAAAAGTGGAAATCAAGGCTTTGTGATTTGACGTGTATACATGACAAGAAATAATAGATAAATCAAATCAATTGCGAAAATGGAGCGAATTGTGGTTGGAAAATGGGGTGGCAATGATGTATCCTATGGTCACCCACAAATTTAAAGTATATATCTATTGTTGATGGGGAAAAATAGGTCATGGACCTCATATAAGGGAATGCCTTCAGCATAATTATTTAATTACTAAGCATGTTAGTTTATAGGTTAAAAGTATTATTATTATTATATCATTCAATACTATTATAAATATGGGAATTTATCAAAGGTAATATTTTATTATTATTATTATAAGTTATTATTATTTTTCTATTATTTTGTAATGACAATAATTCAATATAGTATATTGAGTAATTTTATGAAGTTATATTATGTCAATGTAAATGGTCCATATTAAAATGATTAATGGGGCACAATAGTTTAGTGAGAATGAATTGAATACATATAGCTTTATTAAAGTAAGATTGATATATACAATAGTCATACATTCTTATTGGGTTATGATAGCCCACTCCTCTCAAAGTTATGACATCCTAAAAATGTGCAAATAGATTTGTCAAGACTTGAAAATTGGCACACTTAAAATATTTTCAAAGTAGAACATAGTGGTACAATAAACTTGGTCTCACCTATCATGGATTGAAAGCTACGACATCCCAAATAGGGTCACCAATCAATCTAAACATTTTGACACCAGCAAAAATTTCTAAAATGCATTTGGAATCACATTTGAAAATTAGTCAAATAGATTCATCATAGGCTCAAATATGAAACATATCATTTTTTTGACCCTTAAAATGCAATGCAAAAGAAATTTTCTCATTTTGGTCAACTAGGTTCAAGTTATAACTAGTCAAACAGGGCTTCCCAGAATTCTAAGCAATATGCATCAGCATGACAACAGTAAACAATCAATTTCGAGGGATTCAAAACAGAGTCAAAACATATTTGAGTAACTTGAAAATTGACACATAGGCTCTCTCTTATGCATACATAACACTCCCAAAGAGGAAAATCATGAAACTTAACTGGGTGCAAGATATTCAAATACAAACTAGGCTTTCGATCATTGTTTCACACTTGGGAAAAAATTCATATTTGCACAATGCTCAAAATGATGCTTCATAGATTGATTTGGAATGGAAATTTATCATCATAGGACATGTGCATATACTAAGTGTAGAGAATTAGAAATTTGAAACACTTCATAGGCCTCAAAGTGACAGTCGGATACACATGCACGAAAAAGCTCTTATAGTGGCTCAATTTGACTCAAAATTTAGAATGGTACTCAAAATTAGGGATGCAAATTTGAGTCCCGTTAGTGGCTCTTTCTAGGGATGTATGTCCCTTATGGGTATGGAAATGATTCAGATCTCTAAAAATTGAAGACCACTCAAAAAATTTCTCTCAAGAAACTTTATTGAAAGTAAGAAAACTACTCCTAAACTACACAAATGATGGCCCCAGAGCACCGAGGCTTAACAAAACTTCTTAACTCTATCATATACCTTACTTTCATTTCTATTTTCATGAGGTAAGATGAAAACATTGTTCCTATCAATCTCACCAATTAGATTAGTATTCTGAATTAATTTACTTGGCAAAACATAAGTACTATCTTCACTATCATAGTTCATATACCAATAAAAATTTACTTCAAAATCATCCACACTATGAGAGGGCAGATCAAAATGCTCATAGAAACTAGAATAAAATTTAAAATCTTCATGAACATATGACTAATGCATGCTATTAATTGGAAACACAAAGATTTCATACTCTACTTCATTCAAAATGTTGCACATGTCAAGAGTTTACTACTCACATTGTGTAATCGAGTGTGAAGAATACATAAAATCTAATTTCTTCTCACTTGTAGTCATATTAATCGATCAAATTTATCACATGCTGAAACTTTTTCACACTCAAACAACTAATTAATCACTAAGTTTGAAAAACTATCATGAAAGTTCTCATATATAATATGCTTATCATAATCATAGTCTTCATCAAATAACTTGTTAGAGTGAAATTTAAACTCATAAAACTCATCATCACAATATTTATCTACATATAAAGAAAAGTCAAACTTAGAATCGCAACTTCTATCCATTTCCTCTTTGTCATATGAACAATCAAAACCAACTTTAGTATCATCAACATGAAAAGAATCTAAAACAATACCAAATTTCTTGCTAATAGTATTCTCCAAATAAGACAAGTCATCATGCATATTGAAACTTGAACTATTATCACATACACCTCCAAAATTGGACAAAGAATGTTTTGATTTTGTACCATTTTGAGCATAAAACTTTAGGGAAAGGACTTCATCGTAAAAAGAAAAAGTGCAAGGGAAAACCAAATCACTCTTAAAAACATTTGCATACCTTTTAAGATCACGAGCCAATATTTCTGAGATTTCATCAACATTCAACAAGACTTCATCACAAGTTTATTCTCCTTGGCTATGGATGGTCTGAAAAACTTATAGCCATAGTACTATTAGTAAGATAATTAGAAAAAACAAAATCCTTATCACAACATGTTTTCTCTTCTTTATGTGTAAAAGTACAAAGTTGTGTCACCTTTCAAGTTGACTTATCAGAATCACTAAAGTTGAGTATTTCTATCCAAAAACTAATTTTTTTCAAACATGTCATCCAAATAAATTCATTCTAGATAAGTTATATATGGTCTCACACTTTTCCAATTGAAAATGTCTATTAAATGCATGTTCTATACTAGTTTGTATCCAATTACTAAAGAAATAAAAGTATTTAAGAAAACTAATGTTTCAATAACTCTTAATATTTTTTATGATATTTTTTAGTAACATCTAAACACTATTTTATAGAGCTCAAAGTCAAGAATATTCTCATATAGAGTTTACATTGTTTTAATTAGATATATTATATTGTAATTAAAAAATTCTACAAGCACATATTTTAACATGCAAAAAGATGTTGATTTTGAGAAAGAAAAAAATATAAAATCATATTTAAAATATTGAAAGTTATATGACATTCTAGAGGAGAGGATCCTCTTCTAGAATGTATAATTTTTCTTTTGGTTAGAATAGATTTCGTTTGAACATTGTGGTGAGAGATGAAAACTATAGGTTTTAGGTGAAGTGAAATTTGAATCATTATAAAAGAGAAAATGTAGGTCTAAAGTGAATTTTTATTTTTTATTGTCCTAGCTATATATGTTATCTATAACATAGTTTAAGTTCAAATAGAAATAGGTATATTTCCATATAGTTTTGTAGTGGGAACTAAACCCTTAATTCTCAACATTTTTTGGCAACTAAAAACTTATCTATAAAAATTTGAAAAATATATCAATTCTTATTCCAAATAATTATTAAAAATTGTAATGCTAAACTTTGTCCATTTCTATGTATTTCATTAGTTTATTTCATTTTCAAATTCTAATTAATAATACCACTTTTATATCATTGAAGGTGAATAGCTATACATTTGTTAGCCTTTTCCTTTACAAAAGGGTGACACAGGTTTGTGCTTTTACCCTTATACAATACATTAACATTAGATACTTCATTATTATCATTTCCATCACAAGAATAGTTATCCATACTGCTGTTGTAAATTTCTAGACTCTCATACATACTATCACATGATTCATTTTTAGATATATATCCATCTTTATCTTGCTGACTGAAATATAATTTTCTAGATCTACAATCCCTCTCTTCATAATCACAAGACACATTATCATTATCATGGATTGATCACATTCACTATTATCTTTAACACTTTCACTCTTATTATCAGAGGATTTTGTACAGAATTCACTATTACTCAAATCACTCTCAATTTCTTGAAAAGATCTTCAACATGCAAAATATTTAATAATCTCAAATGTGTTTCCCTATCAACTAAATCGAACATAAAAGAAAATATGAAAACAATAGGCTATGAAGACTCCTTAGGTTTTAAAGAAAAATGGAGCTCCAAGAGCACTAATTTGAAATTCATATAAACTTGAATATCAGATTGACCTTGTATACTTCCTACTACATTTGTTATGAAAGTAATAAGTTCAATACGAAATTCCCTTATAAACATAGCAACCTCTTCAATCACACTTTCATAACTTGGTAAACTAACTTCAGATTTGAGATCTGATTTCATCTTGAAATGAAAACTTTTAAGTACCTCTTTCTACTAGTGTTGAATGTCACTAAATAGAGGTAACCATTTTATTCACTTAACTTTCATAAAAAGAGAACATGTTAAAATCAAAATACCTTAAGTGTTGATACTGGAAATTGATCTATTGGTTTTGGCACAGGTGTAAACCTCAACTTCTTCACATCGTCAATGAAAACCATGTAGGTCCTCCACCCTTTTGAAAAGGAAAAATAAATCACTATTGTGATTTGTTTTTTAACATTAAAATTTTTAGAACAGCATATGCATACAACACTTGAACTTATAAATCAAGAACTTGTAACTTTTTTTCCAAGAACTACTTATCAAAAGCATCAAATCTGCCAATACAAGTTGAAAGTTCTTCAAAATTTTCAATTTGAAATCAACTAGGAAACTGGCACGCATAGATTTAGAGTTACAACTCACACTTGTGAGAAAGATTTGAAATGTAATTTATCTCTTGATAAATCTGAACCAGACATTCAGTTTGTAGGAAAAATGTGCAAATCATCAAACCACTCTTGAAGATTTAAAAAATTGGAAAAAAGAACAACATATCTTATCATTCTTGACTTTGAAATTTTACAACATCACTTCAAAACATTACCTTGATGAATTGATTGATGATGAATTCACTAGTAACAATGCAATTTACTTTCAACTTTCAAAGTATTGTTGTCCTAAATAAGGTAACCACTGGGACACATGATTTTTTGAGTAAGAAACTAGAAAGCACATAAATAAAAACTTACTATTGCAAATTGTTTCATGCACTTCTTTCCATTTTATTGAATCTCTTTTCAAATTCTCAAGGTTTGTCTATCATACAGATTCAATACACTCCCCTTCAAAAGTCTTCATTTTGTTGGCTCCTAAATTAACATCTTTTCAATGACCCAGTGATAGGAAAAAATAGATATAGGGGTATCTAATTTGCATGTTCAACATATCTATTTAGACACCAAGGCCAACTATAAGGCTATACTCCTTCTTCAAGCTCTACAAAAGCTAGGTGGGTGAAGCTCAGATTCATTCATATGGTACCACTACCTAAAACATATATCTAAATCTAGATAAAGAAGATTGAAACCCCAATTCTTCTATCCTTATGTAAACAACATAAACATGAAACAACCAATAACATGACCTATGAATTTGACAAGATAAGGGAGGGAAAATCCTTTCACCTCTTCAAAATAAAAGGGAAAAGACTTTGATTAATGTGTTGATTATTAGCAAAACCAAGATATGAACAACAAAACATTTAGACCCTATAGTTGATTAGTGTCTTAGCTATTGGGAAATTCCACAAATTACTAACACATATCCTTGGAAATCATATCAAGACTCCATATCTATCCATTCACCTTGTGAATCAGATATTTGCATCAAAATTGGATCTCATACTCGATCTATCCCTTCATGAAATTTGCAATCCCATAATGGTAAATCAAGTATTTACACGACTCCTTGAATCAAAAGAAAAATATACCAAAACTTATAAACTAAAATAGATTGTAACTAGATTTGTGCTCTTTATTCACAAACTATAGAAGATTACAAACATCATAAACATGAGACAAGAATTAGATTGAAGATAAGCTTGTTGATGCATTTTATTCATTTCCTTGAAATAAATACATAAAGGATATATGAAAATGACTCATAAAAGAACTCAATAGATCAGAACTATATGTAAAACTCCAATAACTACTGTTCATACAAGAGAAAATTATTGTGCGTGGAAGTATCACAGGTAGAGCTCAACTCAATAGATTGCAAACAGAAAATTACCAACCACCATAAAGAAAGAGAAGAGAAGAAACTAAATAGAAAGGAAGAAATCTCAAATTTTCTATGATACAAAAAATTTTCCACTTGAAGAACTTCCACTTATTCATGTAAAACCTCTCTCTACTCTCTTCCTTCAACTGAAAATCATATCTCCATCATTCTATTTGAAAAATGCTTGAAATTGCCCAAATGATGAAGAAAGAAACATCTACAAAATATGTTGAATCTAATGCTAAAAAGAAGAGCCAAAACATCCACCAAATATTTTCAAAGGAAAATAACACCTCTAGGAACAATTTTCTTGAATCTAGAACCACCAAACTTTTCTATTTTCTTTCCTAATTGATTCTGAAGCTTCATCATGAAAAACACCTATTCTACTGAGAACACCCCAAATTTTACAAATCTACTTATAAATTTTATCTCCGACGACCTACATATATTTTGACTTCAAAAATGGAAAATTGATCTTCTCCCCTTTCCAACAGTATACTACACTCTATATTTCAGCAAAAAATGAGGCCTCTAGCATGCATTTGAAGTTTTAGGCCCTTGGCCATGGTTCAAAGAATTTAAATGTTGAAACTATTTAACCATTTCATATAGTTTTAGTTTACATCATATCCCAATTTTACTTTCCAATTTAGATCTTAGATTTTACGTAGAGTGGAGATATTTCAAATTTTTTAATATTTCAAACTTTACATCCATTGCTTCATACTTACCTCAATCAAGCCTCTAGTTGACCACCATGTGTTGCATCTGGATTGATCCCCACTATGCCAAATGGAACAATTATGTAACTTCTAGGCCTCAATCTATAACTGCACCTTCACCCAACAAACCACACCCAAACTATTTCATAGCTTCACTATGGTTAGGCTTAATCAGCATCTAACCACTCGAAAGTTATGAGTCCCTTAATTACATCCTCGCACCTTATTTCCTTATCCAAGGATTCTACCTTGTGATGCTTCAACTAGCAATTAATTTGACTATTTCATTTTGTCATTGTAGTTAGGCCCAATCATAGCTTGACTATTGCGATCACACAATCTATGCCCACCTCAAATTGCATGCAACATGGCACTCACCTATTCACCTTCTGGTTGCCATGTCACCTCCTATCATCATTTTACTTTGGTTCAAAAAAATTTCCATCATCACCTTTAGTTGTCCATGTGTGGGCCCCTCACATATGAGCCTTACCTCTAAAAGTCATGTGTCTTAAAGAAATAGCTTATTGAGTCTTGTTGTATAAAAAGACTTGAAAGATTCACCTCCTCCCCAATGTGGGACAAAATTTGTGAGCTATTTCTTGTTTATTTCACTCAGTACTAGGCTTGTCTACCTCCTCTCATGTTTATACATCCACATGAGCACCCAAATTTCCATAAGGCATAGATAAAGTCAATGCCTATCAAGCTGAATGTTTAATGATTTCATCTTTTAATCGATACCTTCCATGTCCACCATTGCCATATAGTTGTTCCCTCATTGCAACAGAAAATTGTGTACTTCACATATTAGATTTCATAATAGGTATTTTGGGAGCACTCTTTCCATCCCTCAAATTACTATGGAGGATGACACAAAAATACTTACGAGGAACTTAATTTCATTTGAAAAGAATCAAAGTTACAAAGTATCTCTGGAACCCATAATCATCTCAACTTATATGCATCTAGGGGACAACTTAACTGACACTACCAATGGTGTTGACCTTCTTAAGAAACATAAGGTGATTAGAAGCCTTGCAGGTAGTGATGAAGAAGTAGTTGGAATAATAAATGATCTATGCAAAGGAGTCATTGTATTTTCATTTTTCTCAAATCGGGCCTACTATCAGATTGAGGATGGACTATTCAAAACTAATAACAAGATCCATTAAAATCATTTTTAACATCTTAACTTTGTCTTTCTCTAAGAACCACCATCAATTAGATGCTCATGTAGCTTTTTTGATATGGAGTTCTCACCTCTGGTAATCATGAAATGGGAGATATTACATTATCTCTCTTTAGCTATGGGTCTCCTCTTCTTTTTTGAATGTAATCAATGTACCACCATTAGTTTTAAAGATGTCTTTTTAAGAATTTTCCCTACAAAAAAATAACACCAAGATCAAGAAGCTCAAGCAATAGCACAATATGGACCAATAATGTATGATCATAATAACAATAATGAGATTGAATATCATATTGAATACACACTAGAAGTGCCTATTTATAAAGGCATCTAGAATGACTAGGAGTCAGCAAAGCGATAAGCGTCACAACTAAGCACATGTCCACCAAGAGTGGATTATCCTTAATTGAGTACAGGAGTTTGTGCGATGATCAGAGGATAAGCTTACATAGGTGTATCTCATAAAGAGATGTTGTATACACCATGTGCTCAATTGGAGTACAAACAATTGTTTTGTTTCCATGACAACTTAGATGAATATGCAAAATCTTGTGTTGTCAACAAGACAACTCATATGACTATGCATACTCCTAGGTGTCTATATGATAACTAATAAATTATTTCATTTAACCTAAGTAAACTTAAGAAAAGTGTAATAATAATAAATTATTTACACTAACAACTCCCCTTAAGTGAAACTTATGGGAATGCACTTAAGCTCACAAAATCTATGATGAAAATGCATGATGGGTCATAGCTACTAGGTCATGTTAGGTACCCATGTACAAATGCAATGCTCTACATATGATGTGATGCAATGCAATCTCTCTGAAAATAGAGAAAGAGGGAAAACCTCATGGGAAACACTCCCCTCCCCCCCAAAAAGAAAAAAGAAAAAAAAAAAGAGGTATAAGTATAATAAAGAAGTATGAGAAGGACAAAACCTCATAAGAGGAAAAGCTTCCCCCCATAAAGGAGACAAGGTAGTCACCCTTAGAATATAGAATACCCATTAGTGATAGTTGCTCCAAGATGAATGTAGAAGTTGATCCATGACTGTTGAATAATATTCCTCCCTTTAGGAAGAAACAATGTCATAGGTATATATGAGATGCCTCCCCAATGTGTAGAAAGAATCTTGAAGATGAATGGTGTCTCTAAAAACTGCTCAACTATCCCTGTGTCGATACTGACGGTCACCCCTTTCAATACTATTGAAAAGAACAATTTTGGATCTAGAAAGGATGGATGTAGAACATATTCCAAAGAACCAACTATCTCCTCAAATGATATAGAGACCTCCTACAATTGTTTTACATGAGGATCCACAATCATATCAACCTTGAAAGATTGATCATATACAGAATGGACAAGAGAGTCAGAGTGTTCCCTCACAACAACTAAAGAAGGATCATCTTCATCAAAGAGAAGATGTATATCATCAATAGTGTCTTCCAAGTCTACTATCTAGGACTCTACAAACAAACCTAAAATATTTGTCAAGTAGTCATCCCCTGATGCTAGAACTTGAAGACAAGGTGTACCCAACTATACTAAATTACATGGACCTATCACTATAGTAATGTATGCATGTGGATTTTTCTAATGTTGTGACCTTGTCCTCCTAGTATCTAAAGATTCCCCACCAATAAAATTGATGAATCAAGATTTTGTTGTGCCCAACAAGGTCTAGTGGAAGAAGAAGAAGGAATATCCTCAACTATTTGTGGAACCTACAAAGGTAGTGTCCTATGAGTCAAAGTTGGTGGAATATCATCTTCCAAGTCACTATCATCACAATCATCACTTTCCATGAAGGAGGAAATAGGAGTTGAATGAGGCAAACATGGACAAGTTTCTTCAAAGTGAACACTCCTCTCAAAGAAGAGTTCATGTGTCTCTAGATCCATGAGTTTGTATGCCTTAATGTGGTTAGGATATCCAACAAATATACAAGGTTTTATTTGAGGTTCTAATGCCTTTCATTTTTATGGAGGTATCCTTTCCCATGATGGAGAACCAAAAACTTTAAGGTGTTTTACACTTGGTTTTCTTCCACACCAAGCCTCAAAAGGTGTAATTCCATCTAAGGCCTTAAGGGGACTTTTGTTTTGGATGTAATTGGCACACCATATGGCTTCTAGAGACTTATGTTGTAGCATACAAGTGGTCATCTCCTTAAGGGTTCTATTCTTCCTTTTAGAAACACCATTTTGTTGTGGAGTGTATGCAACTAAATGTTGAAGATCAATACTCTCATGAGTACAAAAGTCTAGAAGCCTTGAGTTCACATATTCCCTTCCATTATCTTTTCTAAGAATCTTGATGGTTTTCCCTGATTACTTCTCAACTTGAGTTTTGAAGGTGATAAAATTATCAAAAGCTTCACTCTTATGAGCAAGAAAGAAGACCCAAGTGTACTGTGAAAAGTCATCAATGAAGGTGAGAACATAGTGAGCCTTTCCAAATGATTGTATTGGAAATGGGTGAGCTACATCACTATGAACCAATTCAAGAACAACAGTAGCTCTCCAAGACTTCTTCTTGTCAATCTTTTCTTTGGGATTATTGCCTACTTCACAACCCGTACATACACCCTAAGAATACTTGACTTGAGGTTGACCTATGACCATATCCTTGTTTCTATGTTGTTGAATGTAGTAGTAATTGACGTGTCCAAACCTCTCATGCCATAGTTTACTTTGTGAATTTGAGTGGGTCAACAAGGCAAGGGAAGTGGACTTAGGCACAAAATGAGAAAAAGAATAAAGTCTTGTATCATGATTAGCCTTTCCAATTGCCATGATAGAATCATCCTTTAGATTTTTCACCATAACTAAATCAGGAAGGAACTCCAATTTTTTCCCACATCCATAGTGAATTATTTGGTAGATTGAAGGAAGGTTGGTACTAAGGTTGGGAACATGAAGAACATCCTTGAAAACTCCATTGTCCAACTCAATATTCCCTTTTCCTTCAACATCCACTTGTGTGTCATTTCCCACATAGATGTAAGGTACATGTGATGGTTTCAAAGAGGAAAAATGCTCCCTTGAAGCACCCATATGATGTGTAGCTCCTGAATCAAGAACCCATTCCTTAGAATTGTTTGCACTTGCTACCAAAGCTTGTCCCTTACCTTTTGAAGTGGTTGAAGATCCGTTATCTTTATAAGCATATGGTACATCAATTATATGTTTCCTCATTAAGTTTTGCAACTCATAAATTTTCTTATCCTTATACTCATGTTCATCATGACCATTCTTCTTACAATAGGAACAAGTTTTCTTCTCCCTTTTGTTGTAGTTTTTCTCCTTCTTATTATTTTTGGAAAAAGACTTGCCTTGTTGTGAAGAAGATTGTCACGTGGAGGAAGATTGTTGTGTGTCATCTTGTGGCTTAGCCTTTCACTTCTTTTGCTTCTTGTTGGAATTTTTACCACCTTGATTCCCTTGATTAACTACCAAGGCTTTGGTCTTGGAAGACTAGAGAATTCCTATACTCACTAACTTTTCATGTTCTAAGACCAGCATTCTTGAAAATGACTCGATTGAAGGCTTAGTGAAGGAACTACCTATTGTCAATTTGTGAGTATTATAACTGGAAAAAAAAGAAGCATATTCAGGAGGAAGATGAGTCATCACATGTTTGATCAACTTTCCATCCTTGATGGCTTCACCACAATCCTTAAGTTTTGCCCTTTACATGTATACTTGGATGAGATAATCTTTGATGGTATCAAAATTCAAAGGATCCAATTTGAGAAGATTGTCCTCATTGGTGTAGGCTATATCTTCATCTACTATCCCATACAATGCTTCAATTTTATCTCAAACTTCTATTGGATTGTTAATGTTCTTGATGTGATATTTGACAGGATCTAAGTGTAAGGAAACTTGGCAATAAACAATATAACCATTTCCACATAACCCATAATAGATCTAAAATAAATACGAAATTAAAATCCACATGCAATAGAATAGACAACATACCCACAAAATGTGACACAAGATATACCCTAGGAAACCCTCATTGAGGGAAAAAACCCAACCTCCAAAAGCATCCATCACCATGTATTATTCAACAAAAAATACCATTGCCATACAACCATGGAAGCCTTCATGGCCATAGTCACAACCAAGAAAACTATGTGAACAAGCATGAATCCACACATCCCATGCCATGCTTTCAACCTTCACAAATGCTCCCTTGGCTAACCTGTCAAGCCTTGTCCCGCTCGACTCTTGCCTTTCTCCTTCTTGTCACTCTTTATCTCTCACAACAACTACCCTTATGGCTTCTCATATAGTAGCAAGTCCCACAAAACCACTAAGTGGTATTACATAAACCATGTGCTAAAACCATGTGCTACCTAACCCACTGACCCCACATTTAATATTGGGCATTTAATTCTTTTCCCCCAATATTAAATAATTACATAAAATATTTTTACAATGTTACAATACAACTCATCAAGAATATTCCATGGGAATCTTTACATGTTGCATGTCCATCTAGGTACAACATTACATAATAAAAATAAAATAATAAAATATAAGAATATTATGCAATGTGTGCAACACCCATTATCTCAACAATCTCCCACTTGTTGTATACATTGCATAGGGTCAATCCGTAAGCACATAAATGAACAAGGGAACAATCCCTCCCAGCACATCCACCATCATGGATCAAAATACACCAAGTGCACCATCCTGATACCCGCAACAAAATCAAAGTATCCGGCATCTCGAACATGAATGATCTCACCTCCTATTATGCCACTCTCACTCGACATACATAGAAGCCATCCCAAGAGAAATCCACCCAACCTGTCGCATTAGAAGATCATAAAATCTTGTACCAACTAAAATTCCAAGCACAAAAACCTGATCCAAAGGTAATCACATGTATCTGTAGTTGTCAAAATATCCATAGCTGAAATAGCACCCACAGCAAAGTGCCAAACCCATCCAACTATCCATACCTCAAAGGTATAACAAGTGAATCTCATATCACCAACATATCCAATCTACAACCTGCAATCACAAGCCTCAAGAGCAATACCTGCCACATATATACCAAGAAGCTCCCACTGCAAAAGATAATGTCAAATCTATAACCAATCCACTCAACACATCTCAAAGAAGTGAATCCATGTAGTATCAAGGACATCCACAATACATCAACTGATAACCTGCAAGAAAAACTCTCATAACAAGTCTCCAATGTTCTCCCAAGTTCACCACAACCAACAGAGGAAAGAGAAAGAAATAACCATGTCATCTCTCACATGACATACATGAGCACAAACCAGTGATCACAATCTCCAACCAATCTCAAATCCAATGTAGGCAAAACTGAACATCCAGGAAGATAACCAAGACTAGAGAAACCATGCAAATCATAACATGTATCATGTCCTTCTACACACACCTCTAGATGTAAACTGTGCAAGTATGATCTCCTCCATAAAACCCCAACAAGAAGCCTCAACAACAACCAAACTATACCATATAACTAATCATGGATGTAAGCCTCTCACAAGAAGATCAAACTCATAAAACCATTCCTAAACCAAGGAATAACCATTCCTAATCCAAGGAATATGTCCAATAAAACCATCTCCCAAACTCAACTAGCATAACAACATATGCACATGGAGATAACCAATGCTAAACCATCTCTCAAATGAACCCTCCAGAACTAACTCATGTACCATAGCTCAAGATCCATATCCATGAAAAACAAGCATAAATATAATGCAACTGAGAGAAACAATGGGCTATACCTCTCAAGTAGCAAATTGCCGAGTAGACCAAGAGTGGGGAATGAGAATGCTCATCAAGATACCCAAGTCTCCAACCAAGACTCATCTAAGAACAATCTCCTCTCATGTCCATATCAGGTGACTGCCCCTCGGACTTTCTGCTGAAACCATCAACCGTCCCAACAAATACTTCTCTAATCCAAGAGAAATCAGCATCACCATCGTCTCTAAGTATCCATGAGCACCTGTAACCAATCAATCCATGCCAACTCCAAATGCAACATAGCAATATCATGAAGTATCCAGCTTATGATCAGTGTACTCAATACCAAGAAACTAAACCAAGATCAATGTCAAAGTTCCAACCATGGCCTTAGGAACATAAACATGACAACATGATCTTACCATCTCAACTAAAGAGATAACATGCTCCACATGAACACACCATAACATGTCACAACTCTAAACGTGTATCAAGTGTATACCATGACATAATAATGAAACCATCCTCATACCAAGGATAACATGCCAAATAAAAATATAAACCACACCTTTGCCAAGAACCCTGTGAGTCCTCAAGATGCAACCATCTCCATACACCATGAAGAAAACCATCTCCACATGCTAGGAAGAACCATCTCCACATACCATGAAGATAACCAAGAACTCCATGAGTCCTCAAGATCTAACCATCTTCACACACCATGAAGATAACAAGTGCACCATGAAAATGTCAAAGACGCTTCTGCAGCAACAAGATCTAAGACAAACCTCCAACATCTGAAAACACTCAATAAATATATCAATGCCAACAACTCCCACTCAACTGTGGTATCAAGTCACCTATGGCATCAGAAAATCCATCCTCTCCAAACCAAGAAGATATAAACCAAACCAGGAACTAATCCTGTACTGTCACCCCATCACTATCACAAGCTTCCACTAAATCGTGTATCCAAGCTATCCATGACATCATGATGAAAATACCGTCCTCTAACCATGAGAATCAACCAAGGCATCAAACTATCAAAGAACTCAAACTGCACATCATGAACTCCTCAAAAAGAAATCAAATAACCATGATCCTCAACCAAGAAGATATACCACCATAACTAAATTAGAAATCCAAGCTAATGAACATCAAGGATGTACCTGTATAACCAATCATGTCATGCCAAAATCCATGGCACCATGATCACATCCATGAACCGAGCATTTGGCTCTCAAAGTGTCCAACCTGTCAACATCGTCAACCACAATCCTTTGCCATGATTGTACCTGGTAACAACATCTCATCCCTTCTACATGAAGATAAAATAGTAAATCATGTGACTTAGGGCATAGACAACCCAAATCCAAGCCACCAATATGAATATGCATCAATAATGAAAGACCAATGGGAAAAGACAACCCATAACCAAGCTATAAATGCAACCTATAAGTATAGACCGCTTACAACACTGCACAACTTGTAGACCAAGTCATCATGCATATCCAAACTAAAAACTGATAACCATATCATCATGAGACCAATCTGAAATATGAACTGAGTATACAATGACATCAAATCTTAAATCTCCAATGCCATAAACTCATAATGTTACCATAGTCAAAATATATACCATAAACTGCTCAGATAAATATATCAACAAATAAATCATGCCAAACCTACACCAAATCTGAACCAATGTGTAGAGCTCTCCAAGAGCTTTCCGTTGACTACTTGAAGTCCAAAATCCAACTCCGTATGCCCAAGTTATGCCCCAATTCGTGCTAAAAAATAAACAACATCTAACTTTAGGACTCTTAAAACCTGACAAAATCTCAAAATCTCAGAACCAAACCTAACCATCTTGTAGTGCTCTGAATTAGCTTTCCAACGCCTATAAGAACTTTGAAATTTGATATTTTGAGAGAAAGTTATGGTCGTTTTACTAAGACAGTCTTTTTACCATTTTCAGTACGATTTTTCATTTTTAATTTTTTCAGTGACGAAAATTCTGACGGGATTAAATTTGATGGCCATCATGGGCTGAAACCAAAAAACTCTTTCATTTCCTCTGAACATGGCCAAACTAGGGCATTTTATATATCAAATTTTATGGAAATGTTGACCCAGATCCAATGGTGAGGTCTATTTTTACCTAGGAGGTCATTTTTGCAAGCTACCCCCCAAAACCCCCATTTAAAAGAAACATCCGAAAAAACCTTTTGTCCAACAATTTTACATGCCCAAATATTTTAAAATCCCATCATAACAACAAATCCAAAACCCTCAGATCTGCAATAAATCATTCATATATCTTGCCCTTTTCTTTTATCCTCTCATGCATTCCCATGGATTCAATCTAGGGTTACAATAATAAAACCATAGCTCTGATACCACTTGTAAGGAAACTTGGCAATAAAGAATATAACCATTTCTACATAACCCATAATAGATCTAAAATAAATATAGAATTAAAATCCACATGCAAGAGAATAGACAACATACCCACAAAATGTGACACAAGATATACCCTAGGAAACCCTCATTGAGGGAAAAAACCCAGCCTCCAAAAGCATCCATCACCATGTATTATTCAACAAAAAATACCATTGCCATACAACCATGGAAGCCTTCATGGCCATAGCCACAACCGAGAAAACTATGTGAACAAGCATGAATCCACACATCCCATGCCATGCTTTCAACCTTCACAAATGCTCCCTTGGCTAACCTGTCAAGCCTTGTCCCGCTCGACTCTTGCCTTTCTCCTTCTTGTCACTCTTTATCTCTCACAACAACTACCCTTATGGCTGCTTATATAGTAGCAAGTCCCACAAAACCACTAAGTGGTATTACATAAACCATGTGCTAAAACCATGTGCTACCTAACCCACTGAGCCCACATTTAATATTGGGCATTTAATTCTTTTCCCCCAATATTAAATAATTACATAAAATATTTTTACAATGTTACAATACAACTCATCAAGAATATTCCACAGGAATCTTTACATGTTGCACGTCCATCTAGGTACAACATTACATAATAATAATAAAATATAAGAATATTATGCAATGTGTGCAACACCCATTATCTCAACACTAAGATATTCTTTAACAAGGTTCCTAGGGCTATTTCTTGTTGTGATGCCCAATCTTCTTTACGAGACTCATCAACATCATCATCAAGTTTCTTTGTTGCACCAGTTACATAACACAACAAACCTTTTTCAAGTAATGTTTCCTTTATCTATTCTTTCCAGGAAGCATAATTATGTGGTGTTAGCTTAGAAAAGGAACCCATAATGCAAAAGAAAGAGCACAATATCAAAGAGACACGAGAACACAAGACACACCCCCCTTTTCACTCAATCAAAGTATACTCCCCCCTCCCCCAAATGAATGCTTTAGGGATTTTATATTTAGTGTAATTATAATAGGCTACTTGTCAAAATGGACAAAAGTGGACTTCTAATTCTACTATTGACAACCTCCTCTTGGAATTCAAATTTGGTACTTAGGAATGCAGCTCAGATATACAACAATTTTAGAGTTTGATCAAAGCAATACAATGCAAAAAAGGACCTATTTCTAAAAGTGGTATTTTTGTCCACACTAGCCTATAATCTGATTACAAATCTAGAAAGTAGACAAAAAAATAATTCACTTAAAAAAAAATAGAACATGAATATGTGTCCAGATGAGCTTGTACGGAGCAACTAAGGCTGCAAAATGTAAGATTAGACAAGTATAATCGAGAAAAAATGATTTTTCAAACAAATCCATGCACCAAAATTAGAAAACAATAGAAACACTAAAACGTTCAAAAATTCTAGCCCAAATTAAAAATAAATTATACCTGATTCAGAGTCCAGATGACTAAGATATGGGCTCTCGAAGTTGGATTGTCAATCTGGTGAGGTGTCTTCTTAGGAAACTGCTATGTTGAATTTTACGTCCAAATGCCCATCAGAAAAGTGCAATTCCACCTACTTGTGAGGGTCAAATGGCCATCAAATTCAGGCTCATGGTTGTGTTGATGTCAGCAAAAAAAGAGCAACTAGCTAACGTGGCAGTACAGTCTAATGATGTGTTACATCCGTACTATATAGATAGCTAACTTGGATGATGATTGTACTGTATGGAGGCATGGATGTTGTGACTAACTATTTTGGGGTTGCTAACATTTCTGCTGATAGTTTTGCTAATGCAACACCCCATCGAATGCTAATGTGGCCATTGGAGGAGGCCATGTTGGCAGTGATGTGGTCATAGGAGTTTGTCACTGGTAGGAGTGGTAAATGGGCTAACAAGAGCAGTGGTCGATCGACAAAGGATGAAGATTATTGGTGGGGAGGTCATAGAAGGTAGCAATGGATTAAACTAGCTTGAGTTTTAGTCCCACATGCACTTGTTATGTGTGCACAGGAGGGTTTAAAAATTGGGTGTCCCCGAACTATGAATTGGCTTGGAAGCCATGGTTTATATTGAATGTCATTGTCTTCACTGGTATGTTGTGTAAGCCGGTTGCTGATTTGTGTTAGCGATTTGGCTTGTGGTTAAGCTGATTATGATGTAATATGTCAGTGTTTATGGTGTGGATGTTCCTGATCCATAGAGGAATGTACCAGTCATGGACTGCTAGGATTTGACTGTCCAATTTGCCTGCAAAAAATATTCTCCTATAGGCTTGATGGCCAAGATTTTTTTTGACAAAATTCTGCAAATAAAATGAAAATATGAAAAGAAAAAATGTAGATCCAAATAAAACAAGTACAGAGAAGCCAATAAAATGCAAATTTGAAAAATTAATTGCACAGATCTGAAGTGATCATACCAATTTCACAAATTAGGCCTTTGGGTTCTAGTTTACAAAAACATTTTTCCTCAAATTTGACTATGGCCTAGGGTATGTGAATTTATAATCAAAATTCACCGAATCAATTCTCAAGATGCAATGGCAAGGTCGCTTTGGCTCTGGACACTCTCAATAACTACAGATACTCCAAATCTAAATCATGGTCCTCTGAGAGGTGAAGCAAAATGGTCTCCAATGGCTATGTGAAGAGAAGCTCCCTCAGCTTTAATATCATGTAATAATTTTCCTTAGGGAAAAATAACACCAAGATCAAGAAGCTCAAGCACTAGCACAATATGGACCAATAATGTATTATCATAATAAAAATAATGAGAGTGAATATCTTATTGAATACATACTAGAAGTTATTGTATATAAAGGCATCTAGAATGACTAGGAGTCAACAAAGTGATAAGCCTCACAACTAAGCACATGTCCACCGAGAGTAGATTATACTCCATTGAGCACAGGAGTTTGTGTGATGATGAGAGGATAAGCTTACATAGGTGTATCTCATAAAGAGATGTTGTAGACACCATGTCCTCAATTAGAGTACAAACAATTGTGTTGTCTACATAACAACTCAGATGAATATGCAAACTCCTATGTTGTCAACAAGACAACTCATATGACTACACATACTCCTAGGTGTCTATATGATAATTAATTAAAAAAAAGCATTTAACCTAAGTAAACTTAAGTAAAGTGTAATAATAATTAATTATTTACACTAATAGTCTTCAAGTGGCTTCTTCAATTACAATTCCCTAATCACATGTTCTGCCTTCCTTAATTGTGGGTCTCCTCTTGTAAGGACAAACTCTCTATTAGTTATTTAATGGAGGTCATTCCATTCATTACATCTTGTGAATCAATATGAGAAGATTTCCTTATTTCATTACCAAAATTAGCTACATCACCCACAAATTCCAATACCCAAAAGACTTCACTGACCCATGTTGATCATGCATCAATGCCAAAAATCTTTAGGTCATGGCTTCTTACAATCATAAAAAGGTTAGGTGAGAAACATGATGCACAAAAAAATAGAATAAAGACTTTAATCTTTTCCATTATTGATGGCACTTTTGGAGAGTTGTTAATGTTTCGTTGCATAGGGAAAACTTGGAATAGTATGCTCACAATAAAAAAACATTTGTAATGTTGTTAACAAAAATGTCTACACAAGTCACACAATGTCTCAAGTGTTGATATATAACCATGTCTTATATAAATTAGCTCTTCATTGATGTAATAAAAAACATATTATTCCTTTAGAGAAGGTTTTTTTTAGTAGATTCCATGGGAAATACAAAAGTTGAAGTGATCCTCAACAAAGTGAGCTTTGGATCATCATTAATACTCCTTGTTTCCTTCTTCACATTTGAGCACATCCACATATTCCATTTGGTCTCCAATAATGAGATGTCCATGTGAAAATGTTATAATTGTTTGAATTATTATAATCACCTATGATGCAAGGGGTTCAGAGAGTCATAACTTTTGACTCGAATTTGGGTTTTCTTAGATTTTACTAAGTTTTTTTCAAAATCTATTGTTCAGGTGGATTCCAACTTAGCCAGCTCTATTGGGGCCATTTTGACTATTTTTTCGTGAGCTAGAAATTCCATTTTGACCTTCAAATTTCCTTTTTAAAATATCTTAGGTGTTTTTTGTTTTTTCTGCTTTGTAATAACTTCAAAATTTCTTTCTAAATTTTGAAGATTAGTTGGCAATTCATCTTGCCTTAGTTGGGGGCTTTCCCTAGGAAAAATTGGGAATCATAGAATGAGTTCTAAAAATTACCAAAAATGGAAATTTTTGTTTATCCCAAAAATTTGCCAAATATGGTAATTTTTAGAATTGTAATAAGTAGGTGTTGTTTTTCATTGTAGAGGTAGAGTAGAGTTGGAGATTTTTTTAATGAAGAGCTTTGTTATTCTGAGACACCTATCTCATGTCAAATTCAAATTTATTGTTTTATGATATTGGGGTTACATCAACCTACATTGAAACATTTTCAATCCCCACTATTTTACTAGTCTAATGATGTCAGTCGAGCCCCAAAGTGGGTCTGGCTCAAAAAAAAGAAACTGAAACATCTAACTTCTAGAATCCACTGATTTGACTCCTTGAACTAAGTGTATTCAATTTGGACCAAAATCAATCATTAATTAATCATTAAAACTCACCTTACTCCTTTCATTCAAACTATGATTTTCTGATAGGAAGGCCTAAAAGTCGGCTTAAAAATTTTACTAAATCAAAAAAATCTAACCTTGCAAATAGGCACATTGATTCTCTATTCCACATTCTTGTATCCTATTAGATTATGTCTCATGAAGACATTTGGGTCAAAAGATATTGACCATCAAAGTGGCTTAGTTGAAACTACTAGCAAACGAACATGTTAGAAAACAATAGTACATTTGACTTTGGCTTTGGAAATAGGTCAAACGAACACTTTAAGGCTTGAAAACTAGGGCATTGACTTTTACTATCATGGGGAGAGTATAATTCTTTGATTTGGGATCATGATGAATAACTGAGCAAATTTGGCAAGCAGTCAAAGTTGGGTACTCAGAATTGCAGAATTGGGAACACTATCAAAAGAGTGATTTTCACAAAAGGAATGGACCTAGGATAATGTGCAGATGCATTCATCAAGACTTGGAAATCAGCACACTTAAAGTATTTTTAGAGTAGAACATAGTGGCACAAACCATTTGGTCACATATATCACAAATTCAAATATATGACATCCCAAGTAGGGCCATCGATCAATTTGCACTTTTTGACACCACTAAAACTTTATAAAATGCATTTGGAATCACATTTGAAAAATAGTCAAATAGATTTGTAGGTGAACCCACAATATTGCATACCACTTTTGTGGGATGAAGGAAATCATGAAATGATGAAAATTTCCCATATTGAATTTCACATATGTTCATATGAATATACTAACTATGTTCGTGTGAACATATAGATTTTAAATATGGTATGTTCATGTGAACATACCTTATTAAAATGTTCAAAAAGAAATATTTTAACAACGACTTTGAGATAAAAACCTTGTTTTTCCATTTTTAATGTTCATTTTTACGGCAAGGTGAATTTGATCTAGAGGTTGGAGTGAACATATCAGATTGGTAAGTGGGCTACATCACTTTGTGTGATTCTCCTCAAGATTTTGGTCATTGTGCTATCTCAGGTATGTTTATATGTTATTATTTGAATTTTTTTTATGTTTTTATTATTTCCAAAGCATATTTTCATGTTTACTTAATGTTTTTATTATTTATTTATGTTAGTTAATTCCATTAATTTATCATTTATAATTTTTGGAATTTGTTAGTTATATATGAGTGTTATTAGAAAATACATTAGAAATTATTAAAAAAAATTAGTCTAGGATATTAGAAAAATATTTATTTAGCATTAAAAAATAAATTTAGAAAAAAAATAGTGTTAAATTAGATAAATATTAGAAAAACAATAGTCTAGAATATTAGAAAAGTATTTAAAAAAATGTTAATCTAGAATATCAAAAAAATATTAGTATAACATTAGGAAACAAATTTAGGAAAATATTAGTTTTATTAGAAAAAAATTATATTTATATTAGAAAAATATTCAAAAATATTTTTAAAAATATTAGTCTAGAAAATATTAGAAAAATATTACTATATATTATAAAAAATTACAAAACATTAAAAAAATAATAGTGTAGAATATTAGAAATTTTTTTTAGAAAAATATTAGTTTTCTTAGAAAAACATTAGAAAAAAAAAATTGAGAAAAAATTTAGTTTTATTAGAAAAAAATTAGAAGAAACATTACATTTAAATATTAGAATTTTTTTAGGAAAAACATTAGAAACAATATTACATTTAAATATTGGAAAAACATTAGAAAAAACATTATATTTAAATATTATAAAAATATTATTAAATCTATTTAAAAATATTAGTCCAAAAAAAATTAGAAAAATATGAGAAAATATTAGAAAAAACACTAGAAAATATTAGAGAAATATTAGAAAAAACATGAGAAAAATATTACAACATATTTTTTAAAATATTATTCTAGAAAATTAGAAAATATTAGAAAAAAATTTTAAAATATTTTTAAAAATATTAGAAAGTATTTTTAAAATTAGTATAACATTAGGAAACAAATTTTGAAAAATATTAGTTTTATTAGAAAAACATTAGAAATAAACTAGTGTTAAATTAGATAAATATTAGTAAAACAATAATCTAGAACATTAGAAAAATGATAGAAAATATTAAAACATTAGAATATTAAGAAAATAAATTAGTATAACATTAGGAAATATTAGTATTTAACATTAAAGAAAATAAATTAGTATAAAAGATTATAATTTATATTAGAAAAAATATTACAAAATATTAGAAAAACATCAGGAAAAAAAAAACATTAGTGTAGAAAATTAGAAAATATTAGAACTCTATCTCCAACCCTTTAAGCCTAAGCCTAACCCTAAATTTAACTCTAGCCCTAATTTCTAACCCTAACTCAAAAACTCTTTAGCCCTAATCTAACCCTAGAGTTCTGTAATTGAAAGCCTAATCTAACCCTAGAACCATAATCATAATCTAACTAGATAACTCCAACCCAATTCTAACCATAACTAAAACCTTGATCTAACCCTAGAACTCAAACCCTAATCTAATCCTAACTCAAACTCAAACCCTAATTTAACACTAACCCTAACTAAAGTTATCCTAATCTAACCCTAGAACCATAACCGTAATCTAACCTTAACTTGAAAACTCTAGTTCTAGGTAGAATTTAACCCTAACCCTAATCTAACCATAACTCTAAAATTCAAACCCTAACCAAACCCTAATCTAACTCAAACCCTAACCTAAATCAAACCCTAATCATATACCCTAATCTAACTTAAACCCTAATCTAAATCAAATTGTAATCAAACTATAATCTAACTCAAAATGTAACTCAAACTCTAATCTAATCCTAACTAAAAACTAAAACCCTAATCTAACTCAAACCCTAATCTAAATCTAACCCTAGAATCTAACTCAAACCATAATCTAACCATAACCCTAACCAAACCCTAATCTAACTCAAACCTTAATCTAAATGAAACCCTAATCAAACCCTAATCTAATCATAACTGTATAAATCAAACCCTAATCATACCCTAATCTTTAACTCAAACCCTAATCTAAATCAAACCATAATCTAATTCTAATTGAAAATTCAAACTCTAATCTAACTATAACCCTATAAATCAAACCCTAACCAAACCCTAATCTAGCTTAAACCCTAATCTAAATGAAAAGCTAATCAAACCCTATAATCTAACTCAAACCCTAATCTAACTGTAAACTTAGAAATCAAACCCTTAACCTAACATTAACCAAACCCTAACTCAAACCCTGATCTAATCCTAACTTAAAACTCAAACCCTAATCTAACTAAAACCCTAATCTAATTGTAACCCTAGAAATCAAACCCTAATCTAATCCATCGAACACTAATTTCATGAACCCTAATCTAATCGTAACCCTAGAAATCAAACCCTAACCAAACCCTAATCTAACTATTACCCTAGAAATCCAACCCTAACCAAACCTTAACCAAACCCTAACTCAAACCCTAATCTAATTGTAACTAAAAACTAAAACCTTAATCTAAGTCAAACCCTAATCTAAATCAAATGCTAATCATGAAACCTAATCTAATTGTAACCATAGAAATCAAACCCTAACCAAACACTAATCTAACTCAAACCCTAATCTAAATGAAACCCTATAATCTAACTCAAACCCTAATCTAACTATAACCCTAGAAATCAAACCCTAACTAAACCTTAACCAAACCCTAACTCAAACCCTAATCTAATTGTAATAGAAAATTGAAACCCTAATCTAATCCTAACTAAAAACTCAAACCTTAATGTAACCATAACCCTAATTAAACCCTTTTATCTAACTTAAACCCTAATCTAGTTCTCAAACCCTAAGTCAAACACTAATCTAATTCTAGCTAAAAAATAAAACCTTAACTCTAACTCTAACTCTCATGTATGATATATTGATGTGTTACAAATTAGATGATGTACAAAATTACATAGATCTTTTAAATAAAAAATTGTGTACTAGACTACATGTATATGTATATCTGTATTTACAATATATATTAGCTCCATCAGTATAGATATGACTTCACATGATCAGCCTGCTCATCATCCTAAGGGTGATGAGGCTTCTATTGTGGCTCCTATTGGGGTAGCTATTGCAGCTCTTGTTGTGGTTCCTGATGCAGCTCCTACTATGACTCCTAGTGCAATTTGTGTACTCCTCATGGTAGCACTCATGGTGGAGCTCACGGTATGACTCATGGTGGGCCTCATGTTGTGGCTCATTGTAGGGCTCATGCTGGGGACACTCGTTTTGTCGCTCCTGTTGTAGCTCCCGGTGTGGCTCTTAGTGTGGCTCCTGGTGTAGGTCCTGATGTGGCTCCTGCTAGAGGTCCTAGTGCGGCTCCCGTTGCACCACCTCCACACATTGATATTGATGCATTATTTGCATTTGTAGAGAAGGAGGTTATTAGATTAAAGTATTCTATATTATCCTTCGATGATGGTTTATATAGAGACATATGTGTGACCATATGTAGGAGTTTACAGGATCTCACTGCTAGATTTAGAGCTCATCATTCATTTACCCTTGATGTATTAGTTGCCCTATCTAGGGAGCTTAGAGCTGAGATTTCAGGACATGCATCTTTTGATGATGTCAAGAGGTTGGCCCTCAAAGACATCATCAAACCAGATCTATTTAAATCATATGAGGGTACACAAGGTAGGATGAGTGGCTATTGAGTGACACGGTGGAGATCCTACTATGGCGAGTATGATCTATCCTCAGTTTTTAGCCACACATGGTTGTTATCCTAATAATGATCAGATAACTCTTTATTTTCCACATTTGATATTCACAGTGTTTTGCATGGGGCTCAACATCAACTACGACATTCTAGATTATTGTGAACAGGGGATGGTTAGATTGTAGATCATGACTAGTATCGCAATGCATAGCACCTATCACCTCTAGATGTGAGATAATTCATTGGAAAGAGACTTCCTCTAGTGACTCCAACATTAGCACCTATTGTAAATAGTATTGTCATTGCTTTCCAGAGAGGAGAAATTGACAGTATTAGACACATTGTGTTTGTGGTTGCTAGTATCACATCTGATTCTCTCGGTCGCTATATTCACACTTGACAGAGTCATCCAGGTCGACCATCTTTAGAGGCATCTAGTAACACTTTAGGCACCTCCCCTAATGAGGCATATAGAGCTATTGGACTACTAGTACTAGGCAATGTTTGTGCTCTTTCAAGATAAAACACACATATGAATTTAGCACTATAGTTTTTGGAGGATTTTTTTTAGGGTATCAGATATATTTTTGATAAACAGGGGATACCAATTGACTCAGTGATGGACACCATTAGACACCATCAAAGCCCCATAGTTCCACAGGCATAGACTACACTAGTGACAGTCACCACATAACATAGCTCACAACATTCTACACTAGGCTCATGATACTCTATAATGACTCTGGCATATGAGTTGGAGATGTCAAGATCATAGCTGAGGGCCTTGATGATTTTGGTGAGAAGTTATGAGGGCTATCTAAGATTGATACTAGTCTAATCATTGAATTTTCATCATACATGGACATGTTATTCTAACCTGACATTGATTCCATCCCATTACCCAACCAGTTACACACTCCACTTCACTCATCATTACTAGCAGTTGGAGATTGTGGTGCTAAGGGTGGTTTAGTGGGTGGTGGAGTTTCAGGAGATGATACTGGTGTATTAAGATGGGATGTTGATAGTAGAGGTGCATCGATAGATGATACAATGGAGTCTGATGATCATCATCCACCTCCTAAGACCCAAGTACATATATATAATATTTTTAAATTTAAATATATGAGATTAAATTTTTTAGTTCAAATAGATATTTAAAAGTTATAATAAATTATGTAGACACAGGTGCACATGATTACTTCTAGTGTTGGGTCAGGGCATGTACATTAGAGAAATGATTCTATTGAGACACCCAGTAGTGCTCAAGTACAAGTTTTAAATAGTTTGTAAAGTTATTTATGTTTTAAACTATATGCACTTGTAAATTCATGAACACAAAAACACACATATGTTTAGATAGTTCTAATGTATATATATTTGTAGTGCTCAGTTGTTGCACCTCAACCACATGATGTACAGGAGACTCAATCAGAGGGTCATTCTAGTTGTATGTGTCTTGAGGGGTCCTTCCAGTAGTAGTGGATTTATATATATTTTGATGAATTTATATATTGGAGACTTTGTATGTTCTGGAGACTAACGTACACATGTGTATTTCAATACCTTGATGACAAGTACATTTCACTATTTATTTGACTATTTAGTACTTTAGTAGTTGGATGACATATATATGACTTTCTATATTTTACTACATACATGTTTATTCAAGACTTATAGTTTGTATATGTATTCATTTTAGTAGAGATATTAGATGTAGATGTTTATTCTTGTCATGTATATGTTTATGTATTATTTTGTATTTTAGTAGAACATTCTTAATGAGTTCAATTATAGATTTTAAACTATAGTTTTTTTGTGATCATTATAAAAGAATCAAATTAACTTCTCTTTACCTACTTCAATAGTTAAATATGAAGAAGTTCTAAATTGATCTATGAACCTAATTTATAATTTTGAAAAAAATAATATATATAGGGTGATTGAATTGAATTAATATAGGTGCTTAAAACTACTAAATTAACCCAAATGATTTAGATTACAAATTTAAAACATTATATTTATTTGTAATCATTATAAAATAATCAATTAGTAGAACTAAAGATACATATTTGGTAAATCAATTAGTAGGACTAAAGGTACAAATTTGTTAAATCAATTAGTAGGGATAAAGATAAATACTTGAATTGCCTATTTTGATCAAGTTGTTATTATTATTCATCCATGGTAATTAATATTATTAAAATGTATACATTTAAAAATACATTAATAAATTGATAAATGAAGAGTATGATCCTACAATAAACTAACATTAATATATAGTTTTCTAATAAACTAATGGTAACTAAGAGTATGATCCTACTTGATTAAAAACTCATAATGAGATGAAATTCAATAGTTTGAAAAGAAGCTGATAAAAGAATTTTAATATATTAAATTATCTTTAAGACATATCTATCTAATGATTGTGTAAGTTCTAGCTAACTTGCATTGCCTATTTAGATCAAGTCATTATTATTATTCATCCATGGTAATTAATATTATTAAAATGTATACATTTAAAAACACATTAATAAACTAATAAACTAAGAGTATGATCCTACAATAAACTAAAATTAATATATAGCTTTTTAATAAACTAATGATAACTAAGAGTGTGGTCCTACTTGATTAAAAACAAACAATGAGATGAAATTCAATATTTTAAAAAGAAGTTGATAAAAGAATTCTAACATATTAAATTGTATTTGATACATATCTATCTAATGACTGTGTAAGTTCCAACTAACTTGTATTGCCTATTTAGATCAAGTTGTTATTATTACTCATCCATGGTAATTAATGTTATTAAAATGTATACATTTAAAAACACATTAATAAATTGATAAACTAAGAGTATGACCCTATAGTAAACTAACATTAATATATAGTTTTTTAATAAACTAATGATAACATAATCTTTAGTTTAGGATGGTTATTAATATTATTAAAATGACACATTTATAAATTCTAATTGTTAATTAGTAGGACTAAAGATACATATTTGTTTCATGTGGATGAAAGTATGCTAGTAGGTAAGCCAATACACTATTTTAAAAGACTTTTACAAAATATAATATTCTTAATAACCTTCATCCATGGTAATTTATATTATTAAAATGTATACATTTAAAGGTCCTAAAATTTGATATATCAAGGCAAAAAACTTTAAATTAATTTAAATTATTATAAAATAAATCTTAAGAAGAAGTAATATATCTAGAACCTTTAAGATAATATTATTAAATTAATATAACATTCATCCCTTCCAATTTTCTACATTTAAAGGTCTTGAAATTTGATTTAAATTAAATTATCTACCATCTCAAAGGTTAGTTCATCCATGATGTAAACTTATAACATGTAACATCTTCTTGTGATCTTCATTTTCTAGTCTCCACTTGCGATGTACACACTTAAATTTGATTGGATGTAGACAAAGCCATGTAGCAACAACCAGGTGGTTGTATTGTAAAACCTTGTTGTCAGGTTGATAATAAACATAGTATATTCTATGTTGGACTATTTTGTCTTGCTTGAAATATGTTCCCTACATCACAATAGAACCTGTGACACAAATTTAAATATTTTAAAATTTGATAGATATAAAGTGACCTATATATATATATATATATATATATATATATATTCATATATGTATGTGCACATGTATGTATAATACCTATGTGGAACCTGCACCACAAATTTAAATATTTTAAAATTTGATAGATATAAAGTTACCTATATATATATAAAATACCTATGTGGAACAACATTTCATCACTTTATTCAAGATCATATAACTTTGTCCTCTTTGTAGTACATCACAATAAATAAAAACTGACACCTTCATGATTTCTAGGCTCAACAATCATGACAAAGACATCTCCTGTAGAACAAGTATACATACATGTGTCTAGTATATAAAAGATAGTTCATTGATAATTAAATAACAAGATGAGATTATTTTTTATGATACTTAATCAATTTTACCAATCCAAAGATATGATTATAATCATCAGAAATCAATGGAATATCATCAAAATTTTCATCATCTTTATCAACTATATCAATAACATCAAGCGGTACTAAAATCCATGCACCTATATATCCACGTGTTTGATTGATGCATTCTTGATTGTCTTCATCAATGCAACTGTCACTAAAACATGAGTACTCTCTTGTCTCCAATGTCCAATTGCAATTATCCGTACTCATGACTAAATGTAAGGAACATATCTTTTCTATCCTCTTGCAATCACTTATGTTTTTCCTATTAACACCTGAAAGTTCATTACATTGAAAATATGGAATTTAAATTAAATTTAAACTTCAATGAATTGAAAGATAAAATTTTAAAATAAAATTTTAAAACTTAATTGCATAAAATTTAAGCAAATGTACACATCTATACCTGTTATCTCCCAAAAGACTCTATATGGTACTTTTGGACTCGTTGTTGATGATGTCCTGACCTCATCTAGTGGAAAATGTGTCATACACCATTCAACAACATTATGTGTATCATTTATATGAACTCCCTAATAATTCATTTGATACTTTTGTAGAGCACATTTGATGCAAGTTATAGCACCATCATGTTCACCTTTTCCATGCCCACTCTCAAAGAAATTCCATATGTGTTTTATATTCTCATTGTGATGACATCTACATAATGCATAAAATGGTCTAGATGATTTGAACTATGTGGGACATCCATCAGACCAAACATAATGTTTATCAACATTTATGTCTCTTTCTTTCAAATAAGAAAAGAACATATTGAAGCAATGTTCTACATAGTGAATGTCATTTTCTTTATCATCACTTATATAAAAGTGATATTCCTTTTTAATGACCCATGCTTAAACTATACTCTAAACACCATCCAAATATAGCTGTGCATGTCTAT
The DNA here is from genome assembly GCA_028749045.1 of Cupressus sempervirens. NCBI lineage: Eukaryota > Viridiplantae > Streptophyta > Pinopsida > Cupressales > Cupressaceae > Cupressus > Cupressus sempervirens. Next base: position 629,862,335 of record CM053793.1, read on the forward strand.
AACAAACATGTACCATAATAGTGATCTACTTAGAAAAGAAATAATCTAATTGAATTGCTTTCTGATGAACAAAGGAATAGTTCTCTACAAAATCAATGACTTATACAATTGTTCCAAGCAAGAAATTATCTCTTAATGTTTGAAACTATTGTGCTTGCCACTTTCCAAAAAATGCATTACAAATATAAGGTTGAATCAAATTCCTAAATCTGTCCATAAATGTTACAACAAATAACTGCTCTTCAAAATATTCCAACCTTTTTGTCTCTTTCCCCAACTTTGTTTCATTCTTTAAATACTTGTAACTTTTGCAATTCAATTTTTTTGTTACATAAATATTTTCAATTTTCAAAGCAAATAGATCCAATTCACCACATGTTTCACATAATCCTTTGATGCAATTTATTTGACCAGCTAGATCATGTATTTTTTCACATAGAATAGATGATATAAACTCACTTCTCCTACTAGGAGGAGTAGCATGAAAACCATATGTGTCTTCTACAAACTTTTGAAATACCTAATAGTGTAGATCAAACTCAATATGATGACGACAACAACATGTTTCAAACACTTTGTTTGACCTCACAAAGTATGGATTCAATCTTTCAAACAAAATTTGCTCAATTTTTACATTAAGATGTTCATTAAAAAATGAGACATATAACTTATGTTATGTTGTGTCCAATAATTTTTTTGTATAATATTCATATTGACCAAATGCAATCCCATGCCTAATAACATCCTTACTATTTGGTGAAGGATGAGTGTTATCAATCCAAAATGATATAACTAAATTTTTTAATCCCTCATCAATCTTATTAGAATGAGGTGCTCTACACATGATTGCCCAATTGCCTTCCATAGTATTGTCATCCAGAATTGACCTTCTCTTAACATATTCTCTCATTGTTTTCCTACTAAAACCCATTTCAGATGAAATTGAAGATATTTGTCTATTTTGGGTCATATTCTTATTTACAGAAGACATCAACATCACTTTTCTTTCCATAGACTTCTCTTAACTATTTTCCTATGTTTCTCAAACCTTGTTTAACATTTACAATCACATTAGTTTTCATGTTAGAAAATCTTCTCTTCTTTGATATTGTGTCTACACCTAACAATTTCAATGCCTCTTGCAACTTCTTTTGTGTAAGCAAAAGTGAAAGCAACTGAGCTTGCTCAAGTGTTTCAATGTTATCAAATTTAGTCATTATTTCTCTGTTCTTCTTATTCATTGACCTTTTCTTAGACAAACTTAAGGGTTGAATAGTAGCTACAAGTGTTCTCAATTTATTCACATCCATTTTAAGTAAATGATTAAAAATTTTATGAAAAATTTCATTCTTTACAGATTGAGCAATATTTACGAGTTTGTCCATACCAATTCCTGCACCTGATCCTAACCCTTCTCTGACTTCTGTTACTAGAATTTTCATAGGGAGTGATCTTGAGCCTTCCCTAACATTCATTGTTTAAGATTCTATAGGGAAGGATTTTGACCCTTCTCTAACTTCTATTATTTGAATCTCTATAGAGAGTGATCCTGAACCTTTTTCAACATTCATTGTTTGAGATTTCATAGGTAGTGTTCCTAACTCTTCTCCCATATGCACTTCTTCTACTTCTATTAAACCGCCTTCAACATTTCCTTCACCTTGTTCATTGTCTGGAACAAATTTATAAATAAATCAAATTAGATAAAAAAAATAAGATTGATACATAATTAAATTCAAGACCATAAAAATAAATAAATTTAATATATATACAATTACAAACCTTGTTTAATTCAATGATAATGTGTTGCAATTTTCTGAAGATTTCTTTGTTCTACTTCATCAAATCTCTTCCTTGCATGTTTGTTTTTCCTTCCTTTCTTGTTTCCCATAAAAAAAACATAAAAATTAAAAAATTTCTCTTTCCTTAATAAATTCGCAATAACTTCATAAAAAAATTGGAGTAACTTTAAAACATTCGGATTCACTATTAAGTTTTTGTCCTCATTGCAGTTGACATCATGTTTTTTTCTTTTTTTGTATGTTCGCGTGAACACAAATTAATTTACATGTTCACGTAAACACGTTAGATTAAATTTCCAATTGCTAGATTATTTTTGCACATATTTTTGTGAAAACATGTGATCGTGTGAACATGTCTATTATGTTTACATGAATATAGTGTTTGTATGAACATAGTGTTTGTGTGAACATGTCAATTTACAAATTTTTGGTGTTGCTTTCTAAAAAAAAAGAAATTGGCTCTTTTGACCTCCAAATTTGACATTGAATGATCTCCTACTATAAAATAAAAAATGTAAAATTAAGCTACTTGGAGCAAGCTTTCCAGCGACTATAATTGTAATACATATTATATTAATTAAGACTTTCAAATATGAGTTTAACTCATTATAGGTTCATTAATGGTTGAACTGCAACTGACTGCGGCACTTTGGGAAAATTTATAAATTAGGTCAATTTTTTTTTGAAAAATATTTAGGAAATACGTTGTTGAGATAGCTTTCTATTAAAAAAATAGATTTATGATAAATTGAGTTCAGTTTATCTGTGTCAGAACGAATGTATGTCTAAATTACGATTGGTGTCACTTCAAAACTTCATAAAACATATAGTATTCAGCAAAATTGAATCAAACCAAGTGTATCTTTTGGATATTGATGTTATAAATCTAACATTGAAAGAATTAACTCATTATCATTTCTAGAAAATAAATTATGCATGTCAAACAGACTATCACTCTTTAAAAATATTGATTTTTCATATGTACCACTTTTCAGAGGAGAAGAAAAATTTGACTTTAATAATTGTTTTTTTTTTAAATTTAAAAATATGGTTACAAAGTAGGAATAGAGTACTAGAAATCACTAGTTTATATAATCTTGAAATTATTCATAGTTTTAGAGATATAGTCACTCGAATGTGAGGTTTGTTTCAAAAATATTGATTTTAGTATCAAAATTGGTCAAAAAGTGGAACCCATTATTATGGGATCACCCTTGTCATAGCCTCAAATCTAAAACATATCATGTTTCTGGCCCCTAGAATGCAATGCAAAAGGAAGTTCTCATTTTGATCAACTGGGTTAAAGTTATAACTAGTCAAATAGGGCTTCCTAGAAATATAAGCGATATGGATCGGCATGAAAATAGTAAACAATCAACTTTGAGGGATTCAAAACCTAGTCAATGTAGAAGTTGATGAAATCCAACTCCATAGCTTGCCAAGATCACCTGCATGAAAATAACCTGTTGAAGGGAAACCAAGAAGGAAGAGGTGGAGCTTGCAAAAACCCTAAACGGACTTGAGAGAGAACATATTGCAAAATAATAAAAATGTATTTACAATGAAATAGAATGAGTTTACAATGAGAGAGGGAATGAATATAAAGGCCACATGGAAGCTTGTAGAACAAGGTGGAAAGAGGTAGAAGATAAGGTTGACAACCAAGAACACTTCCACAAAAAGGTTGAACATGCTAGAAGGGAACAAACTCCTGTGTGGTCAACAACTCATCATTACATGCCTTAAATACTAAATATTAAATAACTGCATTAACCTAAGTAAGCTTAAGTAAATAGAATAAATAAATAATTATTAATTAATTATTTACTCTAACACCCCCCCTTAAGTACAACATAAGGGAATGCCTTAAGCTCGCAAAACTAAGATGAAAATGTAGAATGGATCCTAGCAACAAGGCCATGTTAGGTACCCATGTACAATGCAAAGAGATGCAACCTCTGAAAATGGGAAAAGAGAGAAAACCATGTGGGAAAAACCCTCCCCCAAAAAGAGGTTAGAACTTAGTGAAGAATTAAAGAAGCCTCCAACTAGGGGAATGTCCCCTAAAATAGGAATAAGAAGTGATCATGATGAGCATCACTGAAGCATGAAGAAGCTACAAAATCTACCATAAAAAAGAAACTACTAATCTAAAGAACCTCCATGGAAGAAGAAGAAGGCACGTATTGAGTGTGTTTATATGGTAGATGATCCATCTCACGGAAATACATAGATAGCTAGCCACTACAATCGCCTCATATATAGTATCAACCACTAAATACATAACTCACACTATCAAACCATCGAACCAAGAATGCATTAGAACAACAACATAACCCCCCATTAATGTAGACGGGGTGAGATGATAGGCAACTAAGAAGGTGGGCCATAATCCTCTATAGATAGAATCAAGAACAACGAGAGAGGAAGAGGTACAAACACCTATAAAGACACGATCACACTGACACTACATGGGGCTAATTTCATGGAAGGGACACTCACTTGACAATATGAGAAGGCCTAAAATAGAAAACAACTATCCCCCCATGGTGCTTTATAAAAATAGTGCCAGTACAACTATCTCCAAAACAATGTTCATGAACTCAAAATGCAAAAGTGACACTTTATCTTAGTGCGTATACAAAAAGTACTTACAAATGATGTTTACAATGATCAAAAAAGAAAAAATAAGCTAGCTCAAAAGATAGTACAGCGCAAAACAAAAGAAACCATGCCAGGAAAACGATCCTTGAACCTAAAACACCCAAGATATTTACCATAGAGTAAAAATGCCAAAAACATGATAGAAAGATCATGGACCAAAATCAAAGGAAAAAGACTATATTTCTAAAAAGATGACAAAACTAGCTTTCCAAAAATATAACATTTTCAAAAAACTGACATGGGATGCAAAAGATATGCATGCCATAGTCAAAAAAAACTTTGGACTTCAACTAATAAAATGGATAACAAAATTGCATCAAAACTTAAAAATACCTACACCAATGTCTCCATATCAAAACCAACTTTTTGGTGCTTCTTTCTAATCAGAAAATACCTCCGTATGCTCAAGTTATCACCAAAAAATGAAAGGTATGTCAAAAAGGACTTTGGAGAGGTGCAAGAGGCATGCTGATGTAGTGCTGACATCATGCTGATGTTAGCATTTCACGCAACTAAAATTTACTACCTGTCAGTCATCGTAGCAAAAAAGAGGCCATGTGGCAGCCACATGGTAGTCCAGGTGGTAGCCACATGGCAGGGGCCATGTGGCAAAGTGACACATGGAAGTCTTGCTACGTGTCACATGCAGAAACTATGTTGACTATGCAGTAAAGCCACGTAGGTTGGTGATGCAGATGGCTGATGTGGATTGTACAAACCATGTATCAAAAGCAAGTTGGTAGATTGTGCAGCCACATACATGCTGACCAAGTGCTGATGCAAGAGTAGAGCTCGGGCAAAAAACACCAGCAAAGAGGAACAACTATTGGCCGAGGGAAGGAAGTTGGGAGCACCCGCTGGTGGAGTAGATGTAGAACCCAACAGAGGAGGGAGGTTTAGGCGGTGCTTATGGCAAAGAGCTGAGGCCATGGTGGAGCTCACGGTGACGTTGACTACTATGACCACTGCGGGCCACATGCGGGTGGCATGGTGGCGGACCTAAGGTGGTGTAGCAGCTATGCTTGCCTTATATATATATATATATATATAAACCCTACGCATCTATACAGTCTATACGAAAAGCCCTCCAAGCAAAAAAAATTTGCCTCCCGAAGCCCTGTCTCCAAAATTGACAAATTTTATATGGATCCTAACTGAAAAGTGCCTTCTCAATCTAATGGAAATGTCCATTTGGGTCCAAAATGCTCTTCCCTTGGATTGAGAAAAAATGCATAAAAAAACTAGGGTTTGTGTCTTCAAATTGCAGCTTCAAAAAACCTTCAACAAAGTAGCAGTAGGGAGGCTCTGATACCATGTAAGAGTTGATGAAATCCAACTCCATAGCTTGCCAAGATCACCTGCATGCAAATAACTTGTCAAAGGGAAACCAAGAAGGAAGAGATGGAGCTTGGAAAAACCCTAAACGGACTTGAGAGAGAACATATTACAAATTAATGAAAATGTATTTACAATGAAATGAAATGAGTTTACAATGAGAGAGAGATCGAATATAAAGGCCTCATGGAAGCTTGTAGAACAAGCTAGAAAGAGGTAGAAGATAAGGTTGACAACCAAGCACACTTCCACAAAAAGGTGGAACATGCTAGAAGGGAAAAAACTCCCGTATTGTCAACAACTTATCACTATATGCATTAAATACTAAATATTAAATAACTACATTAACCTAAGTAAGCTTAAGTAAATAGAATTAATAATTAATTAATTATTTACTCTAATAGTCAAAACATATAGAAATGACTTGAAAATTGAAACATAAATTATATGATATTCATACTAAATGCTCCCAAAGTGGAGAGTCATGAAACTTAACTGGGTGCAAGATATTCAAATACAAACTAGGCTTTTGGTCATTGGTTGATACTTGGGCAAAAATGTTGATTTGAACAATGCTCAAAATGATGCTTCATAGAATGATTCAAAATTACAATTTATCATCATGGGATGTATGCATATACTAAATGTAGAGTGTTAGAAGTATGAAACACTTCATAGGCCTCAAAGAGACGGCTAGATACACATGCACAAAAAGGCTCTTATAGGGGCTCAATTTGACTCCAAATTTAGAATGGTACTCAAAACCAAGGATGCAATTTTGAGTCCTATCAACATCGATGATTTTTCTCCTAGGTTTTTTAACATTTGAAATATAATCCTTTCTTAAACTAGATCATCCCTCTTAGAGCACCTATGACTTACATTCCATGGTTCATGGCACTCATGACATTTCTTTTCTTGGTCATTATTCTTTAACTCTTTATGTTCGAAAGATGTTTTAGAATTTTTGGGCCTCACATTAATTCTTTTAGATTTTACCTTCATTTATTTTCGAATAGATTCCTCAAGGTTTTGAGTTTTGAAGGGCTTTACTTGGGTTTTAATGGATTCTTTAAGTCCTTCCATGAATATGTACATGAGCTACCCTTGGGATAGATTTGGGAATATTAAGACTAGTTCTTGAAATTGATTTGAAAATTCTTCTACTAACCCTACTTGTTTGAGATGAGTTAGTTCTTGATAATACATTTTAGGATCTTTTAGATCAAATCTCCTCATCAACTTTTGAGTGAATTCACTATAGGTCATTTTTTAGCCCCAAAGAATTTTGGTCATAGTGCCACCATTTATGGGTTGATCCTCTTAGTTGAAGTATGGAAAAATTAATAACACCTTTCCCTTTCATAGGTCTATAGGATAGATATGTATCTAATTTTTAAAAAGTGAGAAATATTATTGTGGCTTGACCCAGTGATGTCAATAGTCAAGGGGTTGTCAATAATGTATGAAATATTATTTGTGCTCATAGTAATTCTTCTAAAAAAATTGACAAGTCTTTGCACATCACCCTTATTCATCCAACGACAGGCACTTAACTTCTTTTGTGTTCACAAAGAAATCCCAGATGTTGAGTGATATATATATTCCTTACTAGTCCCTCAAAAGATAGTCTATTCTCGTGGATGCCGCATCATACTTTCATGTTCTCATAGTTGCATGTAGACTTTGATGTTGTCATTTCTTGAGTTTTGCAAGTGGATAGGGAGATATGTTTTTGGAATCCTTCCTAAATAACCTCCCTCATTTGATCTAACCCCTTCCTTATATGTCATCCATTGTATTGTCATGGGTCATGACCCCTCGACCCATGACTTGTTATTAATTATTTAATTACTAAGCATGTTAGTTTATAGGTATAAAGTATAATTATTAAATCAGCCAATACTATTATAAATATGGACTTTTATCAAAGCTAATATTTTACTATTATTATAATTGTTTTTTATTTTTTTCTATTATTTTGTATTGGTAATAATTCAATATAACATATCAAGTAATATTATGAAATTATACGATGTCAATGTAAATGGTCCATATTAAAATGATTAATGAGCTACAATAGTTTATTAACAATGAATTGAACATCAATTATTATTAATTAAAACTAATATTTACAATATTCATATGATGTTATGGGGTTATGAAACTATTGCATGGAATTTGAGAATGTAATGCATGAAAATTATAGAATAGCCAAAACATCACACATGTTTTAAAGTATTTTTTAAAATGAACTTTAACTATATTTTAGATTTTAGAATTTGTATGAGAGTGCATAATGTTTTAGATCTTATGATAATAAGAATGTTCATTTTTTAATAAAATATAAATTAAGAGAATTAAAAGAAAAATAAAACAAGAGTATTAATGTCTATTTATGATTACTTTCTTTTATAATATTATGTAAATAAATTGAACTATTTTTTGCTAAAAAATCTTATGAAAGTATAATATTTTAGATTTTAGTTTCTATCATTTAATAGTTGACAACTTAAGTTGGGGTTATGGATCTTTTAAGAATTATTCTTTATTTCAATTTTTATTAAGGTTATAAGTTTCGATGAAAATGTTGTAAGATCTCTTCAATTTTTTTATTTTCTCAGTGGTTTTCGGATGACCCATTGAAAAAATCATAATTTTAGAATTTCTAAAAGTTGAATTTTATTCTTCTTAATCTCAACTTTAATGGGTTGACAAGTTTCTATTTTTATTTCTTGTAGATCATATGGTTCATAGATTCACATCCATTTTCCATTATGTGTGTGTGTGTGTGTGTGTGTTCATTGATATTTTGATATTTTCATTCAATTTTTACTAATATTTTGAACATGTAAAGAACATTGTCAATTACTATTAATTAAGATGGTAGACTTATATGTGGGATCTTTTCTCCTAGAAATGTATTTTTTTCCCAAAAAATTGTCAGTCTCTTTATGGGATTTTAGTTTTTCAATACAAAAAACACTTAAGCATTTTTAAATTAGTTTAGAAAGTTTCCTTGTTTTGTTCCATTTCTATGCATGTTTTCCTTGGAAACTTTGAATTATGTAGTTGAGAAATTGTAGACTTTTAAGAATAGAAATAGAAAGAATACTATTCAAGAATCAAGTTTAAAATTGAGGTACATTTCCACTTTATTTGATACCTGATACATTAAGTTTCTATAATCATACTTTATGTTTTACAATACTTCAACGATCTTCCAAGCAATATTTTATGTTCTAAATTTTAGCTGAAAATGAAAATTCATATCTTTTACTTGTGTTTGGTTGAAAATTAGATAGTTGCAAGAGAATTTTTTATGTATAGAAACATCTAATTGTTTCCATTTTTAGATCAAACTATGTCATATTGAAGGTTTCATGTAAGGAAATCTTTTTCATTTGATCCATCAATATTTATGAGATATAACTATATTTTAGAGATTTTCTTCCTCGGAAATCATAGAGGGAAAAACTAAAGAAATATAAAAAATTGCACATTACTATCTATCTTCCCCCTATCCTCTCACTCTATAGTTATCTCTATTTCTATCTTCATTTTCCCCCTTGATATTCCTTTTCTTCTCAATCTCCATCTCTACACCTTTCTTTATCTTGTTACTCTCACTCTCTCTTACTCTTCCATCTACACCTCTCCTTATTTTTATCATTATTTCTCCCTCTCCTCCCTCTTCCAGTCCCCCTCTCACATGACTTAAACATTGTACACTAAGGATTGATTCCTAAGGTGAAAGTTTTAAATAGTCAAAGTTGATGTATCATTTTTACAAGATTATTTTTTCCTTAGTATGTGTTATTTAAGGGTAGCACTATCTCTTCATCTTCATCTCTTAACATAAATGTTAGAAACCAAACCTTAATAAAAATAAGATAATCATTTTCTACTATATCTATATTAAATTTCTAACTACATCATAATGTCCCCCCATTTTTCCTTGCTATGATTGATTAATACTAACATTTAAAATTAATAAAAAATTTGCAAAGACAATTGTTCTCATATTTATTTGTGGGATCAAGCCATAGTATGTGCATGAATAATTATCTCCAAAATATGACATGTCTTGGCAAGATACTACCCATCAATGGTTAGTAACTAGCCAAGATTATTGGGAAAATGTAGTGCCACAAAAATTTTAAGATTTTTAAAATCCCATTGAATAAAAATACAGATTTTGTGTATAACTTGGAGTACTTCAGCATTTAGTGCTTGGTATATTTTCTCATGTATATCCAAATCTATTTATTGTTATTTCAAGTTTTCCCCTCTCTCGTTTCTTCTCATTTCGAGGAATTATTGATAGTTCCTAGGGGCTTAGTCTCTTTTTGGATCTCTCTCTAAACTATTGACACTTTTGGTGACCTGATCCTTGTTTTGGACCCTTCTTTTTACTACTAATAGTATGGGAAAGCTGGTATTGTTTTGATCCCATAAGGACACACACATCCTTATCCCTTCATCGCTTTCTATCCTTCTTTTTGAGACATGAAGTTTCGTTAACGTTAAATCCATTGATGGACTAACTAGCATACCACCCACACTTGCTAGACCATTTGGTTCATATTTGAAAGGGGTTTAATTAGCTTTATTTTTCTCTCCCATCATCTTGTATGATTTTCCCGCCTAAAAAACTCATATATAAGGAGACTTGGGGGCTTCATTTTCATGTATTCAATTCCAAGATGACAAACTCTTTCTCTTGAGTCAAGATTTATGCCTTTTGCATTCAAGGAGTTCAAGTATTCAAGATTTTCAAACATTTCAGAAAGGAGATTTCTATATAGCATTGAAAGATCCTTTGTGAGCATTTCATTTTCAAGATCTAACTTATTGTTGGCCATCAAGGGAGGAGATCTACACTGAAGTATGCATTATCTTCTTCATTGATACACATTTACATCCATGGCACCATGATAGGATAATGGTAGATCCATTGAAAAGTGTGGAGATACCCTACATTCCTAGTTCAAGATCTACAATACATTACATAAAAAATCCTTATTGACAATGGTTTCAAGAAAGATGAATCCTAACATTTATCTTGTCTTTCAGTCATTTACCTTTACATTTCTCATTTATGGTTAATTCCTTAATGTAGGGCTTGACCTAGGCAAGCCCTCACAAACTTTAACCAAAAACCCTTCTTTTCTATGTTTATTTACAAGATGTCAGTCAGACCTTATAGATCTAGAACCTACTCATCAGAATCTTTCTAGAGAAGTTCATAGGGTCACTAGGTTACATCAATCTAGTTGTAGGGTACCCTTCCAAATCGACCTAGACCTTCAGTGCCCTTTTGCAAGAAGATTTTTGAAGTTTGTTCCTTTTGTCATTTTATTCCAAGATCTGTGGTTAGATATTCATAAAAGGGTTCAAATACATGAATTTTAGAGTTAAAATGCATCTTCCTCTATGAACTTCAAGGTGAGTCTTTCATATTTTGTTTTCCTTCATATCTTCACTTTATATCTATATCTTAATTGGGCTAATTGTCTATACATAACATCAAGATTTACTTTATTTAATAAATTGGCTCAATTTCACATTATCTTTTCAAGGGCCAAAGAGTACATTTCCTTGTATTGCATTCCTCTCTATAATTCAAATTTAGTATTGGCACCCTTCTTCCTTAGGGTTCTAGCTAATTTGATTTGGACCATAAGTGGAATTGTATTTAGAAATTCCACTCTTTCCCTTCAATACATATTTGAATGGCTTAGTGACCCAGAATTAGGGAAACCTACAATCCTATTAAAATGCCTCCCTATTTCCTCTAAATAAGGATCACAACTAATGACAAGGATAAAAAAATAATACATGATTCATATTCAGATTACAAGGCATATTTTTACAATAGTAATATAATAATGTCATTTAATATATATAACATTATCAACATAACTCTAGCACCTTTCAAAGGCCCAAATGCTAATATTTATATTAAACATAATTTTTATTCAAAAGTATAATAAACAGTTAACACAATTAACACAATTATCAGACAAACAAGCCCTTAAATACATGTAGATTAATGTGTAATGCATCTCCCTCCTCCTACCTTTAAGACAAGGTTGCCTCAAAGGCTCTTTCGAAGTAGTGTAGATTCACCCTCACTTTTGTAGCTGATGATTGTACAAATTTTACCTTTAAGACAAGGTTGCCTCAAAGGCTCTTTCGAAGTAGTGTAGATTCACCCTCACTTTTGTAGCTGATGATTGTACAAATTTTAATTAGTTATGCCTTCATTCTCACTAGCGTAAAATAGTATTCTTTATCTCGATGGAGTTTTTTTTGCTTTTGTGTTTCAATAAGGAGACATATGCAGGATATCCTAGCACAGTATTACAGCTCCAACTAAAGAGTATAAAGTAGTATTCTTTATCTCAAAGAAGGCTTTAAAATTTTGCATTTCAATAAGGCAACATATGCAAGAAATCCTAGCACAGTATTACTGCACCAACTAAAGATTGATGACTGCTTGAAATAGTTGTGATATTACTTTTGATGATTATTGAATAATCTGACTTGTCCATTACGTTGGACATGGGTATAACATGCCTTTAATTTGAGTTTAGAACCATCAATGAAAGAATCAATTGACTGTGAGATGATTTATTTTTTAACAACCATGTTGTAAATATCCTAGACTACAAATAAAGTTCTTTTTATTGATCTCACCTATTCCAAGGAGTGGATCGATGCAGAGATTTGCTTACACAGATGCCATGTCCTAAAATATTAATGTTGAAGACTTGTAATGCATGTTTTTTATATAAATTCTATTGATATGAGCTCTCTGGAAACATTGCTAGTTATTAGATCAGAAAACCTGTCATAGTCCACAAATATGAACAATGAACCGTGAACACTTGTTAAAATGCAAAAATATTCAGAGTTTACACATTGGATTGTGTTTATGTTCTAACCATTTCATTTGGCAGTGAACAAGGTAGTATAAGGAGATGAACTGTGGTGAGGGGGCATTTGCAATGGTAAATGTCCCTACAACTGCCACCCACTTCTCCAAGCGTAATGACCATAAAGAAGAGTTAAATGGAAACAAGTCAATCCACACTGAAAGAGTCCAGCTGAACCAATATTTACATGCAGAAATGTGACCCCTGAACTTTGTAAAACCTGGCATTGCCTTAATTTTTACCATTGTCAAATATGGATTCAATCTTGAGCTGTACAAGTACGTCTTTCTATATTTGTTCTTAAACCTATCAATAGAGATGTCACCATCAACGCATTCAAGTTTTAAAATCATTGAATATCTACTATACATCACTATAGCTAAACCATTGGACCTCATTTGATACAAGTGCTAGTTATACACAATACATTTGTGTTTTTATAATTTACTTTGACTTCTAAGCCCACTAAAATATTGTATAACATGTCGCCAGATACGCTGTTCAACAGAATTCTCTTGTAATCTAGATGTGATCCTCTAATTAAAGGTCTCCAGTCTGCCATATCAGTATGATTGTAAACGAATGGAATAATTAGGCTGCTCGAGGCGGACATAGCTGAAAACCTATTCTCCCATGTACCTGAAACATCATCGTTTTCGTCAACTAAAGGAACTATAATATCGCTGCTCGAAATTGCCTCTCCGGTTACGTCATCTTCCCAGCCCCTGCATATCCTAAGTGACCTCGTGGGCAACGATTCATACAGCCGATCAGCCGGATATGTTTCCTTATCCGGAGGAAAGCCCAGGTAGACATTGATATCCTTCTTCTTTAAGCTACTTAATCCGGTGCCCGATCTGTAAATAATATTTATGATCATTTAAAGAAAATAATATCAAGCAGTATACAAAATTGAACTTATTTCAAAATTTTCAAAAAGACAAATGCGATTACGGAATTGTATTTTTAACCTGTTTAACTTCCTCAAAGTAGCTAACTTGACAAGTACATCTTCAAAGCTTCCAAGACCTGGGCAGCCCTGAAGGTGTAATAACCTCAGCTGAGTCATCTTGCTCAACGTGTAAGGAAGGCCTTTTAAGCGTGAACAACCAGCTAAGACCAAGACACGGAGTTGTGCCATGTCGCCCATTGTGTTGGGAAGAACACTTAATCTTCTACAGTGCCCCAAGTGCAAACCTTGCAATTTACCCAAATTACTTATCGTTTCTGGGAGGCCTTTTAGACATGTACACCGGCTCACACACAAACATATTAGCCGCTTCAAGTTGCCCACAGTATCAGGAAGCCCTTTTAAGCTTGCACACCCGCACAAATGGAGCTCCACAAGTCCTGACAAGTTACCGAGACTATCCGGAAGAGTTGTGAGAGCTGGACAGTCCATCACATACAAATATTTGAGACTCACTAAGCAATTACCGAATCCGTTCGGAAGAGTTGTGAGAGATGCACAATCCCATACATACAACCGATGGAGGTTCACTAAGCTGTTGACTGTGTTTGGGATTGTCTTGATACTCGCACACTGCTTTAGACTAAAGATCCTTAGCTCAGACCAACTTTTGACCTGGATTCTCTGCCTTACTATTCTCCATATATTACTATCACCTAAAAATTCACAATTGCTGATTATTATCCATATCAAATTCGGAGCCTGATCTCTAATGTTGTCCACTATTACAGCATCATACAGAGAGAGGTACTGCAGCTCAGGCATGCTTTGCAGTCTGAAAGCTTCTCTTCCGTTCTCCCCATTGTAGACAAGCATATTCACACACTCTAGTCTGTCTGCGTTCAAATCTCTACGTCGACTACTCATACGCAACCACACTCGGCCATTATTATCAAGCTCTTCTTGAATTCGTACTCCCATATGCTGCACAAGGGCATGCATGTCGAGGTAATCAGCTGAGTCACTGGTGTTTATAAGCATTTTCAGGGAAAGATTCTTAATGGTAGTGTGGACTTCATGTGGGTGTAACACTTTCCAAAAAATAACAGCTTCTTTTTCCTTCTGACCAACAAGGCAACAAGCTATATCCAGGAAGATTTTCTTCTCAATTTCACTAAGTCCGTCGTAACTGATTCGAAGGACTGTGAATATGTCTGGATTGCCTAGAATGTTCATGACAGCTTCTTTCCAGCATTCAATGTCGCCGGGCTCCTTCTTATCAGAGAGATGTGCTCCCATGACTATTAATGCGAGTGGAATCCTCCAACAGGCATTTGCAATTCTTCTAGAAAGCTCTTCATAGGGTTTCTCCGGGAATGTCCTAGAGAAAGCATGACAACTAAACAATTGGAGAGCTTCATCCTCTGAAAGCCCATTCATTTTATGGACTGATTTGACATCAGCAAGATGGAGAATGTGGCGGTCGCGGGAGATAATGATGAGTCTACTGCCAGGGCCAAACCAATCCCCATTCAAAGCCTGTAGTTGCTGCATATAATTCACATCGTCCAAAATGACAAGGGCCCGAACACCTTTTAATCTATCTCTCATCAGCACCTTTCCTGCATCAACACTTGAAACTTTTCTGTGGTACTTGACCAAACCCCTTAAAATTCTTCGCTGCAAGGCTTCAAGTGTAGTGCCTTTCTGTTGCGAACCTCCAATGTCGAAGAGAAAGCAACTCGCGTCAAAACTGCCTTGAATCTCATTGTAAACAGCCTTGGCCAAGGTGGTTTTTCCAACACCGCCTAAGCCGATGATTCCTACCTTCAATGTTGTGTTCTTCGAACTCAGATCTAAAAGGTTGACTAGCTCCCGTTTACTCCTTTCCAGTCCAGTGGGATGCATGGCAACGTCCAGTTGGGCATTCTTCTGCAGGGTGTCCACCACGTCTTTCACAAGTCTTTTTACTAACCTTGCTTCATACCTGCAAAATCATGACCTTGCACAAGTTACACTTTTTACCATACAAATTTAGGGTTATTCCTTATTTGGGAATTCAGTAAATTTTGATCGTATAAGACAGAAATTTATATAAATTTAAGATTCCACGAACAAAGCTAGCTTATGTTAGTCAAAAGAGCTACAACACTCGCAAACAAAACTACTAAAGAAAATTGAAAACTATAGGACGCAAACGAATTTATAAACGCGAAAAACATAAAACTTTATATTTTTACATGATAAGCCCATTATAATGACGACTGACATTTTTACATAAAACTGAAAATGTTTATAAAACAATCAGAGAATAGTTATAATTAGGAGAACAGATTAGATTGATTTTCAAGCTTAAAAATTTAGTTACAGATAATTAAATTAAAAATAAAAAATCTAGCCAATTCTATCACAAATATGTATTCTCTATATTTATTGTTGGAAGGCGTAATTTCTTATACACCGCTCAAACTGCTAGTTTATTCTTTGTTGTTCACAGAAGTCCTTGTTGGCCAAATAAACATGCAACTTCATGGTTTGAATGTCTGATCTTCAAGTTCATCGCTTTTATAGAAGTCATAGTTGTTTACCATGTCTTAACAAGAGAAGTGCACCGAATAAAGATTTATATGTAAATTGATCTACTTCATAAAGTTGTGTATTTCAATGTCTTCTTTGAGTTAGGGATTAGATTAGATAGTTTGCATGAGTTTAAAACTAAAAAGACTATTGTTTGAATTTCCAAGTTCTCCCATCATTGATGGAAAGAGGCTTTTATAAACAAAGACTTTATTTTGTGTAAACTGATCAATAAAATTCAGACGTTTGTCTTGTGTATCATGTTGTAGTAGTTCTATTGCGTAATGTTCTATTTCTTTATTAATTAATTAATTGAAAATATAGAATATATTATACATTTTTCTTAAAATTAAATAAAAGTATTTGAATTGGCAAACCCACCTTCTCTCATTGGCAAGGAGAGTGCAAGTGGTTAAAAAAGTCTTATCTGCTCATTGTGTCTATTTCTCCTCTACATGATTGTTTGCCAACTACCAAAGTGACAGTTTTGAAATGATTATGAGAGATTTCTTGTGGTTTGATGGATTAGGAAACAAAAAGAGGCATTGTGTCAAATGGGAATGGTGTAGTTTTCCTAAGAACAAGTGAGGATTGGGCATTAAAGACTTAAAATCTCAGGATATGGTGTTGGCATCAAAATGGATTATTCAAGATCTTTAAGGAGAAGAACCATTAAAGGTCTTAGTTAGAAATGACATCTACAGATCGGGCTTAAAAAAAGGTAAAATGTGGATCGATGTCCCTTTATATGATAAGGTGTTTGGGAATTTTTAGTTGTCCATTTTTAGCTCCAAAGTCTTTCAATCTATCTGGAATGCATGGTCGTAGGCTAGAAACCTTATCCCATCTAGGGGAGCTAGTGGTGGTTCTCATACTTATTATATTTTGCATAGATCAATTTGGTAAATAGTAGAGACTAATGGAAAACATCTCACATTAACCTAAAGCTACTCTACAAAAAATTGGTACAAGTATGGTATTTCTCTACTTAAAGATATAGTAGCTGACAATTGGCTAGGTATTTGGATAAAATATTAAACAAACATCATATCCCTAATGCTCAGAAAAAAGACATGTTCTAATATTGCTAAAGTTGTGGGCAACTTCTTTCCCAGACATTCTACCAATACTAATCAATTCTTATAGTGGATTGAATGGAAAGATGGTACTAAATTAAATAAGTTTTCTACTAAGAAGATTTATAATATGCTTAAGGATGATTTTTCTACTTTTGATAGAGTGAACCATGGCTAGGGGATGGGTTGGTTGGTCTATAGGTGTCACTTTATCTTTAACTTTTTATGGTATTCTCTTTGTGAACCAAAAAAAAAATATTTTAGATGGCTCTTGCTGCTAAGGAAACCTGTTATACAAAATACACTACCTCATGGTTTAGATATTCCCATTATGTGTGGTGTTTTTTCTATTCTTGAAACTTTTGAGCATTTATTTTTTTAATGTAGTTATGCCTATGGTGTTTGGTCCATTTTCTTTGGGTCACCCATTGTTTGTAACAGTTCACCTATTCTTTCATGGAGTGAAATGTTTGTTGGTTTTCTAGAATCCTTAGATTTAAAAAATAACACCTTTTGGTTTGTTCTAACATGTGAGATTCTATGGCTCTTTTGGAAGGATCAAAATAGAGAGGTTTTTCAAAAGAGAAGGAGACACCTTACTAAGTTTGGATGTAAATTCATACATTTTTAAATCATGTCACAGGTCACTGTTTCTCTTGAAATTTTCAAATAAATATTTATGATGTTGATGCAGGAAGGTCAAATCATGACTAACAACAAGTACATAGTTTCATACCAATACTTCTCTATCCACAAAGACATTATCAACCAAAGGGAGCTTGATAATTTGAACTAGTTAATCAAAAGTTAATGCATTATGGACAAACTTTCTAATGCCAACAAGTTGTCTCAGGTTACAATAGTGTCTAGACCTAATACCAATGGTGGAAGACAATCTTCTATTAGTTGATTAGAAAGATACCTTTCACAAACTTTTTCCCGAATACATATACCTTTTATAATCTTAAAATATTTACATGTGTATAAACTGAAAAGAAAACATAGCAATAACACAATGCCACTCATAACACCATTATTTGTTAACTATGGAAACCTTGGCCAAGGGAAAACCCTAGTGGGGATGATACCCACAAAATGATCCACTAATCAAATGTATCTTGTGAATGATATTGATTACATCAAGTTTGCATCACAAAACAATAGCATTACAATATCTAAAGTTATGTTATTTATACAATGCATTATGTTTTTTCAGGCTTCATGTCTTCACATGTGTCCCAAAATATAAAAAATTACTTTTCTTACTTAGGGTTAATATATAGGATGTCGTCTCTCATGAATTAAGTAATTTTTTTTGGTAAAAACAACAATTCCTTAACTTAAAATATTCCTTTCCTTATCTCTGCCCTGTCCTACCTATGCCTACCTACCATCACTAAATCCTTGCTATATATGTTTTTACTACTCATAATAACTCACACACATAGGTACTATATCCTAACACTTGTTCCATCTCCAGGTAACTACACATGTGCCAATTCGTACTCTCGTAACTTTGCAAGCTAAAATAGTATTTGTGTCTATAGATAAACTCTACAATACTTAGACAAATTTCTAAGTCTTTCATGCAAAACTATATCTTCATAATATCTTGAATTTATAAAAATAATATGTTTCCATAAACAAAAACCTTAATACATTTTCATAATCTCCACTTATCCAAATTTCCAACAATCACCCCCTTTGGCATTGATGGTAACATATGAAAATTTTGGCTAAGTCTTGAAACTCAAAAATTCAAAGTTTGCGAAGTTCTTCACATGGCCATACAAAATTTCAAAATGTGGATCATTTTCTATTTATATACCATCTTGGCATACTTATATTTCCTTATTACAATATTATCCCCTCCCCCCACCACTACTTTGATTATTCTCTACCTAATAGCTCCTCATTCATATAACATATACAATTTTCCATACAATCACTCCTCCTTTGACATCAATAACAAAGGTGAGAAAAAAACTATATACAAGTAAAAATTTTGGATCTACCTTTTTTCATTCATGCAAACTAGTTTGATATGCATTTAATACAATTAGTAAAGTTTGTCTTCAGGTTCTTGAATTCTTTGTCCGATGTGTCTTGGAAATTGTTTTTATATACTGACAAGAGTGCACAGTTCATAAGACACTACTTCAACTACATTCAAATTTGAATTAAAAAAATTCTCATAAGGTGCCTTAGCTTTAAGGCATTCATCTAGCATCTTCTATGCAAGGAAGAATTCAAAGAGCCTATGAGCATAGCTAGAGAGATGAAAGCAAATGGGTAGTCTAAAATCTTAATTGCAAAACCATTAGCAATTAAAAGTGTATCTATCAAGGGAATTACACTTACAATTCCATCAGTGTAGGCACCCATTTCATTATACTTGTTAGAGTGGGGTTGTTGTTGCATCAAAAGATCAATTTGTCAATGGTTGATACAACTACTTTACTTATAGTACACAAGAGGTGCTTAAGCACTTTTCATGAATCTTGGAGGGAGCACTGAACATTTTTTCAACAATCTCCCCCTTAATGTTACCTAAGAGTATGAGTATTTGAACTTGTGACCAAGCTTTGATACCACATGTTCATACCTATTTCCTTTAACATTTCACTTATTTTATTTTCAACTTTCTTATTACTATCCTTGTTATGCAACTGATTATCCACTTCCCTCACTTTTTCTTTATAGGTGCCACATCTAGGACACTCTTCATCCTTCTCAGATTCCAAAATTATCTTCACATAACCTTCAATCAATTCCTTTGTCATTTCATATCCCATAGGTCCAATGAATTTGACTCTTGTCTCTACTACCTCCATATCTTTCAAATTTGTCTCAACCATGAAACACATATCATCTTTGTATTTTTCTACTATGGGACGTGAAATATTAAATCTTTGTTTCGTCTTTGCTTTGAATTTTTTTATCATTCAAGATATATCTTATGTGTTTCTTTCTTCAAGTTATTTTCTATAGTAGTGTGTAATTAATTCCATAGTGCATTTATTAGAGTTCCATTCATAAGCAAGTATTCCATGAAATTTCCTTATCACACCAAAGAAAAAAATGTGTCAACAAAGACTCAAATCTGAATGTTTTTTTTTGGTTTTCTTCATTTTGTCTATATTGTTAACTAACTACTGCCTAAGAATTTTACACATGTTAACTCATTCTTTTCCCACGGTCATCATGAATGTTGTATGGATGAATCCAATAGGTATAGAGTTCATTCTTATGTTGTAGTTTATCTTGTAGCCAATTATTTTACAAATCAACCTTGCATTAACTTGTTTGATCTTGTCTACTTTCATGTTTCTTCCATCATATGTTGATCTAGTATTGGTTTCTACTAATTTCTTAACATTCTTTTTATTTACTAGATTACTACCTTCATTGCCTAATCTAGTCAACTTGTGAAATGTGTTATTGTTAATCATTATTGAAATGCCTCCCACCCAGAATATGTCCTCATTAATTTAGCTTAGAATTATCTTTGTCTAGTCATGTTGGTCAAACTCCTCAAAGAACATATGCCTAGTAATGTTTAGGTTTTCCAAATGCTCAAACCCTTGTTTGAATGTTAGGTTATCATTATATACTAGGTTCATGTCATCATGAATATCATTTTCTCCAATTGTCTCAAACTTGTAGTGTATGTATGCCTAGATATCCTCTATGTGTAACACTCTTCTGGGTATAACTTGGGAAAATGCACCTAACAGATCATCTTTAAGAGAAATGTATGATATAGTGGGGGTTTCCATATTTTTAAATTAAAACCTTCAAATTATAATAACGCAATCAATGAATTCCTTTAAAAGTCATGGAATTGAGGCTCTTTAAACTTTCTTTCAATTTTCTTTGACACACTTCAATTTTCTCTCATATTTTGTCCTTTATGCTCCTTAAGTTCTTTCATGATCAAACAATACACAAAAATCCAATTTCAACATTTATATCCTTTACAATTAATTATGCAAGTACGCATGCTTCAAAACGATATTCTTATTTACTAAAGAACTTTTTTCTCTTTGCACACTCACATATCAACTCAAAATCTTATACACACTTAGTTGTATCATCCTTACACCTATATCTACCTCAAATTGATTGAGCCATCTCGCAAACCTTAATTCTTTCTCTAAGGGTTCAAATAATTTTATGATGTCATTGCCCTTATAATTCTCTAATTAAATGATTGCTTGGATTGATAAAGGTTGGTTTGAAACTATTATTGACTTCAACATATTCTCAAGTGTTTTACTTGACTTCTTCTCTACCCAAATTTGGGAACTTACTTTAACAAATGCTTCATTTAAATTTTCTACATGCTCTTTCACATTCTGCTTTTGATTGATAGTATTATTCTCATTCCTTCTGGCATTGTTCATATTCCTTCTAAAGTCTGGTGTTTGAATGTTGTTCCTTGTGATTACTCCAACTAGTTATAACATCAACAAACACCAAGTTCTTTTACAATTTAGATGTTTGGCATTTCGTCAAACACTTTGCAAGCAAGCTCTGTTACAACTATAATAACCCCAACTAGTTATAACTTCGACAAATACCAAATTCTTTAATAATTCAGTATTTTGACATTTTGTCAAACACTTTGCAAGAAAGCTCTAATACTACTGTAATATCCCTTGCAATTCTGATTTTTATTTTTCTAATTTCTTAACCTAATAATTTTGTCAAACACTTTACACATAAGGGATATATTTTAGATCTAAATTCTGATTTCTTTCTAAATGTAAAAATTTAATAAATATGTTTGCAAACAACTCCAAAACATCTAACAATGAAGATGTTTTTTTTTTGTATTTTTTGAAACATATAACACTAGTTACAAATGAGACAATATGCGTCTATAACAATAAGACATTAAGGTGACAAATTCTGATGTAAAACTCTAATATAAATCAGATTACAAATAATTTCTAAAATCTTAGACATGCCCTAAGATATTCAAATCTGTCCTCCATGTAATGAAAAATGAAATGGATAGGAACCTGGAAATTGTTCAATAAATATGGATTTTACTGTAGCGAGTCACTATAGCAATAGCAACACTACAATAATATTTGACTTATTCCTCCGATCATACTCAACAATCTAGCCCTATGCCACAAATTCGGCACAATGAAAAGACTGATTTGTCTTCTCAAATAGTTGTAATCCTTCATAATATCTTTCATCAATAAGATCAAATAGAACACCTATATGATGTCCTCACAATACCAAATTCACTGGGTATTTCACCAGTGCAAATGGAGGAACACAAAAGAACTCTATTCTCCAATGGAAAATATTGAATCCCTCGCAGTCAGAGCTCAAATAAATCAAATAAACAAATAATGGATGCCTAACAATGAAGTCTTTTCCTTCACCCTTCTAAAAGGAAATAAAATATTATTTAATTACATTCTCTAGAAGCTTCCCCTTTTCCAATACAATAATTAGTTGTGCTTCTAGAAAATGCACTCTCTAGAAGCTTCTACTTTCCAATACAATAATTAGTTGTGCTTTTAGAAAATTCAATTAATTAAATATAAAGTCACCTTTAGATTTATTTATTTATTGACTTTAATTTGATTTATTTCTCCTTATTTCTCTACTGAGCCTTCGAAGAATGAAAAGTTAAGAACTCCATTAAGGGCCTAAAATATGGGTGACATTATAGTCCACCCTCCCTAAGATTTCTTTCCCTCAACCAGATGTAGCTAGCATTTGACGAATAGCATCATAATGATCAAGAGATAAAGAAATGACACTATCACTCACCTTCAACTAATAAGTCACATGATGCCTTTGTAACCCCTAACTCCTATGCAAGCTTTGTGTCTCACTAACTATACTATGATAGGAAATTGAATTAGAACTATTCACCACAAGATGACTCATACATGTGTTATCATCCTTACACAACTCTGCATCTGACATACAACTACTATGTAGCTCAACAACTCCTCATATGCAAAAATGGAAACCCTCGTAGTATCAATTTCCTTGCATGTCTTAGCTTACACCCTAATAGTAAGATCCTATAAACATCAATCATGGGACTCATCCAAAACCTTATTAGAGTCATGACCCAATATCTGACAAGGGGTGTCATACCTAGTGCAACTGATAGAATCATAAAAAAATCATCAAAGGTGTCCATACTATCTGTATCCCCATCACCTACAAAAGCCTCAACTATTGTCACCTAACTCTACACACATGACTCAATGTTAGGCTATGAATCAATATTACTAGAGCATAAACCCACATCTATTGATTCCACTCAAATACGAACATCATCAACATCAAAACTGGGTGACTCTATAGGTACCTTGGTCCCACCTGAGGAATCAACTAGTTTCTATACTAGAGAAACTCTACAATAGCTAAAATATAAGTCTCCAATAATAACTCCCTCCTCAAGAGAGTTTGAATAGTTAGTGACAACTACATCATCAAATGCCTCTGAACTAACCATAGTGACTACTTTGGGAGCCTCAACCTGCTGAAGCTTAGTGTTGCTATCTACCAAGGGCACTAACACATCGACATGTCCCTGTGAAATAAGTCCATCATCAACACTATGGATAGGACTAGTTGGGGTCGTATTAAATACATCTACATTTGCATCATGGACACATGTTAGGTAAAACTCAAGCTTCCTTCCTTGCAACCTCAATCTCAGCCTTTTAAAGGTAGAAATCATATACCTCAGTGCCCTCTCAATTATCTCTAGATCCAACAATCTCTTTTCCAACCTTTGTTGATGAATCTTAAGTTTCTCCATACTTTCCTACAAAGCATTCATTTTTGTGCTAACTTCATCATTACTCAATGGACTTTTATAAATGTGAGTCCCCATTTGTCTTTCCATCGCTAGAAAATGCTAGACTATTGCTCACTCCACATGTAATAGAACATCTAAAAAATAAAATAACTTTCCCACCCCAAAAGATGGTAGGAAATTTCTCTTATACCACTATAATAACCTAAACTAGTTATAACTTCGAGACAAACACCAAGTTCTTTTACAATTTAGATGTTTGGCATTTCATCAAACACTTTGTAAACAAGCTTTGATACCAATGTAATAACTCCAATTGGTTATAACTTTGACAAATACCAAATTCTTAAATTATTTAGTCATTTGACATTTTGTCAAACACTTTGCAAGAAAGCTTTGATATCACTATAATATCCCTTGAAATTTTTATTTTTATTTTTCTGATTTCTTGACCTAAGAATTTCATCAAACATTTTGCACACAAGGGATATATTGCAAATCTAAATTCTAATGGCTTTCTAAATGCCAAAATTTAATAAATATGCTCACAAAGAACTCCAAAACATCTAAAAATATGCATCTACAACCCTAAGACATTAGGGCAACAAATTCTGATGTAAAACTATGATATAAATCAGATTATAAATGATTTTTAAATTCTTAAACATGCCCTAATATATTCAAATCTATCCTCCACACGATGCAGAATGAAATGGATAGGAACCTAGAAATTGCTCAAGAAATCTAGATTTTACTATAGCAAGTCCCTATAGCAGTGGCAACACTGTAACAATATTTGACTTATTCCTCCATTCATACGCCACAATCTTTCCCTATGCTACAAATTTGGCACAATGAAAAGACTAATTTTTCTTCTTCGATAGTTTTAATCCTTTAGAAGATCTTTCACTAATATGCTTGAATAGAACACCTATATGATGTCCTCCCAATACCAAATTCACTGGGTATTTCACCAACTCAAATCGGGGCACACAAAAGAATTCCATTCTCTAGTAGCAAATGTTGAAACCATTTCTCGAAGCTCAAAGAAATAAAATAAACAAATAATGGATGCCTAACAATGAATCTCTCACCTCTATTTATTCTTTTCCTTCACCCTTCTATAAGGAAATAAAATATTATTTAATTGCATTCTCTAGAAGCTTCCCCTCTTTGCAATACAATAATTAGTTCTACTTCTAGAAAATGCACTCACTAAAAGCTTCCCCCTTTCTAGTGCAATAATTAGTTGTGATTCTAGAAAATTAAATTAATTAAATATAAAGTCACCTTTAGATTTATTTATTTATTGAATGAATTGAACTAAATTTATTTCTACTCATTTCTCCACTTAGCCTTTGGAGAATGAAAAGCCAAGAACTGATCCATTGAGGGCCTAAAAGATGGGGCACATTACATTCCTTGTGTTGTTTGGCATTCTCAAGTATTTCATTCTATAAAATCTTATTGTATGACCCAAATAATTGTAAATCCAACATGTTGTTACATTATTTCCATATCTAGGTCATGACTGATTGATCTATAATCTACAATCTATAACAATATGTCCAAGGTTATTGCACTTATAACACAACTATGTTTCTTATGACATTATTTCCTCCAATAGGTCTACTAGTTGTAAGGTTAGTAACTTGATACATATTAATTATAGTTTTCCTACATTCACTAGCTCTATGTCCATAACCATAACGATTATAGAAATAACCAGAGATAGGGTAAGTATACTTACCTATATAGTCCTTCTTCATATGTCCAAATTCATTTCATGCATAACATTTTCTAGTAAATTTCCTCCTTAGTGCTTTTGGTTGTTCAGATTGTTTAGGTACATGTTCGAGTTGATTAGGTTCTACCTTTTTTAGATCTTCTTATTGTTTCTTATGTTTTTGGATCACAAGATCATGTTCCTTGGTAACTTCATATATCATTGATGATTCTCCTTCATAGTATCCAAGACCAATCTTATTATAAGGTCTTTGTGCCATGATCTACTTGTTGGCTATTTTTACCCCATTCATCACAACACAAATAACCAATCTAAGAAATCTTCAATGAGAAGGATTTTTCACATGTGGGTTAACATGCAAGTTTGGAGTTAACATTTCATGCTAGATCAGTCTAATATTTTGACAAGTAGCTCAGTTGCTACCTTAGTCTAGTCCTTTGGCCGAGTAGCTCATTCTATTCTTTTCTCAAGTTTTGTGTTATCCCTTTGCATTATTTCACACACGTCATTTTGGGCATCCTACAAAATAGTGAAGGTGTTTGCTATTTCTTCCACTGTCTATTGAGAAATGTGTCAATCATTGAATTTTAAAATTTCTTCATTAGTAATTGTGTTTTAATCTTTCATTGGGAGATTTTGTAGTCCTCTCGTTTGTCCATTTTAGATGGAAAGATCTTCATCAATGGGTAGCATTTTTTGGGTAAATAAAATATTTTCCATGCATGTCAACTCTACAGGTGTATGCAGGTGGGTGAACACTACAAGTTATGACTTCCCATGTTTTTTTACAGTAGCATGATTTGATTTTTTTCGACCATGGCACATTACCAAATTAATTTTCTTCATGCTAGGCAACATTTTTGGCCTTTCTTGTGCAACACAGATGCATTTCCATATCTATTCATTTAAATCTATCAAATAATTTCTTCTACTAGATGAGGGAAGTTTTTAGCATTCAACATGATCTATGGATTTAAGGTTCCATGTACAAATCACCAAATTTTAGTAAATGATAGTTACTTTTTCCTTTCCTGGATTTGATGGAACTCACAAATATGTTTCCAATTTGGGGGATAATGTAGATTGGGGAATTTGAACCTAATTATACCCATTTCCTTTCCATTTTCAGCTAACTCTTGCATTCTACCTCCTTGGAGTTGGCCTTTTTTCTCCTTGTGAATTTTTGGCACTTTACTTCCTTGGAGTTGGAATTTTTCCTCCCTTGATTATGCATCTTGGAAAAGGACTTAGCTTTAGCATTGACATCCCTTCTACCTCTATTGAATAGTGTCAGTCTCGTTTTGGGCCTTTGAAAGGTTATGCTCGAAGATCTCTAATACACTTTCCCTAATGTGACATCTTAAATTAGGGGTAATCAATCTATACATCTTAATTCTTATCTCACATTTTCACTAACCTATGATTACTATGTTTCTCTAACTTATTTTTATTATTAAATACTACTATTCTACTTTTTATTCAAGAACATTTTTATATCCATATGTAAGTATAATTTATAAAAGGCATATTTAGGATTTTAAAAGTTAATGAATTATATATATATATATATATAAACTAAAATTTAATTATTTGAGTTTTCAATGTTTATAAAAGTTAATTCTAATTTAAAATTCTACGTAAAAAGAAGGAAAATAGTCAATAACGTTTATTTTAAAAACTATAGAATTGAATTCTAATAGCAATATAAAACAAAAACAAGTGCCACGTAGTGGATAGTACTTGCCTTATAAGAAATAAAGTAATAATTTAATAATTTATTTGATTTTTTAGCATAATAATTAATTATATAATATTAATTTTCATTTCATCAAATTTGTTGAATTATTTTGAAAAGAAAAAGCAAGTGTTAAAAAAAGATATCAATTCTTTATATTTTATTTATAGTTTTTTGCTTTGAACTTAATATTTTTTTCTTATAATTTATAACTTTTAACCTAAGAGTTAAATTCTACTTAATCAATTAAAATTAAAGTAAATTTTTTTTATATCATCTCCATCAATTCTAACCTTCTATATTTTATTTCTAAGAGTTAAATTCTCTTGAATTTTTATTCTAATATAATCTATGGCAAAGATAGGTCTTTTTAAATATTTAATTTCAAATAAATTTAATTCCTTTTTTTAATGAAGTGCAAAGCTTCCATTAGCTTACTATAAAGAGAAAATAAAACATGGTAATGTACACATTGATGAATTTCACTTAATTTTAACTTTGAATATATTACACTTTTAAATATGAAACTATTCTTGAAATTGTATTTTCTTTCACTTAGCACTATGCATAAATGTAGGCAAGTGATCTTAAAAGTTGGCTAAAAATTTGGAGGCTTTCATAAAATTCATGTATAAGACCCCTAGTTTTTTAGACTAAGATAGTTCATAATTAATTTGATTAATTTATAAATGTAAGAAACATGCATGTTACTATATAAAATATTTGTTATATTATATTATTTAAAAATAATTAATTTTGATTGGTAGATATTAGAAAGTTTAATCACCAGATAAAGTGATTACAATAGTACAATGCCTACTGCAAGTATTAAAAAGAACACACAAACCATTACGTTTCACCTTTATTAATTTAATATAGAAAACATTAAAAATCACTTACCTAGGTATTTTTTTGTCCTACCTAAAAGACCAGATATTTCATGAAGTGCATTCGCCCATTTCTGAATAGTACTTTTATCTGGCCAATCTAAATGGCTTTCATGCTTTCTGAATGACTCTTTGAATTAACTCCTTCTTCTTCGAGGGTATCGAACATCAAAGGGCTCAACATTGTTGACGAGGGGCATAATGTAGCCATTTGATCTTAAATCTTGTTTGTCTCTTTTAGACACCAAATTGATTCTACATACCTTTGAGAAAAAATGGGTTATCCAAATAACACTTTTATCAATGGCCCTTCACAAACTGGATTCAACGTCTTTACCCTTCTGGAGTTCTTTATTGTTCAAGACAACCTAAAGCCCCGCAACACATGGTCCATATATGTTTTTCTTACATCTAGCCCACAAAAGATAAGAAATACATGATATATGTTGTTAACATTAAAGGAAAAAAAATTCCTTGGGGGCTCCTACTGTTCGGAACTCTTTATTACGTATGGAGCATAGGAATACGATCTCAAATGTGGCACATAATTTTTTGAGAGAAAGTGTGGATGAGAAACTTCAAAAGGAATGTGAAGGAGATAAACAAAGTTGAATATAGTGTTGAATTCAGTGTGAACTCTTGAGATAATTCTTAGAAATTTCTTGCAGGTGGGCACATAAATTAGTTGAAAGCTGAAACTCTAGTAAGTCTTACGCATTTGCTGAACGTGCATTGCAAGAAATTTATGTAGTGCCTATTCACTTATTTTGCCTACATTTTATCCCCTACGTATGATTGGGGAATAAAAACCAAATGTACATTTTTCTAATGGAGTCTTAATAGAAGTTTGTAATCCACTTACACTTTCATTGAATGTACATTGGAAGAAATTTATGTAGTGCCTACTACTTATTTTCCTTACATTTTATCACTAACGTATGAATGGGGCTACATGATATCTATCTTTATCATCTCCGGAATAAAAACCAAATCTACATTCTTCTAATGGATTCTTAATTGAACTTTGTAATCTACTTCTTGTAGATATACAATATTTAGATGAGGACAAATGCAGTTAAGGTGTGGTGAAACGATGAATGAACGAATTAAGCTTTTTCAATGAGATCTGCCAGACCAAACAGTTTATGGGACAATGAATCAAAGACTTATATCATTTTATGTTTTTTTCAATATCATCCCTCATATTATGAATTTATATTAGAAAACCATTTGTTTTGTGCAGTTTAGTTTCATCAAAAATTTGATGTAGGAAACCCTCTTTCAAATTTTCCTCATACTTGCATGAATATCTTGATACAAAGTGAACTTGAAAATAAAATATCATTATGTTTCATTGCATATTTTACTTCAGAAAGTACATGTTTTTTCTTCTCAAACCTTCTGTGGCAGATGATGGGATCTAGTTCTTAAATGCACTACTAATAGTCTAGCTTTACCTTTGATTTTCACCAATAAGTTTTCTTTGTCTTCTACATGACCCAATGTGGGATTGAATTCTTTCACACAAAGGGTTTTTCCCTCTGCATTTGCTTTTTCCACATGGCAACATTAAGTTTCCAACACAAGCCTCTTTATCTCTTCTTTGGTATTACAGCATTTTTACATGTCAATGTCTCACTAATTTAACCATTGCTTATTCTACCTCATCCATGCCTTCTCTTTAGATTCTAATCTCTCCTTAACCACTAACTTGGGCCAGCATTGTTTATCTATAAGTTCAACTTTTTTTTAAATAGCTTAACAAAGGGACAACCATTTAAGCTTCCATTAAAAACTTACCTACTTCAACCAAAAGAATCTCATATGGAATTGTCAATTTGATAATTACAAATTAGTAACAGTAAGATGGATTTGTATTCTTTTGATTTTTTTCCATTTTTTCTTAGAGGGGTTGCTTACCCAAACATCACAAATGTATAACACAATTGAGATAGTCAGCAAGCCAAATAGAGTCTTTTTGATTTTTCAATTCCAAGATTTCATTTTTCTACGTCTATTTTGCAGCAAAAAGGAATATCTCCAATCCCCTCATATCTATTTAGTTCTACAAATTTCTCAATTGAAATTGTTGTCAAACTATATTCTTTAGTACTTATTTTTCTCCATGATCTTAAGAATATTTCTTTCAAAGAGGAAATTAACTTATTATTAACTCTATTTTGAAGAGAAAATCATTATTTTAGTCTTGATAGTGTTCACCACTTATCTAGCATGATGAACTCCCTCCCCTACAATTTGACTAAAGATGAATGCTACTTTCTACATAACAACTTAAATGCATTTGTTCATAGGTTATAATTCTTTTTATTTAAGTGTATTATGTTCACACTCTGTGTAGGTGCATTATCAAATATGAAGTTACCCAACTAGTACTAACACTCATACTAATGTTCTGACACACTCTTGATTGGGGCTACACTTGTCTTTCACAGTCAATTTCTAGCAAAACTACTTTAAAGACTACACTACTAGAATCCTAATTCACGTTTGTAACCTACATCCTATGGGTATGTAATTTCAATGTAGAATATTTAAATGAATACAAGTGTAGCAAAGGTATGGAATGATAGGCATGTCATCTCAATGAAGATGAACTTACCTCATTAGTACCCATAATAATTACATATACAATATTTGATTGAGTGTAAATACATGGAAGGTGTGGTTGAATGATAGATATGTTTTCTCACTCAAGAAAACTCTATTGAAGGAGGAAATAAGCTTGCATGATTCTTCAGGAAGAGTTCACTGGGAGAATTATCTCCCTCCAACACTCTCCCTTAATTCCAACCTCAAATGTCATAGCATGCACAACCTCTTTCCAATGTAATCTAAAATGGTTTTTGGTTTACCATAAACTTCTACATTCATGATGTAGTTTATAGCTGACCAAGTTACCCAACTAGTACTAACACTCATACTAATGTTCTGACACACTCTTGATTGGGGCTACACTTGTCTCTCACATTCAATTTCTAACAAAACTACTTTAAAGACTACACTACTAGAATCCTAATTCACGTTTGTAACCTGTGTCCTATGGGTATGTAATTTCAATGTAGAATATTTAAATGAATATAAGTGTAGTAAAGGTATGGAATGATAGGTATGTCATCTCAATGAAGACGAACTTACCTCATTAGTAGCCATAATAATTACATATACAGTATTTGATTGAGTGTAAATACATGGAAGGTGTGGTTGAATGATAGATATGTTTCTCACTCAATATGAACTTAACTCTATTGAAGGAGGAAATAAGTTTGCATGATTCTTCAGGAAGAGTTCACTGGGAGAATTATCTCCTTCCAACACTCTCCCTTAATTCCAACCTCAAATGTCATAGCATGCACAACCTCTTTCCAATGTAATCTAAAATGGCTTTTAGTTTACCATAAACTTCTACATTCATGATGTAGTTTATAGCTGACCACAAACTTTGCATGCCAGCAGTTTCTACTAACCACAAAAACTCGTCAACATATAAAATCTTCAAATTAATCATTGTCTTTTATTTCAATTCTATCAAGTCTTCAGACTTACTCAAAATCATATCTTGAATCTTTAAACTTGGATCAAACCTAGGAAATTCCATCATTCTCTTAGGATTCTTTGACCTTGAGTTCTGGAAATCTTGATGTCTTGTCCATTATAGGTTCAAGTGTGAAACCCTTGTATTTTATCAAAACCTCCTATTAAGCCACATTGTCAGTACTTGGAACATCCAAACATTACCAGAGTCTCCTTCTGTATTGCTTGCCAAAATTGAAAGATGATACTTGAGCATTTATCACTTATCAAATGACAACTTCCATCCTCCTCTACCTTTCTTTGATCTCCCCTTATCCTTTACTACACAATCTTCTACTTTTTCTCAACCTAGACACATTCAAAATTATTCTTCACAACAAATTAGTAAAGACACCAAACTGTAAGATACCCAAACTTTAATCTCCTTTCTGCAACTATATCTCACCTTTTTATTGGAAAA
Source organism: Cupressus sempervirens (assembly GCA_028749045.1). Taxonomy (NCBI): domain Eukaryota; kingdom Viridiplantae; phylum Streptophyta; class Pinopsida; order Cupressales; family Cupressaceae; genus Cupressus; species Cupressus sempervirens. The sequence goes on from CM053793.1 coordinate 629,894,826, forward strand.
ATTCTTCTCATCAGCAACCTAAATAGATCTTAGATGCTCCTAGCATGCCCAAATATTTCTTCTTCTTTTATTGCCTTCTCGTTGACATCATATCTATCATCAAACTTCAACAACCCCTTTGATATAACCTAATCTAATACCACATGTAGAAAATGAAAACAAAAAACCTCCACAAATAATCAATAATTGAATAAGAGGCACACACATTGAATAAATATCTAACTTACACTTTGTTTTGAGCATAGGCTATCTAGTTTTTGAAGTAAAATGAACTATATTTTATTGCAGCATCTTTCTATCTATTAGATTTACATCTTACAAACATATCTTATATAAAAACACTCTTTTATTAAAGGATAAACCTAAATGAAAACCTATGGTGGAAAAGCTAGAGTTCATTGCTTCTAACAATAGTTTGAACAAATCTAAGTTGTTCTTTATTTCAATCAAACTCCATAAAACCTATGGTGGAATGAATGGTTTATGTTAAAGATCATGCATTGCAATAATCATTTCAAATCTAAACTAATGGTAAACATAGGCAAAATAAATAGAAATGGTGGAATTGGAGTTAAGCAATAGTTCCCTACAAATTTCACCCTAAAAATGAACTTTAAAATGGCTTTCACTCTTAGATAGTGGAGTGGATATTGTTTTCTCTCAGTAATTTGATAGAAAGAGGTGTATGTAAACCACATGAAGATAATTGTGTGGGGTTTCTAAGATAATAAGGACCACATCTTCCCTCTTATCTGATATGATTTCTTTTGTATGTTGGAGCTATTCTTATTCCTCATCTGGTAGGTGGGAGATAGAAAGAGGAGCATACAAATTATATTTCCTACTTCATCCAAAAGAATCATAGCATTGAGTACCAAAATACAATACAAAAGTATTCTCTCAACCAAAAATGAAAACACGGCACATTACAATTTTTTTCTTTCCAAGCAAAATGACTACAACAATGAAGAAGGTGCAATAGGAACATTCCATTCAAAATAGTGGTTGGTTTCAAACTTAAATTGGTGAATCATAAGGTAAGTGGAATCATACTTTTATCTTTAGGGGAGAAAAGCTAGGATGTTCTAATTCTGATGATAGGGGTTTATGTATCATACCATGTTGACTCATTCCTATTTTCTATTTTAAAACTAGATCATTGAGTTGGAAACCTTAAATCAAAAAAATTGACTCAATAATTCGCCACATGTTTCTATCTCATTTGTTCAATTTTTCCATTTGATATCATTTTGATGGGTCAAAGACATGCACAAGTGTTATCTCTAAATCTACCCACCATACTATCAAACTAGACAATGTGGCCATGTGGCACTCCATTACCCTTATCGTCTTGACTTCATGTTGACACCTTACACTACATTTTGTAGTGACATTAACTACATGTCGTTTCTCCTTAATTGCACCTAAAGCCTCATATTTGTCAAGCAAGACTCCATTCAATGTGCCTAGCTCCTCATGGATCAGATCATTTTTTATTCCTTTGAATCTTGTCTAGTCTAGATTCTTCAATCTAATGAAACTTAAACATGTAACAGCTAGCACTTATACCTGCTAGGTTCAAGAGTCATGCCGATTCTTGATCCCACAATCTTGATTCTAATTTTATAATCAAATACAATATTAATTTACAACTTACTGAAGCCAAGTAAATAATTTATTTTCATGAATTTACATTCTTTATAGCGAATAACCTTAACAAAGAGTATTTATTGCAGCAAAAGATATATTCAAAGCTGGTTATTTAATATAAAAATATATTTAAAAATAGTTGATTATGTAATATCATCAAATGTATGAACAAGGAGAAAGTAGTTTCTAAATAGTGCATAATGTTCAATGATTTTTTTACATGGGAAAAGGCCAAAAAAAAAATTTGTAGTTTTTAGATTTATATAGCTTTTTGGTTAATCTATGCAAAGATTTTGTGCTATGCAAGTTCCAAAAAAATTTGGAATGCACGTTAGAGTGCATCAGAATCTCCCATGGTGAAGTGTTTGTCATATTTTATTTCCCGTTCGAAGAGGCAATATTTTCTAGTTCACAATATGCTATGTCAAGTTATCGCATAATTGTTTCAATTTCCTCTATTTCACCATCCAGTAGGGTCTGTGTAGAGGCATACACAGATTTTTGAAGCATCTTGTTAGACAGCCCACAAACTACTGGTAAGCATTATTGCTATTCTAAAAAGTTCCATTTTGATCAATTTTTTGACTTGAAGATTGTACATTATCTTTCACTTGTTGTTTTTGTTGAAGATCGTGTTGTTAGAGCTGATATAGGTGTGAAATCAAGGCGATTTTTTGAACCAAGCCAAAAGATTTCTCTGCAATTGGCTTCCCTGTTGCCAATTTAAGACATTTGACCTCTTCCATTAGTGTCTCGTTCAATGCTAATCAAGGTAAAAACAGTCATGGAGTATGAATTTACATTAGCTAGATGTATTTGCTAAAAATTTATTAAGGCCTTTTCAATAAACTCATTTTGGGCTGCTTCATATGGATTATAAAATCTCCACAATGATATAATGAAGATAGAAGCATTAGAAGATAAAACATCTATACATGCCAACCTTCAGCTACAACCAAATGATTTACATACCCATAATACCCAAGAAAAATTAAATCTGGTGGATATGAAGCATACCTGCCAACAAGTGTATATACAATATCTATAAAAATAGAATATATGACTGCATCTACATAAGCTGTCAAAGTTTCAACAACTTCTTGTGATTAAATCGCAGTCAGAGCTTTTAACTAGACCTTCAATTAAACAAATATCACAAACAAGATAGCACATTCCAAGAAAATCAAAGCCCTCTAATAAAAAAATTGGAAATGTATGGATATTAAACTTAGTGACCTTGGGATGCATCTAAATGGAGAATACCAGTGGTCTTTGCTAATATGGAAAGGAAATGGGCTGAGGAACACAAAACCAAAGTTAAAAGTAGGCATTCCTTTGGAACCTACACGAAAGGGGTCTTCTGACATGTAACGAGACAACCCAAAAAAACAATTCCATATAAATAAATCAATCTAACAAACAAAACTTGTTTTCCATTTGTTAGATATTGCCATAGTAACACAGCCAACAAACAACAAGAATTAAAAAACCTAATAATCCTTACCAGTACAGGCTGTTTCAAATTTTAAATAGGACATACTACTTCAAATTCCAAACAATTTGTAATTCGCCTAAAGTACCTAAAACTAGTTCAAATACAGTGAATTGTAAAAATTATTCTCTGATCCATATGATAGCAACTCCATGTCTACAGGCAACATTTGCAGCCCTAGATGACAGGTACGAGGAGCATTAGTCAGCTATTTACTAAACTGAACGTTGGTTGTATTATGGATACTGGAATAAGTTATATGCTCAAGATTCAATATTGTTCTTAATTCAAAAAATAAAGCTTTTAAATTGAATGTTATTCTGAGTATGAAGGGATTTCTATCTGCATTGATGGTTTAAGAGGGCATATTTTCTAATTTAATTGAAACCTGAGCAGGTACTCTATTGTTGGTCTTCAATATGCAATTATGTTTTGAATATTTTTTCCTCTAAGCAAACTCAATTTATGCAAAGCACTTGAACAACAGTTAACAAATCAAAAAAAATACAATTGAGTGAATGGCTATGCTAAGAACAGAATAGGAGGGTCTTTTCACTCTGCCACCTGAAAACTATTTGCGAGTTAAAAACTTTCAAATATGACTAATGGTAATAATTTACTAAATTGGCTTATATGAAAATAAAAGCTTATGGAAATATTAAAAGAATCATAAAGCAATTCTATTGGAGTTTAATATTGAAAACGACCTGCCAAAATTTCCAAAGAGAAAACTTGTAGGTTTCTTTTAAATCCATTAAATTCCAGTTTGTTAAGTGCTATAGATGAATATCCTGTTCCTCTAATGCTGGGGCTCTTGAAACCCATATGGACGAATTGAAGATTAATGTTGCTGTTTGGTAAAACTGAAATAAGCATGCAACTTCAGCACTGATTGACTCCACTTCAAACTCCAGCTCCACCGCTTCATCTCCACCGTTTCACAATTGATTTCTAGTTTACTTTAGTTCAAGAGTAGTGTTTAAGCAAGATGCGTGCTTCCATATGGCATGCATTAGATTATAGTTTTTTGATGGATAAGTTTACTTTCCTGGGATAATAGTGTTCAGCAGTTTGAACTACAATAGTTTATTATTTTGTAATAAATCATGCTATCATTGCATATGTTATGCTGTGCATGAGTTAGTTTGGTTTGGTTTTGTTTCAGTTTTTCTTAGGAATTACAGCTGAAGTCTACTATGATTGTAGACTATTAAATAAGCTTCCATTTTGTAAGTTTTTTTTTAGCTGTGAATAAAATCTATTTTGTCTCTCCTGAAAATAGAGCACCCCTATTTTTGAGTATTATTTTTTTTGTATTGCTGCTGTTCTTAAATCCTACATTTGGTATCAGAGCTGAAGGTGTTTGGAAGACAGCAGCATGGAAAATAATTTGCAAATTCCAGAGTTTGATGGAGTTGATTACCAATATTGGTCAATCAAGATGAAGACTTTTTTGATTGGGAAAGATTTTTGGGAGATCGTTGAATCCGGATATGAAGAGCCTGCAGATTGGAATACTCTCCAACCTAATGACAGGAGATTGAAGAAAGAAGCTGAGAAGAAGAATGCAATGGCATTGTTTCACATTCATATGGCTCTTGATAGGAGCTTGTTTCCTTGAATTGTTGATGCACAGACAACAAAAGAGGCCTGGAAGACTCTAAAAGATGCTTACCATGGCAATGATCAGATCAAGGTTGTGAAGCTACAAACCTTGAAAAGAGAATATGAGAACTTGAAGATGAAGGAGACAGAGAGTGTGGGAGATTTTTGTGTGAGAGTGAAAGATGTGACTCATAAAATGGCCACTTTGGGTGAATCTATTGCTCAAGAGAAAATAATACAAAAGGTATTGAGATCTCTAACCCCAAGATGGAATATTGTAGTAATTGCCATAGTAGAAAGCAAAAATTTAGCTACCATGGAGTATGATGAATTGGTTGGATCTCTTATATCACATGAGGATAGAATAAGGGACACATCTATCAGTTTTAATGAGAAGTCTTTTGCTTCCCAATTGCAAATTTCAAAGAACGATGGTGCTAGCAGCAGTAGTAACAACAACAAAGGCTCGAGAAGGGGCCAAAATCAGAATTTTTCAAGAGGATCTAGAGGAAGAGGAGGTGCTCAAGGAGGAAGAGGTAGAGGCAGATTTGATAAAAAGAACATCCAATGCTATCATTGCAATAAATATGGACATTTTGAGAGAGAGTGTAGACTGAAATCAGGTAATAATAGTGCAAATTATGCCCAACAAGATGAGGATCCTTCCTCGGGTAATTTATTTTTGTGTTATGGGAAAGGTGAAAGTAATGTGAATGATGTTTGGTATTTGGATTCTGGATGCTCTAACCATATGTCTGGTAATAGAGAAATATTTTCAAAGCTTGATGATAGTTACAGATCCAATATTACCCTTGGTAATAACAATACTGTGGATGTTGCGACCAAAGGAGCCATGGATGTTCAGACAAAAGAAGGTATGAAAAGTGTTCAAGATATTTATTATACTCCCAAGTTAAAGCATAATTTATTGAGTGTTGGGCAACTATGTGAGAAGAATTATAGAGTGGTATTTGAGAACATGCACTGTACTATCTATGATAAGAATAAAAAAAAAAAGTGATTACAGTTGTTCCTATGACAAAGAATAGGATGTTTCCTTTGAAGTTTGGTCAAAATGATAATCAGCTTGTCAATATGGCTTATGAGGATAAAAGTTGGTTGTGGCATCTTAGGTATGGCCATTTGAATTTCAATAGTTTGAAGAATCTAACATCAAATGCATTAGTTCTTGGATTGCCTAAGGTTGAAGAGCATAAACAGATTTGTGAAGGGTGTGCAAAAGGGAAACATTCAAGGGAATCATTTCCAAAAGGCAATGCATGGCGGGCACAATACCCACTTCAACTTATTCATTCAGATATTTGTGGTCCAATGCAAACACAAGGTTTGGGTAAGTCATCATATTTCATTACTTTTATTGATGATTACTCACACATGTGTTGGGTATATTTTTTGAAGACTAAAGATGAAGCCTTTGATACATTCAAGAAGTTTAAAGCTCGTGTAGAGAATGAGAAAGGGAACACAATAAGATGTTTGAGAACAGATCGAGGAGGAGAATTTTGCTCAAACAATTTTAAAAATTTTTGTGAGATGAATGGCATCAAAAGACAACTCACAACTGCATACACACCCCAACAGAATGGAGTGGCTCAAAGGAAGAATCATACTATGGTAGAAATGGCAAGGACCATGTTACAAACCAAGGGTTTGAACAATTCTTATTGGGCTGATTCAGTTGCTACAGCCGTATATATTCTCAACAGGAGTCCTACAAGTGCCCTACACAAGATGACTCCATATGAAGCATGGTATGAGAAAAATCCTAATGTAAATCATTTTAAAGTTTTTGGTTGCTTGGCTTATGTTCACATCCCTGATCAGAATAGGCAAAAGCTAGATGCTAAAAGTGAATCATGTATTTTTGTGGGCTATAGTGAGGAAAGCAAAGCTTATAGATTATTCAATCCTATTACTAATAAGATTGTTGTTTCAAGAGATGTGATTTTTGATGAAGGGGGAGTTTATGGTCATCAAAAACAACATGTTGGAAAGCCAAAATCAGTTTTGGATGATGATGATATTGCTGATAATAATAATGAGCAGCCAGCTAATGGTTCTATTTCAAGATCACCAAGCCCACCAAGAAACCCCTCACCAATACCAAGAGCAAGTCCATCCTCTAGTCCTCCAAGGAAGGTAAGAAGATTGAGTGATATTTATGAGAGGTGTCAAAATCAAGCACATGAAGAAGATCCAATAGGTGAGACCATAAATTTTGCATTACTTGCTAAAGCTGATTTTGAGCCATCATGTTTTGAAGATGCATGTGCTAATGAGGTTTGGATGCAAGCAATAAATGAAGAGATGGATTCCATTGATAGGAATGAAACATGGGAGCTTGTAGATCTTCCACATAAGAAGAAGAAGATTGGCACAAAATGGGTCTACAAAACCAAGTATAATAGTGATGGGAGTGTTGAAAGACACAAGGCAAGATTGGTTGCTAAAGGTTTCACTCAAAGGTACGGCATTGATTATGAAGAAACTTTTGCACGAGTAGCAAGACAAGAAACTATTAGGATGCTAATCTCTCTTGCAGCTCAAAAGAAATGGAGTATTCATCACATGGATGTGAAAAGTGCTTTCTTGAATGGGTACTTAGAAGAAGAGGTATATGTGGGACAGCCACAAGGTTTTGAGATTCAAGGCAAAGAAGATTATGTCTACAAGTTGAAGAAGGCTTTGTATGGCCTCAAGCAAGCACCACGTGCATGGTATGCAAGAATTGATAGATATTTTCAGCAGAATGGCTTTCAAAGAAGTAAGAGTGAACCTACCCTTTACTACAAACAAGAAGGTAATGATATTCTCATTGTGAGTTTGTATGTTGATGATTTGTTATATATAGGTAGTAGTTCAAAGATGAAAGATGAATTTAAATTTGCTATGATGAATGAGTTTGAGATGAAAGATTTAGGTCTCATGAAGTACTTTCTTGGCATGGAGGTTTATCAAGGTAAAGATGAAATTTGTATTTGTCAAGAAAAGTATGCAAAAGATATGTTGAAAAAATTTGATATGGCTGATTGTAAACCTCTTTCCACTCCAATTGCTCATGGAGTTACATTATGTAGAGATGATGGTGCTAAAGTTTTTGATGAGACATTATACAGGAGCATTGTGGGGAGTTTGATGTTTTTAACTCACACAAGGCCTGATATTGCTTATTCAGTTTCATTGGTTTCAAGGTATATGAAAAATCCATCAGAGGAACATATGAAGGCAGCCAAGAGAATTTTGAGGTATGTGAAAAGTATGGTAGATTTTGGCATTCACTATTCTTCTAATAAGTTTGAGCTTGTTGGCTTCAGTGATTCAGATTGGGGAGGTAGCTTGGATGATCGAAAATCTACATCTGGTAATTGTTTTTCTTTGGGTTCTGGTTTAATTACATGGAGTTCAAAGAAGCAAAGTATGGTTGCTCTTTCATCTACAGAAGCAGAGTATGTTGCCATTACTTCAGCTGGTACACAGGCTTTATGGCTTAGAAATCTTCTTGAAGAAATTGGAGAGATACAAGTTCAGCCTACTGTGATATTTTGTGACAACATAAGTGCCATTAAATTGACCAAGAATCCGGTTCATCACAGTAGGACCAAACACTTTGATCTGAAACAACATTTCATCAGAGAATTGGTACAAAATAAAGCGGTTGAGTTGAAGTACATCAGCACAAAGGAGCAAATCGAAGACATCTTCACAAAGGCAGTTGAAAAAGATCAATTTTTGGTACTCAAAGATCAAATTGTTAGTCCTCTCAGCATCAAGGGGGAGTATGAAGATTAATGTTGCTGTTCGGTAAAACTGAAATAAGCATGCAACTTAAGCACTGATTGGCTCCACTTCAAACTCCAGCTCCACCGCTTTATCTCCACCGTTTCACAATTGATTTCTAGTTTACTTTAGTTCAAGAGTAGTTTTTAAGCAAGATGCGTGCTTTCCATATGGCATGCATTGGATTATAGTTTTTTGATGGATAAGTTTACTTTCCTAGGTGTGATGTCCCCTTCTAGCTAAAGACATCACTTTAGTTGGTGATTAGCCTATCAGAGACCCTCGTAGGCTAATAAGATTGGATAGAGGGTCACCTTGGTGTGGAGATCCTCCAAGGACCAGAGCAGAGTACTCTTCTGGGTTGCCAGAGTTTGTTTATGATGAGTTTTCCTTTGAGTTCGGCTTGGTCAGGCTATTTTTAGCAGTTTTGGAGTTATAAAGATAGACCCCTGTTATTTTTAGAAAAGGGGTATGGTCATATGCAGTTCTATCATGTTAGCTCCCAGTCCAAATGACATTCAAAAATGTTGAGTAATAATGGAGATATTAATGTTTATTTAGTTAAAATAAACATTATTGGTTTTGAGCCTATATTGTTAAGTTATAATATATAACTTAAGTGAGGGTCATGATATCATAAAAGGGGCCATCGTTTCAATTAATTGTGGGTCCAAGCTTATGGAAAAATTAAAAGGGGTTTTCTAAGTTTTAATGTAATAACATTTTTTATGTTATTGTTATATCTTTTATCCCACATTGAGCATGGAGACTCATTCTGGAGTTGAGGAGTCCTTATAAACAAACCTTGTCTTCCTTCAAGAGCAGGTTATGAGAATTGCTTAAAAACTTTGCCTTGTGAAATTTCTTGAAGTTGTGGCAACAAGGGTTTCTACAAGTTTAAGAAGAATTCAGACTGTGGAGAACGTAGTATCTTCAGAGTTGATGCAATTTGAGGGTGTGAAATATCACTTGAATTTTGCTTGTGAGTTGACTTCATTCTGGAGTCAATATTGTGTTTCAGTAGGAAAAAAGTGGATGAATCTGGTTACAGGTTGGAAGGGGTTATAACAGTAGCTACAGTGCTGTGAACAGTACAGTGCTATAGTGAATTAAAAATCAGAGATTTAATATTGCGGTTTTTGATAGGCGTTGCCCAAGGAGGAAGCAACCAACAGCGTGGTTGCATATTGGAGACAAAAATCAGGTTTTTTTTCAACTATTAATGATGATGTTTTTAATGTATTCTTCCAGCAATAAGTATTGTACACACATTAGCAGCCATCCGAATAAATGAATTTGATTAGCATTATAACCAGATTTGAGTTATAATTTTAGGTAAGATTAGTTTTCAATATTTGTATTTTCTTTTCATCAACTCAAAAATCCAAAAACAGCTTAAAACATTCAAAAACAAACCAAAAACAATCATTACACCCAGGGAAACAAACAGTGATCAGCGTAGAGCCTATTTGGGGTTCTTACATTGGTATCAGAGCCTCATTCCTGCCATCCTAAGGGTTTGGGGAGTCATATGCAGCCACTAGAAATTGGACCACACAGGTACCATACTCGTAGGAGAGCTCTGATTGAAAGAGAACAGTTACAGGAAATAGGAAATATGGAAGAGAGGCATGATGGTAGTCCACCTAGAAACAGGAGGAATAATGATGATCAGGATACCAGAGAATTCTATCGTGCTATGGTTATAGGGCAGCAGCAGATGGTACAGGCATTACAGGCACTCACTACTATGGTAGAAAGGATGAACCCACCTGTTAGACAAAATGGGGAGCCAGGAGAATAGGGAGATAACAAGAGTGCTACAGGTAATCAGAGACCACAACAGACCCATTCTAGAATAGCTGATAGGCCTGCACACCCTACATTTGTTCCGGAGGAGCCAGAAGAAGCTCCGATAGAGGAGGCGACAGGAGACCCCATATTCGCAGATGCACTCATGGCTGCAAATGATGAATGGGAATTATTAGCTCAGCAGGTTCGGGAGAGGATGACCTTTGAACACTTTGTAAATCAGAGGAGAGAGCATTACAGGTCACTCAAACAAGATAGGAGGCCTAGAGGTCAAAATAGTGAGCTAAAGAGGGCTACAGGCAAGCTTACTATGCCTACATTTGATGGGAGTGGTAAGATGACAGCTCAAGCTTGGATTCATAAGCTTGACACATTTTTGGCACTAAGGCCAATGACAGAGATTGAAGCTATCAAATATGCCACCTTGCATTTGGAGGGAATAGCACATGATTGGTGGTACCATGGTATGGTAACACTTCAGCATAACCAAGTGACAGAATACCAGGACTTTGTGGATAGGTTGGTTGAAAGATTTGACAAAAAAGATCCAGAGATTTACTTCTGGGCCTTAGCACAGCTGAAACAAACAAGCAACTTGGAGTATTTCATTGGTGAATTTCAGCGGTTGGCAGTCATGGTGCCAAACATTTCAGAGGATAGATTGATAGTTCTTTTCATTGAGGGCCTATCCGAACCACTAAGAGGTTGGATAAAGGCATTTGATCCTATTTCTTTACAGGAAGCGATGAAAAAGGCAAGAAGTATGGAACATGCAGTCCCAACAAACAAATTTCAGTCCAAAGGAGCATCTTCTAGTAAGGATAACAAACCATTTTATAAAAAACCAGAGAGGAGTGATTTTAAAAATGATTCTAAAGATAAAACTCCAGCACCTTTTGACAGGGAAACATTAAACAATTTGAGGAAGAAAAAATTATGTTTCTACTATAAGGGACCCTATGATGCAAACCATCATTGTCCTCTTAGGCCAAAGGGAAAAGCTAACAGAGTTATGTGGGCATACTATGAGGAATTAGAATCAGATAATTCAGATCAGCAGTCTGATATAGAGGAAATAGATGGTGAAAAAGAGGAAGACAAGGCTGAAAACTTGTCTAAAATGGAGTCCAAGGATGGGGAAGGAGATGGGCAACTTAGGGAAGCTCGTCTCACTAGTATTAAGCAAGAAGGGTCATTCCGAATGAGAGGAGTACTTGCTGGACAACGAGTCATAACCTTGGTTGATACAGGTGCCACTCATAATTTCATTGATGCTAGGATGGTGGATAAGCGTGGCATACAAACAGAGGAGTTTGGGGGAATTAGAGTGAGGGTAGCAGATGGCTATGTCCTCAAATGTGATCGTAGGATCACTGGACTCCCATTGAAAGTTAATAATTATGACTTTAAGGCAGATTTTTATGTTGTACCAATGGGAGATACAGATATAGTTCTTGGGATGAGTTGGTTGCACGATATTGGTGAGTTCACTCTTAACCTCAAGGAGATGGAGATGAGGTTTAAAGTGAATGGGAAGACACATATTCTTAAGGCAATTAGGGACAGTGATCTCAGGATGGTCTCTTTTCGTAGAATGGCTAGATTGATTCGACATGATCAGGTAGAGTGGGCAACAGAGTGCATGTTGATGCCATCACATGAGGGACAGCATAAGATTGAATATCCTCTTGATATTCAGGAGCTTAGAGTTAAACACTCTAAGGTGTTCAGTGATATTCCACCAGGTAGACCACCAGACAGAGGTATTGAGCACATCATTGAGTTAGAGGAGGGGGCTAAGCCCATCATGATTACACCTTACAGGCATCCGAACAGGTTGAAGGATGAAATTGAGAAAACCATAAAGGAGTTACTTGCCATGGGCCACATTAGACCAAGTAAGTTTCCTTTTGCTTCTTCAGTGGTGTTAGTAAAGAAGAAGTATAGGACATTGAGGATGTGCATTGATTACAGAGTGCTTAATAGGAAGATGATTAAAAATAGATACCCCATTCCCAGGATCGATGAGTTGATAGATGAGCTTCATGGAGCTTGCTTCTTCTCAAAGATAGATTTGAGATCAGCTTATCACCAGATCAGAGTTAGAGAGCAGGATATCAAGAAGACAGCCTTTAGATGTCATTGTGGCCATTTTGAGAGTGTAGTTATGCCATTTGGGCTAACTAATGCACCTACTACTTTTTAGGCAACAATGAATAGGGTTTTCCATCCTCAGTTGAGGAGATTTGTACTTTTCTTCTTCGATGATATATTGGTATATAGTAGATCTTGGGAGGAGCACTTGGTTCACCTAGACACGGTGCTAGGTATATTGGACAGAGAATCCTTGTATGCAAAGGAGTCGAAGTGTGATTTGGGCATGACAGAGTTGTTGTACTTGGGTCACATCATCAGTGCAAAGGGCATGTGCATGGATCCTGAAAAGATTCGTGCCATTGTAGAGTGGCCTTCACCGGTGAACCTTACACAGTTGAGGGGCTTTCTAGGACTATGTGGTTTCTACAGAAGGTTTGTGGATGGATATTCTAGGCATGCAACACCCTTGACAGATTTGATGAGAAAGGGAGCTTTCTTGTGGACTCTTGAGGCACAGGAGTGTTTTGAGGAATTTAAGGGGTTGATGACTTCTTGTTTAGTGTTAGCATTACCAGATTTCATCAAACCTTTTGAGCTACATTGTGATGCTTCTAGAGAGGGCATTGGAGTGGTGCTTATGCAGGAGAAGCACCCTATTGCTTATGAGAGCAGGAAATTGAGAGGGCCAGAGTGGAGCTTCAGCATATATGATAAGGAGATGTTAACCATTATGCATGCTTTGGCCAAATTTAGGCAATATTTGGTAGGTAGCAAATTTTGTATCAAAACCGACCATAATAGCCTAAGACACTTTTTGGGGCAGTGAGATCTCAATGATAGGCAGCAAAAGTGGGTGAGCAAGTTACAGTCCTATGACTTTGACATTACATATTTTAAGGGGATACAGAATGTAGTTGCTGATGCCTTATCACGTAGGCCCCATTTGAGCTTACTGATAGACATATCGGAGGATTGGAGACACTTGATCCTTGCAGAGTATGCAAAGGACACTTGGGTAGCTGGATTCATAGATGGGACTATTCAGGACAGCAGATACACCCTTGTGAATGAGCTCATCATTTACAAAGGAAGAATATTTTTGGTCCCAGGATCAGTAGTGAGGAGGGTGGTTTTGAAATCTTTTCATGATTCACCTATGGTAGGACATCCTAGTTTCTACAAGACATACCGACAGATTAGAGAGTGATTCACATGGAAAGGGCTCAAAGCAAAGGTACTTCAGTATGTTAGGGAGTGTCCCACTTGCCAACAGAATAAACAAGAACACTCCTATCCAGCCGGTTTACTTCAGCCACTTCCGATTCCTGGTAGGAAGTGGGAGTGTTTGTCTATGGACTTCATCACAGGACTGCCTAGAGCCCAAGGCAAGGACTGCATATATGTGGTTGTGGATTGCCTTACGAAGTTTACACACTTCTTTTCGATCACTGCTACATACACTGCTACACAGGTGGCAGAGTTGTTCTTCAAAGAGATATTCAGATTACATGGCTTACCTCAGAGCATTGTAAGTGACAGAGACAGCAGGTTTATGAGTCACTTTTGGCAAGAGCTATTCAGGTTGTGTGCAACAGAGCTCACTCTGAATACTAGCTACCACCCTCAGACAGATGGTCAAACAGAGATAGTAAACAAATGGGTGGAGGGATATCTCAGAAATTATATAGCAGGGCAACAGAGGGCATGGGTAAAGTGGATTTATCTTTGTGAGTATTGCTACAATACCACTTATCACATGTTTATTCAGATGTCACCCTTTATAGCCCTGTATGGGTATGAGGCACCCAATTTTATGGATCTAATTTTGAGTGACAGTAGAGTGCCCAGTGCAGGTGATTTGTTACAGGAGAGTCAAGACCTTATTAAGACTCGCAAGGATAATCTAACTAAGGCACAAAATCAGAAAAAGCAGTATGCAGATCAGAAGAGGACTGAGAGGACTTTTGAGGTTGGAGACATGGTGTATCTTATGTTGCAGCCTTACCGTCAATCCACTCTCAAGAAGAGTGGTGCCGAGAAACTCAAGCCACAATACTATGGTCCATTTAGGATTGTCAGGAAAGTGGGGGAGGTGGCTTATGAGTTAGACTTGCTGGCGGAGAGCAAGGTGCACAATGTTTTTCATGTGTCACGCCTCAAAAAGGTGCTAGGGCATCATATTGTGCCTTCTATAGTACTACCACCCCTGGATGATGAGGGAAAACTTGTTTTGATACCGAAGGCTATCATGGATTTTAGAAAGAGGAACTTGAGGAAATGTACCATCCGAGAATATTTGGTGAAGTGGAAGGATTTGCTGGTAGAGGATGCTACTTGGGAGAGCGAGGAGATTTTACAGCATCCAGAGTTGAGATTGCTTGAGGACAAGCAATTTCAAGGAGGGCGGACTGTGATGTCCCCTTCTAGCTAGAGACATCACTTTAGCTGGTGATTAGCCTATCAGAGACCCTCGTAGGCTAATAAGATTGGATAGAGGGTCACCTTGGTGTGGAGATCCTCCAAGGACTAGAGCAGAGTACTCTTCTAGGTTGCCAGAGTTTGTTTATGATGAGTTTTCCTTTGAGTTTGGCTTGGTCAGGCTATTTTTAGCAGTTTTGGAGTTATAAAGATAGACCCTTGCTATTTTTAGAAAAAGGGTATGGTCATATGCAATTCTATCATGTTAGATCTCAGTCCAAATGACATTCAAAAATGTTGAGTAATAATGGAGATATTAATGTTTATTTAGTTAAAATAAACATTATTGGTTTTGAGCCTATATTGTTAAGTTATAATATATAACTTAAGTGAGGGTCATGATATCATAAAAGGGGCCATCGTTTCAATTAATTGTGGGTCCAAGCTTATGGAAAAATTAAAAGGGGTTTTCTAAGTTTTAATGTAATAACATTTTTTATGTTATTATTATATCGTTTATCCCACATTGAGCGTGGAGACTCATTTTGGAGTTGAGGAGTCCTTATAAACAAACCTTGTCTTCCTTCAAGAGCAGGTTATGAGAATTGCTTAAAAACTTTGCCTTGTGAAATTTCTTGAAGTTGTGGCAACAAGGGTTTCTACAAGTTTCAGAAGAATTCAGACTGTGGAGAACGTAGTATCTTCAGAGTTGATGCGATTTGAGGGTGTGAAATATCACTTGAATTTTTCCTGTGAGTTGACTTCATTCTGGAGTCAATATTGTGTTTCAGTAGGAAAAAAGTGGATGAATCTGTTTACAAGTTGGAAGGGGTTATAACAGTAGCTACAGTGCTGTGAACAGTACAGCGCTACAGTGAATTAAAAATCAGAGATTTAATATTGCGGTTTTTGATAGGCGCTGCCCAAGGAGGAAGCAACCAGCAGCGTGGTTGCATATTGGAGACAAAAATCAGGTTTTTTTCAACTATTAATGATGATGTTTTTAATGTATTCTTCCAGTAATAAGTATTGTACATACATTAGGAGCCATCTGAATAAATGAATTTGATTAGCATTATAACCAAATTTGAGTTATAATTTTAGGTAAGATTAGTTTTCAATATTTTTATTTTCTTTTCATCAACTCAAAAACCCAAAAAAAGCTTAAAACATTCAAAAACAAACCAAAACAATCATTACACCCAGGGAAACAAACAGTGATCAACGTAGAGCCTATTTGGGGTTCTTACACTGGGATAATAGTGTTCAGCAGTTTGAACTATAGTACTTTATTATTTTGTAATAAATCATGCTATCATTGCATATGTTATGATGTGCATGAGTTAGTTTGGTTTGGTTTTGTTTCAGTTTTTCTTAGGAATTACAGCTGAAGTCTACTATGATTGTAGACTATTAAATAAGCTTCCATTTTGTAAGTTTTTTTTTAGCTGTGAATAAAATCTATTTTGTCTCTCCTGAAAACAAAGCACCCCTGTTTTTGAGTATTATTTTTTTTGTATTGCTGTTGTTCTTAAATCCTACACGAATAACGTGATTTTAACTGCGAGTGCTAGTTAGGCCCTGAATTTTTAAATATCTACGGTTGATATTTATGATTTTATGCAATAAACTGTAGTCTTTGTTAAGGTATATATGGTTTTTGGCCTTAAATTTGATAAAAACCATCAATTGGCTTATTATATATTAGCTATTGAGAAAGTCCATAGAGTACCATATATTAAAGTTACTTCTACAAACAAAATTAAGTTCAATATATTAGGCTTTCCCTGTATACTTGCCCATAGAAAATTTTGGTAAAGAGAATCTCTATGCAGCCTATTTGGAGAGAAATATTGATGTCTAGCTCTGAATTATTCATTATTTATAACTTCTATGGTTGTTAATTGGGGCATGCTCTAAATTGATTAGGGGTTTTCCACCACTACGCCAGTTTCGGTTCTCAAGTTAAGGGATTTTCCGTATAATGCCCCTGCCAACAAAAAGAGGTTTAACTAACCAACTTGTTCAAATAAAATAAAATTTATAATAAAATAGGAGGATGGAGGCAATGGAGGTTGGAGGATTTCTATCATCTCAAGCTAGCTTCTCGCTTAGAGATGATTATTGCATGAGAAGCTACTATTTGTGTCCCTGTAAAGTTGGGGCTTGGCCAATTCCTCCCTGGATAAGAGAAGAATTGATAGATTTGTGTCCTTGAAGAAAAGAGGGGGCTTGGCTATGTGATTGTCCTTCTATTGGGGGGGGGGGATAGGATTTCAAGGATGGCGTTTGAGACACTCAGAGGAGATGTCGACTTTCGGAGGAAAGACGTCCAAACATATTAGTGGTGATTGTTTCTACGGCACTTGAGGAGGTGTTAGACACACTTGAAGGAGATGTGGACTTTCAGAGGAAAGTTGTCTCATGTGCACCACCAAAGGAGGCATCAGGCACACTCCATGGATATGTCAAATTGTGGAGGAACTATGTCTCATTGTGTAAAAGAGGTAGAAACAATGTTTTTATGAGGTCAACTTCAAGATTTATTGTCTAAAGTTGGGATATGAGGGCAACTTCAGGATTAAGATTTGAAATCTGAAGTTGCAAACTATTTACAAAGATTGGTGAAGGAGCTCAACTTCAGGATTAAGATTTGAAATCTGAAGTTGCAGACTACTTTTAAAGATTGGTGAAGGAGCTCAACTTTAAGATTAGGATTTGCAATCTGAAGTTGCAAACTACTTTCAAAGTTTGGTGAAGGAGCTTCATCAAAGTTTATCATCTTGGTGAAGGCTTTTCAATTTTATTAGATTAATGTAATAAGGGGGGGAATGTTGAACTTATTACATTAATTAGGTTAGGAATGTTGGACTTATTACATTAATGAGGTTAGTTTCTAAATAAGCGAGAATGATTGTTGAATTAATGTAATAAGGGGGGAATGTTAGGTTTATTACATTAATTAGGTTAGTTTTTGTGTTTAGATTAGATAAATGAAATTAGTTCAATATATAGTTGCTGGGAAGTTATTCCCGTAAGTAGTTGTTGTAAGGGAAAATAAAACTATATAAACATGCCCAGACATCAATGTAATGATTCAGTATTATTCAATATTATTCATATCAATAGTCATATCATTCTAGCAATTCAGTATGATTTCAATATCATTGTTAGTTTCAATTCTATGTGTATCTGAATGATCTGAATCAATAGTTTCAGCATTTTATTTTTGCTCTTTCATTTTATTTTGTCAGTTTCACATTCTTTGGACCTGTTACATAAAAGAGGTAAACTTATAGATCAATCACCTGCCAGGCCTTCAGATGCACATCTTCTGCATAAAATCTAGGTAAAACAGCCCTGGAAACCAATTCAGTGTCCCAGATCTTGAGCCCGGCTAAGGAAATGAAAATCACCATTTGAGTCCCAGCCACCTCAAAGACCAGCGCATAGACAAACTAAATCAAAGGCGACATGGAGGCCAAAAGAACCAAGCCGTGCAACAAGCTCCCGCCCTCCATAGCCACAAGCACAAAGTAAGGGAAATAGCCCCTCGTTCTAGCAATGGTGCCATCCAAATCTACATCCACAGTTTGCCTCTCCTGCCCTTTTGAGCTACATTTGCCTATGACATTGAACCCCATTTTTGTCAAATCTTCGAGCTCTGCACCATCTTGAGCATATGTATATACATAGAACCTATAATTGAGAAGAAGAAGAAGCAAGCCCGGAGAGGATGATTCATCGAGACAACTGACAACAAGACATTAAATCCAGAGACAACCAGTCGGACTCACCATTATCATTCCCACATAAGCTTACTTTGTTAACATCAAACATTGAACTCAGCTGCACACTAACGCATATGGTAGGGTTAGAAACCAACCTAGAGACGGAGCCTTTGGACAAACGGGAGAGTTTATCTTGCAATAGCGTCATCTGATGTTTATCCATCTATCTCCGCATCGTGCCCTCAGCTGCATCAGAAACTAAATCCTGTGTGCCACAACGCCAAGGCGTTAACAGGTCCATGGCAGAATGCACCGCAGAAGCAGCTTGGTGTCCATTTCCACTACGTGAGCACTATTCTCAGGCTGAACATATTTGCCCGACACCTGAACAGGGGATTCCGACATGGACGGGACATTTCCCGGTCGAGAATCCCGTACTAAATAGCCTAATCGGTTAATTACTTATTCTTTTATTTATTCAAGATAATGCTTAAATTGTTTTATTAAAATAATGAATTGTTAAAAAAATGTTAATTATTTGATTTTTAAATTATTGAATTATTTCAAAATACTCAAAAAATAATTTTAATAATACAACTTCAAATAAAATAGCAAAAGAATAACTCTCCATATTTTTTCCTCTCTTTCTTAATATACTACTTATGTATCTTTCTTCTCACTATATTTATATCTCAACATTCCAACATTGCACAATCTCTTTTCCCCTGCCCCAACACCCCCAACTCTCTCTCTCCCTTTCTCCCCCTCCCACTTTTTCTCAATATCCCTTTATTTCGTTATCTACCTCTCTTCTTACTTCTTATCTCTATCAATTTCAGTCCATTTTCTTCGCTTCTTCTATCATTATTTATTGCCCTTTATCTCTGTACCAATTGATCTTATGTATAGTACAAATAAATAATATAAAAAATAGAACAAAGTTTCTCTAATTAACCTTCCGCCTACCCATGCGCACCAAGCTGTGATTACTAATTAAATAACAATTAAAAAACATAACTTTAAAAAAAATGTTAAAAAGGACAAGGTGCACACATACCGTAAACACGCGTGTCCATACATTCTTCATATACAAAAGTAATCTTTTACGTTTTTCCCCCGATCTAATTAAGAAAACATAAAAGAGTGAATTACCCGGACTCTGCTTCCGATGTCCAACCCTAAAGACCAGAAATTTCACGCATAGCATTCTCCCAATTCTGAATGGTACTTTCATCGTGCCGATCTAAACAGCTGTAATGTTTTTCGAATGCCCCTTTGAATTTGCCTCCCGTTCTTCTTGGGTAGCGAACATCAGAGGGCTCCACATCATAAAAAAGAGGAATAACGAGTCCTTTGGATCTGCGCATCCGATCTGCCTCTTCCAGACACCATGTTGATTCTGCATACCTCTCAGAGAATATGGGTATCAGAATATCACTCTTTTCAATGGCCGCTTTCAAGCTGCCGTCGAAGCCTTCGCCCTTCTTCAATTCTTCACTGTCCAAGAAAACCCGAAGCCCTGCTGCAGACAGAGATTCGTACAGATGGTCCACAAACTTTTTTCTTACATCTGGCCCCCGAAAGCTGAGAAACACATGATAGATGTTGCTGGCATCAAAAGTGATTTTTGTGGTGGGAGGTTCAAACTGTCTGAAACTCTCCATCACTTGTGCAGCTTAACAATATCAAGCGTCACGCAGAAGAAATATTAGAGAACATGCGGATGCGCAGTGAAAGGGCTCCAGATGCGAACGGCTTAAACAGGATTGATTCTTAGTGTAAAAGTGTTAAATAATCCGAGTTTGACTTACTTTTTCAGACTTAATTTCTTCGATGTATAATTTATTGTGAACTCTTGAGATAATTCTTTGAAAACTTCTTGCAGCTGGACAGGAAATTAGTCAAAAGCAGAAACTCCAGTCGGTATTACGCTTTGGGTGAATATGCGTGGCAAGCAATACTTTGTGGACCGCGTATTGAATCTAATTTTCCTTACATTTCCTGATCGATGTTTGACTGGGGCTGCACCCTATCTTTTCGTCTCCACAATAAAAAAACCATAGAAAATATTTAGATGAGGGAAAATGCTGCAAAGGTGTGGTGGAATGATGGGCACGGCGTTTGACTGAAGAGGAACTTACCTCGCTGCTCACTTACTTCTCTTGACTGGGTCTGCCTCCTATCGTCTCGTGATCTTTCACTTCTCTTTGATATTGACAGAAAGAGAATAAAGGTGGTGGAAACCGCGTAAAGATAATTCTGTGGGATTCCTTCTTCAGATAACAAGGACCACAGCTCCCGGCCTCTTAAAGATAATTCTGTGGGATTCCTTCTTCAGATAACAAGGACCACATCTCCCGGCCTCTGAACCGATACCTTATTTTCTGCAAGCGATGAATGGCACGGATTATATTCCCTTCAAATGTTACTTGTGTTATCATTTATTAGAGTATTTCAAAATTATTAATTGGGGCAGGTCAAGTGTGTAGTTTTCGGAACAAGTTCAATCAATGATGCTCTTCCCCTTGTCCCCTAAATTATCTCTTATAGAGACTACAAATTTTAAGAATAAATAATTAGCAATCACATGCTTTTGTACATGCAATGAGTGCATCGATAAGAGATGAGATTTAAGAAAAATGTAGAATGAACATTAAATAATGTAAATAAAAGTTTTTAAAATGAAAATATAAAAAATAAAAAGTTGAAGATTAAAACATAAATATAAAATTTACAATATTTAAGAAATTTGAATATTGCATAAGAAACGTATTCAATAATTTCAATATTTTATAATTAAATTCAATTTATCAAATATGAAAAAAAAAATCATTTAAGAAAAAAAATCCATCAAAAAATTTACTACGAAAAATTAATAAGAGAGATACAAAAATAAAAAATAAAATAAAATAGCGACATCTCTAACAAATATTCTATTGACTAAATAAATTATAGAAACTGAAAAAACAATATTTGAAGAAAAAACTAAACTAATATTAAAAAAAAAAAAATCAAAGTAATTTAAAAACTAAAATCTAAATTAATTTTAAAAATTAAAAGTTAACATTATCTAATGCGGAGATCATAAGTAATTATTTTTTAAATAAATAAAAAAATAAAAACAATGGTTATTTTAAAAATTATAATCTTATGTGAATAAATTAAATTATTAATAATTTTTATTTTAAATAACATAATATTTATTAAAATATTTTAAATGGATTAATAAATATTATTTATTTAAATTAAATTTATCAAATATGAAAAAAATAACCATTTAAAAAATCCATCAAAAATTTTATTATGAAAAATTAATAAGAGAAATACAAAAAAAGTAATATGTCTAATAAATAAATTATAGAAACTAAAAAATAATATTTAAAGAAAAATTTAAACTAATATAAAAAATAAATAAAAGTAGTTGAAAAACTAAAATCTAAATCAATTTAAAAAATCAAAAGTCAACTGAGAGCACAACATGAGCTAATTGGAGATCACAACTAATAAATTGAAAAAGAAAAACAATAGTTAAAAGTGGAGATAACAACTAATAAATATCAAAACAAAAGTTAAAAGTGGAGGGAGATAAAAACTGACTGGTAAATAATTAACAGGAATGATTTTCAAAATTTCAAGGAAACTCTTGCAAATTTTCCATCAAAAATTTAATTTATGAGAACAAAGTTTCCACAAATAGCCTATCGGCTAAATTATCTTCAATTTAGCTCTTATATAAACTACTCATCAACAACATCACCCTCTCTATCATTTAGAATTTTTTAACTCCTAGTTCAAAGACATATAAGGTAGTAACCTTATTGTACTCGAGTAAATTAGCTTTTGTGATTGAAATGTTACATGAATTTGGGAGAAATGGTTCATTTTCCAATTAGTAGATTTGTTTATAAGAGCTTACATTTAGGTGTTCTCCTTGTTTTTCTATTCCACAGTTCCTGAGATTTATTCTTAGCAAATTTAGATTAAACTAAAGAACTCTTGAATTTTGTTGAAGTCTTGTCAATTAAGACTTATTGGTTTATTTTTCTAGTTGATGTCTCCTTATTACATATTGCTTACCAACCATTTCTTTGATTCTATTCATGTATCATTACGTTTTGCCAAATTAAATGAATGTAAAAGAGATGATTTAGATAAATAACTGTACACAATATTCCCTAGGCTTCATCATTATGATTATGTCATTTATATTTTCTAGCTACTGTAGTAGATTCATGTTCCAAACTCATAGTGATCTAATATAATTATAGTTTATTAAGTTGTATCCCCATTGATATCTTTCATTAAAACAAGGATGCAATGCATCTAGTTCCTGCCAATAGTAGTTTAGTAGTTTTGATTTTTGTTGAGTTCAATAGAAAGAAATAAGATTAATGTAAAGTGTTGTTTAACAATTAAAATAATTGTTAGAGATTTTTTTCGAAACAATTTTTTTTTATAGAAATTCTCTAAAATAATTTGCTACATTTTGTGTACAAAAAATTGCAAGCCCTATTGTAGCACAAAAAAAACCAATTAAATTGTCAATAAATATATTTTTATAAATTATTCGAAATATAATATATATTAAAACTTTATAGTTGCAAAAATAATTGAATAATAAATTGTTCTGATTGGACAAACATATGAAAAAGTTGCACTCCCTACTATAGCATATAAGAACCAATCAAAGTGTCAATAAATATATTGTGTTGAATTATTTTCAATGCAATAAATATGAGAACTTTATAGCTCAAAAAGTATTTGAATAATACATTGTTCTAATTGAACAAAGAAATTAAAAAGTTGAAGTGCATTGAATGTTATAGTTTCTTGCCTATGATAGGGACTAATAAGTTAAATGGGCCTCTAAGATTAAGTCCATTTAAAATATTTAACACAAGAGAGCCCCCTTGTTTCAAGATTACGTAAACTCCCAAATTTTGGCACTTGATAACTTAAGTTTGTTATAATAAAAATAGGTCTAATGCACAATAAATGAGAAAATATTAACTTTTACAAAAATTAGTGCTCAATTTCTAGATACTTCTCAAAATTTAGTACAAAATCAAATTGTCATAAAATTGGCCTATTTAAAATAGAACTAGAGTAACAAGAGAAAAAATATGCGAAGATGAGTGGACCTGACCTTCTAGCTACTCGTTTAAATTAGGATAGATTGAGATTTTTAAAAACAATTCACATAATTAACTATTAAATATGGCATAGGGTAGATAACTCGGAGGTTACCTCTAGCTAATTCTTCAACCTTTTTGTTTCTTGGGATCAACCCCTTGTTTCTTTTGGTTGCTATCTAATACTTCGAAAACAACAATTCACATCTCAAATTTTGACTTCTACTTTATTAATTTAAAAATAATAATAATAACTTCCCCTGTTTTACAAGTTTTTAACATCATTGTCAAATTTAACTTTAGTGGTTTTAATGTTGCAAACGCAAAATAGTTAATAAAATAAAGATAAATGTAATAAAAATCCAAGATTTAGTTAAAATACTATTAGAAAGAGAAATGGTTGTGGGAGCGTCATAATGCACCTATTCCATGACAATGTATTTATAGGTGTAAGTGATTAAGTACACTATGAGATGTGTGGATCTTAATAGTCCCATAAACATTACAAGAAGGAGGTCATATGGGAGTAGCGATGAGTTGAAGGCACATTGAGATTGTTGCCAAGAGATTAAGGATTAACAAGGTCTTAATTTTTTTGAAGATGTGGATCATCCATATAGGTTTGATCTAGTCTATGTAGATGTGGATGACTAATTAAAATTTAACTCATAAATTTTTGGAGACTCAACTTGTAGTATTCAATGTGAAGTGCCACATGCAAGTGAAGATAGGAAAAGAAGGTGGGTATTATTTCTCATGAAAAATAAAACTTACCACCTATCCTCATGTATCTTATTAAGTTAAACTTCTACTTAAATTATATTAGCTAGATTATTTCCATAAAAAATGAATCACCCAAAACAGATAAATTGAAATATCTCCCTACTTTAGTGGAGCTCAATAACTGGTCAAAATTTTAAAATAATGTTTGGAAAAAGGGATATTGGAAATAAGAAGAAAATGCTTATTAATAAATAATAGATGGCTCCACAACTTACTTTCTATTTTTTTTGTTTGTACTATTGGAAATATAAGGTAGACAAGGTTACTGAGATGAAAGGGGTGAATCAGTAACTAATAAAGTATTAAAATTAATTCACCAATTAAACCATCACCATATAATCTAATCTAGTAGCATGCATGATAGAATGAAAGAAACAAAATATTCATAATACTTTGACACTGTTGACATTAAGGTCAAAGTTTGTTTATTAGTGTCTTACACTTAGTCAATTAGCTAAGCTACTACCGAGCTTATATTTTAGTTTACAGTGCCAGCCAAGTAATTCAGTTACTACCGAGTTCTACAGTTGCTACCAAATTCTAAAATTCTAGTACAATTTAGACCTAGCAGTATCAACCAAGTTGATCAGTGACAGTGCAAACTGAGCTTCATAGTGTTAACTGAGTTGCATAGTGTCAACCATGGTCTCCACTGTCTATCGAGATTCAAGTATTAGTGATGTGAATCTAGTGTTGACTGAGCCAAGAAGTGTCAACCAAATGATTCCATTTATACTGTAGTTATAGTGTTAGTTTTGACCAAGCCATGGAGTATGAATCAAGTGATTCAATTTATATGTTGGGCATAACAGTATTCACTGAGTCATATAGTATTGACTAAGTTCAAAGCTACTTGGAAGTGATTAGTATGAGCCAAGATTCGATGTCTACTAAGAGCATGACGATGCTGAGTATTAAAAATAGTTATTGAGTATTAGAACATGACTAGGTTTTTCTTCAGAACCCAAGTTGTAGCAATTGGGCCGACTTTGTGAATTATGGTGAAAAGGGTGATGAGTTTCGTTTTGGATTGGTATATATGTAATGAAATGTATCATATCCAAATGAGAGAATGTATCAAATGATTTTATTTTTAAAGGAGAAGAAGTGTGAATTAAGATGGCTACAAGTAGTATAAGGAGCATCAAAGATGTGTCGATCATAGTAAGGTGATCATTACTATTCAAAGGATTCTCAACCAACAAATCAAGTTGCAGATCAAAGATCAACCACTAGTTCATCCTAACATATCTATCAATTAAATCCTTTAATAGGGTAGATTTAATAGTCTTTGAAAAATCTCTTAACTGAGTGCATATTCATTGTGTGCTTTTTAAATCTTTCATAAGGTGGACCTAGCAGTCCTTATTGCTCCTAATAGACTAGATCATCATAAGTGGTCAATTATAAGCCTTAACTAGGAAACTTTATATTGCAATACTAAAGCTTATGGGTATCATCCCCACCCCATTTTTACTTCCTATTTGGAAGGTTTTTGGGTCACCATATCTTGTGTCAAAGTATTATGAATGTTTTACTGCTTTCATTCTTTCATGCATGTAATTAGATCATAATATTAAATGAAGGATTAATTGGTGAGATAAGATAAAGATTTTATTCTATACTAATTCACCTCTCCCCTCTTAGTTTAGCCTATCTATCTAATATTTACAACAATTGGTATCAGAGCATTGTGGTTCTCAAAGAAGAAGTTTAACAGCTTGAGAAAAGATCAGAGGCAATGACAGTACATAGACTAAACAAGGCTATTGATAATAAAAAGTTGGATTTGGAATTGGCTAATGGGAAACTAAAGAAAACAAAGGAGAAACTCTCTCAATCATTGAATAGGAGAAAAGAACTTGCAATACACATGAGTGACAATCTCTACACTGAAAAAAGAATTGAAGATATCTATCCTAAAAGGAACTCAGATAAAGTTGATGAAGTAATCAAAGAACTATTGGAAAAGAACTCAAGTCTTCAAGAAGAAGTCAAAAAGCTAAAAAGAGAACAAGAAATCCAGTCAGTAAGATTATGTGAAGCCATGAAAGAAAATAACAAAGCCAAAGAAGAGATAGAAGGAAAGAACAATTAAATTTAGTCCCGATCCCTTCAGCAAACAGACTTCATTGATCAACTTACCAATGCAAATGAAGAACTCATGAATCTAAGATCAGAGAATGAAAGGCTACAAAATGATCTGAACACTTAAAAGTGAACTAATGAAAGAATGTTGAAATAAAAGAAAGCATGAATCAATTGAATGATAAAAATTAGTACAAATAAAAGGGTAAAGCATGAATAGGATACATAGAAGAAGGTGAATCATCCAAGAAAGGATCTCAAAAGAATCAAAGGCTTACTTGAAATTACTGTGGTAAGTCAGGTCACACATCAAACAAATGTTGGAGCAATGGTAAAGAAAAATTCAATGGAAAGTGATATAATTGCAACAAGCATGGTCATAGAGAAAATGAATGTAAGGAGAAACCTAACTATGAAGGTAAATGTCACAATTGCAAGAAACAAGGGCACAAATATTTTGAATGCAAAATCAAGGTATTGAATCTAGCAAAGTAGATTGTAAAAGCAATATTTGGATGAGACTACAAAAAATGGTATAGATGCCACTACTATGGATAATTTGGACACATCAGAGCAACCCATGTAAAACATCATATGAGGAAAAGAGACACCACTAGAATATGTTTCATTTGTACAGAACTTGGACATCCTGCCAAGAATTGTATGAACACTGGTAAAATTGAAGATGAAAAGAAATCCAAAGCTGACAACATCAAAAAGCAAATGAAGCAACAATAGATTCCAAAATCTTCTAAGAATGCAAGTCTGAGTCATGAAGTAGATGTCACTCAAGAATTGGGTGACTCGAGCATCTCTGTTGGAAATGATTGAAATGATCATAAGAAAAGTTGTTGGAATGATATATGGAAATGGTAAAGAATGTTCTCAATCATTGTTTTGTCATTGATGTCAAACTTGCTACTTGAAAGAATGACAATTTCTTTAGTGATCCAAATACTATCAATTAGTTGATTGTCAAGGAGGAGGCAATCAATAAGATGTAACTAGAACACCTAGAGAAAGGTTGAAGTTATGATGTTGTAATGAAGTGCAAGGATCAGCTAAGCCATTGATGAAAAAGTGTGTTGATGACATACTATAAGATACAGAGAATTGGCACACTGAAACATATCAAAGATGTAAGGTTTTAGCTAAGACATTTGTAAAGCTCAACTAAGTTCATTAGAGAGAAGGAGTCGAGAAAACTAGTATGTGCCGAGAAAATTCCTAGTAAGTGTCGAGCAAGTTCAAGTGCCGAGTAAACTTCAAGTGCCGAGCAAGTTCAAGTGACAAGTGATATCGAGTGCTGAGTAGAGATAGGTGCTAAGTAACACAGAGATGTCAAGCACCAGTAAAACCAATAGTGTCGAGTAACATAGAGATGCCAAGCACCAGTAAAACCAATAGTGCCGAGTAACACAGAGATGCCGAACACCAGTAAATCAATAATGCCAAGTTGCTACATTATTTTGAAAATCGAAGATTCACCAGATCTAAGCTGACAAGCTTGTTATCTAGAAGTTTGTGAATTAAAATGGAAGATAAGAATGATGAGCTGGTGGCACAGAACATCATGTAAAACATTTTTGAGAATACAACTAATGAAGTTTGAAGATAAGAACAAGATATGAGGTAGATACATTGTATCCTACCTAATCCATTCGAAACCCTAAAATTGGAAAGGGAGAAATGAGCGGCAAAGGTAAATAAGATTTCTATTTAAGGAGTCAAGCATGAAAGCATGAAATGCTAAAGGAGGTGCTAAGGAGATAAGAGAGCATAGAGACTCTGTTTCGGTAAGAAGACCCATGACATGGATGCATTGGTACAATGAGTTAGAAGACTCAAGGAAACGAAGCTTGAGAAGAAGTCAAGGAGTCAAAGCTGAAGTGTTTGAAGCCAAGCATTAGGATTGAATTGAAAGTGTGATGTGAAATCTGCAAAGTATGTTGTAAGTTATATCAGATCAAAAGATCATTATCGTTACTTTCTAGCAATTGTAACAGTAAAGTTTAAATCCTATGGACTTAGGTTGGTTTAATAGCCATGAGATAAATCCTTTAATAGGGTGACATTCCAAGTGAATGTTCTAAAGTCCTTTAACCAGGCCCATTAGTAACAGTTTGGTGAAATCGTCTAACAAGGTCACATTTAACAGTGTGTTGTAAGCCTTTAACAGGGCAGGCTTTTAACAGGGCATCACTTCAAAAGAGTGAGAATCAAGTAGCATGTTACTGGTGGTTTTTCCCAAATTGGTTTTTCATGTAAATCATTGTGTCATGTGTTGATCTTGCATGTTTTATCTTTGCATGTTGATTTACTGTCACTTGCTAATATGGTTGATTTAAAAGTTTGGATGGATGAAAAGTGTATGGATTCATAAAAAGTAGTGAAAAAGTATTAATAGGACATGTGGACCTTGAATAACTGATTCACCCCCCCCCCTCTGTTATTCTAAAGACTTTTAACAATTGGTATCAGAGCCTAGTTGCTGACTCAGTTTAAAGGAACTATGAGCAGAAAAGATCAAAATGCCTAAGAGAGAAGTTCCCAAGCTCAATAAAGACAACTTTGTTGCATGAAAAAGCTTGATGAAGCTACATCTTGGATCCATAGGAGATTATGCCCAAAATTTAATTGTCACTGAACATGTAGATCCAACAGGTGCTCCTACTGCAGAAGATATGAGAAAAAAGCAAGAACACAATCAGACAATGCTGGAAATTGCCTCTGCACTTAGTTATGTTGAATTTGATGATACCAAAGGATGTGATACTGCATTCAAAATGTGGAAAGCCCTCTCAGACATCTATGGAGGAGATCAGAATGTACAAAGAGCAAAAAGAGAAAGTCTCAGAGGAAAGTTTGATGACATGAAAATGGAGGAAAATGAGAATGTTGCTCAGTATGGTGCAAGAATAAAAGAAGTGGTAAGTGCAATAAGATGCTTGAATGGTAAATTGGATGAAGATACTGTTAATAGTAAGTTCTTAAGAACCTTGCTTCCTATCTATGCTATTAGAGTATCAGCAATACAAGAGCTAAGATGTATACTAGGAAAAAATCTAAGTTTTGAAATAATAATATGTAGACTCACTGCATTTGAGTTATCTAATTTTGACAACTACAGACCAGAGAATGTTGAATATGCCTTTAAGGCCAAGTTATCACTGAAAGATGCTAAAAAGGTCAAATCAAAGAAAAGAAGAAAAATGAAGTATGTATCCAGTGACAGTAGCACTGATGAGGAAGATGTAGAACAATTGGAAGCATTGCTTGCTAGAAGATGTCACAGAGGTAAAGGAAAATTCAAAGGTAAGATGCCTATCATTTTTTTTAATTGCAATTAAGTAGGTCATATTGCTGGAAGGTGTCCACAGAAAAAGGATTACAAGGAAGGCAACAAAAAAAAATTCTGAAGAGATGGTGACAAGAGATATTACAAAGAAAAAGGTAAGAAGTGTTACATTGTTGGAAAAAATTCTTATGATAATGATGATGAAGTTTTTTATGTAGCCATGAAGGATCAATCTGATGAAGAAGAGCCCACAGCATTGGTAACATATATGAACAAGAATGACAGGTGGATCATAAACAGTGGATGCTCACATCACATGATAGGAGACAAATGTAAGTTTGTTAACTTTACTCAGTATGATGAAAATAGTGTTAGATTTGGTAATGATGCTCCATGTCAAATCAAAGGAAAAGTTTCCATTAAGCTCACAAAAAAAATTTCGTGTGATAATGCATACTATGTTGAAGGATTAAACTACAATTGGCTGAGTGTCTCACAGTTAGGCAATATAGGATGAAAAGTGGAATTTGGAAACAAAACTGCAAAAATCTATGATACTGATAGTAACCTGATAGGAAAAGGAGATCAAACAAGGAGTAATCTGTTTTACCTTGATATGGATGATGTTTCTTATTTTATTGCAAAATTTGATGATGAATGGTTGTGGCATAGAAGATTATGTCATGTCAACTTTGACAATCTGGTCAACATCAGTAAAATGAAGAAAGTCAGAGGTTTACCAAAATTGAAAAAACCTGATAATATCATGTGCAAACAATGTCAGCTAGGAAAGATGACTAAGTCAAGTTTCAAAAGCAAAAACTATACATCTAAAGAAGTACTTGAATTAGTTCATACTGACT
This sequence comes from Cupressus sempervirens, assembly GCA_028749045.1. Lineage (NCBI taxonomy): Eukaryota > Viridiplantae > Streptophyta > Pinopsida > Cupressales > Cupressaceae > Cupressus > Cupressus sempervirens. The sequence goes on from CM053793.1 coordinate 629,925,593, forward strand.
TATGTGGTCCAATGGAAGTACAAAGCTATAGAGGAGATAAATACATAATGTTGTTTGTTGATGACTATTCCAGGATGATGACTGTTATGTTTTTAAAACAAAAATCTGATGCTTTTCAAATGTTTAAGTGGTATGTGGCTAGAGTTGAAAAGGAAACAAAAAAAAGCTTGAAATTCCTAAGATCAGACAGAGGTGGTGAATTCACATCAAATGAATTCAAGATATTCTGTAATGATAAAGGAATCAAAAGACAAACGTCAGCTGCTAGAACTCCCCCACACAATGGAATTGCTGAAAGAAGAAATAGATCTGTGATTGACTGTGCTAGAACACTAATGATGGAAAAGACTATTGCTCTAAAATACTGGAGAGAACCTATAAGTGTAGCTATACATAAACTGAACCGAGTACAAGTCAAGAAAGGTACAAATACTACACCTTTTGAATTATGGTATGGCCACTCACCCAATGTAAAACATTTCAAAGTGTTTGGTTGTAAATGTTTTATCCTTAAAGATGCTAGAAATGGAAAATTTGATGCAAAAAACAATGAAGGCATATTCTTTGGTTATTCCACTAGAAGTAAGGCATACAAGTGTTTGAATATTAACACTAATAAAATTGTGGAAAGTGAAAATGTAAATTTTGATGAGCACACAGAAGTCCAAGCTGAAGTACCAAAGAAAATGGAAGAGTACAAAACCTTTTTGTATTCTTATGAAGGAATGACTGTTGATGAGGATGATGTCAATCAAATTGAAAATCAACAACAATAATTAGTTTCAGCTGAGTCACAACCAGTGAATGCCGAGTTGCAGAATGAAGAAAATGCACAATCTGATTCTGAAGACAGTACCATGATGAAGAACAACCTGACAATGAAGTGCATAGTAATCCTAAATCTGAAAGATCAAACATGGAAACAAGGACAGAGCCAAGATTATCCAAATATGTAAAAAGAGATCACCTTGCTGAATAGATAATTGGTGACAAAGATGCAAGACTAATGACAGGGAACAAACTAAGACATGAATCATGTCTGATCAACAAATCTGAACCCAAGATAGAATATGGTGCATTACAAGATGATAATTGGTGTAAAGCAATGGAAGAAGAAATTGATCAAATAAAGAAAAACAAAACCTGGGGTTTGGTTCCCAGACCAACTGACAAGAATGTGATTGGCACCAAGTGGGTATTCAAAAACAAGCTAGATGAGAATGGTGAGATTACCAGAAACAAAGCTAGACTAGTATGCAAGGGCTATGCTCAAGAAGAAGGAATAGACTATGGGGAAAAATTTGCCCCTATTGCTAGAATGGAAGGAGTAAGAACTTTACTTGCATATGCTGCATATAAATATTTTAAAGTCTATCAGATGGATGTAAAATCTACTTTCTTAAATGGTATACTAGAAGAAGAAGTCTACATTGAACAACCAGAAGGATTTGTTGATGAAAACAACAGGGATATGGTGTGTAAGCTACATAAAGCACTCTATAGTTTGAAACAAGCACCTAGAGCATGGTATGAGAGACTTCACAAGTATCTAACTATACAAATTGGATTTGAAAGAACTGATGATAATAGCAACATGTACAACAAAGAAGAAGAAGGTAAACACATAATTGTATCTAAAATCTTTGTGGATGACATAGTGTTTGGTGGAAAGGAAGTGCTTTGCAAAGGCTTTGCTAACAAAATGAAACATGAATTTGAGATGTCTATGTTTGGAAAAATCACATTCTTTGTTGGATTGCAAGTACATCAACTCAAACATGGTATATTTGTGACACAATCAAAATACATCAAAGAGATTCTTAAAACATTCGGATTAGAGGAGTCCAAACTGGTCAGCACACCAATGGCAACAGGAAATAAGCTATCCAAAAATGGTGAATCAACTGAAGTTAATCAAACAATGTACAGATCCATGATTGGAAAACTACAATATGTTGTACATAGTAGACCAGACATAGCATTAGCAGTTGGAATAGTGGCCAGAATCTCTGCTAATCCTAAAGAAAATCATCTCATAGTAGTAAAAAGGATAATGAGATATCTTAAAGGAACTGATAACTTTGGTCTATACTACAAAAAGAATGGAAAATTTGAGCTCAATGCATATACAGATGCAGATTGGGGAGGCAAAATTTATGATAGAAAAAGCACAAGTGGAGGTGCATTATTTCTAGGCAAAAGGCTAGTTACCTGGACTAGCAAGAAACAAACATGCACATCTCAGTCCATTGCAGAGTCAGAGTATGTGGCAGTAGCAGTCAATTGCACAAACATTGTGTGGCTCACACATCTATTAGAAGGAATGAAAGAAGAGGTAACAAAACCTATGATATTGTATTGTGATAACACAAGTGCTATAAACATATCTAAAAATCCAGTAATGCATGTAAAAACCAAGCACATCGCAATCAATGTTAGAGAACTGGTAGAAGACAAACAAGTAAAGTTGGAATACATTCACACAACGGAACAAACTGCAGATATCTTCACCAAACCATTGCCAAAGGATGCTTATGAATATCTTAGAGGCAAGTTGGGGGTAATACCCCTAACTCAAGCAGTTTAAAGCAACAAGGAAATTGCCCTGCATCACCAGCAATGAATCATTGAAATATCAGAAGAGTGATGCAGAGGATGATAGCAGGAGCAGAAACTCCAAATTAGTCACAAGCATGGTGATAGAGGGAGAAAAAAACAAGAAGCCAAAGCTCATATTTTGCATAATAAAGATGCTACATCTTTGACATTTATGTCAAAGAGGGAGAAATGTGTAGAAACCTTATCAATATATATGAAAGAGGGAGATATATGAGATCAGTAGTAAAAGATGCAGCAGCAAAGAAATATAGCAGACAACGTATACAATCTTGGTGGTACTAAGTTGATCAATTGATCATTTTGGTTTGCCATCAGTGCCAAAGAGTGAGATTCTTGGAAATGATTGAAATGATCATAAGAAAATTTGTTGGAATGATATATGGAAATGGTAAAAAATGTTCTCAATCATTCTTTTTTCATTGATGTCAAAATTGCTACTTGCAGGAATGACAATTTCTTTAGTGATCCATATACTATCAATTAGTTGATTGTCAAGGAGGAGGCAATCAATAAGATGTAACTAGAACACCTAGAGAAAGGTTGAAGTTATGACGTTGTAATGAAGTACAAGGATCAGCTAAGACATTGATGAAAAAGTGTGTTGATGACATACTATAAGACATAGAGAATTGGCACACTGTAACATATCAAAGATGTAAGGTTTTAGCTAAGACATTTGTAAAGCTCAACTAAGTTCATTAGAGAGAAGGAGCCAAGCAAGCTAGTATGTGCCGAGAAAATTCTTAGTAAGTGCCGAGTAAACTTCAAGTGCCGAGCAAGTTCAAGTGTTGAGTAAACTTCAAGTGTTGAGCAAGTTCAAGTGTCGAGTGATATCGAGTGCCGAGTAGAGATAGGTGCCGAGTAACAAAGAGATGCCGAGCACTAGTAAAACCAATAGTGTCGAGTAACACAGAGATGCCAAGCACCAGTAAAACCAATAGTGCTGAGTAACATAGAGATGCCAAAAACCAGTAAATCAATAATGCTGAGTTGCTGCATTATTTTGAAAATCGAAGATTTTCCAGATCTAAGCCGACAAGGTTGTTATCTAGAAGTTTGTGAATTAAAATGGAAGATAAGAATGATGAGCTGGTGGCATAGAACATCATGTAAAATGGTTTTAAGAATACAACTGATGAAGTTTGAAGATAAGAACAAGATATGAGATAGATACATTGTATCCTACCTAATCCATTCGAAACCCTAAAATTGGAAAGGGAGAAATGAGCGGCAAAGGCAAATCAGATTTCTATTTAAGGAGTCAAGCATGAAAGCATGAAATGCTGAAGGAGGTGCTAAGGAGATAAGAGAGCATAGAGAATCTGTTTTAGTAAGAAGACCCCTAATATGGATGCATTGGTACAATGAGTTAGAAGACTCAAGGAGACGAAGCTTGAGAAGAAGTCAAGCAATCAGAGCTGAAGTGTCTGAAGCCAAGCATTAGGATTGAATTGAAAGTGTGATCTAAAATTTGCAAAGTATGTTGTAAGTTATATCAGATCAAAAGATCATTAATGTTACTTTCTAGCAATTTTAACAGTGAAGTTTAAATCCTATGGACTTAGGTTGGTTTAATAGCCATGAGATAAATCCTTTAACAGGGTGACATTCCAAGTGAATGTTCTAATGTCCTTTAACCAGGCCCATTCCTAATAGTTTGGTGAAACCCTCCAACAAGGTCACATTTAACAGTGTGTTGTAAGCCTTTAACAGGGTAGGCTTTTAACAGGGCATCACTGCAGAAGAGTGAGAATCAAGTAGCATGTTACTGGTGGTTTTTCCCAAATTGGGTTTACATGTAAATCATTGTGTCATGTGTTGATCTTCCATGTTTTATTTTTGCATGTTGATTTCCTATAACTTGCTAATATGGTTGATTTAAAAGTTTGGATGGATGAAAAGTCTATGGATTCATAAAAAAAAGTGAAAAATTATTAAGAGGGCATTTGGACCTTGAATAACTAATTCAGCCCCCCCTCAGAGTTATTCTAAATAATTCTAACACATCTCAACATGAATTCCCATAGGAATAACTGGAACTAGGACCCTAGAGTAGAAATCTCACATTAGTTTTAGTCAGCATGAAGTAAAGATTCATATCAACATTCAAGATGCAAAAGGATCACTGAGTGGTTATGAAAAATCAACACCTTACCGAGTTTGGTTGGATTGCAAGACCTTACTGAGCAAGTTTGGGACACACTAAAGCATTGTGTGGACACTGAGTTGCTGAAGACTCTATCGAGTAATATTGAGTCTGTCGAGCTTTGAATGACTATACTAAGCATAAAGGTTGAAACCAAATGGAATACAGTCTGTCATCGAATGGAGTGATCATATCAATCATTTATTGTGATTGAAAAGTGAAATTTGTTTGAAGGAAGGAAATTGAATTCAATTCTCACCGTGAATTTTTGAGAGTTGTGTATGAAGAGCGATCTATGTGCTTCCGAGCGACCTGTGTTTGAAGATTTTTTGTGTTTTTACAAAACCCTACTGAGCATGGAATCTTCTAGTAGTAAAGTGAAGAAGTGGTCTGATATGTTGGTCCAAGGAGTTGATTACAAAACACTAGATTTCAAAGTCAGTCTAGGAATTAAAGAGACACTTGTCCCAACTAAAGCACAATCCTAAATTCCTCCTAAGGCATTAGTCATAAATGGCATTCATTCACATTTTCATTGTTCGATACAAGAACTAGGAACCCTAGAGATGGATGAGACTCTTAAAATGTTATGTGTTGATGGTGTGTTGAAACTCAAGCATCAATATTTAGAACCAAGGGTTTAACACACATTCCACATTTGCCCCAAGATTTTCAAATTAAATAGATAAGGTTTATCCTGATTCATGTGCATAATGGGAAATTGTGGTTGGAACAATTGATTCAAATCACCAATAAAATGATTCTTAGAATCACACGATTTTTGATGTTAAGAAAGGCTAAGACTACCGCAACCCTAAGTTGGATAGAACTATAGAATAAAACTCATGCCAAGTGGAATGGAATAGGAATAAAGATCAGTAGCATAACTAACATGGAATTGAAATTTGGGATCCATATCATAGCACACAAGATCTACAGTTCTAGTTGACTTAATAGTGTGTTGTGTGAGGCAATTGATTTAGTATACAAAGTTGTGAAGAATAACATGGCATTTGACCTTGCCAAGTTGATGTTGAATCAGTTTGAAACAAAAACATGGAAAGAATCAGAAGTTCAAAGAATAATATGTGTACTAGTTTGGTTCACTTTTAACCTATTTATTCTTTTATGTGCAAAAGTTCTTTCCTTCAAAAGGCTCAATTGTATGGAGAAAGGATGTACCCGTACTTTATGAAATTAATGAATATATAACAGAAATGGGAGAAAACTTTGTTAGTATCATGGACAATTTCTTTGATTCATTTAACGAAAAGATGAATATCAAATTCAGAATACCTAAGAAACTTGTACAAGACTACAAGGATCACATATGTTTCATGGTTTACTATGACAAAGTATACATTCAAGAAGTGAGACCTAGAGTAGTGTGGGTTAAGCCGCTAAGCTATGAGATAAACATAGATGACACTAAGGATGTTATTGAGACACTATTGAATGAACCTATGGACCCCAAGGCAAAGTATTTTGGTACTTATGAAGAGGCCAAAGCAAGAATTGAACTTGAAATAAAGTTTCCTCAAGCAGTCAATAAAGGAAGAAATAGGATAGGAAAAATGAACTAGACAAATCCTACTCTCCTATTGATAGAAGGTGAAGGAGAAGATGTGGAAGAAGAAAATGCAAAGGAAGAAGCTGGTGAGGAAATGAAATCTAAGGAAGAAGTACCAATAAAGAAGAAAGGGAAGGTTATCATAGCCAAACTTGCCAAATCTTCCCCAGTTATGTTTACTAGAAGGACATCCAAGTCCCAAAAGAAGCTAAAGTTAGGTGACTTGAAGAAGCTGAGAAAATCATTTTCAAAAGGGCTCCATCTACTTTGGAGGAAAAGTTAAAAGAATTGATGTAGGGGCTAGAATGAAAATTTTTAAATCACTTAGATATGAGACCAAGAATGCAAATGAGAAGAAGCATATTGAAGATGTAATTATGTCAAAATTGGGTAAGTGGAAATACTCACCAGATCAGCTTGTTCAACAAATTCCAAATGAGCTTATGGAGGTAATCAAACTGAGATGCGAAAATGCTAAGAAAACTAAAAAAGACATATATGAGTAGACTCTAAGGCAACTCATGCCGAAACTAAGTGAGAAAGAGATGAAAGACTCTTTGAAGGTAAATGAAGAAAAGCTCACTCTAAAGTTTAACACATGTCTTGTATTAATGAAAGACATAGAATCTATAGTAAAAAATCTACTACTACCACATGGAAGAACATCTACAAGCTACATCAACCATGTGACTTTATAGTCAATGTGGATGAAAAGGATGATGATAAAGAAGAAGAGAATGTGGAAGCAAATGGCAATGAAGAAGATGATGGAGAACAAGAAGCTAACGAAGAGAATCTTCCAGAGATTTAGAGTATTGAGGAAATTAACCTCAAAAAGATTACAGTAGTAGTAATGGCCTCATTTCCTCACTGTCGGAGAAAAGCTTCAATGCCATCAAGCTCAAAGAAAGCTTCTGCCAAGTTGGTTGTTGTAACTAGTACAATTCCATACACCCAACCAATATTTGCACATGTTTAGTTGACTACTGCATTAACTAAAGTAACCAACACTTCATCTACCGAGTTGCATCCATCTTCATTAGATTTGACAATGCAACAAGGTATTTCTTGATGTAGGAGCATCTTGGGTTGCCTTGTTATCCTACTCATCTTTGTTCATTCTACATGTTGGAGTCGAGTGCTAGTGGTTTCCAATCTTTTGTTGCTATTGTAATGTTTAGTGGATGTCAAGTTATTGTAGCTCTAGTGGATGCCGAGTTACTATAGCTCTAATGGATGTCAATTTACTATAGCTCTAGTGGATGTTGAGTTATTGTAGCTCTAGTGGATATCGAGTTATTATAGCTCTAGTGGATGCTAAGTTACTGTAACTCTAGTGGATGTTGAGTTACTATAGCAATATAGTGTTGACCGAGTGTTCCTTCATGTGCCGAGTGAATCTGTTGGTGCTGAGTGTAAATGTTAGTGTCAAGTGTTCATGTTGATGCCGAGTGCCAGTATTTCTCTTGGTCCTTCTTTGACCAAGTTGTCTGTGTCTAGTTCCAGTTTGGGCCAACCTTGCACATATTTAATTTTGATATTGGTAGTTAATATTTGATGTAATTTGACTTGTAGTTGTGCATGCATTTCATGTAAGGTTTAATTTTGTGATAGACCAACTTGTGGCTACACAAGTATTTAAGGAGGTCTAGGATTGAGTTTTAAGGTAGAATTTAGAGGATGTAAAAGCTGGAAGCATATATGTCTGGAAATCCAAATTTGATGTTGGATCATGGATTTGAATTTATTTTGTATCTGGCCATAACCTTGAAGGCCTTATAGTTGGGCATGTATGCTAATTATTTGATGAATCAATAAGTGTTTTTTCTTCTTCCTCCTTTGATTTTTGTTCTTTGTATTGTGTTTCCACTGTATTAACTCTTGCAAGGTGGATTGGGTAGCTAGGTGTGCCTTAAGTCCCTAGTTCTTCATTCCTCCCTATGTTAGGTGGTATCAAAGCCTGAGGTTTATCCTTTTGGTGATTGGATCATGTAGAACCCAAAGTGGATTGGGTTCTAGGGTTACAAATTTGCAAATTTGACCTGTAACTTACAGAGGGTTATGATCTTGTAGGAACCTAATCTATAGAGATGGTTCGAGGTAGAGGAAATGTTGATAATGCAAGATTATATACATTGAGATAAGTTACAACCAGATTAGATGTTGTAGAGAAGACCAAGATGAAGCAAGATTGTTGAGAGTGTTATCTTGGGTAAATTCAAAGCATGTTGTGTTGGATTGGATCTCTAATATAGAGAAGTTATTTGAGTATGAAAATAGTCCTGATAATAGGAAGCTAAAGATTGTAGTTACTAGGTTGAAAGGACATGCCTCACTATGGTTGGAGCATTTACAAACTGATAGAAAAATGAGAGTAAAGGAGAAAATCAAAACTTGGGTGAAGATGTTGAATAAAGTGAAAAAAAAATTCCTTCTTGTTGATTACCAAGTTAGCTTGTTGAGAAAGATGCAAAATTTGAGGCAAAGAGACATGAGTGTGAAGGACTATACTAAGGAATTCTATAGGTTGGACATCAGATGTAGACATGTGGATGATGATGTTGATAAAATTACAAGATACATAAATGGATTGAGATCTAGAATTCAAGATGAAATATGTTTTGTGAAGTTGGAAAGTGTGGAAGAAGCATACTAATATGCCTTGAAGGTTGAGGAGATCTTGAAAAAGAAGCATGAACAAAGAAAAAGAGGTAGAGGTGGTAGATTCTAGAGAGGCAAGGGTAGATCCTATAATGAAAGTGGCATATCTGACAATTCTATGCAAGATATGGGATAATCTAAATGAAAAAGTGATGAAAGAAACAAGACTAAATGGAAAGGTGGTAGTTCTTATTGAGGAGGTACTAGTTCTTACTGAGGAAGAGGTAATTCTTATTCTAGAGGTGGTTTTCATGGTAAATGTTTCAAATGTGATAAAGCAAGACATAGATCTTTTCAATGCAGATCCTCTAAAAGTGGGCAAGGTAATAGAAATGTTGTGATTCGAGGAGATGATAAGGGTTCGCCAACTGGACATGAGGCTGGTGAAAAGTTGATGGTGAGAAGAACCTTATGTAACAAGGGAAGTGATGAAGAACTGATCCTTAGGAGAAGTATTTTCAAGACAAGATGTAAGATGGCTGGGAAATGTTGCAAAGTGATAATTGATAGTGGATGTTCTACAAATTTGGCATCAGAAGAGATGGTTACAAAGTTGCAATTAAAAAGGCTAAAGCATCTTAAACCCTATTATGTTTCATGGATCAAAGATGAGCATAAGATATTGGTAAGTGAGAAATGCCTTGTAAAGTTCAAGATTGGACATTACTTTGATGAAGTTTTGTGTGATATTATGCCTATGGATTTATGCCATATTATGTTGGGTAGACCTTGGAAATATGATAGATCTATGCTATACATGATGGAAAATTGAATCAATATACTCTTTGGGTGAATGAGAAGAGACAAATATTATTACCTTTCATTGAAAGTCCAAATGAGGTTAATTGCACTACTATAAAAATTTGCATGGTTAATGGAAAATAGTTTGAAAAGGAAACAAAAAGGAATCATGTTTTTTTTTCTATAATTCCAAGGAGACAGAGTTGTGTCAATAATGACTAAGTGCCAAAAAATAGTGTTAACCAAGTGATAGCTTGTAGTACTGACCAAGTATTAGAAGAAATTGTAGAATTGTTGAATGAGTATACAAAGATTGTTACAAAGGATATACTTGATGGTTTACCTCCAATGAGAAGTATAAGTCATTGTATGGATCTGATTCCTAGAGCTAGTTTGTTGAATAAAGCACCATATAGATTGACACCTAAAGAGAATGAAGAACTTAATAGAGAAGTGCATGAGTTGTTGCAGAAAGATTTGATTAGAGAAAGCTTGAGTCCATGTGTTGTACCTATTGTATTAGCACCTAAAAATAATGGAGAATGGAGAATGTGTACTAATTCTAGAGCTATTAACAAGATCAAAGTGAAATATAGGTTTCCTATGCCAAGGATGGATGACATAATGGATTGTTTGAGTGGAGCAAAGTATTTTAAAAAGATTGATTTGAAGAGTGGCTATCATCAGATTAGAATTAGAGAAGGTGATGAATGGAAAACTACTGTCAAGACAAAAGATGGTTTGTATGAATGGTTGGTTATGCCTTTTGGTTTGACTAATGCGCCTAGTACTTTCATGAGGTTAATGAATAAAGTTCTAAAAAGATTCTTGGGTAAGTTTGTGATTGTTTATTTGGATGACATTCCTGATATTCAGTACAACTAATGAAGAACATCTTGAGCATGTTAGACAAGTATTGCAGAGACTGAAAGAGGAGAAGTTGATTATTAATTTGAAGAAGTGTTCTTTTATGGAAGAGGAGATTCTATATTTAGGATTTGTTATTTTAGCTGATGGCTTGAAGATGGATCCTAACAAGGTAAAAGTAATTTTGGAATGGGCTACACCTGAGAATGTGGGTGAGGTAAGATCATTTCATGGTTTGGCTGGTTTCTATAGAAAGCTTATAAGAAATTTCATTTCTATTTGTAATGCTATGACTAAAACAATGAGATGAGACAAAAAGGAATTTAAGTGGACACATAGATCTGATAAGAGTTTTAAAACTTTGAAACAAAAGTGTGCTAAGTCACCCGTATTGGCTTTTCCTAATTTCAATAAGGTATTTCAAGTTGAATGTGATGCAAGTTGTAGTGCAATAGAAGCTATATTAAGTCAAGAAGGTAAACCTATTGCTTTTTTTAGTGAAAAGTTGAATGATGCTAAAAGGAAGTATTTTGTGTTTGATCAAGAGTTTTATGCTATTGTTTAAGCATTGAATAAGTGGATACATTATTTAATTCCTAAGGAGTTTGTGTTTTATACTAATCATAAAGCTTTACAATACTTGTGAAGTCAATATAAATTGAATCAGAGACATATGAAGTGGGTTGAGTACTTGCAAAGTTTCACATTTGTGATTAACCATAAGAGTGTAGTTACTAATAGAGTTGTTGATGCATTGAGAAAAAGGAATTCTTTATTGCCTGAGATGAAGGTTGAAGTCCTTGGTTTTGAAGAAATGATAGAGTTGTACATGATACTGATATTGATCTTTCTGAGGCATGGAGAGAGTGTAGAGTACCAAATATAATAGATCACATAAGTAAGTATGTTGAGTATTTTATTCAAGAAAGTATGTTATTCAAAGGTATTTAGTTGTGTATTCCTAGAAGTTCTATGAGGTTGAATTTGATTAAGGAAATGCATAGTGGTGGATTGGCTAGACATTTTGGAATTGATAAGACATTGAGTTTGGTGAAGGATAAGTATTATTGGCCACAAATGTATAAGGATGTTTAGAAATTTGTGAAGAGTTGTGTATATTTTTGAGTTGCAAAAGGAGTAAGTCAAAATATTGGTTTGTATACAACTATTACTGTTCCTGAGAAACCTTGGAGTGACATCAGCATGGATTTTGTTCTTGGATTGCCTAAGACAGTGAATGGGTATGATTCTATTTTTTTTGTGGTGGAGAGATTTTCTAATATGGCTCATTTCATACCATGTAAGAAGACTTCAAATACTATGCATGTTGCTGAACTTTTCTTTAAAGAGATTGTGAGATTGCACAGATTACCAAGAAGCATTATTTCTAATAGAAACAACAAGTTTGTTGGTTATTATTGGAAGGCTTTGTGGAAGAAGATGGGTAGTAAGTTGAAGTTTAGTTCCACATTCCATCAACAAAAAAATGGATAGACAGAGGTTGTGAATAGAACATTGGGTAATTTGCTGAGATGTGTAGTGAGAGATAAGCCAAGTAATTGGGAAGTAGTGTTGGCACAAGATGAGTTTTCATAGAATAATTCTATGAATAGGAGTATAGGGAAAACAACTTTTGAGGTTATTACTAGAATGTAACCTAGAGGTATATCATATTTAAGAGATATTGTTGGTGAATAAAAGATAAGTGTTACAGGGGAAGAATTTTCTAATTTTATGAAATCTTTGCATAAGGAAGTGAAGTTCAGGATGGAACAAAGTAATCAGAAGTATAAGTAGAATGCTAGTAAGTCTAGAAGACATCATGATTTTGAAATTGGTGATAAGGTGATGGTTCATTTGAAGAAAGGAAGATTTCCTATTGGAACATACAGTAAGCTAAAGATGAAGAATTTTTGACCTTGTGAGATCTTGAAGAAGTTTGAGAGTGGTAATTCTTATGAAGTTGAGTTATCTGATGACATGGATATTTCTCCTATATTCAATATTGCTAATTTATATAAGTATTAGGAGTCAAATGATGAAGTTATTGTATCAGAAGATCATCCTAAGAAATAGATTGAAGAAGTTGAACAGATATTGGATCAGAGAGTTGGAAAGAGAACAAGAGGAAAATATTACTATTAATATTTGGTGAAGTGGAAGAAGAGACCTATTAAAGATGCTTCATGGATTTCTCAATCTAAGTTGGATTCAGCTTAGGTTTTGACATCTCAATGATTCAAGAGAATCATTTCTTTCAACCCCAGTTGTCTAATGCAAGAGCATCTTGGGTTGCCTTGTTATCCTATTCATCTTTTTTCATTCTGCATGTTGGAGCTAAGTGAATGTGGTTTCCAATATTCTATCGCTATCATGATGTTTAGTGGATGTTGAATTACTGTAGCTCTAGTAGATGTCATGTTATTATAGCTCTAATGGATGGTGAGTTACTATATCTCTAGTGAATACCAAGTTACTATAGCTCTAGTGAATATTGAGTTACTGTAGCTCTAGTGGCTACCAAGTTACTATAGCAATCTAGTGTTGACCAAGTATTCCTTCATGTATTGAGTGAATCTGTTGGTGCCAAGTGTAAATATTGGTGTGCAGTGTTCCTATTGGTGCTGAGTGCTGGTATTTTTCTTGGTCCTTCTTTGATCGAGATGTCTATTTTTGGTTCTAGTTGGGGTCAACCTTGCATGTATTTAATTTCAATATTGGTAATTAATATTTGATTTGAGCCAACTTATGGCTATGCATGCATTTAATATAAGGTTTAATTTCATGATAGGTTGACCTGTGTCTACACAAGTAGTTAAGGAGGTTTGGGATTGAGTTTTAAGATAGAACTTAGAGGATGTAAAAGTTGAAGGCATATGTGTTTAGAAATCCAAATTTGAAGTTGGGTCATGGATTAGAATGTATTTTGTATCAAGCCATAACCTATAAGGCCTTACAACTAGGCACGTATGCTAAGTATTTGATGAATCAATAAGTGTTTTCTCTTCTTCATCCTTTGGTTGTTGTTCTTTTGTTGTGTTTTCAATGTGTTAACTCTTGCAAAGTGGATTGGATAGCTAGGTGTGCCTTTGGCCATAGATTCCTCCCTATGTCATTTCTACTATTAGTGCTATATCTACTTTTTTTGTCAGCCCTTCTATTTCTACTATTGTTTGAGTTCCACATTTAGCTAGTACAATGACAATTGAGATCAAGTCTCAACCAAGTACTAAAGTATCAGTCAAGGGAAAGGGTAAAAAAGATGAAATTGATCTAGATGAGGATATAGTTATTCCAAATAGGGATATCTCCACTCTCACTCCTGATCAAATGAACACCCTTGGTGAACTATTACAAAAGAGAGCTAAGAAAAAGAGGCTTAGAGATCAGAAGAAGAAGGAGACACAAGTGCTTGAAGATGGAAAGAACATACTTGGAGATGCACTAAGAATTGAGGTTGATATCACATAGCTCATTCTGAATCAGTTAGCAGAAGTTGTCCAGAAATTCAATGAAGATCTGAATGGACAAGAAAAGTTAATGCAAAGAGCTGAAAAGAAATTTGAAAATAGAGTATTAGAACAAGTAGCTCATAAAATTTCCATTCAACAAGTAGGCTTACCTACTATTCTTGTTTCATTAGAAACATTAGCTAACAATGTCATTTATTTATTTAATAAGTTATGTGATATATCTATCTTCACGCAAGAAATCAAAGAAAAATTATCAAAGATAGATGAAGACTTAATGGAAATTGCACACTAGTTGTCAGTTGACATGAGCTACAGTTTTGCTCACTATACAAAGATCAGATATCTGACAAATTTGTAAGCAGTATTACTAAAGGAAGAAGCTAGGATAAGGGCCACATTGATAGACATCCAAGGCATGATTCTATCGAATATGTATGCTTTTCAAAAACATGTTGCACATGCAAACACACTGATCTATGAGAATATCTTCTCCAAAGTTGACCATATGATGGAATTAAAGCATAAGTTTAGGTTGCATTGCATGCAAGCAAGGTGATATAGGAGAATTGGGACAAGACATTAGCATTAATTTTAAAGGTACACTATGAATTCTTGTCACATTTTGATATTAACATGTAATATATGCCTTTGGCATTTATGTCAAAAATTGAAGAAGAAGAAGATGTCCATGTATGTCTGTTATATAAAAAGGGAGAGAAAATATTATATGTATAAAAGGAACAGAAGTCATATATTAAATATGTATAGGGGAGAAGATATATAGTATATGAAGAAGAGTAAAAAGATGTATATAAGAGAAGTATATGTATGGGGAAGTAGCATAATACATGTATAGATTATCAGAAATATATCTTTTACAAAAGTAATTTTGAAAAATCTCAAAAATAGAGTATGGTTACCGAGTTGTAGACACAGGAAAGATAGGAATGTTTTTTTTAATCCTAAGCATTCAATTTTGGATTTTTTTTAATTGATAAGTGTTTTTGTCACTATTGCCAAAGGGGGAGATTATTGACATTAAGGTCAAAGTTTGTTTATTAGTGACTTACTCTTAGTCAATTAGCTAAGCTACTACCAAGCTTATCTTTTAGTTTGCAATGTCTGCTGAGTAATTCAATTACTACCAAGTCCTATAGTTGCTACTAAATTCTAGAATTCTAGTACAATTCAGATCAAGTAGTATTAACCAAGTTGATCACTGACAATGCAAACTGAGCTTCATAAGTGTTAATTGAGTTGCACATTGTCAACCATAGTCTCCACTGTCTATGGAGCTTCAAGTATCAGTGATGTGAATCTAGTGTTGACCAAGCCAAGTGTCAACCAAGTGATTAAATCTATACCAAGCTCACATTGTTAGTGTTGACCGAGCCATGGAGTATGACTCAAGTGATTTAGTTCATATGTCGAGCATCATAGCATTCATCAAGTCATACAGTGATGACTGAGGGGTAAAAGCATAGATCTGTGTCACCGTTTGTGATACAAAAACCTGTTTTGGTCAAATCTCATTTCTCTATCAAAACTCAATTTTAAAAAAAAACTAAAAATACCCTTTTATAGATTTCAGATTCAATATCATCATTATATAAATTTTTGAGTGTTTTGATTAGTTATAATATGTTATAATCTCAAAATATTATAATTTGATATTTCAACATTTCAGAAGATGCTCTCTCAAAAAATGATAAAAAATAGTAAATCATATCAAAAAAATAAAAAATAAATATTTATCACTAGAGGAGAGAATCCTCTTCACGAATATGTAATTTATTTTTAAGAAGGTATAGATTTGATAGGGAAGTTTTGACGGGAGAAAAAATCTATTGGATTCTGACAAGGTCGAACTTGAGTACTTATAACAAAGAAAATATACATCAAAAATAATTATTTCTTTTTTTGTGCACTAGCTATACATGTCATCTATAAAATATTTTCAAATTAGAACAAAAAAAGGTGATTTGCACATACTAGTTTGATGGGAACTACATGCTATATTTTTTACAGTTAAAAAAGGGACTTCAAAATAAAATAAAATGAATAAATTCTTAGTCAAAAAAATTATAAAAATTATAGGCATAAAATTCATACAATTCTACACATTTCATTAGTTTACATCATCTTCATATTTTAAACACAAATACCATTTTTTTTGTCATTAATGTTGAACTGTCACATTCTGATATCACATTTCTTTATAAAAGGTGACACAGGTTTGTGCTTTTACCCTGAGTTTAAAGATACTTGGAAGTGGTCAGCATGAGCTTGGTTTCTACATCTACCAAGAGCATGATGATGTCGAGTATTGACAACTCGGTTGCCAAGTATCAGAACATCACCAAGTTTGTCTTCAGAATATGAGTTATAGCAATTGGGTTGACTTTGTGAATTATGGTGAAAAGGGTATTATAGCCAACTTTGATGACTTTAGTTTTGGATTGGTATATATGTAATGAATTGTATCATATCCAAATGAAAGAATGTATGAAATGATTTTTTTTTAAAACAAGCAAAAGTGTGAATTAAGAAGGCTTCAAGCAATATAAGGAGCAACAAACTTGTTTCACCCTTTTGTAAAGGAAAAGGCTAACAAAAGTATAATTGCTCACCTTTAATGACATAAAATTAGTATTATTATTTTGAATTTGGAAATGAAGTAAACAAATGAAATGTGTAGAAATGGATGAATTTTAGGATTATAATTTTTAATAATTATTTGGAATAAGAATTGATGTATTTTCCTAATTTTTATAGATAATATTTTAGGTGTTGAGAAACAATGAAAATTAGGGGTTTAGTTCCCACCAAAAAACTATATGGAAATAAAATTATTTCCCTTTGATCTTACACTAAGTTATAGATAACATATATATCTAGAACAATCAAAAATAAAAATCAGCTTTAGACCTATATTTTCTCTTTTATATGAATTGAAATTTCAACTCTCTTGAAATCGACAATTTTCATCTCCCACTACATTTTTCAAAACAAATATATTCTAACCAAGAAAAAAATTATACATTCTAGAAGAGGAATCTCTCCTCTAGAATGTTATATAATTTTTCAATTTTTTTGATATGATTTAATATTTTTCTCTTTCTTAAATTGAAATCTTTTCGAGTGTTAAAATATGTAGTTGTGGAGTTTTTAAATTATAATATACTATATCTAATTAAAACACTATAAACACTACATGAGAATATTCTTGACTCTAAGCTCTATGAAATGGTGTTTATATATTATTAAAAAAGTATTATTAAAAATGGTAAGAGTTAGTGAAACGCCACTTTTCAGAAATAATTTTATTTCTTTAGTAATTGGATACAAACTAGTATAAAACATGTATTTAATAGTCATTTATAATTGGAAAAGTGTGAGACCATATAAAACTTAGCTAGAATGAATTTATCTAGATCATATATTTTTAAAAAATTGAATTTTAGATAGAAATACTCAAATTCAATAATTCTGATAAGTTAACCTAAAAGGTGACACAGCTTTGTACTCTTACCTAGCAAGGTGATCATTACTATTCAAAGGAATCTCAGTCAAAAAATCAAGTTGCAGATCAAAAATTGACCACTGATTCATCCTAATAGGTGCATTAGTTAAATCCTTTAATAGGGTAGACTTAATAGTCTTTGACAAATCTCTTAATGGAATGCATACTTCATTGTGTGCTTCGTAAATCCTTTCACAAGGTGGACCTAGTAGTCCTTATTGATCCTAATAGAGAAGATCATCAAAAGTGATCAATTTTAAGCCTTAACTAGCCAATGTTATACTATAGTATTAAAGCTTGTGGGTATCATCCCCACCATAGTTTTAATTTCTATTTGGAAGGTTTTTGGGTCACAATATCTTATGTCAAAGTATTATGAATGTTTTACTACTTTCATTATTTCATGCATGCAATTAGATCGGCATATTAAATGAAGGATTAATTGGTGAGATAAGATAAAGATTTTATTCTATACTGATTCACCCCTACCCTCTTAGTATAATTTATCTATCTAATATTTCCAATAGACACAATATTTGGTGACCCGAAAACCTTCCAAATAGTGTTTCAGATGCTTAGTAGATACTATGAAGCTTGTCATGAACTACAACCCAAATAATTAGCTTGGTACCAACTGAAATGTTTCGTTAACATTGCTAGAAGTATAATAAGCTTGGTAGCAAATGTAGAGCTTAGGAGTAATGAAACCAACTAAGTGTTAAGTCACTAATAGAAAAATGATTTGATCATAAGGTGAACATGTACCTCCCATTTTTTTCTCAAAATATAATCTATAAAAATATTATTAATGATTTAATTTAAACATCCTATTTATTATGGCTACTAAAGATAAGCAAAAGAGTTAAAAAATGGGACACTAGCTTCACAAATTATTGTCAAAAATTTTGAATTGTGGTTGCTAAATAAAACAAGCTATGTTGGGGGTCCCATTAGGGGCTTAAGATTATATTTCCAAGGAAGCTTCTAGGTCCCATGAAAAAGAAGAAATTTTCTAAAAGATTATTTAGAATGTTCTTGAAGAAAATAGGAGCCCTCTAAATATTTGAGTAGGTGAAAATGAGATGGATCTATTAAATTAGTTTGGAAAACTATCAACTAGTTGTCAAACATCTAAAACATTAGATAAGAAGATAAAAATGGATAGAGGTAACATATGTCATACTACAATTTTAATATTCAATTTATGCATTTTTCACTAGTGTATGTTGATCATACATGGTATGCTAGAAAAGGAATCACATATAAAGTAAACAAATGATTAAGGAAAGAAAGGAAATTATCATATGAATGATTGTTAGATGATAAACACACCTTTTGAGACATAGAAAATATTGTAAAGAAAATACTCTAGGATCTTGTGTAAAATAGTGTATCTCATGCCAAAAACAATGCATCGTCAAGAAATAATAACAAAACAAATAGAGATGAAAGGAAGAAGTAAGGACTCCATATTATATCTACCTAGCAGTCAACCCAATTTTACTAGATATGCACTTCCAAGTGAGGAGGATGTTGTATCACAAAAGAGATGAACAAGAAAGAGATTATTGATCCTTGAAAGAAAGGAGAAAGAAGATTTGACATATGCCCTTAGGTGACAAATCTTATGTAGAAAACATGCACTTTCAATTTAGAATAGGGTTGTAAACAACATTCTTGTAGGAAAGATTATCATATAATAAAAAATTAAATTTTGCATGGGGTATTGAATGTATTAAAAATGAATATGAAAAGAGAGGATAAGGGATGTCACATGATATGCTCCCTTAGTGGATTTATAAGGTAATTTTGGATTATTATGGAAAGGTAGAATGTTGGGGCAGATGGGGGTTGGTTTGAATCAACATCCTCAAAAACTTTATCCCCAAACAAAATCTTTTATTTCCTTTTACTTTTCACAACTCAGTAAAAATATATCATCAACCACAATACTTTAAAGTAAAAGTAACCACAATACTTTAATGTAAAAGAAACTCTATCTAAATTCTAACTTGCATTAATCATGAAAACATAAACCATAAAATTATAATACATAACACAAGTATTTGTTCATGTGGAAAGCCTTGGTTAGAGGGAAAACTATGGTGGGGATGGTACCCACAAATTCATCACTATTGTAGTAAAAGTGTGCCTTGTTTGAACTACAATGGGTGTCACTTTTGGTGACTTACTCTGCTAAGAGTAATATAATCAAATCTATAATTATCTACCTTGTGAAAGGATTCTACAACACTATATCAAGTGTGTACTCTATTAGGAGATTTATATATAGATTGTTAAGTCTACCTTGTGAAAGGATTTAACTACTACAATGATAAGAGAATAACAATAAACTTGATCTATATACTGAAACTCACTTTTCCAAGGTGACCACAAGAAATTGGGTCGCAATTCTGTGGAAGTCAAATCCACAGAATTGTATTTCTCAGAAATAGGTACTCAATTTTTCTAGAATTGGGTACCCATTTCTAAATTTATGCTTCGGGAACCCAAGCTGCGATTTAAAAATTGAGTAACCAACTTTTAAAACTCAAATCAGGTGCCCAAAGCACTTAAAAATTGGGCACTAGATTGCTTTATAAATCGGGTACTCAATTTTTTAGAAATTGGGTACTTGGTTTCAAAAACTAATAAAACCCCCGATTTTGGCATTTTTGAAGTCATTTTCATCACATCAAAAATGGGAGCCCAATTAGAGACAAATATGACAGCCCAATTTTAGCTTTACCGACCACCCCCTATTGCTAGTCTTCAATATACCGAGTATTTTAATATGTTTTGTACTATTTTTTTTATTTTTTTTTCTGTTTTACATTTTATATGTATGTTAATTTTTTATTTATTTATATTTTTAATATATACATAAAATTATAAATTTACATTGTTAATGAGTATATGTTTAGATTATTGTATCTATTAATTAAAATATAGTTTCATAAATGTTAAGGTAAAAAAAAATTATTTTAGATGTTTTGAAATGTATTTAATTTATGTATTTATTTCAATGTTGAATGATTTTGATTAGATTTAAATTCATTGTTTAAACACATAATTCCAAAATAAATATAACCTTGACCTAGAACCATATAACCTTGACCTAAATTCATTTTTTAGACTATAACCTTGTCTTAGAACCATATAACCTCAACCTAAATTCATTTTTAAAACTATAACCTCAACCTAACCATGTATAGTTATGTACAATTTAAAACCCTAAATATATATAACTAAGTACTTAATCACGTAACACCCCACCAAGGGATCCAAACACAAAACTTAGTATTTAATGATTTTACTTAAATTGTATTGTACTTTGTTTGATGGAACAAAAATGGATGATGTAAAATATTTTATAAATGTATATTCTTTCAACCTTTCATACCCTATGACATGTACAATGGATGATTGTGTATTCCGAATTAATTTTCTAAGTGGCATTCAGAACAAATGTATATTATTTAAATGGATTGAACTCAAGTAGTTATTATTTCATGTGGATGTGTTATTTAAATTTTACTTTTCTAGTACTTATAATTATTTAAAAATGAAATGTAAATGTGCTCATTAAGGAATGTAATGTCTTATGTTTTTTATAAATGTAAATTATTGTATGCATGTTATTGCTTGCTTAGTAAAAATTTTGATTAGTTCTTTGGATCCCTTGGATGGGCATCATTTAGGATTAACTATAATCCCAATTTTAACCAAAACTCTAATCATAACCCTTACTATCATCCTAACCATAATCTTAATTTGCTGAAACCTACACTAGGTAATAAATAAATAATTAAATAACTAGATTTTAAGAACTAAGTACTAATTTTATAAATGTCAAACCATAATTGTAACCTTATTTATGATAAACTAAATTATCCTAAAGGAGCATCATATCTACATCTACATGTCATACATGTGAATCTAAAAACATTTACATATCTAATTACATCGTTTATTGCATAGGAAGGATTTAAAATTTTCATTATATTATCCATGCATATCATATCAAAAGAATCATATAGAGATATGTCATTTACTACATCCATCATAGATAATCAAGAAGGGTACTTAGGTAAATTTATATATAACACTATATTATAAGAAAAGAAAAACACCATATAGGAGCATCTCATGTATAAACTAAAATTGTTTACCATGACACATGTAATGAGATCAAATAATATTTGTAAGATTCATCGCATATACTATCAATGTATGGGGGTGATATAATCAAAATATCAAAAAATGAGTGATTTTGAAGCATTATATCTTAATTTATCACTAAAATAAACTAACCCCTAGGTAACCCTAAACCAAATTGAATATGATCAAACTAGATTGAAAGCTAACCTTGGCCCTTAACTAATTAGTATTATACTATAAACCAAATTAAATTAAAACATGATCATAAACCTAATTATATATCCCAACTTAACAATACAAACCAAATTTAACCTTGAATCCTTTCCCCAACCATTAACCAAATTGAACTCTTACCCTAAGATTGAACCAAGTTAAACATTGACCTTAAGACTAAACCAAATAACCCTAAACTTAAACCTAACTCAATAATATATTCAACACTTTAAAACAAAATTTAAACCTAACATTTTTGAATTAATGTTGGTTTTTAATATAAAAGCTCTAACTATAATTCTATATCTAAAACCAAATTTAGCACTTTAAAACTTAATTCAATTTATTAACTCTTGTCCTAATTGAAACCTAATCATAAACCTAATCAAATAGTAAACCAAATTGAACCCTAATCCTAAAACTAATTAAACATTGATATCAAGGTCTCAAAATGATACATCATAAAAAAATTAGGAGAGAAAAATGGATCAGGCATCTAATTAAATAACCCTCCCTCACCATCAAGAGGTGGAGGTGGAACATCAGTGCAAGCAGGAGGGACTACACCCTTGGATGCCTAAGAATATATCTAGAGAAGTGAATAACTTGTCTTTCCACTAGATGCCTAAACCTTTATATCCTAAGTGAGTATTCATCATAATAGTAAACCTTGCTAGCTCAGATGACCACCTATGTCTAGACTATCACCTAGTACTATGCTACTCTCAATATTCTCTAGAGTCCCCTAATGACATCTTCTTATGTGGGCTCTTCTTTGGCTTCCTGCTCCAGAGGCCCATGACAAAACATCAATAATTTAATATATATTTTAAAAAAGTTAAAAAAGGGGCATTGATTCATTAATTAATCTTAACATAATTAATCAAATCAAGTTTTTAAATCCTTGTACCTCTTCTTGTGCTTCTTGTGCCTGCTCCTCACCATCATCAAGTAGTTTCATATGCTCTCACCCATTTGAGTGCCCTTTCAGGAAATTTAGTATAGTAGTGGATGTAGGTGACACATGCTCCTCCACTTGGACATATTTGTACTAGCTGTGGAGGCATATGCACAGGCCCCTAGAGAGATGTTGATGCAAAAAAGGATGACCATTATGCTAAGGGTGCTGATTTTGATGATGATGTATATGATGTCCATGGTGATGGTAGCGACGAGATAGATGTGTCATAATTTTTTGACCTCATGTAGCATGGAGAGCTTGGAGAGAGGCAAGAGCATAAGGTAAAATTTTAATTTTAATTTAAATATATAGTACACATAATTATTTACTTTTTACATACATGTGTAATTGTATTAACCATATTAATTTTTACTTTTGAAATAACAGAGGATGGATGATATTGTTCCTCCTAGGAGGTAGTATAGTCTTTTTCGGAGACCTACAGACATTGGCATCCCTTATATGGTATGCACTATGAATTACACTATAAAAATGTACATTCAAACTTGAATTTAATAACATGTGTTCATATGTTCTTTTTATCTAATTTTGTAGGGATTGTCTGTAGCTACACAGTTTGATGTTAGTACAGGTCCTACTCCAGTTACCACTGAGGCACAACCTCAAATACATACGGTATGAACTTTTGACTGAAGACAATTAATTTGTACTATTTTTATGTATGTAAATTGTTATTAACTTATAATCTGAACAATTTAGACTCACATGTACATATATATTTTATGTGTTTTGATTTTATGAATAGGAGCCATATCATACTCATCCATACAAGCCTCGATATAGCCTATTTTTAACTCCATCTTATGATCATCATGCTAGCTTACCTATACACACATCTGTGACATTGACTACTACTCAGGTATCATATATATGCATGTTAAATTTATAGTGTATAAAAAATGTAGTGTACAAATTATGTTATTTTTTAGTTTGCATACTTTGTAATTATTCATGTATATATAATTTTGACTAAACCTTTATGTATCCATAATTTTAGGACTATGTCACTATGAGTGTTGCTGAGAGCACAAGACTTAGCCAGATGGAGGTACCTACATCATTCTCTGAGGTCAATATTGTTATTTATGT
The DNA here is from genome assembly GCA_028749045.1 of Cupressus sempervirens. NCBI lineage: Eukaryota > Viridiplantae > Streptophyta > Pinopsida > Cupressales > Cupressaceae > Cupressus > Cupressus sempervirens. The sequence continues at coordinate 629,949,638 of CM053793.1, forward strand.
ACATAATGTATAGTTCATTATGCTCTAAAATCAAATTTTAAAAATGTATGTATTGTAAATTATAAGACCTGACCACTATTGCATTTGGTAGTTTTCATAGTGTGCCTCCTCCCATTATTGAGGGACACCCATCTCATGTGGTATTTATTTTATTATGTAGTGAATATTCAATTTATTTGCAAGCTAGATTTTGAAACCCATTTCAATTAAGCATGTACATGATGAGATGTGCCTCATGTTACACATGGTGATCCATCTACCTCACAAGGTGTCGCACATGACAAGACAGATCATATTACACATGACGATCCATCTGAGTCCTCTTCACATGGACTAAAGAGGGCATTCGATTAGATAGATTAGGTCTTGTTAGCACCTGTAAATTGTGTTTTTATGATGTATATTGTTTATCATGTATACACTTTGCGTTAGGATAGTTAAAACTGTAGTATATATGTATATGTATTTTTCAACTTCATAGATCATGTTATGATGTATGTTAGACCATGTATTATATTTTTACGACTTCTTATCATGCTTGTGTATGTAGTATATATTATTATGTTTCATCATGTTTTAAGTATTCAAACCATTTTCTTTATTCCGACATATTTTATTCATGAACATATGACACATATTGTAAGTATATATGCTAGATGAAAAATAATTTTAACTATTTATAGAGCATTAGTACTGATATAAAAAATATTATTTGATAAATATCACATCAAATTTAAGCTTTGAGATTCATACAAATAAAATTGACCTACTAGATTAAAAAATGTATGGATAACGTACCTAAAAATGTATCATAACTGATCTTAATGTGTTGTTTGGTAATGTATGACTCATTATTACCTAATAATACCTATTATATTCTAACTTAAACATATCAATACGTATCAGAACCTATAATAGACATAATGACCTACTAGGACTCATATGTCCCCTTAAGACACACATGTATGGATAACATACCTAACAATGTGTCATAAGTGATCTTAATGCGTTGTTTCGTAATGCAAGACTCATTATTACCTAACTATACCTATTATGTTCTAACTTAAACATATCAATACGTATCAAAACCTATAATGAACATAATGACCTACTAGGACTCCTATGTCCCCTTAAGACACACATGTATGGATAAGGTACCTAACAATGTATCATAAGTGATCTTAATGTGTTGTTTGATAATGTAAGACTCATTATTATCTAACAATACCTATTATGTTCTAGTAAACATATCAATACCTATCAGAACATATAACAGACATAATGACCTACTAGGACTCCTATGTCCCCTTAAGACACACATGTATGGATAACATACCTAACAATTTATCATAAGTGATCTTAATGTGTTGTTTGGTAATGTAAGACTCATTATTACCTAATAAGAGCTATTATATCCTAATAATACATATTAAGACTTATTAGAACCTATAAAAATTATTATGACCTATTAGGACTCCTATGTCCCCTTAAGAAACACATGTACGGATAACGTACCTACAATGTATCATAAGTGATCTTAATGTGTTGTTTGGTAATGTAAGACTCATTATTAACTAACAATACCTATTATGTGCTATTAAACATATCAATACCTATCATAACCTATAATAGACATAATAACCTATTAGGACTCCTATGTGCCCTTAAGACACACATGTATGGATAACGTACCTAAAAATGCATCATAAGTGATCTTAATGTGTTGTTTGGTAATGTAGGACTCAATATTACCTAACAATACCTATCAAAACCTATAATAGACATAATGACCTATTAGGACTCATATGTCCCCTTAAGACACACATGTATGGATAACATACCTAACAATGTATCATAAGTGATCTTCATGTGTTGTTTGGTAATTTAAGACTCATTATTACCTAATAAGACCTATTATATCCTAATAATACATATAAAAACTTATTAGAACCTATAAAAATTATTATGACCTATTAGGACTCCTATGTCCCCTTAAGACACACATGTATGGATAACGTACCTAACAATGTATCATAAGTGATCTTAATGTGTTGTTTGGTAATGTAGGACTCATGATTACCTAACAATACCTATTATGTGCTAGTAAACATATAAATACCTATCATAACCTATAATAGACATAATGACCTATAAGGACTCCTATGTCCCCTTAAGACACACATGTATGGATAACGTACCTAAAAATGTATCATAAGTGATCTTAATGTGTTGTTTTGTAATGTAAGACTCATTACTAACTAAAAATAACTATTATGTGCTACTAATTATATCAATACGTATTATAACCTATAACAAACATAATGAACTAGTAGGACTCCCTAAGTCCCCTTAACATATATATGGATAAAAATACCTAGAAATGTACCATAAAAGGTCCTTATGTGTCATTTGGTAATGTAAGACTCATTATTACCTAATAAGGCCTAATTATTACATAACAAAAATTATTACCTAATAAGATTCATTATTACATAACACACATTATGACATGGTAGGACTCCCTATCTCCCCTTAAGACCTGTTAGGAACCCTTATAATCTATCAAAATCTCTTAGAAACATCTTTGAAACCTCTTGGACTCTCTCACTATCTTCATCCTTCCCTCCTTCCCACTTAACATGGTTAACATGGTTAAACATACATGTCAATTATCAACATAACAATAACATATAATCAATACAATGAGTAATGATCTTTAAATTATCATATACAAGTGACTTATTTTTAATATTACAATCAATAGTAATTTGAATCTTCAAACAAACATTAATTTAAACATGCTTGAATGTAAAATTAATGGAGTAAAATAGGAGTTCATTACTTAAATTGAGAATTAATTTATAATTTATCAAGTGCATACCTTTAACTTTCAAATAGAAGTAAACTCTCATTTTAAAATTAGTTTGTACAACATATTTCACAATATATGTAAGACAATGTCAATGATATATTTATAGAAGTGAACTCAAAATATAAAATTGGTTCAACACATCTCTTCAAATGAGGGCTTGCAAAATAAAATTGTAAAACAAAAACACATGTTAATAAACACATAAATTAATATGAGGTATCTAAACTATGTAAATATATGTGTAATTTATATGTACTTACTATGTGAAATTGCACAAGATGTTGATGTTCGATCCACTTTAACATTTAGATTTTCATAAATTGTAACTGAGACCTAAATAAGAGGTATATATAAGTTCTCTAAATTGGTATTGACAACACAAACATACATGTAATTAAATTATATAAGTACATATATATATAAATAATACAATAAAGAGAAAACTTACATTTGTTTGATTTAAATGTAGTCATCCCACTGTACCATCTACATCCTCTCTCTTTTGCAATGCATCTATGATTGCCTCGTGCTTATCCATTGAAATTGTCCATAATACCTTATTGGCAGGTCTCTCTTTGTATTTTTTTAATTTGATTTTTGTTGCCACAACCAAATGAGAATAGTGTAAAATATTCTTTTTGGTTTGGTAATCTTCAAATGCTAGCAAACCATTTCTTCATGTTAGGTATCTATGTAGCTAAGTGCTAGCTACAATGATAGACCCAATTGGACACTCAAAACCATCATCGTCTACTTGATGACATGTTAATTTTTTCTTAGGTTCCACACATCTATCTAGAGAATACCCAGTCTATTCATCATTATCACTAGGTGCAATAACAACATAAACATGTCCTACCAAATAAGTTAAAGTACATAAACACTTTAATCACATGAGTGTAGATATGCAAATTATATAAATTGAAGCATGAGTTCACAACAAAATCTAATTAAATTGTGCATACTAGGTTCTATGAGGTTTGAAATATGATCATAGTCTTCTAATGTAAAAGTAACATTCTGGCCTTCATTTACTATATCATCTTCAAAATGCATGTTAGTAGGTGCTAATGATCTTTGTTGCCAATCTCCAACCCATTCTGTATTCTCACATTCTTCCTATTCACCTATAAGACAAAATTGACAAAAAAAAGCAAGCTCCCTAGTCCATATAGTCCAAGTGTTAGAATCTGAACTCCTAAATGAATTTCATTTAGCTCACTCATTAATTGTATCACAATCATATCTTGAAAGGATATTCTTTTCTTCAACTAGGTAGAAGAAATGTTTGATTGTAGAGTTCTGACTTGATCCTGTGTATAAATATTTGTTACACAATTCGACAGTCTCATGTGCATTTTTGAATTTAGCTTTTTCCTCAAATTTTAATTGCTCTCTACTAAGGGCTCTCTTCACGCATGCACTAGCACCATCATGTTCTCCTTTACCATGTCCAGCCTCAAGAAAACTCCACACATGTTGGATGTTAGTTTTCCTATGTGTCCTACTCAAGCAATAGAACATTCTAGCATTCTTGAATTGTCCTATACAATTATCTGACCATATCCAATGTTGTGTCATTTGAATTTGTCTCTCTTTTAAATTATCATAAAAGACCGTGAAACATATTGGAAAAACTCAGATGAATGGAGTTTATTATAACTCATATAAAAAAGGTACTCTCTCAATATTTTTTGATCCTCCTATGTACTATAAGGTGCATGCCTATAAACTATATGAACATAAATTGATACTTCCACTAAATTGTAATATTGTGGTTGTACCTCTTCTTGCAGTGCAAGCATGTAGTTCTTTGCAAAGTCAACAACTGAAAGTATAGTACCAATTAGAAATATATTCTTACATATGCAAAATTTTTCATCAAGCCATCTACAATATTGGGAGTCTTTAACATATTTTGGTATGATCACACTCTTAAACTCATCCATAAATGCATGAAAACTAACTTTATCTATAACTATATCAAACCTTCTTCCAATCTTCTCATCCTTCAATGGATATTCAATGGTTTTGAATCTTTTTACGTCGACTAATTATTGTCAAAAAGTAGTCAAATCATTTTCATGCAAACATTCATCTAACAAAGAAAGATTTCCACACATATCACATGTACCAAAAAGACATGCATTGAAAAGAAAGTATTGATCATTAGGTGGCTTACAAAACAAACCTGATATGAAATCTTTTATAGTTTGAGGTAGTATTTTTATACCACATTCCTACAACATTTCTTTACTATGCATGGTACCACGTATAGATTGAAATACATCATAATGGTAATGAAATTGAATATGAGTTTTACAACAACATGTCATTCTTTCCTTGTTAATCCTTACATAACATGGTTTACACTTTTCAAAATATCTTTGACTAATGGTAATATTTAATGCCTTACCATCTACAAATTTTTTAAACAATTCAGTTTGAGTCATGTCCAAAGGGTGTTTAGGATGTGGATCACATATTTTTGACCCAATTCTCAATTTAAGAACATCTCTTGAATCAGGTGATACTCTTGTATTATCATGCCAAAAAATTTCAATTAAACTCTTGACTTCACTAGTAAGTTTCATATCACATCTCGGGATTCTACCACTAGAAGTCCATAAAATATTTGTTAGGTCACATTCAAAGTTAGCCCTTCTCTTTACAGCTCTTTCTAAAGTCTTACAATTCACATTAAGATATCCACCTATATTGCTAATCAATCTTTTGTTAGATGTTAATTTTTTAACTAAAGTTTTTATTATTGCTCATCATGCTACATTATTATCTTTAGACCAACTTATTTTTTTGATAACATCAAAGGCACTAGCAACAGTGGATAGAACTTGTTTTAAAGACTTATTTTTATTCTTGAGTTTTGCATACATTCCCAACCTTCTCATTACTTTTTGCATTTTAGACATTTTAATTAGTTGTAACATTAATTTACATTGAAATCCAAATTTCTTATTATAAAAAAAATGCCTATACAATCTATTAGCATGTGTCCTAATTTGTCTCCATGAAACCAATCCCTCAAGATTATCTAACACATCATTAGGAATATGAAAATTATGTTCAGACACTTTACATTCTGACATGTTTGTTCAGCAGTTGGTGTTTCTATGTCTACATTCATGCAATTTTTATTTTCAGACACTTTACTATTTTCACTGTTATTTGGGATTTGAATATCATTTTGAATTTTTCTTGGTATTTCTTTTAGGGCATGCATTTCAATTGGAGTTTTTTGTGCATGATCATTTGACAATTGCTTCTCATGAAGAAAATCTAAATCATTTAAATTGTAACCTTCTTTTAAAAAATCACCAATTTCATCACGAGAGAAAATTTGAGGGTCTGGAGACACACCTATATTGAATGCATGATTAAAATGTGCACCTGAATTTTTTTGTGTTGGGTTCTCTTCTTTGAACTCTTCATCCATCGTGGTATCCTCAATGTCTTTCTCCTTTGAAACATTGTTCAAGTCTCTAATTCTTTGTCTTCTCTCTTGTTGACGTTGTGCTTCATTCTCTTTATTTTTTGCAATCTCCTCATGTGTCAGAACTTTTTATTTCTTCTTTCTTCATAGTTTTGATCCCATGTTTGCACCACTTTTGAATTTGAATTAGTAGCTTGCAAATTGTACAAGAGGACAAGAAAACAGAATAACTATGATAGAATTCACTGTTGCAAATTGGAACTGTTATTCAATCATTTTAATTATTGAAAGTCGATCTATGAGGCATCTTTTGGGGCCCAACGGGTACATTAGAAATAGGTACCTGATTGCTTAAAAATTGGGTACCTGATTTTAAAAAGAATCGGGTACTCGATTTATAAACAATTAGGTACAATGGTTGAAAGCAATTGGGCACCTGATTTTTGCATTACAAATTGGGTGCCCGATTCTTGAGAGATGAGTAGGAATTTGGTATGGCACCTGACTTTTGCATGGGGTCCTCCCTTGGGGAAAGGCATGGCATAGGCTTGGTCCCACCAAGCCATGCCTTTATGATCTATTTCTTTTCTAAGGCATTTAATCGATAATTTTTAGCATTGTCGTAATTTTTTTATACTTGTCCCCATTCAATTTTTTGATGAAACAAAAACCCATTATAGGTCTTACTATTCTAATTCCAAAAATGTAAATTTTTTAGTGTTATTATTTTATTTGTTATTTTTTTATTATTTATTAATCAAAACTATCTCCTAAACATTAAAAAGTGACATTCACTAAAACTTTAATAACTTTTTTATTTTATAATTTTTCTCAAATTAATTTATATGTCATCAATCTACATACAATTCTTTTGAGGTTAATTTTTTTTTGTTTGAATAAAGTGATATTTTGATCAAATTATGTTGTCCATATACGAGAGGTTTTAAAATTTACCTTTATAGCCAACTAATAATTAATAATAATAAAATTATTCAATAAAAAATCAAGGAAAAATATTGTCATCAATCTTAGGTGTATTAGGTAACTTCCTTTAAAAGGATTTGTGAAAATTAATTTGTTTGTGTCAAATTATGGTGTTTGTACACGAGCATGGCATGGTCCTGAAACAGGGATTTTGAAAATGTGGTTTTTAAAGATCCATACCAAAAAAATAATCTATCATATGGGTACACAAATAAATTACATATTCAAAAACTAGATTTCGAATACTAAAATTTTTATTGCTGGAGGTTTTTTATATTCAATCTCTAAATGCCTCAAATTTTGACATCAATTGACAAAAAAATTCAAAAATAGGAAAAACACTTCCACTTTTTGGCCAAAAGTGAGACCCAACTTCCTGCACTGACCCTCCAATCATATCCCTCTTATGCTAACTAATTAACCTCCAGTGACTGATATTGAATTCTTTCTTATGTTTCTTGCATCTGAACTTATGCTTCTAATTATCTCCTTCTCAACATAACAATAGCACCAACAAAAAATTTGATCTCATCAACAAACTGTCCCTTGTAGGTTTTTAAATAGTATTCCTTTTGTCCCTTTATGATCCTTAATATTATTACGGTTTTGTAATCATCTAGATCATATCATAGTTCAAAATCAACAATATGGAGTGATCCTTTGCTCCTCACTTTCCTTCCTCTAGATTAATTGATTTGTATCTAACTTGGAATCATGAATAAACAAATTACATTTACCAATAAATCTTACCAAATCCTTTCCTTGATCTTTTCAAACATACTTTCCTCCTCAGTGAGATCATTAGATATAAGATTTTGTGCCAATTTTGACTTATATGTGCTTCATGTATATCTTAGAGTATATTCTAATTTATGCTCGATAAAATTATTGTAACTCAGTAACTTTATGCTTGACAAAGATTAATCTACTTGGTGATGTCTATGCTCAGTGAATACTAAGTTTCTTGGTAATGCCTATGCTTGGTTACAATAGTTCTACCTTACACTTGAACTTCTCTTGGACTCATTTTCTTAGGCAATATAGTGTAGCTTGGTGACTATGTATATTGACAACTAGGCTTTGTCTTTCGTTCTATCTTTTTCTAACTAATGAAAACATGAATGTGTAATGATAGTAACATTCTCGTCCTTTGCATTAATAACAAAAATGTTATTTTTTGCAGCTCAAAAAGTGTATCTCTATGAAAATTTGTATAATCCCACTATTTATGTGCTTTCATTTGAGGCTCAGTAGAACTTGTAATTTTTAAAACCTTTTTCAAAACTATTTTGTATATACAATCCTTATAACTCCTTAATCATATTCACACATCATCATACGTCACTACCATACTCCATACAATCTACATACTCCCTCTATCAATATACATAGATATCCCTATGATTTTTCAAAGTATCGCAAGTTTCACATAATATCCCTCTTTTTTTGAGACTTATGCCAAAAATAATCTTCAAAGAGAAATCTAATTACCTTAATCTTATTCCAAGTTGATTCAAAAATGCTTGATGACTCTTCATCACCACAATCATTGTATTGTGCCAAATTTTCTTCAAAATTTGTAAATTTTGCTACTCAACCTTCAAGTTAGCTATCAAATCACTCATATGATCTACTATTGAAAAGTTTAGGGCAGCAATAAGATATTTTTCGTTTTTAATATTCCTCTACATTACCTCAAAATGAGGTAGCAATAATGCTTACATCTCATTGATTTATAGATTCATCGTCTTTATTTGTCTCATCTTTATTTTATCCTTAAGCAATAGTATAAATTAACATAGTTTGCAATGGTGGCACATGATGCATACCCTCTAGTTGGTTTAGTGTAGCACTAATCACTTCATCTTTCTTCATTTTTTCTTTCTTGTCCTCCTCTTTCTTTTCGTATTGCCCTGTAGTATGTGAAACAATTAATGCATGTTGAAATATAGTTTGGGGTGTAACCCATGATTTTTCTAGGTCTTTGTTCTTCTTGTCACATTTTTGAACTTATTTTTCCTTGCCCTATATTTCCTAAGGACATATTATAATTGATCCTACAGGTTGAAGGGGGTCATATGTTAACCTATGGGTCAAAGGGGGTAATAGATTAACCTATGACCCATTTTGACACATTTCATGACAACAAATGTCCCTAGGGGTCCTAGGACCTCTAGGGATATATTATGATTGATTCTATGAAGGGAGTCATTGGTTAAGTTATGACCTCTTTTGACACATTTTGTGACAGCATATATCCCTATGGGTCCTAGGACCCCAGGGACATATTATAATTGATCATATGGATCAAACAGGATCATTGGATAACCTAATGTTGATCTCTAAGCCTATTTTGCCAATTAGTGACCAAACACTTAGTCATTTACTAGGCAAGATGAGTTATCTAGTAAAATTTGAGCAAGTTACACTTAGAGTGAGAAGAACAATGATTGCTGAGAATTTAGTAGAGATTGAGAAAATATGCAAGCCAAGGAATATGTTATGAGTCAAGTAATATAATTATGATCAAGTAGATTGAGAAGTTATCAAGTGTCGAGCACATAGACTTATAGAAGCCAAGGAATAGCATGCATGATTGAGTGTCAAAAGCACTTAGGTGTCGAGCAATATAGTTTTTTTATGTGAGTTTGTAATGGCACAAAGTCATATGTAAATTAATTTGGCTGACATTTCTATGGGATGTAATATCTATAGAGCTAGATCAAGTTCTATTTTACATGTCAATAACAGAAGGTTATGATCACTCGGAAAACATTTCAACCAATTAGAAAATGGGACATAAATGAAAAAAAGATGATGAATTCTAAACCATTGATCAAGATCTAGAAGCTTCACATGAAGCCTATTTAAAGAGGATTCTAACCCTAGAAGTTGAGTGTGTGTTAGACAAGAAAATGTGAAAGGAAATGCGCATATAAAGGAGTTGTAGAGTCAAATCTAGCAGAGAGCAATCATAGTAGTAAAGGGTACAAGAGATTTATCAAATTAGGAGAATTAGATCATAGAAAAAGGAAAGAGGAGACCCAAGATCAACTTACATAGCATACCAAGGGTCAGGTACTGATTCAGTTATTTTGTAATTGTGACAAGGATAATCTCTTAACAGTGTGGTCCTGATAGGCCTATATAAATCTCTTAACAGAGTCATTACTTTATTGTAAGTGTTAAGCCCTCTAACAAGGCAAAACATAATAGTATTTTAGTCTTTAATAGGATAGACCTCTCCCTAGGTAGATCATACCTTATGGTGAAACATTGTAACCTTAACAGGTTAACTTTATTGTTGCAACTATTGGTGTAAATAATTATTCACTATTTACACTTACTTAAGTTTACTTAGGTTAATGTATTATTTTAATATTTATTTATTAGTCACCTAGGAGTATGTGCACTCTTTTGAGTTGTCATGTTGACAACATAGGAGTTCACACCTCATTTATGCACATGGTGTGTGCAACACAAGAGTAAGCACTTTATTTAAGCACATGGTGTCTACAACATCTCCACACATGGGAAACCTTGCCATGCTTATCCTCTCATTGTTGCACATACATTCATGCACAATGGAGGATGTGTACTTAGTTGTCAAGCTTATCTCCTGGCACCTTTTAGAGATATTCTAGGTGCATCTTAGAGGCCTTTATATATAGCCACTCCTAGTGTGTACAATCATTTAATCAAAACACAGTGATGTATCGGGACATGCTATGATATATTGATCATACTCCTTTTGTTCTAAAATTGTGCTTATGTTCGAGTTCTTTGATCTTGGGTGAATATTTCTCTACGAAAAATTCTTATATGGTATTAGAGCTATAAAAAATTCTTACATGGTATAAGAGCTATACAAAATTCTTGCATGGTACCAAAGCTCTTGGAGAATTTCTCTTCACATATAGTCATTTGAGACCATTTTCTTGCTTTAGCACCTCGGCCCAAATCCATAGTATCATAGTCATTGGGAGCATCAAGAGCCAAAATGGACCTCACCATTATGCCTAGAACATCAATTCGGTAAAAATTGGCTATAAAGTTGCCTACCCTAGGCCAAATTTGATTGTAAGGCAAAAAGTTTTTTGCAAACTGGCACCTGAAGGACTGATTTGTAGAATTGGCATGATCACTTCAGATCTGTACATTTAATTTTTAGATCTACTTTTTATTCATCTACATCTCTACTATTTTTTTAAGATTTACATTATTTTCTAGAATTTGTTTGGCCATCGGGCTATAGGAGAGATTTTATGCAGGTGAAGATTGGTGCTTACTGGTGCGAATCAAATATTTGCATCACATTCAAAAGGTCAAAAAAACCCCCAAATCAGATTTTTTTTTATCCAAATCAGATATTAGAGGCAAAATCTAGAGCAATTTTATTTTTGGAGGTGTGATGACGACAATTCAGAAAAAATAACAACAACAGTGATTTTCAATTAGTGATATCTCCCTCATACGGACTCCTTTTTGTGAGCAATTTTTTTTGTTTTGGGGTAGAATTTTGTGATCTACACATTGGTGCAAGAGGTTTGAGATCTCTATTCTTGAATTTTTCTACAACTCATAAATCGCAATTTTTACCACTTAAAATGCTTAGTATGGGCTCATCTGGACACATAATCAAGTTCCATTTTTTTTGAAACCTTATTTTTTTAATCTACTTTCTAGATCTATAATCATTTTATAGGTTTTGTGGACAAAAATACTACTTTCAAAAATAGGCACTCTTTCTCCTTATGGATATGGAGGTTATGGATTCACTTGATGACTTGAAGTCAAAAGATATATATGATATTTGGATCCATCTTTGGGAGACGTATGGAGATCAACACATCCCTCCATTCCCCGAAGATCTTTTATCTCCAATTGCAACTACATCCTCTCCAGATGAGATCACATCTCCAAATGCTCCTGTTGCTCCTATTGATCCTATTCTAGCCATAGATTCTTCAGATTCAGTGTAGTAGGACACTCCATGTCTTCCTACTTTATGTTCATGCGACAACTTCCTTCCAGCCCTTATAGGCCTATTCATGGAGTCTCACATTGAAGATGTGGGAGACATTCTTGATGATATTCATCATCTCTTCAGGAAAATTCTTTATCTATTGTCATAGTGATTGATTCATATACTTCAACATAGTAGGGTACACTTTGTCTTCTAGTTCTTGCCTCAGGTGATGACTTCTTGACTAACATTTCAAGTTTGTTTGTGGTTTCATGCATAGTATATTTGGAGGACTTCTTTGATGATATCCCACTTCTCTTTGATAAGGATGATCCTTCTACAATTGTTGTGAGGGCTCACTTTGACCCTCATGTCCATTCTCTACATGATCAGTCTTTACAGACTAATGTGATTGTGGATCTTTATGTATAGTAGTTGGAGGAGGTCTCTTTATCATTTGAGGAGACTTTTGGTTCTTTGAAATAGGTTCTATAGAAAATCTTGCTAGATCTACACTTCTTCTCAATAGTTTTGGAAGGAGCCATCATCAATATCGACATAAGGACAGATGAGTAGGTTTCAGTAACATCGTTCATCATTGAGATTCTTTCTACACATAGGGGAAGTGTCTCACTGATACCTCTATCATTATTTCTTCCAAAGAGGAGGAAAATCATTCAATGGTAATGGGTTAGCTTCTACATTGGAGCATTTCTCACTGGTTGGAACCTTACATTTTGTTGGGGGGGGGGGGGGGGGGGGGACTACCTTGTCTCCTTCTTCTCCTTTATGGGGGGGACTTTTTCCTCTTAGGGGGATTTTTCCTTCTCCTATTTCACTATTGTATATACTTGATGTATGTAGTAATGGGAGGGTCTTTATTACTCCATCCATCCATGCATCTTATCTTTTTATCTCTCTTTTTGGGAGAGGGTTTTTCCCTTGAGGTTTTCCCTCTTTCTCCTCTTTATGAGAGATTGCATTGCATTTTATTTTGTACATGGGTACCTAACATGGCCTTGTAGTTGAAACCCATTATGCATTTCATCCTAGTTCTTATGAACATAAGTGCACTCCCCTAAGTTACACTTAAGGGGGGGTGTTGGTGTAAATAATTATTCACTATCTACACTTAAGTTTACTTAGGTTAATGCATTATTTTAATATTTATTTATTAGTCATGTAGGAGCATGTGCACTCTTGTGAGTTTTCATATTGACAATATTGGAGTCCGCACCTTATTTATGCACATGGTGTCTACAGCATAGGAGTAAGCACTTTATTTAAGCACATGGTGTCTACAACATCTCCACATGTAGGAAACCTTGTCATGCGTATCGTCTCATTGTTGCACATACATTCATGCACAATGGAGGACATGTGCTTAGTTGTCAAGCTTATCTTCTGAAACCTTCTAGAGATATTCTAGATGCATCTTAGAGGCCTTTATATACAGGCATTCCTAGTGTATACAATCATCTAATTGGAACATAGTGATGTATCAGGACATGCTATGATATATTGATCATACTATTTTTGGTCTACAGTTGTGCTTGTGTTTGAGTTCTTTAATCTTGGGTGAAAATTGCCCTAAGTTCTTACATGGTATCAGAGCTATACCAAATTATTATAGAAACATTGAATATTTATGGGCCTCATCCCCATCCTAGTTTACCTTCATCTTGAAGTGTTTCTAGGTAACCAAATCATTGTGTTATGTATTGAACTAATATGGATGTGATGGATTTATTTTATGTTTCAGCATTACAATTTTAATGATGAATTAGGTATGATTTAATGAGATTTATTTTGAAGTCAAAAGTTTAAGATCCTAATTCAACCCCCCCCCCCCGCCACCAATATCTTGTTTCCCATATATATTCCAACAATTGGTATAAAAGTTTTTTTTCTCTTGTCAAGAAGCCTAATAGCTTGAGTACTTGAAATCATGGAGATGGAATATACAAGATGGGAAAAATCATTGAAAAATAGATAATTGAGGTATAGATCAGGTTGCAATAATTAGAGACTAAAAGAGAAGAATTGAGAAAATCCCTCAAAAGGAGAAGATAGATGGATATACAACTTAATGACACTCAATACAAAGAAGTTGACATAGAAGGTTTGTTGAATAATGAAAATACTGGTTACAAAGATGAAGCAATGACAAAATTACTAGAGAAGAATACTATCATGGAGAAGGAAGAAAAATATCTTAAGATAGACAAGAAATCAAATTTGTCACACTACATGAAGCTATTGAAGCAAAGAAAAAGGCAATATAAGATAAGCTCATGGCTAAAGAAGACAAAAGGTAGATAGGCAATAGACTTGAAGAAACATCCTTTGAAGTTTAGAAGCTTAAAAATACTCAACTTGATATGATAAACCAATTAGTAATTACAAATTGGGAAGCCAATAGAAAATACTTGGAGATCAAAAATCAAAAGTTAGAAAATGATCAATTGAAGAATGAGTTAAGGAATAAAAAGGAACTCTTGGAAAGGTTGAATAAACCAAATGAAACAATTAAACATTTTGAAGACATTATGAAGTCACCAAGAGAAAAAGACACATCTGGACTTGGATACAAGAAATCTTCAACTACTAAGGAAGGAAAATTATCCAAAAGTGGAGAACAAAGGAATGAAGAATATAAAGGAAAGCATACATGCTAACACTATGGAGAAATTAGTAATACAACTAAAATTTGTAGAAGCAAAAATGGTAAGAATACTCTCAAACCTAATCCAAGTAGTAATTGTTCTAAATGCAAGAAAGTAGGACATCAAGCTCATAAATGAAGAATAGAGTATACTGAGTCAACTAGAAAGGTATCTAGATTCCAAGGTCACTACTATAATTGTCAAAAGTATGGACACAAGGCTTATCAGTGTAGGCTTAAGAAAAAATCACAATGGTCATTAGGAAGACAAAAAACTTATGCAGCAAAGAAAGGAAATTATTATGGCTAGGATTACTACACATGGTATAATTATCACTATTGTGGAGAATATGGACACATCCTAGAGAATTGCTTCAAGACACATTTCAGAGAAAATTACAAGAAATGGCTAAATGGTGAGATAGTGTGTTTTAGTTTTCTTAGAGTGGGGACACATCAATAAGAATTGTAAAACCCAGTCACCTACACCAACATCAAGAAATGTAAATGACAAACCAAAAAACAAGAATACATAGATAGAGGCAGTAAGAGTTGGAAGTAGCAGAGTTGAGGACACAATGATCACCCAATCTAATTTTTCTTGTGATCACACCACATCTCACTAAAAGAAAAGAGGTATTTAGGAACTATATACTTAAAAGCCATATTTTACATCAATTCCTAGCATTAAAGTGTTGAAAAGATATATTTGCATAATTAGAGATGAAAATTCATTAAGTATTGAGCATTAGTTATACAATCTATATTAATCAAGTCCTACAGTATAGACCAAGTAAATTGGTTATGATCAAGTGCATAATGTTGATCAAAATAAAGTTAAGGTCAAGAAAAACTATCATACACTATCTAAATATTAGGACATGCAAGATCAAAGGAGTATATTGAATTTCAATGATTATTTTATTTACCCAGTGATCAAAGAGTTCAAGACAAGATTTAAGGTGATCTCAACAAGCAGAGTAAGGAATCACAACAAGGAATTATCAAATTTATAAAATGAAGTATTACTCTTATTGCCGAGTAAGGTATTTTGTGAAAATATTATATTGAAACCCCTAGATTATAATGACATTTGGAAGTGAAATGATAAAGGATAACAATGCATAAATCATAAGGAATGATCATAGGCCTCCACCAAATTCTAGAAACATAGTTTGTTGGATGTAGTTGATTAATTGTTTGTTTTCTTTGATGTTACACAATGTCATATCAGTTGACAGTCAGTGCATACTGAGCTCACTTGGTCAATGAAGACACTTTTCCTAGTCTATAGAGCGTTACTAAGTTTACTTTGTGTAGAAGGTAGTTTCTACCAACCTCACTTAGGTG
Source organism: Cupressus sempervirens (assembly GCA_028749045.1). Lineage (NCBI taxonomy): Eukaryota > Viridiplantae > Streptophyta > Pinopsida > Cupressales > Cupressaceae > Cupressus > Cupressus sempervirens. The sequence goes on from CM053793.1 coordinate 629,965,926, forward strand.
TTGAAGGATGTTAAGCATAAAAGAGTGTTAACCAAGCTCACTAGGTTAATGAAGGGAAAGTTGAATCAAGCTAGGTCAGCTACCAAAGGATTTTCTTGTTTTTTCATATAAAGCTTAATTATTTTACCCTATCGATTCTAGTTGACTGAAGTGATGAATATTGGTTTTTATAATTTGTATTTGAGCCGACTTAACAATCTAAATTTTATAAGTAGAAGGTAATGTTGTGATTTCGAGTGTGAGTGTGAGTGTGATGTGTGCAAGTTGAATAAGTTGTAAGAATAATAAGAGGAAGCAAACTTGAAGGATAGCGAAATATCCTTGTGGAGCATAAAAGAATTATTCAATCAGGAAGGGTCAAGTATGAACCAGAGTAGAGATCTGTAATTAGCTATTCAATTGCATCACAATTAGGTCATTTCATTGTTACTCTCTAACCATTGTAGTAGTGATCTAAGATCTCTTAATAGAGTTAGTTTAACAACCATTTGTAAATCCTCCAACAAGGTGACAATTCCTTTGAACTTTTTCAAGACCTTTTGCAGGGCCACTCCTAACAGGGTGATTAAATCCTTTAACAGGGTCACACCTAATAGTGTGTTTTGTAACCTTTAATAGGGTTGGATCCTAACAAGGCTCACTTTAAAAGAGTGAAAAATAGTAACTAGTTACATTGGTGGTTTTTCCCAAATTGGGTTTCCACGTTAAATCCCGGTGTCTCATGTGTTCATGCTATTTCTTTCATGCTTGCAAGTAATCACAGATAACATCTTAAGATTCACTAAAGTAATTCAACTCTACATTTATGGAGTTATAGCAATTTTGTGTGTTTACCGAGTAATAGCACTAATCTATTTTATCAATCTAAATTTTATAGTTGACATCTAAGGGATCTGGGATTTATTTTAGTGGTAATTGATTCATCCCCCTCTTAGTTACTCCTCTCATATTTCCAACGCAATTCACATTGAAACCCCTATTGATACTGTTGGAGCACTATCAGTTGTTCCACCTAGAGTCTTGACTATGTAGGACATTAGATCATGTTATCAATGTAAAATTGGAGAAATTGTAGATTTTGAAAGTAGAATTTCTACTTCTGACAAGTTAAGTGTAAATGGAATTCTTAAAGATGAATTCAAAATCATTGCAAACAAAGGGTTGACTCATGCACTAGATTTTCCTAAATTTTTCAAGAATGAATGGATAAAGATTGTTCTAAGCTGAGTTCACAACATGAAAGTATGGTTGGAAGGTAGACCAATCAAGATAAAGAAAGAAATTATTCAAAGAGTAACTAGGTATCCTACATTTGATTGACCTAAGAGCATAAGGAGTGACACACACAAAGAAATTGAAAACCTAACTAAGGAAAAATGGAATGGACATGGAATGTCAATAGACAACATTGAGGATCCACTGATTGAATTCAATTTTTGTGATATTGCACATGAACTCTATCAATCTAGAAAATTGAATAGTATGTCGTGCATTGTAGCTGATCTGGAATATAAAATTGTGAAGAAAGATCATGAAAATGATCTTGTCGAGCTATAGTTACAACAACTTATAGAAAATCTAGAAACAATAAGGAAAGAAAATATTACATCTTGTAAGCTTGGATCCCTACTAGTTTGTATATTCTTCTATATACAAAACTAGTTTCCTATTGTTGGGATAGTTGCATGGGATAGAAATAGAATATCTATAGATCAGCTGAACAAACTAATGTAGAGATAAGGAGATAATTTTGAATCAATCATGGAAAACTATTTTGATGAATTCAAAACAAAAATTAAGAACTAGATGAGGATTGCAAAATTAGTTGAGGATAAATATAATGATGAATTTTATTTTTTTATGGACATAGATTTTGTGTACACACAAGAAGTAATACCTAGGGTAGGATGGTTGAGACCTATCTCCTATGAGGTAAATGTTGATGACATATCAACAATTATCACTGCACTATTGGTAGAAGACATAGTTGCTAGTGCCAAGTAGTTTGGCACATATAAAATAGTTACTGCCAAGCTAACTAGTGAAGATAGTACACCTAAGGGAGGTAAGAAAAGGAAAATAAAATTTTTTAACGATAGTCAAATTGAACAAGGGGAAGTGTCAGGAAAACCCTCAGAAGTCGAGGAAGACAAAGGCAAAGAATTTTTAGTTGTCAAGCAAAATGCACCAAAACAAAGAAAGGTTGTGATTATTGCACCTAAGGTATAGGAAGACCTCTAGAAGATCATGCAAGAAATGGTAACACCATTAAGGCCAAAGGGAAAGGTGTTCATTACAAGAAGGAAGTCAGCACAATCTATTGCCAAAATACTACTAGGGATCCCATCAAAGAAGAGAAAGAAGGAAGATGTGCAAGTGAAGCCAAAGAAATTGGTAGTTGCACAAGAGGAGAAGGAAGAAGAAGAAATGAAAAAGTTTGATGAGACTAGAAATTACAGATAGTAAAGGTACTCCCTCCAATGACTATGGATCAAGTATGTGATAATTTGATAGAATCAAAAAATATTTTAGCTCTTAATGACTTATAGTATGATTCTTTGAGAAATGAAGATCAAGATAAACTTGAAGAAGCTTTAATTAATATGTTGATCAAGTTTACGTGTACACCTATGGAAGTGGAAACTAGAATTCCTATGGGATTATATAATAGAGTGGATGTCAAATGAAAATGGGCATTGACCACAAAGAAGCAAATAAGAGAAATGCAATATTGGCACACATCATGCTAGATTTGGGAAAGACACATATGTCTATAGCCCTTAAATATTCTAATGAGAAGCTTATGTCAAGTGACAAGGAATCCAAATTTCTAAAGAATAAAGTTCTTGAAGTAGAAAAGAAAGTATTGAATTCTGGAAGGAAGTATTTGGAGCGAAAACTTCAATTGTAGAGGTGAGGAAAAGCCAAGATGATACAAAATTACTGAAGAATAAAATAAGGAAGTGGTTGAGATAGCGGTAGAAATGTAAGAAATTATCAATGGAGTTAAATTTAAGGATACTATCACAATTGAAGATGACATTGACATTCCTCCACCTAATCAAAATGTACTTATAGAAGAAGAAATTCACAAATTGATGAAGGAATCAAGAAAACTTTGTACATGTCAATTTTTTGTAATTGAATATCTAAAGCTTGAAGCTAAGGTGATTGATGATGATAAAGTCACAACAGTTATAGAGGCTACAAGTGTTGTGCAACTTGGTAAGGTATTTATTGTATATACATGATCAATGACTTGTTTGAAAATTTTGAAGAAGGAAGAGAATTCTGAGAAAGTTTCAAGCACAAAGATGGTAGGTGAAGGAATTACATGGAAAGAGAAAGAGTCAACTTAAGCTCTCATTCAAATGCCAAGTGAAAAGGTTGCAAAACCTACACCAATGACACCCATACAATAGGTGATAGCTACACCAATGTAGCAACCAAAAAAGAGATCAAGTGAGAAAAGGAAGCAATTACAGATATCACTACTAATTGATACACCCTCAAGATCTTAGGCTATGACTCATGTAGAAGAGGATGTTGATGAGTCAATAGACCTTAATGAGGTAATTTGATGGGGACACAACCCAAGAACAGAATGGAACCAACAGAAAGGGAAAATTATATTAACTGAGAAAATAAGCTAGTACAAATAGTACAGAGAAAATAAATTTCAAAACATGCCCTAAGGCTTACAATAGCATAAATCTGGAGAATATTTCTCCTTTTAGCACCTCCTCTCAAACTCCACTCCCAACTGCCTTTTACAATGCCGAAAATCTCCTTAAATACACCCCGGAGGGTTAAGGACTAGGAGTACATTCTAGAAATTCCTAGTAGGCATCCACTGACAAAATAGAAGGTTCCAGAAGCTGCGTTAGAAGTCGGTGCAAATCTAGAAGAATCCAGAAATGGTAACCGAACTTCTGGGAGGCATAACTTTTGAACCGTAGCTCCAATTGACGAACTGTTTACATTTTTGAAAAGCTCTCGAAATGCTCTATAGCCCTATGGACAAGCTTTGCTCATCCCCCATTTTTCAACCCTTTTCAAGGTCATTTAATGCCCCAAACCTGACTTTGAAGCATTCTTAGGAGGTCTCCAAAACTTGAAAAACTGCAATAACTTTCAAAGCGTGGGGCCTATTGACCTGATTCTTTTTCTAGAATGCTTTAAATCATGATTACATTCATCTAGCCAATTCACACCTTCTAGTTTACCGAAATGTTGGCCCAAATACATGCTCCTATTTTTTTGGGATTTTCAAACGCACTGATAGTTGAACTATGAGAGTTGGAACCTTTATTTGAGCCAAATGGGTATCCAAAAATGTAAAGACATGAAACAGAAACTAAGTCTAAGTACATTTTTTGGGTGACACAGGATTGCCCTTATACCTTTGGATGCTCCTGCATCAGACACCCAGGGTAGATTGAAAGGTGATCCTGTCACTTTATGGATGGTAGAGGAAATCCCAAATGGGAAACCTTAGTTGCTGAAATCCAAGTTGAGTCCTCGATCGGCCGTCCTTTCCATTTGACCAAATACTCTTCATATTGCCTGTTTCTGGTACTCCTACCCATATGATGATCTAGAATGTCTTCTATCTCCTCCTTCTTAGAAGCAGGAATTGGACATGGCTCTAAAACCAGCTCATCATTTGCACCATCATCATGATACTCTGTTAAATCTGCAATATTGAAAATGGGAGAAATGTGAATACCATCTGGCAGCTCCACCTCATATGCATTTCCTAAGTCATGTTTCTTCAAAACTTTGCAAGGGCCAAATTTCTTCATTTTTAGCTTGTTGTAAGTACCAACTAGAAATCTTTCTTTTCGTAAGTGCACCATGACTAGATCCCCTACTTGGAATTCCTTATGTCTTCTCCTTTGATCAGCCCTAGCTTTATACTCTTGATTCATCTTGATAATGTGTGCTTGAACCTCCTCATGTAGATGCTTGATGTGTTCAGCAAATTCCTCAGCTTCAGCACTTGTCCTCTCCCCTTGTTCTATCTTCCTCAATTCTGGTGCAGTCCTTGGGCTATTCCCATATACAATTTGAAATGGTGATTTTCCAGTACTCCTATTTACAGAGTTATTATAAGCAAACTCTGCCTGTGGTAGAATCAAATCCCATCCCTTGGGCTTATCTCCAACTAAACATCTCAGCAAATTGCCCAGACTTCTATTTACCACTTCTATTTGGCCATCAATCTATGGGTGATGCGTGGAACTGAATTTCAAGTCTGTTCTCAACTTCTTCCACAATGTCCTCCAGAAATACCCCACAAATTTAGTATCTCTGTCAGAAACTATACTCCTTGGAAGACCATGTAGTCTTACCACCTCTTTGAAAAACAAGTCTGCAATATGGAAAGCATCATGAGTTTTGTGGCATGGAATGAAATGTGCCATTTTGGAGAACCTATCAACCACCACGAATACTAAGTCATTACTCCTTTGTGTCCTTGGAAATCCAAGAACAAAATCCATACTTATGTCCTCCCATGGCCTTGATGGAACAGGCAATGGCTGATATAGGCTAGTATTTTGACTAAACCCCTTGGCAACTTGACAAACCTGGCAACTCTGTACAAACTTCTTCACATCCTGTGTAATTTGAGGCCACAAATAATGTTCTCTAAGAATGGCAATGGTCTTATCCCGACCAAAATGTCCTGCCATCCGTCCACTATGTTTCTCCTTAATCATATTTTCCCTCATGGAACTTCTTGGAATGCACAATTGACTACCTTTGAACAACATTCCATCCTGAATCAAATAGTCTAACCACTTGGTTCTATCTACAGCAATAGGTTCTTTACAAGCTTTCCATGCTTCAGCAAAATCAGGATCCTCGGGGTACAAATTCTTGAGTTCATCAAACCCGACTACTTCAACCTGCATTGTTGTAAGCAACAACTGTCTCCTACTTAGTGCATCTGCAACCCTGTTAGATTTTCCACTTCTATGCTTCAACACAAATGTATAACTCTGCAAGAATTCTACCCACTTCATATGCCTCTGATTCAATTTACCTTGGCTATTTAGGTACTATAATGCCTAATGATCAGTATACAAAACAAATTCCTTTGGCAATATATAATGCCTCCATTTCTTTAAGGCCTGAACTATTGCATAGAACTCTTGATCATAAACAGAATACTTCTTCTTTGCATCATTCAATTTTTCACTAAAATATGCAATAGGCTTACCTTCTTGGCTTAATACAGCCCCAATAGCGCTACCACTAGCATCGCAATCCACCTGGAATACTTTTCTAAAATCTGGAAGTGCCAACACAAGCTGTTCAGTCACCTTCTTCTTTAGCAATTCAAAACTTCTCGCAGCTACTGCAGTCCATTTGAACTCTTTTCTATCCCCTCTTATTGTATCAGTTAGGGGTGCACATATGCCACTGAAATTCTTAATAAAATTCCTGTAAAAACTAACCAGACCATGAAATGATCTTACCTCAGTAGCAGACCTTGGAGTAGGCCATTCCAAGATGGCTTTTACCTTCTCTGGATCCATTTTGAGACCTTCAGGTGATATAACAAATCCCAAATAGACTAACTCCCTTTTTGCAAAGACACACTTCTTTAGATTAATTAACAGTTTCTCTTCCCTTAGCCTTTCAAGGACACTACGAATATGCAGTAAATGTTCTTCCAAAGTCTTGCTAAAAATTAAAATATCATCCAAATAGACAATAACAAATTTTCCCAAGAACTTCTTAAGTACCTCATTCATGAGCCGCATGAAGGTGCTTGGGGCATTCGTCAATCCAAAGGGCATGACTAACCACTCATAAAGACCCTCCTTGGTCTTGAAGGTTGTTTTCCACTCATCTCCTTCTCGAATCCGTATCTGATGATAGCCACTCTTCAGATCTATCTTTGTGAAGTACTGAGCTCCACTCAAGCAGTCCATAAGATCATCCATCCTTGGTAAAGGAAACCGGTACTTGATGGTTATCCTATTTATAGCTCAAAAATCTATACACATCCTCCACTCTCCATCCTTCTTTGGTGCAAGTATTGCAGGTACTGCACATGGACTCAGGCTCTCTCGAATCAAGCCCTTCCTCAACAACTCCTGAACCTATCTATTTAGCTCCTCTGTTTCAGTAGGAGTCATCCTATGAGCAGCCTTGTTAGGCAAACTAGCTCCTGGAAACAGATCTATCTAATGACTGATTTGCCTCACTGGTGGCAATCCATCTGGAACATTATCAGAGATAATATCTCCAAATTCCCCTAGTAAATCTAAAACTTCAAATGGTATTTCACTACTACCTTCTTTATCTTTCCTAGGAATCAAAGCATAGCACATACGCTGATGTTTCATGCCATCTAAAAACTTCCTTCCATCAACAAGAAAAATCCTAGCACTGATACATACCTTTTCACCTTCCTTTTTCATGGGCTTAAATTTGTGGTGAACTCCATCCTTTGTTAGAGAGTATGTGTTTGCATCTCCATCATGTATTGCATGTCTATCAAATTGCCATGGTCTACCCAAAAATCGATGGCAAACATCCATTGAAATAACATCACAAAGAACTTCATCATGGTAACTCCCAATTTTCAATTTTACTAAAAATTGTTCACTTACCAGGACCTTATGATCATCTTTTACCCAAAAAATCCGATAGGGCTGGGGATGTTTCTCCCTCTTGAGCTTTAGCATAGAGAACATCTCTTCTGATACCAAGTTATCAATGCTACCACCATCAATGATCACATCACAACATTTATCCTCACACTTACATCTGGTACAAAACAAACTCCTCTGCTGTCCTGGTTCATTTTCACCGCTTAGTAGGACTCTTTCATTTACCAAGGTCTCTCCTCTTTCTGCATCCTCTGAATGTGATGATTGTGCATCCTCATCCACATGAGCAACCCTAGCTTGGCCATCAGTTCTCCTATCTGTCCTTCCTTGTTGTTGAGGGCATTCAAAGGCACGATGACCTTCTTCATTGCAATGAAAATAGGTACCATGGAAGCCTCCTCTTCCTTGTCCATGTCCTCTACCTCTTCCTCTTTGATTTCCAAAGTCTTGATCATGGGAGCAGTTGAAACCCTCATTCCTCTGGTTTTTGCTAGTACCCACATCTTCATTTTTCTTTTGGGTTTCATTGCGGCCTCCAAATGATCTACCGCTTCCCCTTCCTCCTTGACCGCGCCCTCTTTGTCTTCCTTCAAACCTTTTATTCAGCTTCTCTTCAACTCATAGGGAAAACTGGTATGCCTCTTCAACACTGGTCATTCTTACCAGACTTAATTCCTCCTGGATGCTAGGTCGCAACCCACTGATATAATGAGTAACCTTCTCCTTATTTTCTTCTGCATGCCCCGTTCTAATCAAGAGTCGATGAAACTCCTCTGTATATTCTTGGACTGATCTTCCTGCTTGCTTTAACCCATGCATCTTCTTAAACAGATCAAGCTCGTAGTCCACAGGAATGAACTGCTTCTTCAATTTGTCCACCATGCAATCCCATCTTGTGATCTTCTCCTTTCCTCTTCTAAGTCTTTCCAGTTGAACCTCTTGCCACCAAATTTTGGCATGGCCTTTCAGTTTGGCCTTTGCAAACTTAACCCTATGTGGGTCCCTTATATCCTCATGCTCAAAGTATTCTTCCAGTTCATTGATCCAATCGATCAACTCATTTGGTTTCAGATTACCTGAAAATATACCCACTTCAATTGTAGGTCTTTTCCCAAACTTAGTAATGGCCCTAAAAAGCCTTTCCTCTACAAGATTCAGAACTTCCCCGTCAACTTCCTCTTCTGGTCCCATTACTTCCTCTTCATTGTCATCCTCACTATTATCACCTGCGGCAACATTTGCTCCTCTACGAAGCTCCTCTTGCAATGCTTGTACCTGCCTCTGGAGGGCTCTAACCTCCTCAAGATCAATAGCTCTGGCCCTTCCACCATGCTCTCTTCGTGGAGGCATCTTCTAACTCGAACCCACAACCACACAGTCCTGGTGCAAGCTACCTCATAGTTGGCGCTCTATCTACACACTCAGGAAAACCCACTCTAATACCACTTGATGGGGACACTACCCAAGAACAGAATGGAACCAACAGAAAGGGAAAATTATATTAACTGAGAAAATAAGCTAGTACAAATAGTACAAAGAAAATAAATTTCAAAACATGCCCTAAGGCTTACAATAGCATAAATCTGGAGAATATTTCTCCTTTTAGCACCTCCTCTCAAACTCCACTCCCAACTGCCTTTTACAATGCCGAAAATCTCCTTAAATAGACCTCGGAGGGTTAAGGACTAGGAGTACATTCTAGAAAGTCCTAGTAGGCATCCACCAACGAAATAGAAGGTTCCAAAAGCTGCGTTAGAAGTCGGTGCAAATCTAGAAGAATCCAAAAATGGTAACCGAACTTTCGGGAGGCATAACTTTTGAACCATAGCTCCGATTGACGAACTGTTTACATTTTCGGAAAGCCCTCGAAGCGCTCTATAGCCCTATGGACAAGCTTTTCTTGTTCCCCATTTTTTGACCCTTTTCGAGGTCATTTAATGCCCCAAACCTGACTTTGAAGCATTCTTAGGAGGTCTCAAAAACCTAAAAAACTGCAATAACTTTCAAACCGTGGGGCCTATTGACCTGATTCTTTTTCTAGAATGCTCTAAATCATGATTACATTCATCTGGCCAATTTGCACCTTCTAGTTTACCAAAATGATGGCCCAAATACATGCTCCTATTTTTTTGGGATTTTCAAACACACTGATAGTTGAACTATGAGAGTTGAAACCTTTATTTGAGCCAAATGGGTATCCAAAAATGTAAAGACATGAAATAGAAACTAAGTCTAAGTAAATTTTTTGGGTGACACAGGATTGCCCTTATACCTCTGGATGCTCCTGCATCATAATTACTTTACCCACATATGATTTAAATAATCTTACTTTAGAGAAAATGCATGAACTTTAAATCTTGTTGAGCTGAAAGGCCAAACAAGAACAAATGAAGAGAGAATAGAAGAGAAGACAAGTATTGCACACTATCAGAGACATTTTTAAATATGCTTTTAGCATTACATATGTCAATCATCAGCATAAAATTTTGGATCAACTAGTATATGTAGTTGATAGAGTTTGAATAGAGGACGTAGAAACCAATGAGAAGTTGTTACATTAATCTAAAAGGAGAATGGAACATAAAATTTTGTAGAAAGTCTCACATGAACTTGTATAGAGTCAAGCTAAGATTTCTATAGCTATTACACAATTGGAAACAATTTTGAAGATGATAAATTCTTTATCTTAAAGATTGTGTGATGCAAATTTCTTTACAAAAGATACTCAATGTTCATCATAGTTATTACATTCAAGTATGAAGTCTAATCCTCACTCATTGAGCAAGAACACAAGTTCAAGTTCATCTTCATTTGGTGAACTTATATTTAATCAAACAAGGTTAGATGAGCTCATAGCTAAAGATGTTGAAATAAGGACCAAGTTGGCATTAATTCAACTTTAGTTGTTGCCATACATAGAGATAATTCAAAAGGTTATTTCTATAGCCAAGGAAATTTTGCAGAAAGACACAAAATTTTCATACATTGTAGTATTTATTTACCTAGCAGCCAAGCTAGAGATTCAAATTCAAATTTTGGACAAGGTATAAGAAAGATGGAACCAAGGCTATGCTAATATTGTAGCAAGTCATCAAATTATTTTTTGAAAAGTTTCAACTCATCCCAAAAGCCCCACCTACCATCAGTGAAAAAAAAAAGGGCGATATTAAATAAGTCAAAAGGGATAAGTGATAAGAAGGGAGAAGCAACAAGTACGAGGGAGTCACAAGTCAGAAAGTTATGAAGAAGAAGATATCAGTCAGCAAATAAATTTTTGGTCTCAAGGGAGAATACAATTTTCTAAGGAATGATTTCATGACAAAGTGTTTTTGCCACTAATTTAAAAGGGGGAGATTATTGATCTTGAAGCCTATGTTGTCAATTAGTGACCAAATACTTAGTCATTTGCAAGTCATTTACTAGGAAAGATTATAAGGTCATCACTGAGACTGAGTTATCTAGTAAAGGTTGAGAAAGTTACACTTAGACTAAGTAGAATAATGATTATTGAGCATTCAGTAGAGACCTAGGAAATATTCAAGTTGAGGAATTTAGTATGAGCCAAGTAATATAATGATGACCAAGTAGATTGAGATTTTATCAATTTTTGAGCACACTAAATCATAGAAGTCGAGCAACAACATACATGATTGAGCATCAAAAGCACTCAGGTGCCAATCAATATAGTTTTGTTATGTAAGTTTGTAATGGTAGAAACTCATATGTTAATCAATTTGACTAAAATTTTTATGAGATGTAATATTTTTAATGCTAGATCAAATTATTTTTTATGCATTGATAATAGAAGGTTATGATCCCTAGGAAAACATTTTAACCAATCAGAAAAAGCAACTTAAATTAAAAAAGATGATGAAGTCTAAACTGTTGATCGAGATCTAGAAGCTTCACATGAAGTCTATTTAAAGAGGATTCTAACCCTAGAATCAGAGTGTGTGTTAGAGGATAAAATGCAAAAGGAAACACACATATGAAGGAGTTGTAGAGTCAAATCCAATAGAGAGAGAAATCAAAGCACTGAAGGATAGAATAGATTTATCAAATTAGGAGAATCAAATCAGAGACAAAGGAAAGGGGAGACCCAAGATCAACTTACAAAGCATATCGAGTGTCAGGTACTAATTCAGTTATTTTGTAATTGAGATAGGGGTAATCTCTTAGTAGAGTGGTCCTAACAGGCCTATATAAATCTCCTATCAGAGTCCTTACTTTATTGTAAGTGTCAAACCCTCTAAAAAGGAAAGACCTTATAGTATTTTAGTCTTTAACAAGACAAATCTTTCACTAGGTAGATCATATCTAATGATCAAACATTGTAACCTTAATAGGTTAACTTTATTGTTGCAATAGTGAAGATTTGTGGGTCTCATCCCGACCCTAGTTTTACCTTCATCTTGAAGTGTTTTTGGGTAACCAAATCATTATGTTATGTTTGAATTGTTATGGATGTGATGGATATATTTTATGTTTCATAATTATAGTTTTAATGATAGATTAGGTAGATTTAATGAGTTTGATTTTGAAGTCAAAAGTTTAAGATCTTGATTCACACACCCCCCCCCCCCCTTAGTATCTTGTTTCCCATATATATTCCAACAACTATGAGCCCTTTCAAGATATTTCATGACAACATATGTCTCTAGGGGTCCTAAGACCCCTAGGGACATATTATAATTGATCTTATGGGTCGAAGGAGATCATTGGTTAATCTATGACCCCTTTCAACATATTTCATGACAACATAATTATATTGATCATATGGGTCAAAGGCATTCACAGGTTAACCTATGACCCCTTTCAACACATTTCATGACAACATATGTCCCTAGGGGTCCAAGGACCCCTAGGACATATTATGATTGATCCTAAGGGTAAAAGGGGGTAATAGGTTAACAATGACCCCTTTCGACACATTTTATGACAACATATGTCCCTAGGGGTCCTAGGACCCTTAGGGATGTATTATAATTGATCATATGGGTCTAAAAAGGTCATCCTATGACCCCTTTCAACACATAATAAATAATATTTAAATTATATAATATTAACTTAAATTATATTTATTTAATAAAATGTGTGATAAATAATAAAATAATGCCTAATACTAATTTAAAATATATATTATAATAAATATTTTTTTTATGATATATTTATAATTTAATATTTATATATATTGAATATTGTATAGATAATATAGAATACTATATATTAATATATAGTACTACATGATACTAATATACTATGCAATTATATGTCATACTTTATATAATATAATAATAATAATAATTTTTTATATAATATATAATAAGCAAAGAATAAAAAAATAAAATTCATATATTATTATATTTGAAATTGAAAACGTATATTTAAATATAAAATAATAGGGTCCCCAAAATGTAAAACATATTTCAAGTTTGAAAATTTACATTTTGTCGCCAATTTTCAGGTATCCAATTAGGCTTGGTATTTATCAGGGCTATTTGGTCAACTCAAAAAACATGTTTGAGCCATGTTTATCTCATATCCTGATTTTTTCTGACCATCTGATGACTCTTTTTTCATCTACATTCAATCAAAGGAAAAGGGTTTTTTGAGAATTCTCTCAAGATATTATCTATGTAACTCATGTCAAATTATGAGTTTGCTAAGTATTTATTAGTTAATTTCTAATGAAGATTCCTATAAAGTACTGATTGAAAAAAAACTATAACTTTTGAATGGTATAACTTTTTTGAAATCCAAAAGTTGTGTCACGTTCTATGCTTCTCCTACTATAAGAAAAAAATTAATTTTGTAAAGTTTTCAATTAGTTAAGGTAGTTGGAAATGGGATTTTTTTTCCTGAAAATGTTATAGTAGAAAATTCATAATTAATTATTTGGAATAAAAATATCTAAAAATATGTGTCACATCTGAGTATGAGTCTACTTCTTATATCTAGAATTATATTAAAAAATAATATCATTTGGTTTTTATTAAGGTGGTTAGACATACACCTACTTTATATTTTTGCCCTAAAATTTTCATAGTACTGCATTCAAATCCAAAATTTTGACCAATCAAATGATTTTTTTTTTTCAAATAAGGCCTAGTGGTTTACAAACCACATTCAATTTCTTACATATTCTTTTCTTACAACTTTTTGATATAAAGTGCATAACTACTTTAAAACAATGTGTCAATTTGACATAACCCTACATGTTATATATTTTTAACTGCCACTTAAGGCCATAGTTTGGTTGATCATGATCTTACACATACCCAACAAAACTTTGGCCCTAAATTTCAAAAAACATCAAGACATTAATTTATTAGTCATTCATGTACATATGTGATGTGGTCAAAATAGTTTACAATATAACTATTTATATTTAGTTGTGTATCAATGCCAAATGTGGCATTGAGGAAGTCATCTACCATCATCCCATTATCATCATCCTCTCAATTAGAAGTGCCAAATGTGCATAGAGATTCACATGACATGCACATGTGACCAATACTCTTATTAGGCTCATCTACAACCAAAGGAGTGGCACAGTAAAGTTCTAATAGTAACTAGTGTGTTGGCCTTTATGTGTTCCTTCACAACAAAAGGAGCAATAAAATGCCCCACCTACAAATTTCCAAAAGGTTCCCTAACAACATTAGGGTCAAAAAGTTCCCCTAACTAATCAAATGATGATCCCTCAACTCTACCCTGAGAAGGAAGATTATCAAAATAATTGGGGATCTCCCCAAGGACAAATTCACAATACAATTTCATCAAAAAATACTTTGCAACTTCAATATTGTTACAAGGAGGGGCATCAAACACCATACACCATCTATCAAAAAATTATTTTTAATACCTTCATTAATGCACCAATAGATGAGGAACCTTTTAATTGTAGTTCTTATCGTGTTTTGTTCTCCTGGCTTTTAAACAAGGTACATATTTCATCTTTGGTAATTGATTTGTTTTTTTACATCTTCATACAAAAATTTATCATCATAATGTTTTTTTTTCTATTCTTCTTTTTTTTTATGCCATAAACTCAATTGACTGCTAATAAATGTTACCTAACCCACAATGGTCTCAAGGGATTATGCCAATTGTGCACTACTAGGATTATTTTGAAGAAAACTCTTTAGCCTCCTAATAATTATTTCTAATTTAGTTTTCCCTCTTTTAATTACATTTAAAAAAAAATTGGGTCCCTAGAGGAGGTTTTTTGATTGGTGGATGTCGTGGAAGTGGTTGTTCTTCATTTTAAGGGTTCTCAAGTTGATCTTCAGGAGGGTTTGGTGGTGGATATTGTGGAATTCATGATTTTTTCATAGGACAATTAGTGGGGGATTTTCTGCATTACCTAGTAATTAAACAATACTATTTTTAAAAACTAAAAAAACCCAAATTTAAATTCTTAAAAACCATTTTAAAACATAAAATTTAACAAAAACATGAGTTAAAATTCATACCTCTTTGACTGGTTTGGGATTTCTGACGATGTGGAGCCATTTTAAATGCAAATTAGGGTCAAAATCCACTACTGCAAATACCGTGTTTGTGCTCCTTGGACTATAAGATGATGCCAAGAGAAAATGGAGAGAATGATAAATGAATCTTGGTTTTTTTATATAAACTTTTTCAATAGCATGATCACGCTACCTAATACATTAATTTTTCAAATAGTGTGATCGCATTACTATTTCAATTTCATAAGTCACGGGCTCATCCTACCCAAACCATAGCCCGATCATGCTATAGTGTGATTACTTTATTGTTAAGATCAGAAAAAATATAATGTGGCATACTTTTGGTACCACAACTTTGTGCAATTACCCCTAAATATGAAGAAGGTGCTCTTCTTCTTTCTTTAGAAAATGTTGCTGATTTATGGGTTTTAGATTCAAGGGCTTCATATCATGATTATATCTAAGAGGATTTTGGGATTGTCCTTTTCTTGATTATATCCAAGGGGATTTTGGGCTTGTTTATTTGGGAGATAATAAACACTGTCAGATTATTAGAAAGGTTAAAATTAAGATAAAGTTATAAAATAAGAATCATTGGCTGCTACATGAGGTAAGACATGTTCCATAACTAAGTAGAAATTTAATTTCAGTAGAGCAATTGGGTGATGAGTTTTGCACAATTACTTTTAACGCTAAAAATTGGAAGGTTTCAAAAGGTTCCTTTGTATTAGGAAAAGGTGTGAAATCAGGCACCTTATATCTTTTAATAGATCATATTATTCTTTCTACCTTAAATATTTCGAAGAAAATTGAATATTAACGAACAATTATTGTCAGTTGAGCAAGAAGAATAAAAAATGGATGTTCGAGATTCTAAAACAACACTATGGCACAACATACTTGGGAACATGAGTGAAAAAGGTATGAAATTACTTCATTATAAGAAATTTTTACTAGGCCTAAAATGTGTCAATATGTATTTTCATGTAAGTTTTGTGAAGAGTGAGAAGGAAAAGTAAAATGAGAAATTAGAGATTGTGCATGCATGTGTATGGGGACCATCTTAGGTATCTTCCCTTGGTGTCTCTCATTATTACACTATAGTTATTGATGATTCAACTACAAAAGTATGGGTTTATTTTCTTGAATAGAAATATGATGTATTTGTAATTTTTAAGAAATAGAATTGCTTGGTTGAAAATGAGAGTGGTAAAAGGCTAAAATGTCTCTAATCTAATGATGATAGTGAGTATTGCACTAATGAATTGGAATATTATTGTTCCACTAATGGTATTTTTAGATAGAAAACTATTTCAAGAACTCCACAAGAAAATAGAGTGATTGAATTCATGAACATGATAATAATAGACTGTGCAAGGAGGATGTGGTTGCATTTTGGGTTTCCCTTAATTTTTTATAGGTAGAGGTTGTCAATACTATTATATATTGAATCAATAGAGGTCCCTCCACTCCTTTGGATACTAGTATTCCAGAGGACGCATGGACTAGTGAGAAGGTGAGCAATTATTTTCTCAAATACTTTAGTTGTGAATAATTTTCACATATAGATTTTGAAAAAAGGAACCAAGCTAGAAGATAAGTCAAAGAAATGTGTATTAATTAGATATCATATTGATTAATTTGGTGATGGGATTTTGGATTTTGAAAATCTTAAAATTATATGAAGTAGGGATGTCATAATCAATGAGAAAGTGTTGTACAAAGATCTATATAACAACATGGGAAGAAAGAAAATAATTATGTGGTACTAGATGATACTCCAAAAGATGATGTTCTAGTACTTCCTTATGCTTTGAAACAGTAGAAACAATAAATACCACAAACCCCATTGAATGTTAGATAGTCAATAAAGCTAGAAAGACCTCCACAAATATGTTCTCTCTCTTTATATTCTATTTTATTAATAGATACAGATGAACTAGAATGTTATGGTGAAGTTGTGTAGGTGGATACAAAGCTTTAATGGGAATCTGCAATGATAAAAGAAATGGATGCTTTCGTGAAAAATCAAACTTGACATTTATATCTATTGGCTATAGGTAAAAGGGCTTCACAAAATAAATGGGTTTATAGAAAGAAAGAAGAGAATGGAGGTAAGAAAAAATTTAAAGTTGGCTTGGATGTAAAAGGATTTGCACAAAAAAGGTCATTGATTTTGATGAGATATTTTCTCTAGTTGTTAAAATGACTTCTATCCACACTATTTTAAATATTGTGGCTATTGAAGATTTTCATTTAGAGCATCTTGATGTTAAAATGACATTTCTTCATGATTATTTGGATGAAGAAATATATATAATGGCACAACCACAAGAATTTGAGGTCAATAATAAGGAGAATTTAGTGTGTAAATTAAAAGAAATTTTATATGGATTAAAGCAATCATCTCATCAATGATATCTTAAATTTGATATTTTTATGCATGAGCATGGTTACACTTGGTGTCATTTGGGCTATTTTGTTTTTTTTTAAAGGTTAGATTATGATAGCTACCTTATTTTATGTTTATACATTGATGATATACTTGTAGCTAGGTCTAACATGGATCACATTAAGGGATTAAAAAAATAGTTAGCACATTCATTTTCTATGAAAGAAAAAAATAGGAAACTAGCTCTATCTTAGGCTAAAACTATATTGAGAAGGTGTTGCAACATTTCTCTATGGAGAATGCCAAAGATGTTAGCACACCTTTGTCTATTAATTTCAAGTTGTCTAAGGAAATGTGTCCAAAGACACAAGAAGAGGAGGACAAAATGTCCAAGGTACCATATGCTTCAGTTGTAAGAAGTTTAATGTATGTCATGGTATGTACTAGGCCAAATATTACATGTGTAGTGGGAGTTGTTAGCAAGTATATGAGTTGTCCTAGGATTGAGAATTGGAATGTAGTCAAATAGATTCTCAGATATTTGAGAGGCACATCAAGTAAATGTGTACATTTTGGGAGCTCTACTACAAATTTGTAGGGTTATATTGACTCTAATTTGGCAAAGAATATAGATACCAATTAGAGTACTATGTAGGTTATGAAGTAATCTCACACCTTTTCACTCATTTTCCCAAGTTTGTTGTGCCATAGTATTATTTCAAAATCACTAGCATCTCATTTTTGTTATTCCTACTCAACTACAGCATATATTCATCAACAGTAATTTATCTTTAAAATAATTAAATTAGAAAGAATAGTATGACATGTGCAAAGATATAAGATTTCTCCTTTCACATCTTTTTCTACTACTAAGGGACCTTTTGAAACCTTCTAATTTTTATCATTAAAGTAACTATGCAACCCTCATCACCCAATTTCACTACTAAAATTATATTCCTACACATGTAGTAACTCATGTAGTAGTCAATGATTCACACCATAAATGAATACTTCCAAGTACCTTTCTATCCAAAATTTCCAAGTCCTCATCTATCATAGTTTCCTCTTTCTTAGCCTTTTCTTGCAGTGGATACCATAAATCCTTTTGATAAAGATAGTCATCCATTTACATTTTCTTTAATCTAAAATTTTTCCCATTAAACTTTGAATTGTGATACCTTCCATTAGAGGATAACTAAAAAAAACCTTGGTCTTATACCACTTGTTAGGATTAGTAAGACAAAAATAATAATAATGTATTTAAATAGAAAGCAATAAAGCTAAAAGAGATAATGTGAGATGGGATAGCCCTCCAGAATGGTGGAGTAAATTGAATTTTAATGGGTTAGCCAAGGGGAACCCAAGGGTTACTAGATGTGTGATGGTTGGCCAAATAATGGTATCAGAAACTTACATCAATGGACTGCCTGTTCAGGATTGGACACCCAAATTGGTTCCTAAATGAATTATTTGGTCTCATTTAATTATCAACTAGGGACATAAGCTTGGAATGGCATTCGCAAAGTTTATGCTTTAAACTTTCTTAATCATAAGACTAACCTATAGAATTAAAATTCTTGAGCTTTAGGAAAACTAAACTAAAACTAGTAAATGAAATTACTCTAATAAAGCATGCAATCATGGGCAGAGGCTACTCTAATTGCCTATGTTATAGGAACAGTTCAACAATTTTGTTATCAATGGTTGTAGGAGCAACATAGTTCTACCTTACTTAGAAATATATAAGGAAATTAAATTTACTCTTAACATAACAGTTCACTCACCAATTGGACCCCCTTGGATGAGTGAACAGGAAATACAATCAAGATAAGAGATATAAACTTGAATTATGCATTCTATTCGTTCATGGAGAAAGATTACGCTTGATTGAAAAATAGTATCACAATAGTCTTGTTGTGAAAATCAACTTCTTCTACTCCTTTGACTACCCTCAAAGTTACAACATTCATTATTTTAAAGGAAACTACAACTACTTCATAAATCTAAGATCACTCCATTAATGAGGATCAATTTCAGACTCATAATGTTCAAAACAAAAACAACATCAACCATGAGTAAATCCTCTTGGGAATATAGCAAGTTGTGGAAGCTAGATTCGAGCGTTGCAACAATAAAAAGCAATAAATGATTTTTCCCACTTGTGAAGGTCTAGCAACCCATGGTTGGCTTTGACTACTCTAGCGCTGAAATGTTGATCCTTCAATAACTATGACAAACACCTGCAAAATAATCAATGCACACACAACCTTTCATATACATACATACATACATACATACATGTATACATGTATATATATATATATGTATATATGTATCTATGATTATATGTATATATGTATATGTATATATGTATATATGTATATGTATATATGTATATATGTATGTATATATGTATATATATATATATATATATATGTATGTATGTATGTATGTATGTATGTATGTATGTATGTATGTATGTATTTTGATCATCAATATTAGAGAAAAGGTGTAAAGTTCCAATTAACACTCTTGCAAATCCTATGTCTATAGGAGGAAAACTACCCAAAACATAGCATAGATGGGTAAAAATTTATCAACATGTATTACTACTTCAAATTATACCATTCCTATCCATGAATTCAAGAAAATATAGCATTTTTGAACTATCCATATTTATAATTCATGTCTTCACATGTGTGTGTGTGTGTGTGTGTGTGTGTGTGTGTGTGTGTGTGTGTAGCATATACATAAAATCCATAAGTTTGTATGCTTGAAACCATAAAGTCATGACTGTTTGCAAAATAAATATTTGAAAATAAGATAAAAAAAACTTAGAAATATGCCCTTTTGGAGGCCCATCATGGGGCTATACTCTATAATAATTTTGGCAATATGGTCAAGTTTGTGACAATTTTGCTTTGAATTTGAGCAAACCACTTAGTGGAAGCAATGGGTCTTCTCCATGGTTTGAGGCTAGTGGCCAAGTGTAACTGCAAGTGGTTATGAATAGAAGGAGGTTCTTTGAATATTCTAAACTATTTACAAAAAAAAACTAAAGCTTAATGGTTGATTCAAAATATAATGTCAATGTTAGAAACATAAGGTAGGCTAGGTTACTAAGAGGGGAGGGGTGAATCACGAACCAATAAAACTTTAACTTATTTCACCAATTAACCCTTCATATATTATTTTGATATAATTGCATGCATAAAAGAATGAAAGAAATAAAAAATTCATAATACTTTGACACAAGATATGGTGACCCAAAAACCTTCCAAATACAAAGTAAAACTAGGATAGGGATGATACCCACAAGCTTTAGTACTACAGTATAAAGTTAACCTATCAAGGCTTACAATTGAGCACTTTTGATGATCTTCCCTATTAGAATGAATTAGTGGATGATCTTTGATCTACAACTTTGATTTTCTAAATGAGATTCCTTGAATTGCAACGATCACTTATCTGTGATAAATTAATCTTTGTTGTCCCTTATAGTTCTTGTAGCCTTGTTCAATTCACACTCATACACTTAATATTCCTTTAAAATGATATACTTGGATACGATAAAATACATTACATATATATCAATCCAATTAACTACTTACTAAAGTCATCTACTATCAATTTCATCATAATTCACAAAGTTGGCCCAACTATTGTAACTCAAGTTCTGAAGACAAACTTGGTGATATTCTGATACTCAAAAAATGCTATCAACACTCAAAAAATTGTGGCACTTGGTTGAAGTCAAAGCTCAGTCCATACTTATCACTCTCAAGTAGCTCAAACTCAATCAACGCTATGTGACTCAATGAACACTAAGAAAATCGATAGCTGTTGAATCACTCGGTTGTCACTAATAGAAAAATTGACTTTAATGTCAACAATCTCCCGCTTTGGCATTAGTGACAAAAACACTTATCAAACCAAAAATATGAATTCTCAAAACTACAAGTCAAAAACTTCCTTTATCAACATTTTGTGTCTTCAACTCAGTTTTGACTTCCTGCTGGTGTAGTTATTTAAATAAATTGTTTTTTTATTTATCAAAATTGCTTTTGTAAAGACATATATTGTATTTGCATATTACCAAGCTACTCCCCCATACATATATCTATCCTATACATATATCTAGAGTATAATATTCTTCTCCTCCTTAATACAATATCTTCTCTCTATATATACATTTCTTCTCCTAGTTTACCAGCAGTATTCTCCCCCTTTGACATAAATGCCAAAGGTATATCTACAAGTTAATACCAAAATGTGATAAGAAATTAGAATCTACCTTCAAAATTAATACCATTATCTTGTCCGAATTCTCTTGCAATACCTTACTTGGATGCAAGGAAATCTGAACTTCTACTGATAGTTACATCATGTGTTTAGCTATGGAGGATTTGTTATAATGGATGAGAGTCCTTGCATGTTCAATGTGCTTTTGCAATGCATCCATGTTTGAAATAATCATGCCCTAAATTTCTACTAGGGTGGCCAGAATTATGGCTTCTTTCCTTAATAATTATGCCTAGAGATTTATCAGATATCTGATCTTTGTGAAGTGTGCAAAACTATAACCTAGATCAAGTGATAGCTAGTGTGCACTTGCCTTCATATCCTCATCTATCTTGGACAATTTATCTTTGATCTCCTTTGGTGAAAATAGATGTGTCACTCAACTTGAAAAATAACAAAACAATATTACTAATAGATGTTTCTAGTGTGGCAAGAATGTTAGACAATTCTACTTTCTCTATTGCAATTTTCTACACTACTTGCTCCGACACTTTATTTTCAAATTTCCTTTCAGCTATCCACACCAGTTTTTCCTCTCCATTGAAATATTCATTATACTTCTAGAAAATTTCAGCTAATTGATCTAGAATAGATTATTTTTTATCAACCTTAATACTTAGAGCATCAACAAATATGCTCTTTATGTTCTCAAGGACTTGATTTTTCTTATGCTTCTCTTCTCTAAGATTCAACTTTATTTTTCTTATTCTTAACATCTCTAAGCTTCTACTGCTTAGCCCTCTTCTTCAAGATTTCTCCTAGGGTATCTTTTTTATCAGGAATGAGGAAAGAGATATCCCAATTTGGAATAACAATATCCTCATCTAGATCAATTTCTTCCCCTTCTTTACCCTTAACCTTAGAAATTATTGATGAAACAATTTCTTTACCCTTATTTAAAACTTTAGTGCTTGGTTGAAAATGATTCTCAACTATCATTGCACTAGCCATGGACATACTTGGTATTGAAACAATAGTAGAAATAGATTGAATAGAAATAAATTTAGTGACAGATGGAATACTTGCTATACCTGGCTACTACTTGGTAGAGCCTAATGCTAGAAGAACTAGTTGCTTCATAGATGAAGTGTTGGACACTTTAGTCAATGAAACACTCGACAGTACATAGATCCAAAGGTTGGTTGGCTGCTAGGTGTTGCAATGGTAACTACAACCAACTCAGTAGAATCCTTCTCTGAGCCTGATTACACTAAGGATTTTATTGGAGAATAAAGAAAGGAAGCCATAATCTGTGTTGCAATATTTCTTCAATTAGATTCTTCAATACTCTGTATTTATAAAAAAATTCCTCCAGTAAAATCCTATTATTCCTCTATTCATTTGTGGTGACTGATTAGCAAAGTATTGTACATAGAAGTGGCATAAAATACTTGTATAGAAGGGCTTAGGGTTAGGGATTATTTCATTGTAGGTGATGCAAAAAAAAATTCTTGTGGTGGTATTGAGCTATAAGGGATTACGGATTATAATCAAGTTGTAATCATTGTATCATAATAATATCAGACTTGCTATTTGGTGGATGTAGCCTAGGGATTGAGTGAACCACATTAAGTCTTGGTGTCTTGTGTTCTTTTCTATGTGATCTATTATTTTTTGATATTGTTTATATTTGCATTTAATTTTTATTTCTATCCATGGTTTAATCCTAACAAGTGTTATTAGAGCAAGGTTATTCTTTTAGTCATCCTCTGTAGAAAAGTCTCATGATTCAGTGGGAGCGATGGAAGACAAGGGTAAGTTGAGAGTTGATAGGTTTAATGGGAAGAACTTTTAGTTATGGAAGATGCAAATGGAAAACTATCTTTATTAGAAGGATTTATGGAAGCAGTTGGAAGGAAAAACCAAGAATTAGGGATTTATATCAAATGATGACTAGGATCTTTTGGATAGAAAGGCACTTGGATGCATTCGATTATGCCTGGCACCATCGGTAGCATTTAATATTATAAAAACAAAGACAATAGAAGAATTAATGCAAACCCTAGTGAAACTATATGAAAAGCCCTCTACTTCAAACAAGGTATTTCTCATGAAGAGTTTATTTAATATGAAAATGGTAGAAAGTGGATCTATTGTGGATCATTTAAATGAGCTTAATACTATTACTAGTCAGTTATCTTCTGTGGGTATCAATTTTGATGAAGAAATTAGGGCTCTCTTGATTTTGTGTTATTTGCTTGAAAGCTAGAATGGTTTGGTAATGGCTGTGATAATTTTGTTCCTTGATCTAGTACCTAAAATATGTTGATGTGATCAGTGTTATTTTGATTGAGAAAACTTGTAGGAAATCCTCAAGTGGATCTACATCAAAAGTTCTTTGAACACAGAAAGCAAAGGCAAAATGACTAAAAGAGGAAGCAATTCTAGAAATTGTGAGAAATCAAGAGGAAATTCAAAGGGGAGGAGGTGTCAATCAAGAGGACCGAACAACTATTGGTATTGTGGGAAACCAGGGCATAAAAAGAAAGATTGTTGGACTTGAAAGAAAAATAAAGGAGATAAACCAAATGGAGACAAGGAGGAAAATGTGGTAAGTAAAAAATCCAAAGAGAATTCTTTTATTTTGTCTTTAGAAAGTGTTGATGATTCATGGGTTTTAGATTCTAGTCATAGAAGTTATTTCAATGATTATGTCCAAGGGGATTTTGGGCTTGCTTATTTAGGGGATAATGAACCTTGTCAAATTGTCAAAAAGGGAAAAGATAAGATTAAGTTGTAGAATGGGAATCATTGGCTACTACATGAGGTAAGACATGTTCTAAGGTTGAGTAGGAATTTAATTTCAGCAAGGAAACTTGGTGATGAGGGTTGTGTAGTTACTTTTGATGATAAAAATTGAAAGGTTTCAAAAGGTTCCCTTGTAGTAGCAAGAGGTGTGAAAGTAGGCACTTTATATCTTTGTATAGGTCATATTGTTCCTTCTACTTTAATTGTTTTTGAGAAAAATAAATGTTTAGGAATAGTTGCTATAGTTGAGTAGGGAGAACAAATAGCTACTATAGATTTTGATACAGTGTTGTGGCACAATAGACTTGGGTACATGAGTGAGAAAGGTATGAAATTACTTCATTCAAAGAAAGTTTTAGTAGGTCTAAAATATGTTAATATGGATTTATGTGAAAGTTGTGTGTATGGAAAACAAGAGAGAGTCAGGTATCTTCCCTCAGTGGCTCTCATTATTATGTTAAATTTATTGATGATGCAACTAGAAAAGTATGGGTTTATTTTCTTAGATGAAAATTTGATGTATTTCAAACTTTTAAGAAATGGAAATACTTGGTTGAAAATGAGACTGCTAGGAAATTAAAATGTCTCAGATTTGATAATGGTGGTGAGTATTACAGTCATGAATTTAAAGATTATTGCTGCACTAATGGTATTCATAGACAAAAAAATTTTCCAATGACTCCACAAGAAAATGGAGTGGTTGAATGCATGAACAGGACTATAATGGAGTGTGCAAGGAGCATGAGGTTGCATGTTGGGTTGCCCTTATACATGTGGGTAGAGGATATCAATACTACTATATATTTTATTAATAGAGGTCCCTCTACTCCTTTAGGTTGTAGTATTCTAGAGGAAGCATGGACTGGTAAGAAGGTGAATTATTCTTTTCTCAAAACATTTGGTTGTGAAGTATTTTCTCATATAGATTCTGAAAATAGAACCAACCTAGCAGCTAAATGAAAGAAATGTGTTTTTTTTGGATATGGAATTAATGAATTTGGTTATAGGGTTTAGATTTTGAAAATCATAAAATTGTAAGAAGCAGAGATGTCATATTTAATGAGAAAGTGTTGCACAAAGATTTGTTGCATCAACATGAGAAGAAAGAAGATGATTATGTAGTGCTGGATGATAATACAAAAGATGATATTCTAGCCATTCCTCATGATGTGCAACAACCAAAAAAACAAATACCACACACACCAATGAATGTTAGATAGTCAACAAGGCTAATTAGACCTCCAGAAAGATTTTCTTCCTCTTTGTAATCTATTTTACTAATAGATGTTTGTGAACCCAAATGTTATGATGAAGTTGTGCAAGTGGATACTAAGATTTAGTGGGAGTTTGCAATGAAAGGTGAAATGGACTCTTTTCTTAAAAATAAGACTTGGGATTCATGCAAATCACCTGCAGGTAAAAGCGCTTTATAGAATAAATGGGTTTATAGGTTAAAAGAAGAGGATAGAGGTCAGAAAAGATTTAAAGCCAAGTTAGTTGTAAAATGAATTGCACAGAAATAGGGCATTGATTTTGATGAGATATTCTCTCTTATTGTTAAAATTATTTCTATCCATACTATTTTTAGTATTATGGTTACTAAAGATTTGCATTTAGAATAGCTTGATGTTAAAACATCCTTCCTTCATGGTAATTTGGATAAAAAAATATAGATGGCTCAGCCATAGGGTTTTGAGGTCAAAGTTAAGGAGAACTTAGTGTATAGATTGAAGAAAAGTTTATATGGCTTGAAGCAAGCACCTTGGTAGTGGTATGTTAAATCTGATAGTTTTATGCATGAGCATGGATATAGTAGGTTTCATTTAGATCATTGTGTTTATTTTAAGAGGTTGGATGATAACAACTACATTATTTTATATTTATATGTTGATGATATGCTTGTAGTTGGGTCTAACATGGATCACATTAAGGGGCTGAAATGCCAGTTAGCACATGCATTTTCTATGAAGGATTTGGGGGCAATGAAACAAATCCTTGGTATGAAGATTTGTAGAGATAGGAAGAATAGGAAATTGACCTTATCTCAAGCTGATTATGTTGAGAAGGTGTTGCAATGTTTCTCTATGGAGAATGCTAAAGCTATCAGCACACCTTTCCCTGGTCATTTGAAGTTGATTAAGGAGATATTTCCCAAGAAATAAGAAGAGGAGGATAAGATGTCCAAGGTACACTATGCTTTAGCTATAGGAAACTTGATGTATGCTATGGTATGTACAAGGCCAGATATTACACATGTAGTGGGAGTCGTTAGTAGGTATATGAGTCATCTAGGAATTGAGGATTAGAATATAGTCAAATGGATTCTTAGATATTTGAGAGGAACATCCAATAAGTGTTTTTACTTTGGGGGCTCTACTACTAATTTATAGGGCTATGTTGACTCATACTTAGTAGGAGATATTGATACTAGGTTACAGAAGGCTAATGCTTTATCCATTATACATTCAAAAATTAAAAAAACATTTAGTTGTGGTACCATGTTATTCATTCAATTTTGGATGATGGATAGCTAAAGCTGGATAAGATCCATATAGATGATAATCTAGTATATATGTTTACAAAGGTAGTGACCAGGGAGAAGCTGAATTCTTCTTCAACTTCAATTGATCTTCTAGACTAAACATGCATAAAAGACTAGCAAAGTTCAGGGTGGTCTGATCTAGTGGGAGCCCTATCTGGTAGCAATATTGCTACATGATCAGTCTCCAAGTGGGAGATTGTTGTCTAGTGCAGAGTCTGATCAATCCCCAAGTGGGAGATTGTTAGTTTGTGGTGACTAATCAGGGAAGTATTGTACATACTTCATAAATTCTTTGGGGTTCGGAGCATTGGCCTGAAATTTTTTTTTGGGTCATGGCTAACATATGGCTGACATGTTGTAACCCTAAATTAGCATAAAAATACTTGTATAAAAGGGCTTAGGGTTAGGGATTGTTTCATTGTAGGTGATGCAAAAATTGGTTCTTGCAAAAGTATTGAAATGTAAGAGATTACAAATTGTAATTAGGTTGTAATCAATGGATCGTAATAATATTGGACTTGATGTTTGGTGGACATAGCCCAGGGATTGGGTGAACCACATTAAATCTTGGTGTTTTGTGTTCTTTTCTGTGTGTTCTATTATTTTTTGATATTTTTGATATTTTCATTAATTTTTATTTTTGTCCATGGTTTAATCCTAACATCCTCCTCATCATCAAGATTAACATCATCTATCTCATCATCCTTAATTTCTACTTCTTCTACATCCTCATCTTCACCATCATTATCATCAACATGCACAACAAATTCACTAGGTTTACAATGCAACCCATCTAATATTCTTCCATGTTGTAGTATTAGAATTCACCATAGATTCAATGTCTTTAAGTGGTATTTGATATGTATTGAATTTGGGTGTGAGCTTCTTCTCGTTAGCTTTCAAATTTCACTTCACCTCTTTCTCATTGAGAGTCAACATAAGTTGCCTCAAGGTCTGTTCACTAATGTCCTCAGTAGTTTTCATTGCACTGTCCCATCAGGGTTTGACTTCTTTCAAGAGTACATCAGGAACTTTTTGTGTAAGCTCATCTGGTGAATACTTCCACTTACCCAATTTTGTCACAAGAGTATCCTCAATTTTCTTTTTCTCTTCTTCATTCTTGGTCTCATATCTAAGAGACTTAAAACATGCCATACCTAATCCTTCTTCAATACTTCCTAAAGAGTATATTTAGACCTCTAAAAGACAATCTACTCAGCTTCATCTTCACCAAACTTTAGCTTATTCTTGGACCATTTTGTTCTTCTTGTAAATACTAGAAGGGACGACTCAATAGGTTTGGTTAATATAACCTTCTCCTTCTTCTTGGGAGGCTATCCTTTCTCAGATTTAGTTTCCTATACTTTATCCTCTTCATCTTCATCTTATACATCATCTCCTTTACCCTTAGTAATCATAAGAGGATAACTTGATGACTTGGTATTCTTGATTATTTTCTTTATCCTCTTCTTTCCTCTACTCACTAATTGAGGTAGCTTCATCTCAAAGTTAATTATGGCCTTAGCCTCATCATATGTGCCAAAATAAGTTGCCTTAGGATCCATAGGCTCATTCAATAGAGCCTTAATGATATCTTTAGCATCATCAATGTTAACCTCATATTCTAGAGGCTTAACCCATGCCACTCTAGGTATGACTTCCTGAATGTAAACTTTGTCACAATCAACCATAATTTAACATATATCTTGCTCATAATATTCCACAAGCTTCTTGGGAATCCTAAATTTGCTTTCCCCTTTTCCTTAAAAGTCTCAAAATACTTATCCATAAAACTGCTTAAATTGTCACCCATCTCTGCTATGAATTCATTTATTTGGTACAGTTGTGGATTATCTTTCCTCCATACTACAATTCCTTTAGAAGGGAAAATTTTTTGAATGAAGAAAAATAGACATGTCAAAAGAGAGCCAAATGTACACTAATTTTTCTTCACTTGGTTGCTCTCCATGTTCTTGTTCAATTGGTTTAACAATAGCTTGACAAGGTCGAAAGATGAATACAATTCTTCACAACCTTGTATGCCAGATCATCCACTTCATATGACACATTGTTCAATTGGATTGAGCTATGGATTTTGTGAGCAATTACATAGATTCCAAACTTCAATTCTATGTCTTTTACACCACTTAGCTTCATGTCATTTTCATCCCACTTGGCAAGAGTTCACTTTATTAGTTTAGCCCAACTTAGGGTTTTAGTTGTCTTTTCTTTATTCAACATGGGCAATTCAGTGATTATGTGTATCATCTTCTTTGTTATCAAGATAGGGTGATCTAATAACAACTATCCATTATGAACATGGTTTAGGTTAAATCTAATCCATTTGACTTGAAAATCCTTTTTCATATGTTGAATATGTGTTAAATCTTTTGTTTCCAAATAATTGTGCTCAAGTTTCAGAATGTCATCCACACATAACTTGTTGAATGCTTCTTTAATTTCTAGGGTTCCAAGTTCTTGAATAGAATAGTGATAGAAGGAACAAATATTATGGACAAATAATAATTTTGATGGAATTTTTGATTGTGCTCCAATTGGGCTAAGTGCTTCTACAATTGTTGGACTTAGTTTGGATATGAGAGCCTTGCAATTCACTCCACGAACAAACATTTCCAAACCTTTCTTAACCTTGCTACTTGAAGATGCCATCACTCGATAGGATTTTGAAAATGGGAGAATTCTTCAACAGCAACTACTCAAATCACTTAGAGGGTCTAAATTCACTCTTCACTCTGTGTGCTATAAATTTGTGGTGAAATAATACATTCAATTTCTTCCTTTTAATGAATTTCTTCTTTTTGATCGCCATTAATAATTCATATGCATACTAGCTTGGTGACAGGTTATCCTCCACTCAGTTTGGTCTTTAATGCTTGAAAGACACCTTCAACTTAGTAAGGTTTATTGACTTGACATCTGCATCCTGAAAAATATATGGAACCTAACCTTGCTCAGTAAGGTCTTGTGACCTGACCTTGCTTGATAAGGTCTTCAGCTTCTATCATCACTCAATGATCCTTATGCATCTTGAATGTTGATATGGATCTTTCAACTTGTTGGCTAGAACTAATGTTAGATGACTTCTTTTGAATCAAAGTTCCAATGAACTAAGTTAAAATGATTGAGCCACCCAACTCATTGACTTGGGTGTCAACAACTTCAGGCCTTTAGCTTGTATTCTTTGGAGATTTTGGTACCCATTGCTATCTCATTTGTTTTCTTATATTGTCGACTTTTTCTTTCTTTTCATCTTCATTTTTTCCTGTGTTCATATAGTTATTGGCAAGATGACCAAGTTTTGTACAAATAAAACATCTCTTTTTAGTATCTCTTCTCCTCATGTGATGTTTCACAAAACTTTCTCCAATGTTCCCAAACTCACCATAGTAGTGACATCTACACTGTGTTATAATCTCATCCAAATATTTCTTTTGCAATTTGTTCTACTCGGTTTCATTTCTTGATCTTGCATTATAAAGATTTGTTTCGTTGTTTATTGCAATTTTGACACTTTCCTTCAAACCTAGGTTTCTCTATGCATTCACTTTCTCTATGCCCATGCTTATTGCAACTGTAACACTTTTCATTGATTTTTTCTTTGATGTATGAACTATCTTACCACAATGATTACAAGTAGGTCTTTTGTTCTTTTGAGCTCCTTGCTAAGATGATTCACCTTCTTCTATATATATATATATATATATATCCTTATCCAACTTTGAATTTGTCTATACTAATTTTGCTCATTTAATTGATTCATGCTTTCTTGAGATTTCATTGGGTAAAAGTACAAAGTTGTGTCACCTTTTAGGCTCACTTATCAGAATGGTGGAATTCGAGCATTTCTATCTAAAGAGCAATTTTATTTAAACATATGATTTAGATAAATTCATTCTAACTAAGTTATATATGGTTATACACTTTTCCAAGTGGATATGTCTATTAAATGCATGTTTTATACTAGTTTGTATCCAATTACTAAAATAAAATAAAATAAAATAAAAGTGGCATTTCAATAACTCTTACTATTTTTTTATGATAATTTTTTAATAACATATAAACATCATTTTATAGAGGTCAGAGTCAAGAACATTCTCATATAGATTTTATACTATTTTAATTAGATCTAGGATATTGTAATTAAAAAATTCTACGAGTGCATAATTTAACACTAAAAAATATGTCAATTTTGAGAAAGAAAAAAATAATAAATCATATCAATTTGTTTTAAAAATTATATGGCATTTTAGAGAGAAGAGTCCTCTTTTAAAATATATAATTATTTTCCTAGTTAGAATAGATTTGTTTTGAAAAATGTGGTGGGAGATGAAAACTATCGATTTCAAGTGAGTTGAAATTTGAATCATTATAAAAGAGAAAATATAAGTCTAAAGCCAATTTTTATTTTTGATTTTTCTAGCTATGCATTTTATCTATAGCATAGTCTGAGATCAAAGTTCAATAAGTTTATTTCCATATAATTTTGTGGTGGTAACTAGACCCCTAATTTTCAGCATTTTTTAGCAGCTAAAAAATTATGTATAAAAATTAGGAAAATGCATCAATTATTATTTCAAATAATTATTAAAAATTATAATCATAAAATTCATCCATTTCTTCATATTTCATTAATTTACTTTATTTCCAAATTCAAAATAATAATACCAATTTTATGACATTGAAGGCGAATAGTTATACTTTTGTTAGCCTTTTCCTTTACAAAATGTTGACACATGTTTGTGCTTTTACCCCATCATTCTCTCATTGATTTTGTTTTATATGCTAAGATCATTCTATAGTCTTTCATTCTATGTTCTTAGATTGATAAGCTCTTGATATGCATTATTGAGTTTATCAATAAAGTCTGCTTGCTGAAGGGATAGTTGATGGATTTCATTGTCTTTTCCTTCTATCTCTTCATTGGCTTTGTTCTTTTGTTCCATGACCTCACACATTCTGATTGATTGAATTCTTTCTCTCTTTTTAGATTTTGACTTCTTCTTGAAGATTGGAATTCTTCTCTAATAAGTCTTTTATTGTTGCATCAACTTCATCTGAATCTCTTTCTAGACATAACTCTTTAATTCTTTCTTCAATGTAGAGATTTTCATTCATTTGTGCTACAAGATCTCTCCTTCTTTTCAATGATTGAGAGAGTTGGTCATTTTCCTTCTTGAGTTGTCTAATAGCCAATTCTAGATCCAACTTTTCATTCTCAATAGTTCTATCTAGCTTGTATACCTATATTGCCTCTAATCTTATCTTAAGATGTTAACCTTATTCTGTGAGAACCAAATGCTTTTATACCAATTGTTGGAAATATAAGGTATGCTAGGTTACTAAGAGGGGAAGGATGAATCAGGAACCAATAAAACTTTAGCTTATTTCACAACTTAATCCTTCATATATTATTCTGATCTAATTGCATGCATGAAAGAATGAAAGGAATAAAACATTCATAATACTTTGACACAAGATATGGGTATGTGCAAGATCATGGTCAACCAAACTATTCCCTTAAATGGCAATGAAAAATCAGCAAATCATGGTTATGTCAACTTGACGTGCAATTTTAAACTTGTTATGAACTTTCAATAAAACATTTGTGAGAAAAGAATTTGTAGAAAATTGAATTTAGTGTCTAAACTACTAGGCCTTATTTGAAGAAAGAAAAAAATTATTGATCAAAATTTTGAGTTTTAATGCAATAGTACAAGAAGTTTTAGGACAAAAGGAAGAAGTAGGTGTATGTGTGACCACCTTAATCAAAATCAAATAATAATATTTTTTAATAAGATTGTAGATATAAAAAATAGACTCATGCTCATATGTGACACATATTTTTGGGTATTTTTATTTCAAATAAATAATTAATTATGAATTTTCTACTTTAGTATTTTTGGAATAAAAAAAACTCTCATGTCTAACCACCTAACTAATTCAAAACTTTTTAAAAAAATTAATTTTTCTCTTTTTTTCCTAATATTAAAAGAAGTATATAATGTGATGCATCTTTTTGATTTCAAAAATGTTAGACCATTTGAAAGTTATATTTATTTTTCAATTAGTGTGTCAATCAACACTTTATGTGTAACTCTATTAGAAAATGAATAATAATTACTTATTGAACTCATAATTTAACAGACATTGCATTTATGGAAAGATAAGAACATTCTTAAGAAACCTTTTTCATTTCATCAAATTTGGGTGAAAAAAATGTCATCAGACACATGTTTGAAGTCAAAAGTACACAAGAACAGGTCAAAAACATGTTTTTGAGACATTTTTAAAGTTCACCATGTAGAGTTGGTATCCAAAGCAATATTAGGCATTATAAATGTATCAATATTTTGGTTTGGTATCAAGATGGGTGGGAAAAAAGTCTAGATAGATTTTGAAATACTTTGAGGCATTTCAAAACTACATATCTTTTAGATCACCACTTTTTGGTACGTCATCTGGGGTGGGGATGATACCCACAAGCTTTAGTACTACAGTATAAAGTTAACTTGTTAAGGCTTACAATTGACCACTCCTAATGATCTGCCCTATTAGAATGAATTAGTGGCTAATCTCTTATCTACAACTTTGATAAGCTAAATGAGATTCCTTGAAATGTAATGATCATCTGTTTGTGATAGATAAATCTTTGTTGTCCCTTATACTTCTTATAGCCTTCTTCAATTCGCACTCATAAAATTTATATTCTTTCTCAATGATATTCTTGGATATGATACAATACATTACATATATATTAATCCAATTGACTACTTATTGGAGTCAGCTACAATACCAATTTCATCATAATTCACAAAGTTGGCCCAATTGTTGTAACTCAAGTTTTGAAGACAAACTTGGTGATTTTTTGATACTTGGAAAACACTATCAATGCTCAGTAAATTGTGGCACTCAGTTGAAGTTGAAGCTCAATGCATCTTGATCACTCTAAAATAGCTCTAACTCAATCAACACTGTGTTAAGGTGAACCCATAATAATGGGTTCCACTTTAGTGGGACGAAGAGAAATGCAAAAAAAATTGCAAAAATGAAACTGGGCTTATCATATGTTCACTATGAACATACTAAATATGTTCGCAGTGAACATATATTAAAATAATGTTTGCATCGAAAATATTATTATATAATAACGTATGTTCGCAGCAAACATACGTAATTAATATGTTCACTGCAAACATCCAAAACATCAATTTTTGACGTTTAAAAATGTCGTTTTAACCCTTTTTTGTCATTTTTTATGGTCGTTCACTATTCAATCAAGTGTTGGACCGAACTTGTGGTCTCTGTTAGTGTCATCCTATCATTTTCCTTCAGATTCTCCTCTTCAAGTATGTCTATATATTATTATTTTAGTTTTTTTAACATTTTTAATATTTTTAAAGAGTTTTTAATATTTTCAAAGCATTTTTTAATGTTTTTAAAGCATTTTTAATATTTTCAAAGCATATTTTAATGTTCTTTATGTTTTTAATATTTTGAAAGCATATTTTAATGTTAATTTAATATTTTTATTATTTATTTATATTAAACTTAATTATATTAATTTAGAAAACATTAGAAAAATATTATATAAAATATATTAGAAAACAAATTTAGAAAACATTAATTTTAAAAAAAATAAGAAAAAATTAGAAAAATTATAATAATATAAATTTTAGAAAACAAATTTAGAAAAACATTAGAAAAAAATTCAAAAATTTATAATAATATAAAATTTAGAAAACAAATTTAGAAAGAAATTAGAAAAACATTTAAAAAATTATAATAATATAAATTTTAGAAAAAAAATTTAGAAAAAAAATTAGAAAAAGATTAGAAAATTTATAATAATATAGAATTTAGAAAAAAATTAGAAAAGTATTAGAAAAACATTTTTATAACATTAGAAAATATATAATAATATAATGTATTAGAAAACAAATTTAGAAAAAACATTACATTTAAATATTAGAAAAACATTAAAAAATATATTTAAAAAATAATAATTTAGAATTTTATATTAGAAAACTACAAGAAAATAAATTAGGATTTAAACATTAGAAATTTTTTTTAAAAAACATTAGAAAATATTTTTAAAAATATTACTCTTGAAAATTAGAAAACATTAGAAAAATATTTAAAAATATTTTAAAAAATAATAGTGTAGAAAATAAAATTTAGAAAAATGTTTTGAATATTCATATAAATTTATTAATGTTAATGTACATGTTATTAATTTTTTAATACATCTTAATCTTTTATGTTTACGTATATGTTTTATTCATGTTTCTATATATGTTATTCATCTTATTGCTTTATTCATGTTTATGTGTATGTTATTAATCTTTATGCACCTTAATCTAAACTGTGTAATTAACTATATTTAATGGCATACATCTTAAGGGGAGATCCTAAATTATACATAAGAATGCAGATTAAAATATACATATTTTATTTCATAGATATATGTATATATGTTAATGTTAAGTGTAGACATGTATGTTTTCAATATTCATGTTTATATGTATATGTCAAATTCATCTTAATGTATAAATCTTAGAAGTGTAATTAAATGACATGTCTTAAGGGTCCAGATCCTAAATTATACATGTAAGAATGTAGATTAAAATGTATTTTTTATTTTGAACATAGATGTATGTATATTTGTTCATGGTTAAAAGTTGGTGCATGTACATGTTTTCAATAAATTCACATTTTTATATGTACATATGTTAACTGTTGATCTTAATTTGTCTTATAACTCAGTGTAATTAACTATATTTAATGACATGTCTTAAGGGGAGATCCTAAATTATACATAAGAATGTAGATTAATGTATGTTTTATTTCATAAATGTACATGTAAATATGTTCATGTTAAATATAGACACATGTATGTTTTCAATATTCATGTTTATGTATATGTTATTATTTTTAATGCCTTAATCTAAGTATATAATTAACTAGATAATTCAATAACATGTCTTAAGGGGAGATCCTAAATTATACATATATAAGAATGTAGATTAATTTTCATAGGTAAGAATATAACATACATACATACATAAGAACGTATAACTTAGAATGTGTATGACCTTTAGAAGAATACATGTTACACATTTAAATAATAAAAGTTAATTATAAGAACATAAAGAATGTACATCATATAATCTAACATGTAAAGATTATATATTATAACTTAAATTTTAACTCTTAAACCTTAATGCTAAAAAATAGTCCTAAATACTAAACCTGGTCATAATCCTAACTGCAAAACCCTAATCATAAATTATAACCCCTAATCTTAGATGCTCAACCATAACTCCTAAATTTCAATTTGAACCGTAGACCTAAATGATAAACCCCAACATTAAATAGTAAATCATAGTAAATAGTAAACCATAATCTAAAATTTTATCCCTAATACAAATCCTAACCCTCTAACCATACTTCTAACAATATGATGTAAACCCATACCTTAATCCTCTAACCATACTTCTAACAATGGTGTAAACCCATAACTAGAGAACCCTAATCATAATCATAAATCATAAATGTTAAACCATGACCCTAAATACTAAACCCTAATCTTTGTACACTAAGATCCTAAAATGTTAAATTTAAATGCTAAACTCTAATTCTAAAAGCTATAAACTAATTTTAAGTGTACTAAACCATAATTCTAACCCTAATCATAAATTATGGTAAACACTTATACTAGATGATAAGCCCCAACCCTTATCCTAAATTATAAGTCCTAATCATAATCCTATTCCTAAATTTAAACCTTGATACAAACCATAACCCTAATAATAATACTAATAGCAATATCAACCCATATCCTAACCCTATAAATAATACTAATAGAAATTTAAACCCATACCCTAACCCTAATCATAACTATAACCCTAAATCCTAAATGCTAAAGCCTAATTCTAACCCTAATTAATAGACTATAATTTGTACTCCTAATCTCTGAC
Source organism: Cupressus sempervirens (assembly GCA_028749045.1). Taxonomy (NCBI): domain Eukaryota; kingdom Viridiplantae; phylum Streptophyta; class Pinopsida; order Cupressales; family Cupressaceae; genus Cupressus; species Cupressus sempervirens. The sequence goes on from CM053793.1 coordinate 630,003,008, forward strand.
CATGATCCTAACCCTAATCGTGGTCTCAATCCTAAATCATAGCCCTAACCATAATCGTAACTCTAACCCTAAACCTTAACTAAAATAATTATCTAAACCCTAACCCTAACCATTATCAAAACCCTAATGTAACCAAATCCTAGACCCTAACCATTATCCAAACCCTAACCCTAACCTTGATCTTAAAATTTAATTTCTAAACCCGTATATTATATATGATAACTTACCCTAAATCATAATCTTGAACCAAATCAAAAACTTCATATGCTAAACCCTTATCCTAAATTCTTAACCACATGTGGACCTTAATATTAATCGCTAAATAATGCTAAATTATACCTGTACAAACCCTAACAATGTCATAACCTACCCTAAATCTTAACCTAAAATTGAGCCTAATTAAAACCCTTACACTAAAACCTTATTTCAAAACCTAATTGAGGCCTAACTTACATAAAATTAAAACAAGTTGACCCTAATCCTAAATTATAATATTACATTCAAGAGATACATGCATACATAAACACATGTACATGTACATGAAGTATGACTAGGTTGTTTTAAATGATCTATGTAACCCAACTTGAAACCTAAACCTCAACATTATCCAAGTTAAGAGTAATATAAATAATTTATTACCCTAATTGAACTCTAATAATACCCCCCAAAGTATAATAAAATCCTAACAATAAATTAACTCTAACCATAACCAAACTCTCAACTTTAAAGTTATCTTCAACCCTAACTATAAATCAAAGACTTTCCCTCTAATTTGCACCTTATCCTACTTGCTAACCTTAACTCTAACCTTAATTTTCCTTAAATTATAACATTAATTAAACTAATATATCTCTATTTTAACCCTAACTATAATATAATCTAAACTATAACCATAACCTAAGTTAACCCAACCCTAACATTCATGATAACCATACCTTAATTTGAATCCTAAAAAAAGCTCAATTTGAATCATAAGGACCAAAATCATTAAAGCCCAAAGGTTGTTTGAACCTTAGTAGAAACATTAATAAAATTTTATTTAGCCATCATATTAGACCTTGGACAACATATCTCATGATAAAAGATCAATTCAAATTCTGGTAAATGATTTAAAAACTAGTTCGAATAAAAGCTTGAAAATAAGGGATTAAAAAAGGTGTCAAAAGTTGACTTTTTTTTCCATGAATAACCTAAAATTGAACATCTATATGAAAATTTGGAGATACATGTGGTTAAAAAATTAGTATGATAAAAAATTGAGTGCACGTGCATTTTTTATTTCATAAATCTAAACAATAATTTACAACATCTTTTTAATCAAATGATACTATTTTCACTTATTTGAAAACAACACACATTAAAATAAATTATTATATATTATGACATTTTGTTATTTCTATTTAAGGAAAATATAGAAAATCTAGCTAATTAATGTAACACATTTTTAATTAATAATAAGTAAATATATTATTGAACTTTCTTATTATATGATTTAAAGTTTATTTTGAGTAAATTATTGTTAAATGAAATATAGAAAATCTAAGTTTGCTTATATTGTTTACTTATTATATTTACTTATTATTAATTTAAAATGTGTTAAATTAGCTAGATTTTCTACATTTTCCTTATAGAAGTAACGTGCAATATCATAATATATAATAATGTATTTTAAGTCTACCTAGTAGACTTAGCTAATTTTTAATTAATAATTAGTAAATATATATAGTTGATTTAACACATTTTCATGTTTGAAAGTTTATTTTGAATAAATTATTGTTAAATGAAATATAGAAAATCTTTTCAAAACATTTCATAATATTGATAAACTTAGAAGACATTCTTGTGAGAAATGGATTCATGTGAATCACTACGAGCTTGAAACATGGGTCAATGAGATTGACTCATAAACTATTGATTAATTCCTTATAGAAATAACACAATGGACCATAATATATTAATGTATTTTAATCTAGAAAACTTGAATCAAGGTTTCATATAAGTTTCAATGTTTTCAATTGCACTTCTTAGAAAATTATAAAAAAATATTACTTAAATATCTAATAAGATGAACCCTTTATAATTCTTATACAATTAGTAATCAAAAGTTCCAAAATATGAAAACTATTATATATATTTTAGAAGTTAACTACAAATATTTGATCTAGGGGACAAAATAATATCTAATTTATACTTAGATCATGTTAGATTATTTTATATATATTTTAATTGATGGTTTATGGACCAATGCATTCAAATTTATAGTTAATTGCACATTTAAAGACTAAATTTAGAGGGATTCACATGTGACCAACCTTTGTGACACCACACATGATGTCTCAACAAAATGAATTTACTTAAATTATCACATGTATGTATGTATATGCATTCAATCATATATATTTTTAAAATTTTATTAGATCATATTTATATATAGATGTTACAGATTATCTAGACATGTGTGATGTATGTTCAATTACATGTATAATTTTTCATTAAAAATAAAAAAGTGTGTGTATAGTAGATAGTTTTGCTCTTGACACATTTCTATAGAGATGGCTTCACATGATCAGCTTGTTGCAGCTCCTGGTGCTGCACTTGATGCAATTCCTGCTACGACACAGGTTGATGCAGTTCCTATTATAGTGCCTGATGTAGTTCCTATTCTGGCTCTTTGTGCAACTTGTCATGTTGCTCATGGTGGGGCTCATGTTGCAGCTCATAGTGGGCCTTGTGGTGTACCTTGAAGTAGGGCTTTTCATGTGGCTCATGTTCCAGCTCTTGGTGTAGCTCCTGTTCTAGGTTAGGCTGCACCTACAGCTCCTACTGGAGGTCTTGCTGTACCATTTCCACATATTGATATTGATGCTTTATTTGCATTTTCAGAGCAGGAGGTTAGTAGACTACAATAGTCTATATCATCCTTTGATGATGGTCTTTATAGAGATATATGTGCTATGATATGTAGGAGTTTACAAGATTTGATAGCTAGATTTAGAGCTCACCATTCATTTACTCTTGACATATTACCTTCCATATCTAGGGAGCTTAGGGCTGAGATTTCAAGAGATGCATCTTTTGATGATGTCAAGAGGGTGGCCCCCAAAGACGTCATCAAAAGAGAGCTCTTTCCAAGATATGAGGGAGCATAGGGTAAGGTGAGAGGCTACCGAGTCACATGATGCACAAATCTTATTATTGCTAGCATGATCTATCCTTGATTTTTAGCTACACATGTTTGTTATCTTAATAATGACTAGATACCTCTTTATTTTGCATAGCAGTTGTACGCTAAGCTCCATGTGGGGCTCAATGTCAACTACATGGATATTTCATGGTTGGATCACAGTTCATGACCAATATCATAGTGGACATCATCTACCACCTCGAGATGTTAGACAATTTGTTGGACAGAGACTGCCTCCTATGACTCCAGCACATGCGCCTATTGCAGATAGAGTTGTCATTGTTTCCTAGAGGCGAGCAATTGACACTATTGGACAGATTGCATCTACGACCGCTAGTATCACATTTGATTATATTGGTCATTATATTCATAGTTGACATCCTTGTCCACCTAGTCAACCTTCTTCAAAGGCATCTACTAGTAGTTTAGGCACCTCTGATGATGCATATAGAGTTGCAGGGTTACCACTACCAGGTGATGTTCATGGTCTTTCAGGACATCAGACATAGGATTCAGCATTGTATTTTTTTGAGGATATGTTGCAAATTATCAATTATATTTTCAATACATAGGGGATTCCAGTTCACTCAATGATGGATGTTGTTAGACAACATCAGAGCCCCAGTGTAGTTCCATAGACATAGGCTACCACACTAGTGATAAATGATACACCTATGCATAGCTCACAACATTCAGCACCAGGCTCGCAACACTCTATAGATGACTCAGGCATACGAGTTGGAGATGTCTATGTCACAATTGAGGGTCTTGATGATTTTGATGACTAGTTGTGAAGCCTGTCTAAGATTGATATTAGTTCGATCTTGGGTATTTCATCGTACATCGACCTGTTGTTCGGATGACTTGGCAGCACTAAATTTACACCATTACCTAGCTAGTTACATAGTCCACTTCACTTAGATTTACTAGCAGTTGGACATGGTGCTGAGGATGGTTTCGTAGGTGTAAGAGTTTCAGGCTTAGGTGCATCGGTAGATGATATGATGGAGTATGTTGATCATCCTCCACCTCCGATGACCCAAGTACATATATAATTTAGTTTTAATTTTAAATATATATGGAATTTTAAAAAATGAATTTATTAAAAAATTCAGTTCAGATATATATCTAGATATTTAATTTAATCTAAATAACTATAATAAATCATGCAGGCACAGGTCACTGAGCAGATGGTTACATGTAGTGCTAGTTCAGGGCATCATGTACGTGAGAGAGATGATTCTATTGAGGCACCCAATAGTGCTCAGGTACTTGAGTTGTAAATAGTTTGTTTAAAGTTATTTAAATGTTTCAAACTGTGTGTGTGTGTGTGTGTGTGTGTGTGTGTGTGTGTGTGTGTGTGTGTGTGTGTGTGTGTGTGTGTGTGTGTGTGTGTGTGTGTGTGTGTGTGTGTGCAAGTTTGTATTTAATTTGAATGTACATGTAAATGTATATATATGTTTAGATAGAACTCTAATGTATGTATATGTATATATCTTTGCAGGGCTCAGTTGATGTGCCTTGGTGAGACAATGTACAGGAGACGATCACAGGGTCGTTCTGTTTGTATGCTTCTTGAGGGCTCCCTCTAGTAGTAGATCTTTATATATTTTTTGATGCATTTATATATTGGAGATAGTGTACACACACATATTTGCATTTTAGTACCTTGATGACATACATGTATACATATGTTTCATTATTTATTTGATTATTGAGTACTTCAATAGTTAGATGGTCACATGTATATATATGACTTTTTTACATTTTTCTATGTACATGTATTTATTCGAGATTTATAGTTTTCATATGTATGCATTTCAGTTGTAGACATATATTAGATTTGTAGATGTTTATTCTTGAGACGTATATATGTGTATTTTTTTTCTATTATAGCTATAGAACATGATCTTGAGAAGCATGTACAATTTTAAAAACACATTTAATTCACTTATGAAATTCAATAGTTTGAAAAAAAGTTGATAAATGAATTTAAATTATTAAATTCATCCATGGTACAATTAATTTATTAATAAATTATATATTTTTTTAATAAACTAATGATAATTAAGAACTTATGATCGTACAATTAAAAACACATTTAATTCAAGATGAAATTCAATAGTTTGAAAAGAAGTTGATATAAAAGAATTGTAACATGTATTAAATTATTTTTGATACATATCTATAGATAATGATTGTGTAAGTTCGAACTAACTTAGCCTATTTATATCAAGTTGTTAAATTATTAAATTCATCCATGGTACAATTAATTTATTATTAAATTATATAGTTTTTTAATAAACTAATGATAATTAAAAACTTATGATCGTACAATAAAAAATACATTTAATTCAAGATGAAATTCAATAGTTTCAAAAGAAATTGATATTTAAGAATTGTAACATATTAAATATTTTTTGATACATATCTATAGATAATGATTGTGTAAGTTCGAACTAACTTAGCCTAATTTTATCAAGTTGTTAAATTATTAAATTCATCCATGGTAAAATTAACTTATTATTAAATTATATAGTTTTTTAATAAACTAATGATAATTAAAAATTTATGATCGTACGATTTAAAACACACTTAATTCAAGATGAAATTCAATAGTTTGAAAAGAAGTTGATATTTAAGAATTGTAACATATTAAATTATTTTTGATACATATCTATAGATAATTTGATTGTGTAAGTTTGAACTAACTTAGTCTATTTAGATCATGTTGTTAAATTATTAAATTCATCCATGGTACAATTAATATTCTTAATTTATATAGTTTTTAAATAAACTAATGATAACAAAGACTATGATTGTACAATTAAAAATACATTTAATTCAAGATGAAATTCAATAGTGTGAAAAGAAGTTGATATTCAAATTATTATAAAATAAATCTCAAATGTTAGTTCAACCATGATGTACACTTATAACATGTAATATCTTCTCATGATCTTCACTATCTAGTCTCCACTTGCGACGTGTATGCTTAACTTTGACTATATGTAGACAAAGCCCGATAGCAATGACCAGGTGGTTGTATTGTAAAACTTTGTAGTTAGGTTGATAATCAACAAAGTGTATTCCATGTTGGACTATTTTGTCTTACTTCAAATATGTTCCCTTTATCACAATAGAACCTACACCACAAATTTAAGTATTTTAAAATTTGATAAATATAAAGTCACCTATATATATATATATATATATATATATATATATATATATACATATATATATATATACATATATATATATATACATATATATATATATACATATATATATATATATACATATATATATATATACATATATGTATATATATATATATATACATATATGTATATATATATATATATATACATACATATATACATATACATATATATACATATATATACATATATATATATATACATACATACATATATACATATATATATACATAAATATATATATACATATCTACATATACATACATATATACATATACATATAAATATATATATACATACATATATATATACATACATACATACATATATATATATATATATATATATATTCCATCACTTTCTTTCAAGGTCATATAACTTTGTCCTCTCTGCAGTACATCGCAATAAATAATAATTGACACCTTCATAATTTTTAAGCTTAGCAATCATTGCAAAGATATCTCCCATAACAAGTATACATGTGTATGTCTACAGTACATATATAAGATGGTTCAAATTGATAATTAAATAAAACTTGTTCAAATTAATTTTTATGATACTTACCCACTTTTACCAATCCAGAGATATGATCATAATCATCAAAAATCAATGGAATATCATCAAAAATTTCCTCAACTTTATCAAATGTATCAGTAACATCAAGCAGTACCGAAATCCATGCACCTATATATCCATGTGCTTGATTGATGCATTCTTCATAATCTTCATCAATGCAACTATCACAAAAAAATGAATATTGTCTTGTCCTCAATGTCCAATTGCGATTATCTATACTCATGACTGAATGTAAGGAACGTGTGTATTCTATCCTCTTGCAACCATTCATGTTTTTTTTATTAACACCTGAAAGTTCATTAAATTGAAAATATGGACAAATTAAATTTAAACTTCAATGAATTGGAAAAAAAAAACTTAACAATAAAATTGTATAAATTAATTACATAAAAATTAAATAGATGTACAAATACATACCTGTTATCTCCCAAAATACTCTATATGGTACTTGTCAACTTGTTGTCGATGATGTCCTAACCTCATCTAATGAAAAATGTATCTTACACCATTCAACAACATCATGTGCATCATTTACATGAACTCCCTGATAATTCATTTGATACTTTTGCAGAGCACATTTGATGCAAGCTCCAGAACCATCATGTTCACCTTTTCCATGACCACTCTTGAAGAAATTCCATATGTGTTTTATATTCTCATTGCAATGATTTCTACACAATGCATAAAATGGTCTTTGATGATTTGAACTGTGCATCATATCCATTAGACCAAACATAATGTTTATCAACATTTATGTTTCTTTCTTTCAAATAAGAAAAGAAGATATTGAAACAATGTTCGACATAATGAATTTCATGTTCTTTATCATCACTTATATAGAAATGATATTCCTTTTTAATTACTTGTGTTTGAACTGTACTCTGAACACCATCCAAATCTAATTGTGCATATCTATAACAAACATGTACCATAATAGTGACCTGCTTAGAAAAGTAATAATCTGACTGAATTACTTTCGGATGAACAAAGGAATAATTCTCTACAAAATCAACAATTGATACAATCGTTCCAAGTGGGAAATTATCTCTCAAAGTTTGAAACTGTTGTGCTTGCCACTTTGCAAAAAATGCATGACGAATATAAGGTTGAATAAAATTCTTAAATTTGATCATAAATGTTAGAAAAAGTAACTCCTCTTCAACATATTCCAACCTTTTTGTCTCTTTTCCCAACTTTGTTTTATTCTTGACATACTTGTAACTTTTGCAATTCAATTTTTTTGTTGCATCAATATTTTCAATTTTCAAAGGAAATAGAGCCAACTCACCACATGTTTCACATAATACTTTGATGAAATTTATTTGACTAGCTTGATCATCTATTTTGTCACATAGAATGGATGATATAAACTCACTTCTCCTACTAGGAGGAGCAACATGAAAACCACATGTGTCTTCTAAAAACTTTTGAAATACCTGATAGTGGAGATCAAACTCAATATGATGATGACAACAACATGTTCAAACACTTTTTTTGACCTCACAAAGTATGGCTTCAATTTTTCAAACAATATTTTCCCAACTTTTACAATACAATGTTCAAGTGATACAAAATGACACATAACTCATGTTGTGTTGTGTCCAACCAATGTTTTTTGCGATGTTCATATTGATCAGATGCAATCCTATGCCTGATAACATATTTACTATTTGATAAAAGATGAGTGTTATCAATCCAAAATGATATGAATAAAATTTTTAATGACTCTTCAATCCTATCAGAATGAGGTGCTCTACACATGATTGCCCAATTGCCCTCCATAATACTATCATCCACAATTAATCTTCTCTTAACATGTTTTCTCATAGTTTTCCTACTAAAACCCATTTCAGATGAAATTGAAGATATTTGTCTATTTTGAGTCATATTCTTATTTACAACAGACATCAACATCACTTTTCTTGCCACAGACTTATCTTTAGTTCTAGAGTATTTTCCTATGTTTCTCAAACCTTGTTTAACATTTTCAATCAGATCAGTTTGCATGCTAGAAAATCTTCTCTTCTTTGATGTTGTGTCTACACCTAACAATTTCAATGCCTCTTGCAACTTCTTTTTTGTAAGAAAAAGTGAAAGTAATTGAGCTTGTTCAAGTGCTCAATGTTATCAAATTGACTCATTATTTCTTTTATCTTCTTATTCATTGACCTTTTCTTAGAAAAACTTAATGGTTTAACACTAGCTGCAAGTCTTCTCAATTTATCCACATCCATTTTAAGTAACTGATCTAATTTTTTTGGAGAAATAGCATTCTTTACAGATTGGGCAATATTTAGGAGTTCGTCCATATTAGTTCCTACACTTGATCCTGACCCTTCTTTGACTTCTATTACTGAAATTTCTATAAGGAGCGATCTTGAGCCTTCTCCAGCATCCATCGTTTGAGATTTTGCAGGGAAAGATTCTGACCCTTCTCTGACTTTTGTTATTTGAACCTCTATAGGGAGTGATCTTGAGCCTTCTTAAACATTCATTGTTTGTGATCTTCTGTAGGGAGTGTTCCTGACCTCTATCCCATATGCACTTCTTCTACTTCTGTTGAGCCTTCTTCAACATTTCCTTCACCATGTTTAATTTGATAATAACGTGTTGTAATCTTCTAAAGATTTCTTTGTTCTGCTTCATCAAAACCCTTTTTTGCATATTTGCTTTGCTTTCCTTTCCCGTTTCCCATTATAAAATTTTAAAAAAATAAAAAAAATTACCCCTTGCCTCAAGATAAACTTCATGCAATAATCATATATAAAAAAATTTGTACGAATTTTCTTGTCCCTGTCACTACTTTTAAACTTCTTGTTGGAAGCTAATGTTCGCGTGAACATAAGAAAATATATATGTTTGCATAAACATATCTTGTTAAATTTTTTATGGCCAAAAAATTATAACCCATGTGTTTAGTGTGAATAGATGTTCGCATTGAACATATATGCGAACGTCATGTTCCTTACGAATGCCCAAAATGAAGAAAATTTTGCCCCCTTTTTCTTAATTTTTTTTTTGCTCTTTTGACACCCATAATTGCAGAAGAATGATCTCCTATTGTAAAATAAAAAATATCAAAATGTTTTGCTTGAAGCAAGCTTTCCAACGACTATAATTTTAATACATATTTTAATCATTAAGACTTTCAAATATGAGTTTAACTCATCATAGGTTCATTACCGATTGAACATCAACCAACTTTGACACTTCAGAAAAATTAGTAAATTAGGTCAATTTTTTTTTGAAAAATATGTAGGAAATAGTTTATTGAGATAGCTTTCTATTCAAAAAAATAAAATAGGTTTATCATAAATTGACTTCAAATTATCTGTGTCAAAACAAACGTATATCTGAATTACGATTGGTGTCACTTCAAAACTTCATAAACTATACAATATTCAACCAAAATGAATAAAACCAAATTCATCCTCTAGATATTGATGTTAAAAATCTAATGCCAAAAGAATTACTTTATTATTATTTCTAGAAAAAAAATTATGTGTGTCAAACGGACTATTGCTCTTTACAAATATTAAATTTTATTATGTACCACTTTTCGAAGGAGATGAAATAATTGACATAAAAAAAATTTTTAAAAAAGATTAAAAAATATGGTTACAAGGTAGGAATAGAGTACTAATAATCACTAGTTTATGTCATCTTGAAATGATTTATAGTTTTAGAGATATAGTCACTCAAACATGAGGTTTGTTGCAAAAATATTGATTTTAGTGTCAAAATTGGCCAAAATGTGGAACCCATTATTGTGGGATCACTCGTGACTTAGTGAGCATTAACTAACTCAATATTGTTGAATCATTTGGTTGACACTACATGACTTGGTCAACACTAGATTCACTTCGTTAAAACTACGAGCTTAGTAGACATTGTAGAACATGGTTAACACTATAGACTTTGGTTAACACTAGAGTCTACATCACTTCTATTGGATAGCTTGGTAGACTCTACTATGCTTGGGCTATACTAAAAATTGTCTCTAATGCTTGGTAGATATTGTGAAGCTCGGCATGAACTACAAACTATTTGTTTAGCTTGGTATCAATTGAGACACTTGGTTAACACTACTAGACGAATGATAAGCTCAGTAGCAACTGTAGAGCTTGGTAGCAACTATAACCAACTAACTAAGTCTTGAGTCACTAATAGACAAATTGACCATAATGTCAATAGTTAGAGTGTTTTTCTATTGTTAATACTCTTGAAAAAGTGGTAATAAGCCCCATGAACAAGGAAGCAAACTACATGTGAGATGTACTCACCAACATTATTTTTGCTAGCACAACACCCATAATGTGGAATGAGTATTTATTAGGATACAAAAATATCAAAGATGTGATTGATCATGAGAAGGTACTTTGTAAAGTTGGATATTTTAAAAATCTAGTAATTAATGAAAAGTATGCATTAGGACATGAAGTGTAATAATGAGTGTACTTATATCAAGATTAGGCATTGAAATAGGAAAATTTCTCACTTTTTGTGGGTGGATTTAATTTTGAGTTTTTATTTGGGTTTTTCTCTATTTTAGAAAGTCACATTTCTAGTTTCTTTGGCATTGGAGATAGTTGCAAAAGTATCTCCAAGGGTGGAGCTTTGAAAAGGAGGGAGTTAGGAAACTACAAAGACTAGAAAAACATGTAGAAGTTTAGGGGAACCTCAAAAAAGGTGGTCTTGTATCATATATGACTAGAATGAAGGATGCCAAGCCAAAAATTACTAAAGATTTCATCAATGGTTGGGAGGCGAGCATAGTGACTCTTGTTCAGTGGCATCTCAAACTAGATATATTGATAGTATGGTTCTAATTAAGGGTCTTAACAATAAAGGTATGAATCTCTATTGCAAAAAAGATATTTCTAAAGAAGCAGATAGTAGATTTTATAAGTTTGAGGATGGGGCTCTGGTTCGAGAAAGAGGGGGTTCTGGTTGCTTCTTCCATCAAAAATTTGTGGAAAATTATTCTTGAAGTTGTAATATAGTGTGTTTCTTGTGATGGGAAGTATGATAGGGCTCCTAACTATTTTTTTTTTTTTGATTAATTAATTTCACCATAAAATTATGGTTTGTTTATCCTTTTATTTTTTATATTTTCTTGCTCACAGCATCAAAGATTACAAGACAAAACTCAATAAACCCATTCTTCATGAAGGGTTAATGTAGTTAAATTTTGAGTTTATGATGGATCATGTGATGAGTCTCTTCCATTTCCCATCCCTATTAAAAGATAGGGAAGTTCCAAAACCCCAACAAGTAGTAAAGGAAAAGGAAAGAGGTTCATGGCTGAGTTGGGAGAGAAGAGAAGGGAGCCAATTAAAAGAATAAAAAGGAATGTCAACTATAAGGAAATGGATTCATACTTAGATGAATCATCTGAGGATGAAAAAAAAGGTAGAGATATAGAGGAGGAAACAGAGAGTGATTTCTCTAGTGTGTCAGTGGAAAAATGTTTTTGGCCACCTAATACCTATCCTTCCCCTATTTTAGTTCATTCTAAGCAGATGAAGGCTGATTTCTAGGAAAAGGAGGAGAGGGGAAGAAGAAATTTGGAAATTGGTAAAAAATAGAAGGAAAACAAAAATGTGGAGGCATGGGAGGAAGAAGATGAGTATGATAAAGAGGCCCCTTGTTATAAATCCTTTGAGGATAATGTCACTTATGATGTCTATATTGAGACCAAGAATTCGATTCCCAATATGGCCCTTGAAGAGTCGAAGGAAAAGATTGAGGGAAATTGAGAGAGGTGCTTCCCCATTACAAATAGTGTGAGTATGGAAGAGATCCATATCAAGTTATGGGAGTAAGACCTAAAAGGAATTGATATCTAGCCTCCACTTGTAGTGCTCCAAATAGAAGAAGTGATTTCAATGTACACTTTTAGAATAATGTAGTGTACTTTCAACTCCATCAAAAAAATCAATAGTAATGATAGAGCCTTGAATGCTAGAATGAAGGAAATTGAGAACAAGTTGAATGGGGAGGTAGTGAATGGTAATGCAAGTGATAATGTGGAAGAGAAGATTCATGGGCTAGTGAATATGATTGAGAATTCAAAAAGAAATACTTCCAAGTTTATCAACAATTACTAGAAATTGACTAAAGCCTCATTGGAAAATATGAACAAGATTCTTAGAAATATGGATATGCATGTAGATAATATTATGGTCTTGGACTTGGACGAGGAAAAGGCCACAAAAGAGAATCTAGCTAAGAAGAGAATCAAGTCTTATACTAGGAAGGTGAAGACAAAGACTGAGGAATAGATTAAATAAGAAGTCAAAGTAGTTGTCAAGAAAATAAAAGAAAAGAAGGAAGAGATGTCACTAGAGCCAGCATAATGTTGGTCTATTTATCTAATCTTTGGGTTTTTGTCTTTTTGTTGCTTATTCATATAGATAGTTGTTTAGTTTTGGTGCTAATTCTAGTCTCTATCCTTTGGCTAGTTTTTTGTTTATGTTGGTTGTACTATTCATTTTTTTAAACTTTAGTTCATATTTTATAATGACATTTAGAGTTTTGGTTCCCTTGTAAAAAACATTTTTTAATACTTAACTAAAACCAATTACATGAAAATATAACCAATATCAGAAAATAATAAACTACTTGGAAGAGAATAGAAGGCACAAAGATTTAATGTGGCGCAATGAATCCTTGGGCTGCATTTACCAACAGCAAGTCCAATATTATTATTGTTATCTAGTGATTACAACTTGATTACAATCTACAATCCCTTATAATTCAATACCAATGCAAAAAGCTACTAAATTATACCTTATGAAATCCCTAACACTAAGCCATTTTATACAATCTTTTTTCTTGCTTACAAAATTAGGGCTAGAATAAGTTGTCCAATGGAAAAATAGACCCCAATGCCTTTAAAAATATATAAGTTATTTGATATTTCAAGGGAACTTCGCTTGGAAGCCCTTGTGAGAGCTTTTAGAAATTCGCATGGGGCTCTACCCTAGAACCCCTCAAGGAGTGTTGCCCCTTGACCCCATGTTGGGGGCACTTTGTCTGAACCCCCAAAGAAAAATCTACAGGGAAACCATGTTGAATTAACTTATGAGTCTGATTAAGCTCCACAACAAAATAATCTCCCAATTGGAGACTAATCAGACACCACAAAAATAAGACCACATATTAGAGATATTTAACTCAAAGGGATTCCAATGGTTGATGTTTTCAAATCAACGCATCTTTTCTATCCACTAAAAAATGGAAATAGTTCCCTAGATCATCTTGAAGATGAGTAATTTCTTCTTCCATTCTTTTGGTGATTAACAAAATTTGTACCCTTAACTCTTTGAGCTTGTCTCTAAACATTCCCCATTTGGCATGGGCATCATGCATTATAAAATAATTGTTTAGGTAAGTTGTTTTTTTTTTGTATCAAGAATTCCTCAATATAACTAAAATAGTTGGTACCTCAAAGAGTCTAATTCTTATACTAAATATCATGCGACAACCTTTTGTTTCTCCCATCACATTTTTCCCCTCTTTTTTCAATATTACTTCTAATTTTAAGATTATAATTTTAGATTAGGGAGCTAGTAGTTTTGACTGACTTGTAGACGAGGTTGTTTTAAGTGTTTCCTTTTAATAATAATCTAACCCTTCTCCCCTTCATGTTAATTCTTGTAATCTTGAGGACTTTGCAATCCTTAGAATTGATGCAAATGAATACAATATATTTTGAAACTTATATGTATTGATAAATTAGTCTTTGAGTCTACAAATAATTTACATAAATACTTATTATTTTTATAATGACAATTTTGATGTACAATATTAGTAGGCATTTTCTCTAATAGTTCCATAGTTGAAACCTATGAGACAATATTAAATTCTAAAGATACATTACAATATTTTGGCATTGAATATTTTTTGCATTGTAATTTTTAATGTTTCTAATAATATTTGAATATTATTTTTATTATGTTCAATTTATCCTAAAATACTTTATTGGGTATAACAAGAATGTCTCATACACAATAGAGGATAAAGGGGGTTATTGTGTGCCTATATTTTAATAATATTTTCTTAGTGTGTTTTGAGAGTGTAGGAGGCTTTATAGGAGTTAAATGTTAGAGTAATTAGATATTTCCTAATTAACTGTAGTTTGCTTAAGCTAAATTTTAGGCATATAATAATTAATTCTTTTATTAATTACTATGACCCAACCTAGGTTAAATCTTTTTAGGGTTTTGATCTCCTTTATACGAAAAATCTCTCTTTGTAATTATTAACCAATTCATTATTGATTATAGAAATTTACTTTTTTGCTCATCAAGAATGTCTCATCTATGGATCTGCCAATTCCAACCTCTATAGCTTTTGCTTCTCTCCTTCTATGATGATTAATTGCATGTAGGTGATTCTTTGAGCTATGGGGTTGATATTTCATCAACTTCAACATGGTATTAGAGCACTAGATCTTCATGCCCCTATTCTTTTTTTGAGAGATTTTGCATTGATTTTCAGATCTAGGTTTTCTCTTTTAGAGGGTTTCAGTTTTTAGAAGTGTTTTGTATTGGATCTAGGGAGGACCTATTTTTGGAGCACTTTGAGCCCAAACAAACATTACCGTCAAGCTCAAAGTGCTTAAGAACCCCCATTTCCATATAAAATGCATCCACTTTGCATGTTGTTGAAATCTAAGGAAAAAAATTTTGCACCTAGGTCATTTTGAACTGGGCATGCAAAACAAGGCAGACATATTTTTTTGATAAAATTATTATTAGAAAAGGTTTTTACTAGCATTGGGTCTTTTGGTCTTCTAATTTTTTATTAAAAAGAGAGGATCGTACATGGAAAGGAGCCCATGTGGAAAAGAATTTTTTTTTAATGTCAAAGCTCAATTTTTTAATTAGATAGGGGATCCCTGTCTCATCGGCCTCATTGGGGATGACACCCGTAATTTCTCTATGTGAAAGGTACTATCCATGGGTCCACCACTCATGATTCTGCATGTCCATTTTTTGGCTCCATGAACATTCTATTTGGGAGAAACCTCGTCTTGGTTATGGTAAGCCCTTTTTTGGCACTCCCTTGATGTGTTATTTTTGGGCTACAGCTGTAGCAGTGTCCACTAGACTTTGGGAGAAGTATAGCCTGCACCAAACACTGGCCTACATAGTACATTATTTTTTGCCTCCTTTCTTATTTTCATGGGTGTTGTGTTGTCTATCACTGCCTTCCCTATGCTTGCAAGGATACTTGTAGAGCTCAACCTTCTTACAAGAGATGTGGGATAGATGGCCATTTCTGCAGCAGCAATCAATGATGTGGTAGCATGGATTCTCTTAGCCATTGTTGTTGCTCTGTTTGGCTCAGGAAAGATTCTAGTTATATCATTTTATGTTCTACTATGTGGTGTAGTATCTGTGTTTTTCATTATGTTTGCAGTGAGACTCGTGATGGCGTTGATGGATTCCCAGTCACCTGTCAATGAGTTGCTAAATGAGCCTTTTGTCTACATAACACTTAAAAGTGTCCTAGCATCTGGCTTGGTAATAGATGCAATCAGTATCCATTCAATCTTTGGAGATTTTGTCTTTAGATTAACCATTCCTAAGGAGGGCCCCTTTGCAAGAATGTTGATTGAAAAGATTGAAGATTTTGTGGGTGTTCTACTTTTTCCATTGTATTTTGTGACCAATGGGGATTTAATTGTCAAGCTATTATTTTTTTCCTTATTTGGAAAGTAACTACTTTTTGACTTTCTTCCTTGGCCACTAGATTTTTTTTTTCAGAACTGGTTGTTTTACCGATGACATTATGACTTCATTGTCTTGTTTTTGATAGCTAGATTAATTTTCCAAGAGGATTCATTTTCTAGCATTTTTTTGCCTCGATGGTCATTTAACTATCAAATTTATGCTCATCACTTGTCGACATCAGCATTGCATAAGTACTTATGTCACCTCTTTAAGATATGTTTGGACCTACCTACGCATTTTTGCTCATATTTCAGACATACAAACTCCATTTATTGAAAATGAGACATCACTAAAAAGTTGATTACAAGCCCATCATAGTGGTGTAGTTAGTTTTCAATTTTGATATTTTCTATGATTTTTTCTACTATAAAAGTTAGGAGTTTTGTTTTGCACTCTTAGAGATATATCTTGAGCATCTGATCTCCAATTCAGGAATTATTTATATCGTTGGAAAGGTCTTCTTGAGTTCTTTCCAATGATGTTGGTTGTTTTTCTAGATTCTACTCTAGGCACATTCTATTTAGTCTTTTGCATTTTTTTATTCCGATAGATATCTTGGTTGTTTCAAGTTCAAGGATCAATTTCATTGCTTAAGATGATTCCTCATGACTTATACTATCTATTTTATTAGTCTTATGTCTCTTCCAATCTATTTAGAGATCATTTATATGCATTCTTGCAAACGCACTGAGATAAAGTGTCATATTGCATATGTATTTTTATTTCAGTAGTTTTGTCTTGTTTTTCCTTTTGATTCGAGCAGTGTCATTTGAGGATACTCATATACATTATTATATTCTTGGAATTCACCATATCTTGTGTCTTATTGTCCATGCACTACTCATGATAAAAGTTCCATTGGGGATTGATGTTTTTCCTTTTTTTACCATCTTCCCTTGTTAGTGAGTATTTCATCCATGACATTAGCCTCATGATGTGTCTGAGATTGATCACCTCAGTCCACAAATATGTACTCTTTTGTGGATCTTTATCATGATTCCTTGAAATGTAGTTCTTTTGGCCCACTTTTCCAATTGTCTATCACCTCACCCTTTACTACATTAGGTGGGGGCTCTTCTGTTGTTTCTCATGCTTCCTTGGTTCAATGGAGTGAGCTATGTATTCAATATTTGTTCCAATGTACTGGGTGGATGCAGTGGTTGGGTACCTATGCATTTCAATGAGATGGATCATTTACCATATAGACACTCTTCTTTTTGTTCCTACTTTGGATGCAGTCTTCCATGTTCGATTGGTCAACTCCTCAAGCTTTGGTGTTTCATGTCATCTATATCTTCGAGTTCAGTTGTTTTCCTTTGTGTGCCTCCTGATTCGATGCATATTATAATCTTCTCCACTTGGTCAGGTTCTATTTCAGTGGAGGTTCTTTAGATCAATAGTTACTTTTGATAGAGTTTCATAGCTTTTACATGCTTCAATAGTGTTCTTTACGATCATCTTTTGTTCATATCTTCTGGGACATTCTCTAGTTTGGAGGCTTCTTCAATCCTTCACTAGTTTCTTTTAGCATGTTTTCCATCTCTTTTTGGATTAGGGTTTTTCTCATGTGGTTTTTGTAAGGAAACTTGGCAATAAAGAATATAACCGTTTCCACATAACCCATCATAGATCTGAAATAAACGCGGAATTAAAATCCACATGCAAGAGAATAGAAAACATACCCACAAAATTGTGACACAAGATATACCCTGGGAAACCCTCATTGAGGGAAAAACCCAGCCTCCAAAAGCATCCATCATCATGTATTATTCAGCAAAAAATACCATTGCCATACAACCATGGAAGCCTTCATGGCCATAGCCACAACCGAGCAAACTATGTGAACAAGCATGAATCCACACATCCCATGCCATGCTTTCAACCTTCACAAATGCTCCCTTGGCTAACCTGTCAAGCCTTGTCCCGCTCGACTCTTGCCTTTTTGTCTTCTCCTTGTCACTCTCTCTCTCTCTACAACAACTACCCTTGTGGCTGCTTATATAGTAGCAAGTCCCACAAAACCACCAAGTGGTATTACATAAACCATGTGCTAATACCATGTGCTACCTAACCCACTGACCCCACATTTAATATTGGGCATTTAATTCTTTTCCCCCAATATTAAATAATTACATGAAATATTTTCACAATGTTACAATACAACTCATTAAGAATATTCCATGGGAATCTTTACATGTTGCACGTCCATCTAGGTACAACATTACATAATAAAAAATAAAACAATAAAATAACAATATTATGCAATGTGTGCAACACCCATTATCTCAACAATCTCCCACTTGTTGTATACATTGCATAGGGTCAATCCGTAGCCACATAAATGAACAAGGGAACAATCCCTCCCAGCACATCCACCATCATGGATCAAAATACACCAAGTGCTCCATTCTGGTACCCACAACAAAATCAAAGTATCCAGCATCTCAAACATGAATGATCTCGCCTCCTATTATGCCACTCCCACTGGACATACATAGAAGCCATCCAAAGAGAAAGCCACCCAACCTGTCGCATTAAAAGATCATAAAATCCTGTACCAACTGAAATTCCAAGCACAAATAACCTGATCCAAAGGTAATCACATGTATCCGTAGTTGTCAAAAAATATCCATAGCTGAAATAGCACCCACAGCAAGTGCCAAACCCATCCAACTATCCATACCTCAAAGGTATAACAAGTGAATCTCATATCACCGACATATCCAATCTATAACCTACAATCACAAGCTTCAAGAGCAATACCTGCCACATATATACCAAGAAGCTCCCACTGCAAAAGATAATGTCAAATCTATAACCAATCCACTCACAACATCTCAAAGAAGTGAATCCATGTAGTATCAAGGACATCCACAATACATAAACTAATATCCTGCAACTCCCATAACAAGTCTCCAATGCTCTCCCAAGTTCACCACAACCAACAGAGGAAAGAGATAAAGGAATAACCATGTCATCTCTCACATGACATACATGAGCACAAACCAGTGATCACAATCTCCAACCAATCTCAAATCCAATGTAAGCAAAACTGAACATCCAGGAAGATAACCAAGACCAGAGAAACCATGCAAATCATAACCTGTATCATGTCCTTCTACACACACCTCTAGATGTAAACTGTGCAAGTATGATCTCCTCCATAAAACCCCAACAAGAAGCCTCAATAACACCCAAACCATACCATATAACTAATCATGGATGTAAGCCTCTCACAAGAAGATCAAACTCAATAAACCCATTCCTAAACCAAGGAATAACCATTCCTAATCCAAGGAAAATGCCCAATATAAAACCATCTCCCAAACTCAACCAGCATAACAACATATGCACATGGAGATAACCAATGCTAAACCATCTCTCAAATGAACCCTCCAGAACTAACTCATGTACCATAGCTCAAGATCCATATCCATGAAAGACAAGCATAAATAAAATGCAACTGAGAGAAAAAATGGGCTATACCTCTCAAGTAGCAAACCGCCGAGTAGACCAAGAGTGGGGAATGAGAATGCTCATCAAGATACCCAAGTCTCCAACCAAGACTCATCTAAGAACAATCTCCTCTCAAGTCCATATCAGGTGACTGCCCTTCGGACTTCCTGCTGAAACCATCAACTGTCCCAACAAATACTTCTCTAATCCAAGAGAAATCAGCGTCACCACTGTCTCTAAGTATCCATGAGCACCTGTAACCAATCAATCCATGCCAACTCCAAATGCAACATATCAATATCATGAAGTATCCATCTTATGATTAGTGTACTCAATACCAAGAAACTAAACCAAGATCAATGTCAAAGTTCCAACCATGGCCTCAGGAACATAAACATGACAACATGATCTTACCATCTCAACTAAAGAGATAACATGTTCCATATGAACACACCATAACATGTCACAACTCTAAACGCGTATCAAGAGTATACCATGACATAATAATGAAACCATCCTCATACCAAGGATAACATGCCAAATAAAAGCATAAACCACACCTTTGCCAAGAACCCTGTGAGTCCTCAAGATGCAACCATCTCCACACACCATGAAGAAAACCATCTCCACATACCAGGAAGAACCATCTCCACATACCATGAAGATAACCAAGAACTCCATGAGTCCTCAAGATCTAACCATCTTCAAACACCATAAAGATAACCAAGAACTCCATGAGTCCTCAAGATCTAACCATCTTCACACACCATGAAGATAACAAGTGCACCATGCAAATGTCAAAGACGCTTCTGCAGCAACAAGATCTAAGACAAACCTCCAACATCTGCAAACACTCAATAAATATATCAATGCCAAAAACTCCCACTCAACCGTGGTACCAAGTCACCTATGGCATCATAAAACCCATCCTCTCCAAACCAAGAAGATATAAACCAAACCAGGAACTAATCCTGCACTGTCACCCCATCACTGTCACAAGCTCCCACTAAACTGTGTATCCAAGCTATCCATGACATCATGATGAAAACTCATCTTCTAACCATGAGAATCAACCAAGGCATCAAACCATCAAAGAACTCAAAGTGCACATCATGAGCTCCTTAAAAGAAAACCAAATAACCATGATCCTCAACCAAGATGATATACCACCATAACCAAATCAGAAATCCAAGCTAAAGAACATCAAGGATGTACCTGTATAACCAATCATGTCATGCCAAAATCCATGGCACCATGATCACATCCATGAACTGAGCATCTGGCTCTCAATATGTCCAACCCGTCAGCATAGTCAACCACAATCCTCCACCATGAATGTACCTGGTAACAACATCACATCCCTTCTACATGAAGATAAAATTAGTAAATCATGTGACTCAGGGCATAGACAACCCAAATCCAAGCCACCAATCTAAATATGCATCAATAATGAAAGATCAATGGGCAAAGACAACCCATAACCAAGCTATAAATGCAACCTGTAAGTATAGACCGCTTACAACACTACACAACTTGTAGACCCAACAAGTCATCATGCATATCCAAACCAAACACTGATAACCATATCATCATGAGACCAATCTGAAATATGAACTGAGTATACAATGACATCAAAACTTAAATCTCCAATGCCATAAACTCACAATGCTACCATAGTCAAAATATATCTATAAACTGTTCAGATCAATATATCAACAAATTAATCATGCCAAACCTGCACCAAATCTAAACCAATTTGTAGAGCTCTCCAAGAGCTTTCCGTTGACTACTCGAAGTCCAAAATCTGACTCCGTATGCCCAAGTTATGCCCTAATCCGTGCTCAAAATAAAAAACATCTGACTTTAGGGCTCTTAAAACCTGACAAAATCTCAAAATCATAGAACCAAACCTACACCATCTTGTAGTGCTCTGAATTAGCTTTCCAACGCCTATAAGAACTCTGAAATCCGATATTCTGAGAGAAAGTTATGGCCGTTTTACTAAGACAGTCTTTTTACCATTTTCAGTACGATTTTTCATTTTTTTTTTTTTTCAGTGACGAAAATTCCGACGGGATTAAATTTGACGGCCATCATGGGCTGAAACCAAAAAACTCTTTCATTTCCTCTGAACATGGCCAAACTAGGGCATATTATATATCAAAATTTATGGAAATGTCGACCCGGATCCAATGGTGAGGTCTATTTTTGCCCAGGAGGTCATTTTTGCATGCTACCCCCCAAAACCCTCATTTTAAATGAAACATCTGAAAAATCTTTTTATCCAACAATTTCCCATGCCCAAATCTTTTAACATCCCATCATAACAGCAAATCCAAAACCCTCAGATCTGCAACAAATCATTCATATATCTTGCCCTTTCTTTTATCCTCTCATGCATTCCCATGGATTCAATCTAGGGTTACAATAATAAAACCATAGCTCTGATACCACTTGTAAGGAAACTTGGCAATAAAGAATATAACCGTTTCCACATAACCCATCATAGATCTGAAATAAACGCGGAATTAAAATCCACATGCAAGAGAATAGAAAACATACCCACAAAATTGTGACACAAGATATACCCTGGGAAACCCTCATTGAGGGAAAAACCCAGCCTCCAAAAGCATCCATCATCATGTATTATTCAGCAAAAAATACCATTGCCATACAACCATGGAAGCCTTCATGGCCATAGCCACAACCGAGCAAACTATGTGAACAAGCATGAATCCACACATCCCATGCCATGCTTTCAACCTTCACAAATGCTCCCTTGGCTAACCTGTCAAGCCTTGTCCCGCTCGACTCTTGCCTTTTGTCTTCTCCTTGTCACTCTCTCTCTCTCTACAACAACTACCCTTGTGGCTGCTTATATAGTAGCAAGTCCCACAAAACCACCAAGTGGTATTACATAAACCATGTGCTAATACCATGTGCTACCTAACCCACTGACCCCACATTTAATATTGGGCATTTAATTCTTTTCCCCCAATATTAAATAATTACATGAAATATTTTCACAATGTTACAATACAACTCATTAAGAATATTCCATGGGAATCTTTACATGTTGCACGTCCATCTAGGTACAACATTACATAATAAAAAATAAAACAATAAAATAACAATATTATGCAATGTGTGCAACACCCATTATCTCAACAGTTTTCTCTATTTTGCCTCTTTTTAGAGATTTGGTTGTACTTGAGTACCTCATCAAGCTTTAGTGTCGGGACCCAAATCTACTTTCTGTAGTAGTTTCTAGGTTTTTAGCTACTCCCTAAGTTTATTTTAAGGAGGGTGTTGGACTAATTAGATATTTTCTAATTAACTCTAGTTTTATTAAGCTAATCTTTAAGCATATAATAATTAATTCTTTTATTGTTAATTATGATGCAACCTAGGTTAGACCTTTTTAGGGTTTCGATCTCCTTTAAAAGGATGATCTCTCTTTGTAATTATTAACCAATTCATTGTTGATTATAACAATTTACTTTTTTTCTCTTCAAGAATGTCTCATCTGTGGATCTGACAATTCCAGCCTCCATAGTTGTTGCTTCTCTCTTTCTATGATAGGTAATTGCATGCAGGTGATGCTAAGATTTGTGGAGTTGATCTTTCATCAACTTCAACATTGAAGGGTTAAGATTTGTTAGAAAAACTTAAAACAACTAAATAAGCAAAAGAGATCAAAATTATTTCATTTCAAATAAAACTTCTAAAATATTGAGCAAACAAGTACATGTTGCATGCATTATAGAAATATGATTATTTCAATTTAATTTATCTACCTTACAAAATATGTTCCTAAAATAGGTCATTCATATTTTGAAGAAAAATGACCCAAGTGACTTGAGAGTCTCTTCATTCTTGTATGCTACTGAAAACATGATGGTGTTGTAACACACTCACATTTTAACTCATTTACATTATAATGTAATTATGTTGAGACTTGATTATCCCTCATTTGACTTGATGCCACCTAATTCAGCTTAGGCATAAACTTAGATTTACTATAAAATAATATTAAACTTTTGTACATCCATTGACTTCTAGAAACATAATTCTACCAAATTCTTAATATGTAGTATAAATGGTATTCTAAAAATCGTTGAGAACCCTAAATGGCCTGAAGCTGTACTTTTTTCCCGTCGAGAACCCTCTCCTGGCCATCTAAATGTAAAACATGGCTCAATTTATACACTTGCCAAATTGGTCAATTTCAATAATAGCTCTTATAACTTATTAAAAGAAGCCTTTGACATTTTAGGCAAATTTTATGCTCTTTGTTTCGGGTAAAATCATGCTCCAAGCGTGCGTATAAAATTCCCCGTTGAAGATTTTTGTTTCTTGACTCGCTATAATCTTAACCTAACCTGTTACGCCTGGCCCAGCTTAATTACATTTTTTAAGTGGCAATTCCGTGCAAATATTAAAAAGTCTAGTGATCTTATCTCTTGTCTTCATTCACCACTACGGTTCTAGAAAATGACGTTCCGAAGGAGCCCACTTAAAAAAGAAATCTCTTTTTAATTGCACAGACCACTACGCAGTTTTTAAATTTGTTTGATTATAAATTTAAGCAATTTATCAAGTCAACGTCGACTCCGCACTAATCGTTATTGCTGATATTGTTTCCGCTTGTCTCTTCTTTCCAACCACTTCTTTAATTATTTATTCACTTCGATATCTGAATCTAAAAATAAAGTGATCTCGTATTTTTATCAGGATTTAACTGTATATATTGATATTAATCTCATATTAATCAATAGAATTTAAAAGAAAATATTAAAAAACAGAGATAATTTTATATTAAGAAATTTTTTTATGCAACTCAGAACTAGGAGATTAGATGAAGCTCGTGTCAATGAAACTAGCCGGAACTCATATTATTCAAATTGTTTCAATTTGCAAACTAAAATTATATTTCATTATTTTTATATACATACCGTATTTTAAATTCCAATGTCCAAAAGACTATTGTAAAAGTATATTATTTTTTAATAGAAAACAATTATTCATAAATAAAAAAAGATCGAATGTCCAAATTCTAAATTTTGACAACAAAAAAACTTCAGTTTTAAAATAGACAAAATCTTGAACCCATTCATGATACCAGAACGATAGAGATGCATGGGGGGGAATACTAAGATTGTCGGTCGAATACATTTTGGCCGCTATTAGATATTGGCGTAAGGAATCTGATCTCGTAATTCTTAAGACGACTGTCTGTTCACGCGGTGAAACATTAATCTGATCTCTACATTGTCTAATTCTATGGACAAAACGATTCTCCTCAAGTAATGGAATGCACACGTCGCCGTATTCATTAAAGATGTTATATTTATAGAGAGCTAATCAGGCATAGAGATTAGACTTGCAGCGAATATTGAGTGTAAGAGGAATGTCTCTGAGCAGTGATATTGTTAGAGAAATCTTAAAGAGAGTGGACGGCACCACTCTTGCAAGAACAAAATGTTGCAGCTCTGATATGAAGTCAATTGTAAAGGAACAAGGCCTATGGGAGGATGCATGTTCTTCACTTTGGCCTTCAACAGAAAACGATGAGGTTAAACAATTGATTTATTCCTTGGGTGGGTTCAACAAGTTCTATGCAGATTGTTTTCCCCTCATCGATATTTCCCAAGAAGATTCTAAAGAAATTTTTAATCCTTTTGAGGAAGATGATGAAGTTTCTCTATCCGATTTTGTCTCTGTTGTAGACATTCATTACAACAATGAATCTGTTTACTCCAAAGTTGTCATGAAAATTCAAGCTGAAGATGATATCATAGATTGTGGGTCATCCACAGTATTTCCATTGGTGATAGATCTTCCCTGTAATTCTGATGGCACACTCGTTTCAATTTCAGCTAATTGGGAGAAAGATTTTGAGGATTCATATTTTAAGGTAATTTGAGACTCAGTTGGATTCTCATCAATAGAAGAACAAAGCATGTTGTAAATCTTTCCAGTTGGAGGCCTCTGGAAGTACAGAAGCACAACTGGGGCTCTCACAATGATTTTACAATTAGGTTTGGATCCATTCTGTGTGGTCATAATACTTTGCCTTTAAAATTAGTGGCATGTAGTATTGTGGTTAAAGGCACATTTTGTGTGGACAAAGAGGATAATTATTTGCAGATAAGTGGGATTAATCTGCAACTAGAGGACATGATGGGCTGTCAAGTGAATGCAAGAGAGGGTGTTTTAGTTTTACAGAGAGCAGTTAAGTGGGGTAAGAGAAGTAAGAACCATGAACGAGTAATACAGAATTGTTATGATGTTTTGGAAATACAGAATGATTTGATGGAGGAAAATCTGGGATGTAAAGGTCACTTAAATCCCTTTTGCATGATATTTTCAATTGGCTTAGCAATTATGTCTTGGTACTATTTCTTCGAGACATAAACTGAGATATGGAGCCGCTAAATTTCATGTTCGTATCATTTTTATTGCATAATATGCAATCGAAAATTTCCAACTGGATATCCTCTGCATCGGATATTTTGACAGAGATTTAGCAATTGTAATTGAAGTTTAATACCAAAATATAGATGATATATAAACTTAATTTTTTATTCCCCACTTTCTAGTATGTTTTGAACACACACCAAGTTCAAAATTTTTAAAAGGAGACCGTCAAATATTGAAACAATTTTACGGTCATGATTTTTCATCAAGCATCTTCTTGGAGTTTTAGCTAATATCAAGCTACCATTTCTCAATCTATTTTAGAGGCTTTCAAAGATTAATTTTTAATTTAATTTAAATACATTACATATGGATTAACTAGAATAAACTATTTCATTTTATAAATATTAGTGATGTAAATCATTTTTTATTATTATCATTTTTTGTGTTTGTTTTTTATTAAGTAAAATAGGTTTTACAGAGATTCTGAAATCCCATTTTTTGTGGTTGTTTATATGACAATTTTGATATAATATTAACAGTTATTTTTTTAAAAAGTTTTCTGTGTACATATATTATTGATTGAATCTATCCGAAATATTTTAATCACCCATTCATATTTCTAGATATGATAAAAATCAATGACATTGACTAGCACTTAAATCAACCAAACATAGTTCTTAATCATTTGTATTGTACATTATTAGATTTCACAAAAATAATGTAATTTTCAGTGATTGAATAAAATCTGTACAACATTAAACAGGAAAGACAAAAGAAAATCCAATTCGTCCAAGAATAATTCATTTGGTAAAATATTCATAACCTAAGCGTATTATACATCTCTATCTTCCTACGCCTGATGCAGCATAATAAATACAAGTCTAATGGAAAGAACGGGCCATTGAACTACTTTAATATTGACAATTACGTGTACATGGAAAGTCTCAGCACCTCAATCTTATCTCATATTGGAGAGGACAACAGCCATGAATTAATTACACTTTTCATTGTTCTATTTACAAATGGAAAATGATATTCTGAAAGAACCTTCCGAACAACCCCTTTAAAAAATTAAAAAATTAAAATATATTGTTTGTTTTTCTTATATCAAATCTGTTTCTTTAATAATTTTAATCCCTCCATAATCAAATTTTGAATTCCCATGCTATTAGCTAACTCGACTCCCCATAGAAGCCCAAATACCTCAGCCAATTTGCTCAAGACACTACCGCATTTCCTAGAGTATGGACTCCAATGCCAACACCTTGAGAATTTTGGATTATTCCTCCCACATCAACCCTCTCATGACACTTAGAACCATCAAAATTCAACTTCAACTAGTTCGGGGGGTGGCTGTCATTTTTTTTTAATCCTTTAGCTAATCTTGGAATTATCCATTCTCTCAATAATTTGATCTATGCTTCAAAATATCTCCCAAGCCCACTCAACACATGTTGGAAGGTGGTTTCCATTTCTAATTGAGGGCCCCATCACTTATTCCTCCCATACATTTATGGATGACCACCCCTAGGGGGTACCTATGTCTCTAAAAATATGCTTGTTTTGTTCTTTCCATATGTTCCAGCAAACATATGGGGGAATGGCCTTCCAAAGCATTTTAATTAGGGAGTGGTGGAGAGGGCATTGCCACCCCAAAGTGAATTAGGAAATGAAATGATGGAAAACCCATGATAATCCGAGCTGCCAAAAAAAATTCTGCCAAACTTGGATAGAGTAAGGACAATGAATAAGAAGGCATGTGAGATGGATTCTTCCTTCTAGTAGCATAGCACACACCTATTGCACATCTGGAATCTGCGCCTCTTGAGGTTATCAATGGTGAGAATACTATCAAGCATGAATGACCACAAGAAGAAGTTAATTTTGGGGAGAAAGTGGGGGTGCTAGACATTTTTCCACTTTGGATTTCCCATTTCTTCCAAGAGGAAGTTAAATTTTGGTGAGAATACTATCATGCATGAATGCCCACAAGAAGAATTTTAGACATAATCTAGTTTCTAAGGTTTAACGTTGTGTATTAGTTTAATGTTGTATCATTAAGAAGGGATGTAGGAATATGATGTTCAAACAATTTATCAAAGTTTTGATGTCATTAGAAATACTAGTAATTTTCAATCATATCTACAAAGCCTAGAATTTGATGGCCATAATGGTCATTTTTGCAATTTTTAAATGTATATGCTAGTCTAAAATTTATTTAGACCATAAAAGTTGACATGCCATAAAACCGTCAATATGAAACTTTAAATTATAAAGAAATCATAAAATTTTATTATTATTAATATCTAGTATTTTACTTTATAAAATAAATATATGCTATTGATTTATTTACATATTTTAAAGTGGTGGATATGAATATTCTATATTTAATATGGATCTAGATACTTACTAATTTATAATATTAGTATGTAATGTATTGTTTCTATATTGTTTATTATATATTTATATTAACTTATAATCTTTCTAAAATAAAATATCCAAATTTAAAATATATCTATTTAATTTATTTTTTATTTTTTTATTTTTGCTTAGGAAATAGAAAGTTTCAATATAATTTATTATATAATATTATTAATTTATAATTTTTTGAACTAAGAAATTTGATATTGATAAAAAATGACAATGATTTTTTTTATGGAACTAAAAATAAAAGGCCTCAAAATGATCAAACGTCGTAGAAAAACCAAATGAAAGTGGAGGTGACCATCAAATTCCAAGCTTATATATACTTTCTTGTCAAACTATTTAGCTATTTTGTAAAAGGTCTACATTCTTCAACGACTATTAGATCGTAGCTTTGTTGAAAAACAAATGAATCAAAGCATCTCTCAATTAGTCAGTTTCATAATTTATATCCCACTGCACAAATTTCAGTGTCCACATCGTGACAAAGCCAACAATTTGATTTGCGCATCACGAGAACTTCCATGAATCCGAAATCTACGATGAACGTGGAGGGAACATACGCTTCCTCTTCCTCTGCACATTTTCCCACTAGATCTTTTATAGTTCGTATATCGTACGCACATTTTTCAGAACCACCACCTCTACCGATGAAGGAATGGTAAAACTACTTTAGAATGGTAGCAATCGGCATGTACCATGTGCTATGATCATTGGATATACAAAAATGCATTCATTAAATGATTCTATATTGCGGCCATCCTTATATATATCTATAATAAAATGTTACAGACTCTCTCATTGTGTATCAAATTCTAAACTAGAACTGCGAAAATGTCCTCCAATGATGCAGCAATTAATAATGAGGAGGAATGGCTCTTGGCACCTCCTCTTGTCTACCCATTGCTATGAAAGTTGCATTAGAACTCGATGTGCTACAAATCATAGCCAATGCGGCTTCTGGCCTTCCAATTTCTCCTGCCCAGATTGTGGCCCAAATTCACAATGTAACAAATCCAGACGCAGCAATTACTCTAGATAGGATTCTGAGAGTCCTTGCAAGCCATTCACTCCTCACTTGCTCTTTAAACACGGACAATAATGGGAAGCCTGAGAGAGTTTATCGACTTACTCCTCTCTGCAAATACCTTGTGGCCAACAAGGATGGGAAATCCTTGGCACCATTTGCACTGGTGAATCAGGACAAGGTGTTTATAGATTCTTGGTTTCATCTCAAGGATGCTGTTCTTGAGGGGAGTCAGCCATTCATCAAAGCTTATGGGGCGCATGCATTTGAGTACCCTGCCATGGACCAGAGATTCAATCTGGTATTCAACAAGGCCATGTCTGAACATTCTGCAATGATGATGGAGAAGATTCTTGATGTCTATCAGGGCTTCAAAGATTTGGAGGAGCTTGTGGATGTGGGAGGTGGAGTTGGGTCTACTCTCAATCTTATACTCTCCAAGTACCCTCATATCAAGGGAGTGAATTTTGACTTGCCTCATGTTGTGAAAGATGCCCCCGAGTATCCAGGTTAGTAAACAATATTGATGAATGTGTAAATGAGTAATAATCATTTCTATTTTAGTGTTGATTAATTAGATTTTATTGATTGTTGTAACGTTGTCAAAGATTACATTGTTTGACGTTTTTCATATTGTTTTGTATTATATTTTGTGAGTTGTTATTGAGATAATAAGGATTTCAATTTTAAAATTTTGATTTTTGTATTTCAGATACTGATCAATAACTCAGATTGTGTTTAATAGATTAGAGCATGACCATAAATCTAAATGTTGTCTAATCTATGTTCTCAAGCATTATGAAGAAGGATCTTGCAGATTGACCCAACACATTGATAAAAAATTTAAATACTATCTATTTCAGAAACAACAAAAATCTAAAAATACCTATATTACTTAAACATTGACTTTGACTTGTTATGGAAAATATCTCCTATTTTTCTATTTATATTCTATTTCAAGATTTCTATTTGAATCACTCATAAACCAAAAAATAAACAATTTCGAATGAATTTTTCATAAGGTGTGACACATTTTGGAGGAGACATGTTTCAGAGTGTACCATCCAGCAAGGCTATTTTTATTAAGTTATGTAATTCAAATTCAAAATTTTAAATAATTGGGTGAAGTTTCAAATGGTATTTGCTAGTATTTTAGCATTTAGATTTTAAATGAAGTATATAATACTTATGTTTCTACTTTAGATATATGTTTTGTTTATCAAATGTGGTGGGTATTTAATTTCAAAATAAAATTACCTTGATATAGGAAAATATGCTTTTTGGGGGTCATTTTATTGAGAAATTTCTCAATTAATATATTTGGTGCTTAGTTCTTCAACATTTGTCATTAGATTTATAAACAACTTGTTGCCCGGTTATAAAATTCTTTCAATTTTATAAGCCATGATTAATTTTTGAAACTTGCTTGGTTTTAAGCTTTAAAATGGCCATTTTATTTTTTGAATTCTTGTGAGTTTTTAAATGTTCGTGTCACTAGCTCATTCCCAGCTCCGCACAACACTTGAAATTTTTAAAATCTGACTTCTGATCCTCAAGTTATTGTAGGTTAATGATAGCCTCAAAAAACATGTTTTCATTAACCTCTCAAAAGGTTAATGATAATGTCCAAAAACATGTTTTCATTAACCTCTTAAAAGGTTAATGATAACCTTCAAAAACATGTTTTTCTTAACCTCCCAAATAGGTTAATGATAGCACATTTTGGAGTAGGTTAATTAACCTCTCCAAAAATGTGTGTTTCTTAACCTCTCCAAGACAGTTATTAACCTGTTTCAGAATTTCTCTAACCTGTTTGAAATTTATCCATGAGAAGTTGGATATGTGAAAGGTTTGAAATGAAACAAAGAGAAAGATCTGTCTGACAAGCTGAAGTAAAATAAGAAGTAAATTAAACAAGCATGCAAAAAGTGGGGAGAATAAAGAAGATAAATGTGTGGCACTACCCAAGAGAAGAGGTATCTTATCTGCTACCCTACTGCACAAAGCAAAAGAATATCATTGCAATGCATAGTGGCAAAGATGACCATGATGTTGTTATTGACATGGGAGATCAGCCTATGACACCATTTGGGAGAATCTTTAGGAGATGGGATAAGATTATCTATAGCATGGTTTTCTTGAAAAATGAAGTGGATGAAGATGTTCTAAGGGAAAAGTTCACCAAGGCCATCTTGATCAATTCTAGGTTCTGTAGCATGCTGGTTAGAGATGAAAGGGGGGAAAAGTTTTGGCACAAAACAAAGATAGAAATTGAAAAACATATGACACTTTCTGAATTGTCCCTTGAAGAGGCAAAAGATGTGAGCTTTCCGAACAGATTCCTTGCTAATCTTGTCTTTAAGTGTCCGCTATGGGATGTTCATGCATTTTGAATGAATTTGAAAGATGCAAAAGGTGTTTTTGTCATCCGAGTGCATCCGGTTGGAGTGTTGAGCGTGCACTCCAAACCCTGAAAGATAAGCTCCAACTTGAAATGGAGGAGTAGAGATTTGTAATGCACGATCACCTTAGCGATTTGGGAAAGCAAATGGCAGATCAATTGGGCTCTCCTCGGCTATGGTGATCAAAACAACTTAGATCTATGGAAGAAAAAGGACTTGAGCTAATTCTAACAAAACAAAGGGCGGGCATTTCCACTCGTTTAGTGATTCGTCCCTCAGAAGGAGAATCACTTCCATTCCAGCTGAGACTAGCCTCTTGTGGCTTGAAATGCATCAAATGCAAGATAGTTTATCATTGTCAGCAACAGTTGCAGATGAATCTGCAGGCCAACCTAGAGTTAAGAAAATTGAAGATTTATAACTCTCCCTCTTTGCAAAAGCTTCTAGAGTTAATAGAAAATTATTAGATCATTTGGTAGATCTTCTCATGGCATTCCTGTTACACCAATAACTCTTGTTGGTACTCGTAAACAAACAATACCCAAAGTCCATGCCTATAATAATCATCTTCCAATTCTAGCGATATTGCTATAATTCTTGAAGGTCTGTAGTGCAGTCAACTTATTCAGAGAACCTAAGAAACACCATTCTCGTACCTCTATTGAAACCAAAATCCTCAATATGTATGCCATGTATGCCAAATACGATAATTTTATGGATACGCACAATGCGTTTGACAAAATGCCTAAATGAAATATGATGGCATGGACTATGATGATTGCAGCTTGCTTCAAGCACAGACATGTTGAGGAGGCTTTGAATTTGTGTAGTGAAATGAAACGGAGTGGGATTGTTCTAGATCATTTCATGCTCACAAGCATTCTGCCTACTTGTGACAATTTAAGAGCTATGGAGGAAGTCACTCAAAGGGAAGGAGATGCTCATTCCAAGACAGATGTAAGTGACAGAGTTTCCATAGTGGTAAATAGTGGTCATGGGTCGAATGTTGAAGTCTTCGGAAGGCCTAATTTATTGAAAGTGAGAGTAAAGGAGATTTGGCCAAAGTTGCACATGTTCCCCCTACTGTACACTCTAAGATTTATCCAATGCAGTAAAAGTTTTGTTTGTGCAGTAAGTAAAAGCTCCCCCCGGAAGTAATATGGGTCGCCCAAGCTCCATTGAATCAATTCTAATAAGGGAGGTTTTGTTCATGAGATATAGTGAAGAAGAACGAGAAGAATTTTTCTACTTTCAAAAAACGGCCACAGATTGGTGGAAAATGCCTCGACAGTGGAAATGTCTACTTTATTATCATCGATTGATCTGGTATATCTTTTCCATGAGCAATGAAGCTAGATCTTTAAATAGAGGGAAGCTTCAACTAATTTCTTGTATATTTTTTTGTTGGGAATGGTAAGAAAATATGAATATTCTCATACAAAAGTGGAAGATAATTGACATTCTCAAGGCTTCCAAATATAAAGCTAGATCTGGGTCTACTAGTTCTCCGTAGTAGACCATTATATTGAAAATGGGAATCAATTCAAATAGGGTAGACAGGTCCATGGAAGAATAATTGAAGAGAAGGCATGCTAGGTGTAGAGAAAAGTTCCCTCATTCGAGAAATGATTGTAAAAATGTTTCATAGCAATGATAATCGAATGAGAAATGGAAAAGTAACAATTCATTTACAGGAAAATTTACTGACTATGATGGTTGTACCTATAAAGAAAGTTTGAATCATATTGAACTCAATCTAAATGGTTTAAGAGGTGATTGATTTGTTATTAATTATAGCTCCTCTATGTAAAATCATCAAGTTGAGAATCCATCAATCAAATAGATAGTACAAGTTCTTGAAGACATTGCAGTGAAAGAAGGAAGCAGTTTGCCTGACCATTTATAAGATGAACAATAGAGAATTCAAAAAAAAGTCTTCCCCAAGAAATTATATCATTGGAGGCTACAACTAGATCTCAACACGCATCCATTTGTAGAGAACCAAAATAAAAAATAAAAATAAATTATTATGATGGGATGGGAAGATCATATTGCCATAATTGCCAAATGCATTGTGGAGATTCAAACCATAAAATAGTTATATGATATTCATGCAAAGCTTCAAATCCTCAGATTTGTATACATGATGAGCTAAAGCAATATTTGGATGAGAATTCAAAGAGAAAACTTGAAAATCTCCTCGTTACTTATAGTTGTCACTTTCCCTCTAATGGAGAGTCTTGTACACAAAATCAAAGAGAGGGAGGACCTTCTGAAGACTTGTTCTAAGCCATACATTTCAATTAGTGATCTTTGTCATTTAAGGTTAATTTTGTACAAGTTAATTAACCTCACCCAAATCACGTATTTGGGAGGTAGTTATTAACCACAGAAGGGTAGTTATTAACCTCTGTGTCTATATAAGGGCTCTTTTGGGCTTTGTAAGGGGACTTTTTGGGTTGGAGAATAAGGGAACACTATGCTGAAATTTTGATTAAAAGATGATATTTGGAAAGTATGTACAGATTTTGTCTTTATAATCAGAAATTCCTCTTAAGTTCTTGGTGCAAGAAAATAATGGAATGTGCAATTTGAGTTCCCTCTTTTTGAATCTAAATCATTACAAATGTTGATTCTCTTTGTAGTGAGCATTCTCACGGTATGGTGTAGATGTTTATGAATCTATGGATCGACATTGTGCTAGTAATAGTTTTCAAGCGTAGATCTTGATCATTGTTATTAGTGTTTTTAAGTTAGTAGTTCGAGAAAGCTTTGTGTAGTGCCTACCCTCCTTCACATCTTTTCTGGACATATTATTGCTATTATTATCAGACTATGATAGACTAGTTTTATGTTGATGGATTAGTGGTACTGTTTTGACACTATCAGACATTATGTTATGGATTCAGTTGTTATATGATGAGATCATTTAGAATTTACATTTCATGTATGTATGATGATCATTATATTATTTTCAGTTATTGTTGATGATTAGCATATGTTAGATGATGTTATCTTATTGCTTTTATTTGCATGTTAGATTTCTTCTACATATGATGTTGTATTTATTAGGAGTGACATTCCTACTATGTTAATACCGATGATCTCTTCGGTGATTTGGACTGTTACGCACGAAGGGATGGCTAGGATCCACGATGGTCTAATGATGCTATTGACGGTTGGGAGGAACCGTGCACTTAGTTTATTATGTTTGATCTTTATGATGGATGTATATGTTCTCTATGATGTTGTATCATGTGATTATCTCTACTTTGATGTATCATGGATTAGAATAGGATGATGTACCTTATTCTATGTATGTATATTTTTGAGCTTGTCATACCCTGTGACATGTATAGTGGATGAATGAACATTTGAAATGTAATGTATAAACATTGGACTTATCATTTCATGTGGATGTTGTACTAGATGGATTCATGTATGTGATTCAACGTTAAGGGATCTTAAAGAATGTAATCTATTATTTATGTTATATTTACTTTCAGATGGACATTGCTATTGCTTCCATTATTGTCCATAAGTTTTATGTGATATTTACTTTCATAGAAAAAAAGAAAAAAATGCTACTAAACTTAGTGAAATTCTAGGTTAATTCTTTGGATCCCTTGGCAGGGCATTACACTTTGAATTCGTGTGGTGCCTTCATCATCATGAGCTTTCTCATCTTTAAAAGTTTGATTCCATATTTTATTTCAAAAACTTCAAAATTATATCATACGAGGGAGCTACCCCTCTGAACGCAGAGGAAGGCCACATACCAAGGGCTTCTCCAACTGTTGTGAATGGTTTGCCACACATACTCCATTGGGCATATTCTACTGTGACAAATCTATTTACCAACAGATTTTTGGCAACTCTGTTGGGGAGACTGAACAAGAAAGATTGACAGTCGCCTGTAATGAAGCACAATGGTGCTTCCACATGAGAACATTTTTCCTGTTCTCCAACCGAACCTCGGCTTTCAAGACACCTAGGATAATATCATCTCAGACTTTAACACTCTAGCCTGGAGGTGTAGATGAAGTGCTCAACAATACCATCTAGTGAATCAAGTTCTTGAAGAAGAAGAAGAATTTGGGGTAATCTTGCAAAAAGCTCCATTGAATCAATTCTATTGATATTGTTGTAATTCTTGAAGGTCTGTAGTGGAGTCAACTTATTCAGACAACCTAGGAAATGCCATTCTCGTACCTCTATTGAAACCAAAATCCTCAATATGTATGCCATGTATGCCAAATGTGATAATTTTATGGATACATGCAATGCATTTGATGGAATGCCTAAATGAAATGTGATGGCATGGACTATTATGATTGCAGCTTGCTTCAAGCACAGACATGATGAGGAGGCTTTGAATTTGTGTAGTGAAATGAAATGGAGTGGGATTGTTCTAGATCATTTCATGCTTGCAAGCATTCTGCCTACTTGTGACAATTTGAGAGCTATGGAGGAAGTCACTCAAAGGGAAGGAGATGCTCATTCCAAGATAGATGTAAGTGACAGAGTTGCCATAGTGGTGAACAATGGATATGGGCCGAATGCTAAAGTCTTTGGAAGGCCTGATTTATTGAAAATGAGAGTAAAGGAGATTTGGCCAAAGTTGTGCATGTTCCCCCTACTGTACACTCTGAGATTTATCCAATGTAGTAAAAGTTTTGTTTGTGCAGTAAGTAAAAGCTCCCCCCGGAAGTAATATGGGTGGCCAAATCTCCATTGAATCAATTCTAATAATGGAGATTTTGTTCATGAGATATAGTGAAGAAGAACGAGAAGCATTTTTCTACTTTCAGAAAATGGCCATAGATTGGTGGAAAATGCCTCGACAGTGGAAATGTCTACTTTATTATCTTTGATTGATCTGGTATATCTTTTCCATGAGCAATGAAGCTAGATCTTTAAATAGAGGGCAGCTTCAACTAATTTCTTGCATATTTCTTTGTTGAGAATGGTAAGAAAATATGAATATTCTCATACAAAAGTGGAAGATAATTGACATTCTCAAGGCTTACAAATCTGAAGTTAGATCTGGGTCTACTAGTTCTCCGTAGTAGACCATTATATTGAAAATGGGAATCAATTCAAATAGGACAGATAGGTCCATGGAAAAATAATTGAAGAGAAGGCATGCTAGGTGTAGAGAAAAGTTCCCTCATTCGAGCAATGATTGTAAAAATGTTTCATAGCAATGATAATCGAATGAGAAATGGAAAAGTAACAATTCATTTACAGGAAAATTTACTAACTATGATGGTTGTACCTATAAAGCAAGTTTGAATCATATTGAACTCAATCTAAATGGTTTAAGAGGTGATTGATTTGTTATTAATTATAGCTCCTCTATGCAAAATTGTCAAGTTGAGAATCCATCAATCGAATAGACAGTACAAGTTCTTGAAGACATGGTAGTGAAAGAAGGAAGCAGTTTGCCTAGACCATTTATAAGATGAACAATAGAGAATTTAGAAAAAAGTCTTCTAGGAGAAATTATATCATTGGATGCTACAACTAGATCTCAACATGCATCCATTTGCAAAGAACCAAAATAAAAAATAAAAATAAATTATTATGATGGGATGGGAAGATCATATTGCCCGAATTGCCAAATGCATTATGGAGATTCAAACCACAAAATAGTTATGTGATATTCATGCGAAGCTTCAAATCCTTAGATTTGTATACATTATGAGATCAAGCAACATTTGGATGAGAATTCAAAGAGAAAACTTGAAAATCTCCTCATTACTTATAGTTGTCACTTTCCCTCTGATGGAGAGTCTTGTACACAAAAGCAAAGAGAGGGCGGACCTTCTGAAGACTTGTTCTAAGCCATACATTTCAATTATTGATCTTTGTCATTTAAGGTTAATTTTGTAGAAGTTAATTAACCTCACCCAAATCACATATTTGGGAGGTAGTTATTAACCACAGAAGGGTAGTTATTAACCTCTGTGTCTATATAAGGGCTCTTTTGGGCTTTGTAAGGGGACTTTTTGGGTTGGAGAATAAGGGAACACTATGCTGAAATTTTGATTAAAAGATGATATTTGGAAAGTATGTACAGATTTTGTCTTTATAATTAGAAATTCCTCTTAAGTTCTTGGTGCAAGAAAATAATGGAATGTGTAGTTTGAGTTCCCTCTTTTCGAATCTAAATCGTTACAAATGTTGATTCTCTTTGTAGTGAGCATTCTCATGGTATGGTGTAGATGTTTATGAATCTGTGGATCAATGTTGTGCTAGTAATAGTTTTCAAGTGTAGATTTTGATCATTGTTATTAGCGGTTTTAAGTTAGTAGTTCGAGAAAGCTTTGAAGTCGTGTGGTGCATTTGTCATCATGAGCTTTCTCATCTTTAAAATTTTGATTCCATCTTTTATTTGAAAAACTTCAAAATTATATCATACGAGGGAGCTGCCCCTCTAAACGCAGAGGAAGGCCGCATACCAAGGGCCTCTCCAACTGTTGTGAACGGTTTGCCACACACACTCCATTGGGCATATTCTACTATGACAAATCTGTTTACCAGCACAACTTAAATGCATAAAGCAATTTGAAGGTTGCAACTTTATTGTGAAAGTCATTATAATTCTGATATTATTATTGAATAAGTAATGGATTATTAAGAAAACATTAGTTAAGCTAGAGAAATGTAATATTCTTTTTTAAACAAATATAATAATTACACTTTTTGTAAATATTGAAGCTTACAACATAAAAATCTTACATGATATAATAATAATTCTTACAATGAAATTAGTTGTTTGTTAGTTATGGTCTAATTTATTATCTATATGATATTTGAAAATGTTTTTGATTTGAATATTGAACTAGACAATTAATATTATTATTATTTTGGTCAGTGGAATTTACATGATTAGAGTGATGATCATTGCATAAGGCTTTTGAAACATTGTCACAAGGCATTATCAAAGAATGGAAAGTTGATTGTAGTGGATTGTATCTTACCAATAGATGCAGAGACCACTACATTTGTAAGATAGTCATTTCATATAGATATTTTAATGTTGGCATACAATCTAGGGTGAAAAGAGAGGTCAAAGGAGGAATTTGACAACCTTGCAAAAGCTGTAAATTTTTCAAGAGATATTAAGCTAGTTTGTTGTGTCAATGGTTTATGGGTTATTGAGTTCTACAAGTGACTTTATTAAATGTTCATTGTAATAGCTCTTGGAATGCAAACTTGTCTTCTACCATATAGAATAACTTGTTGGGTGTGGAATATACACCCTTGCTAACACTATAAAAAAATATTTGATGGGGTTCAATTCTAAGAAGGATAGATAACACATTTATCTAGTTTTCTTTTCACTCTCCATATACTATGTTTGTTTAGTTTTAGTTGTATATATGAGCCTCCTTTCATATTTTGGTCTCAATAGGGAGCTTAAATAAATTTTCTTATTTGAATAACTATTATTGCATTGCAAATTAATTGAAATGTAATATATTTAGCAAATTGTTGTAGAAAAAGCACTTGCCTCCTTCAATGGCTTCTTTCAAATTATACCAAAAATATTATTGAATAATTATATGAATGATGTCTAGTCATTTGGTCCTTAATTTTTCTATAATGATAAATAATAATAAACAAATACAACCCTATAAAATTAAAATAAAAATTTGATAAATTACTATTTATCTTCCTTTTAAAATAAATTAAACTAGATCAAACAATAAAATTATCTTCAATAAGGAGGTATTCTTTATATTCGTAAATTTATTTATTAAGTATTGTTTGTATAAAAAACATGTCATGATGGTAGAATAAGATGTAAATTTTTTAAAGAAAATTACGATGCTTATGCTAACCAAGCTTGAAAACTTATTATTGTATTATATTAAGTGAGAGATAAATAGGATGTTAAAAATTGATTAATTTTTAGAGGGCTTAATTATTTATTTCAAAGAATAAAGAACATGTAGTCAAGGCTAGAGCAATCTATTTGGGCTTTAAAATAGCCAAAAAAAAAAAGTTTAGCTAAAGTTTGGATTGAGAGGGATTCCTTAAACATCATCAAGTTCTTAAAGGGTCTCTCCCATCCTAGTAGGACTATTAGGAACATCATAAATGATTGTATATAAATATTGAATGACTTTCAATGTTTTTTTAATTTCACACGAGTATCATGAAGGAAATTGGGTTGCATATTTCCTTACTAATAAAGGAGTCTCATCCCATCATTTTTTAAGCTAGGATTATGTGATTACATCTAAACAAAAATGGTCTATATTATGATAAATAATGTTAAAAGGTTGTCTTATAAGGCCTAAATAGCTTTCATTTCTAGTATATGTGTAAAAGCACAATGTTGTTCCTGAATATAGTCATTCCTTTCACTTTGATATTCCACAACTCATGAACTTTATACAACC
The DNA here is from genome assembly GCA_028749045.1 of Cupressus sempervirens. Lineage (NCBI taxonomy): Eukaryota > Viridiplantae > Streptophyta > Pinopsida > Cupressales > Cupressaceae > Cupressus > Cupressus sempervirens. Next base: position 630,043,881 of record CM053793.1, read on the forward strand.
ATTATGGGCGAGAGTGCCACATCATCTCATAATGAAAGTGTTGTGGTACTTTCTAGTTGTTCTCCTTCCAAACTAGGAGAATAGGAGAGTGAATTGAGGTTGTTCAGGGAAGAGCATGGAGGATAGAGGAAGAGGAGATTTCCCACACTACAGAGATAGAAACCTGTTAGTCTAACTCGGATAAAGTCATTTCCCTTCCTATACTTAGACCAAGTAAAGTTATATCCAAAGAGCTCAATGTCTATAATATAATTCCTACTAATGAAATTACCCAAATTTAATATACTATTATTAATATCAATTGAAATTCCCTCCTCTTTAGATGGGAAAAGGGGGTATTAAAGTCACACATACAAAGTGCATTACCATTAATGGACAAAAATTTAGTGATATCCTCCTAAACTAGTACCCTTTTGGACAAAGAGTTTGGGACATGTGTATTAAGTAGGAGCTAGAAGGTATCATGATAATTAGACATAATTTCCAAATACTTATGTGAGAAGGAAATAAATTTATCTAAGAACTTACTTGGATTCCATAGACTAGAAATACCACCATAAGCCCTAGTAGCTTCCATATAGTGGAAACCAACACCTAGTCAAAAGCCATTCACAATAGTATCAAAGTTATCATACTTCATCTTAACTTCCTAAAGTAGTAGGATATCAATTTTCTTGTAGAGAATCATTTTTTTATATTCCAAAAACTATCTTTGGGGTTCATTCAAATCCCTTATATTCTAGGATAAGGCCTTCATTTATTTCTTCTCCTTTAGGTACTTTCCAAGGTTGATTATTTTCCATTAGCAATCTCCATTTCTATAGCATTTGTTCTAGTTGATCTATTATTGGGTCTCCCCACTTTGACCTCACTTCCCACATCTGCCTTCAAGTTTTCCCAATTTTTTCTCTATAGCTCTTCCCATCCTTCATAATTGTCATCATTTTGTGGCTCTAGTAAGTTATTTTCTTGGTCTTTTATCAAGCTTAACTTACCAAGCAAACTGAGGGAGTTCCCTCAATGCTATTTGATAGGTTTAGTCAATCATGGAGTGAGAAGGTATGACACATCTTTATCCTTCATATTGATGTCAAGCATGACCTCCAAAGGCTTCTCTGGAATTTTGCACTCTTTCAACACTGTCTCACCTAAATCTAGTATGGAAGCCTTTATGGTTAGCTATATCTCATTGATCTCGTTGGTGAAGGGATAGTCCTCTGAATCCTCTAGTATAGTCACTATCTCATCCTATTCCACTAAAGTGGGGTCTGTTTGTACTTTAACTAGCTGCACCACCAAAAGGGGGCTAGCTGAGGTGGAACTTGTCTCACTACGACCAACCTTGGAGACCCCATGTGAGGACACTTTTTCCTCTCTTTTTTTGGAATGAATCTTTACAATGTACATCTAAGTGACCAAATTTCAAGAATAATTGGCAAAAGGGGTTGCATTATCATAATCCAAATATTTGGTTCTCTTCCCCCACTTGGGTTTGAGTGAGATAGTCATTGGGAGGGGTTGGTTGGTAGCAACATTAACCAAAATTCAAGAAAAGACTAACTTGCCTAGATATAGATCTAGTAACCTTGTCTAGAGTAATGAAGTTTCCAAATGAGTTACTAATCTTATTAAGGACTCTTTCATCCAAGAATTCAAGTGGAAGCCTAGGAAAATGATCCCATATAGGGGCCAAGCGATGGAGGTTAATTGTAGGGTCAAATCCTTGTTTCCATCAACCCAACAAAAAACCATGGTTTCCATAACTCTAAGTACCCAATAACACCATGTTAATATCACTATTTAAGGTAAACTTGAGGAGAAAAATCCACCTAGGAGCATTCACTCTAAGACACTAACCTTAAGTTTCCAATGGCCACTCCATTTTCTGACCATCTTAATCGATGGTCTGATTGTTAAAAACATTCCTACCAAGAAGATGTTTAAGGAAAAGGATATACTCTTTGCTAGAGAGTTTGATAGAAAAAAATTGGGCCCACAACTCCTTATATGACCTTTGGAAGATCCAATGTCACAATTCTCTCCTTGGATCCGCTCACCACCTCCTTATAACTTTTCCCTAAAGATGGGGTGATAGGAACTACCTTGGGGAGATCAATCACTAGAAAGGATAAATCATCTCTATTTCATATTTTAAGAATTAAAATTAATTTATTAATTTTTTTGTTAATATCTTTAATTCATCTTCTATTGTAAACCTTTTAGTTTTATAATAATCAAAATTTCAAGATCTAATTTGATAAAAGATCTAATCAATTTTATTATCATAACTTTGCTATGTCTATAGAAATCTATCACCATTCCACTAAATCAATATAGTACATGATAAAAGATAAGCACCCACTTTATTTATGATTAGTATAAGAGAAAAAGATTTAATATTAATATTAATACAAATAAAAGATAATTATCTTACTCTTATTCATTCCCATTATAAGAAAATAATATACTAAATGTAAAAAATGAGGATCTCTCTTTTAGTTATGATGCTTCTATAGTTGAGTAGAACCTAAAATTTACATATATAATCATACATACTCTAAAAAATTTATGTGATAATAGACAATTTAATATAAATGACTCATATTACACAAAAATTCTATAGGTTGACAATACATATCATTATTGTCTTATACTAATTCTATGAAATTATTGTAACCTCACACACAATCTTCATCACAATCTAATGAAATAAAATCTAATTGTGTTGTGATAATCATTAACATAGAGAGATTTCACAATCAATCATGCTAGAGAGATGCAGATTATAAATTTGATTATGTGCCATATTATTGCATCAACATTTTGAATCAGGCTTAGTGATCAACAATAAGAATGCAAAAAGCTAGAGAAATTAGTTATCCATCATCATGATGGGAAGAGATGAAGGAGATATGTCCTCTAACTCTTCTCACACTGATGATGGATCATTAAGTGTGATTCAAAAAAATTATGCAAAAATATGACACATAATCGAATCCAAAATATCCATCTCTATACTATGATAATCATTTTGAAGTCTCCACATAGTAATGCCCAAGTACCTCACTGTAGGGTCCCATTGTTGGAATGATTTAATGGGACACAAGATTTTGAGAGGGTGGTAGGTGTGAATCAGGATCATAAACCTTTTATCTTCAAAACCAATTTAATGAATTCACACCTAATTCATCTCAAATAGATCTACCATTACAATTGTAATGCTGAAACATAAATGAAATAAATCACATTCATGAAAGGTTTTAACACATAACACAATGATTTAGTAACCTCGAAACACTTCAATGTGAAGGTAAAACTTGGTGGGGATGAGACCCACAAATCCTCATTCTTGCAACAATAAAGTTAACCTGTTAGGGTTACAATGTTTGATCATAAGATATGATCTACCCTATGAGGGGTATGCCCTATTAAAATCTTTAGAGACTGTTAGGTCTCACCTTCTTAAAGGATTTTACACACACAATGAAGTAAGGACTTTGTTAGGAGGTTTATGTAGGTTTATCAAAATCACTCTGTAAAGAGATTTACCCTAACTCAATTAATAGTAACTAATTCGATACCTAACCCTCGATTTTATCTATAAATTGGTCTTGGATCTCCTCTTTGTTATATCTTTGATTGAATCCCCTAATCTGATAACTTTGTTCAATCCTTCACTACTCTGATTTCTCTTTGTCTAATGTGCTTTCAAACTTAGTCTTCTCTTCTTCACATGTGCATACACCTAGTCGTTCCTTTCTTCATACATGCATATGAATTCTAGGGTTAGAATACTCCTTAAATAGATTTTTTTTGAAGGTTCTCGATCTTGATCATTGATTTACAATTCATCATCTTTTTTCCATTTCTATATGATTTTCTAATTGGTTGAATTGCATGCCTTGGGATCATTACCTTTTTTTAATGATGCATGATCATCTTCTTAGCTAGCTCTACAAATATTAAATGTCATATATATAAGTCAGTCAAAATGGTTTACATATATGTGTTTGTGCTATTACAAACTCATATGTCAAAACTAAACTACTTAGCACTTGAATACTCTGGCACTAGGTCATATAAACTTCTTCCCATTGTCACTTGGCTTCTATATACCCGCTTTCTTGGCAATCATAAACTTTTCAATTTTCTTGGTTCCAACTATATTTCTCAACATGTACATGTGCTTTGTCTCAACTAAGTACTCGAAAATGAGTATCCTACTTAGTACAACCTTTATATGATTTGCCTTTACTAGATAACTTGGTCACGGTGATGATCGTGTAATCTTGCCTAGTAAATAACTAAGTGTTTGAACACTAATAGACAATGTAGACTTAGAGATCAACAATCTCCCCCTTTGACATTAGTGGCAAAAATACTTTTTCATGAATAATCATTTCTTTCAAAATGAGTACTCCCCTTGAAACCATAGTTTGAACTTGTAAAATCTGATATCTGATGTCTAATCCATAATCTACTCATTTCTTATCTCCCCTTTTCTTGTTTTTCATACTATATCCCCCTTGTTTTTGTCATTGATGGAACTTGGGGTTGTTGTCTAGCTAATTTATACCTATCAAAGAATTGCTTATGATTTTCCACAATATTGGAATAGCCTTTAATCCATTTCTACTTAACTTGATCCAAATTTTGAATTTGAATTTCTAGATTGGAAGCTAGATCAATAAATCCTGCAATATGTGAAAAATGTGTATCTTTCTTCAAAATATTCATGGCAACATATACCTCCTTCTAAATAATCTCTATATGTGGGAGTAACTAAAGTTAAATCAGCATCAACTTATTCCTGATCTTGGTGTCTTTAGCCTTGAGCTTGGCTAACCTCCTTTGACTAGATGTCAATTTATTATAGAAGGATGAGCTTGAATGTGTGTTATTGCCCAATGTAATTACACTTTTTCTTATGGCTGCATCTAAGTGCTCTAAATGAATGTGTAGTATGTATTGTAACGAAATGAATATCACACAATTTCAAATACAATGAATTAATAATTTACAAAATTATTGCCAATTGTGTGATTGATGTAGAAAGCTTAGCTTGTCTTTGTACAAGTTCCTATGAGACTTTCTCTAGCACTTTATTCAATTCTTCTTTTAGACTATTGTATTAATTTTTCATTGGTCTCTATACCTTCTGTCTGAATCTTATCAACTAAATATACTAGTTGATCCAAAATTGTATGTTGATTATTCAAATCTGTGATTTGAAATGCATCTACAAAATAATCTTTGACAGTATGTAATACCTTCCTTCTCTTTTTCTCTCTTCTTAGATACTCTTGCTTTGCCTTACAGCTCAATAAATTTTGTAGCTCTTTCTTTTTCTCAAGTGTTAGATTATTCAAATCATACATAAGTAATATGATTACCTCATCAAGGCTCACTAACTCATCATCCTCACCTGATTGAGTCATGTCTAGAGATCATGAGGGTGTATCTCTTGGTGGTGATAGTTGTAGTTATTTTCCCTTGTCACTTGATCTTAATCTTGATCTTGGCTGCTACACTTGCGTAGTAATCACCTATTGCATAGGTGTCTTAGTTGTGTGTTTTGCAGCCTTTATGGTCAAAAATTGAATAAGAGCTTGAGTAGCCTCTTTCTCTTTTTGTGTTACTTCTTTTGCTAGTGATTCAGTGCATGTGTCCTTTTTTAAATTCACCTTTGTTTGCAAAATAGGCATACAAGTAAATGGTGTAAATATAATTAAAGCTTTACCAATTTTCTAAAGACTTGTATCCTCTATAACTAATGTCACATCAATATCATCAATCTTCTTATTGTCAAGATTTGGATAATCTACAATATATAGAAAAATTAGGTTAGTGTAGAGCTTTCTTAAATCTTTCATTAAGCTTTGAATGTCATCTTTTGCTAATATATTTGGATTCGGTGGAGGGGTGTCTATGTCATCTTCTATTGTGACGATCTCTTTTTGTTCGCATTGACTAACTAGTTATTGAATATCCTTGGTCAGCATGGAAACTTCTTGCTTGTAGTCATCTTCAAATTCTATTATGTCTCAGCCTTCTCTCACTTCCACAGATGGAGTAACCAATCCAAATGATTCTTTCTATATCTAAATGCTATCTTACTTAACTTCATGAGAATTTTTTCAAACAAATCTTATATGCTCTATCTCTTGGCATAAATTTATTTAAAAAATCTTTAAGGGCTATGAATCTTCCCCAAATTTGGCATAGCTTGTGCCAATGGTGTTTCTCTTATTTTTTTTGCAATGTCCAATTCCCACTTCCACTTTTCATCCACTCATTTGTACAATCTTATTGGGAATCCATCTCCCAATTCCAAGGGTGTATGTCTAAACTTGATCATCATGTCAATCATAGCTCCTTCAATCTTATCTTGATCAACATTATTCAAAGAATCATAATGAAAATCTTTGAATCCATGAAACTTTTGATTCTCTTAATTTTTTACATACCTAATCCACATTCATTCGAGGGAGTCTCTTCACTATTTGAAGTTTGTTGGGTTCATCAAAATTGGTCTTTCCATCATATGCCTCCTCCTCTTGTGTTGCAATCAATTTTCTCCTTGAATTTTCTTATGTTGGATGCTTTTGTATTTTAGTCAGTTTCCTCTTTGTTGATAGACTTACTATGACTTGTTGGATAAGGGGCTAAGATATCTTTGAACTAGTGATAATCACCTTTCCCTTTGGCTCCTAAGGTGTCACTGTTCCTTACACATCCTTCTTTAGGTTGGCCTTTACCTTAGGCTCAATAACAACAACCTTTCTCTACTTAGTAGCCTTAAGATTTGCAATAGAAATTTATTTTCATTTGCCTTCCTCAACCTCTATAGGTTGTCCAAACCCTTCTCCTTCTTCCTTATTTCCACCCTCGGCAATCTTTATTTTTCTTTTCTTTCTTGCTTTGGGTGTGCTAGATTCAACACTAAGCTTGACAATTGATATTTCATATGTGCCATATCTCTCAGCACTTGCATCTATGTCTTCTACTGAAAGTGCAGTGAGTTTGTAGTGACCTCATTTGCATTCACTTTGTAGGGCATTGGCCTTAGCCATGATATCATCAGCAAAACTGCTTGACCATAAACAAAATCTATATCTACAATAGAGCATACTTCATCATCGTACTTATTGTTGATCAAATAAGTAAGATTGACAAATGAGTGTCAACACACTTAACCATCTTCGCTATACATGTCGAGTATACAGTGGAAGCCGAGCCAGAACTCTAACACATGCCGAGTTACATATAGTATTGAGTAGACTAGAAGATAGTATGTTCCAAACAAATCATAATAGGTGCAGAGTAGATGAGACCAATATGTGCCGAGTAACTCAGGATCCAACAGGAGTCGAGCATTGCAAATTTATTAGGAGCCGAGTGATTCAGGAATCGGTAGAAGCCAAGCAATGTAGAAAAATAATTGGTACCAAGTGACACAGTAATTTTATAGGAGTTGAGTAACGCAAGAATTCTATAGGAGCCGAGAAACCAGGAAACACAGTGGATGCTAAGAAATATAGAATAGATGGTGTCAAGCATCAGTATTACTTCATGTGCCGATAAATGCAAGATCAGCATGAAAGTTTGGGCATTTGCCAAAAAAGATGTAAAATAGTTATGCATGACTCATAGAAAGATAAGGAGATAAGATCGAATCCTTTCTTTTGTCCATGCATTCTACATGCAACCAATCAAAAAATTGGAGATTGCATGTAGCCAATGGATGAATTTCAAGGGTTTGAGCGGGAACATTTGAATCAAGGATGCATAACAAACCAATAATATTTATAAGGGAGTCTTTACACCATTGAACAAAGGAGAGGAGCAGAGTCGAAAGAAGAAGGAAAAGTAGAGCCTATTATTAAGGTCATTGCAGAACATTGGTGTCAAAGATTTAGTGAAAGGACGGCATTTACACATCTAGGTGATCAGAATAGAACAAGGAACACAATCAGTAGATCAAATCTAGCAGAGATCAATGATAAAAGAGCAGACCAAGAGCTTGAGATTAGCATCAAAGATTGCATTAGATCAGGTGTATTATTCTAATACTCTCTCACAATTGTATTACAAATTTGGAAATCCTATTGAGTTAGGTGGGTTTAACAACCTTATGTAAATCCTGTAACAGGGTGGCATTCTAAGTTGACTGTTCTTAAGTCCTCTAACAAGGCACACTCCTAACAGGGTCTAGACATCCTTTAATAGGATCACATTTAACAGTGTGTTGTAGCCTTTAGTAGGGCAGGCCTTTAACAAGGCAAACTATCAGAAGTGGTTAAAATCAATTGTTGCAGTAATTTCATGGGTATCATCCCCACCTCAGTTTTACCTCCTTATTCTTAGAGGGTTTCAGGGTCATCAAAATCTCAAGCGTTATGTGGTGATGCATGTTTTCTTCTCATGATTGTTTAATGTTTTTATGCATCCATGTTAATTTTAGTTATATTTTATTAAGGATTTAAAACAAATAAAAAGGCTAGTACTTCTAATTCACCCCTTCCCCCCCCACCCTCTCTGAAGCACTCTTCCCATTAAGACATTCCAACAATTGGTATCAGAGCCAAGTTCTCTCAAGAAGAAGCCTAACAGCTTGCAGGAAAAGATCTAAAGATGGAAGTCTTCAAACTTGGGAAGATCTTTAAGAACCAAGTGATAGATGTGCATCTCGCTCTACACAAGGTAGAGGAATCTAGAGAGGAACTAAGAAAATCCTTAAAAAGAAGGAAGGAAATAGCTATAGCCAAAAATGATAATCACTACAAGGAGATTGACACCACACAAGTATTTGCCAAAGGAGATTCCAAAGAATTTGATGCAGCATTAGCAGAATTGATGGAGAAAAATAGAATTCAAGTAGAAGAGATAAAAAAACTCTTAAGATGGAGCATGAATCACAGGCCATGATACTATGTGAAATCACTGAGAAAAATAAAAGAGTAGTTGAGGATAGATTCATGATGGAAGATGACAAAAGAAATCTTGCAAACAGACTCGAAGAAAAATTTACTAAATTAACAAGGATCTCAAAAATGCAGATGGATACACTTGCCCAACTGATGAATCTTCATCATGATCTCAGTATGAAAGATATTGAGATCTCTACTGTGAGGATGCAGAATGAAAAACTATAGAATGAATTGAAGAGAGAAAAAGAAATAGAAGAGAATCTCAACAAGTCAAGTGAAGCTATCAAGTACTTCGAACAATTGTTGAAATACCCAAGATCAGCCCATGATACATCAGGACTTGGATACACTAGCACTAGAGTTGGTGAATCATGGAAGAGTGCTAAGCAAAGAAGTGACAAAGTTAAGGATTCTAAACCCACTTGTCATTACTATAATAAAAAGGGGCATACTGCTAATGTTTTTAGGAATAGAAGGATCAATCAACAAAGTATACCTAAAAGCAAGAGTTACTATCACAAGTGCAACATGCAAGGACACATGACATAAGGCTGCAGGTCTAAAGTCACAAGGACACAAAGATTTTATGGACACTGCCATAATTGCAAGAAGTATGGACATAGAGCCCTTGAGTATAGATCAAAGCCTATGTGGACACCAAATCAGCATGTAAAGAGGGACAACTATGTACATCATTACAATTGGGACTACAATACAAGACAAAGTTGTCATTATTGTCAAGAGTATGGTCACATACCCCAAAATTGCATCAGAACACACTTCAAGGGGAACTATAAAAGATGGTTGAACCAAACTACTTGCTTCAATTGCTTGAAAACTAAACATGTCAGAAGGAATTGTCCAACAAAGGCCAAAGCACCCAAGATTGAAGTAAATAAGGGCAAAGAAAAAGTTAGGAGGCACACATCAGAACAGATGTAAAGAAGACATGGCAGAAAAAGGATGTACCAAATGCATCTAACAAAAGGGTCACTTCACCCAAGAGGTCAAGTGATCATACCTCATCCAACTAATCACAAGATGAGCCTATGGGGTTGATACATATAAGGAAGTATCATACATTAGCCCTAAATAGTGAAGAAGCACTGCAAAGTATAAATCTGCATGAGTTAAGATGCCAAGACAAAATTTGAATGATGATGCCGAGCTATCTTTGGTTGCCGAGTGAAACTGCTTTGGAAGTCCAGTTAAAAAGTCAAGTAGAAGCTGAGTAAAACTGTAGTGGCTATCGAGTTATTAACAAAGTTATTAGATGCCGAGTGAGAATAGTTGTCGAGTGAAATAGAATAGATGCCAAGTTGAAAACCTTTGGAAGCCAAGTGACAGGTGAAGGTACAAGAATGCATTAAATGCAAGGTTTTTGAGCTGCTTAAAGGTGAAAACCAATTCATTTAATCCATTCAAACGAAGAGCAATTACCAGGAGCATGATTGAGCAATTTTCAAGCATTCAACCAGTGATTTGTAGTGATTCAGCATCTACCCAAGCAATTTAAGCATTTAACCAGGTATTTCCTTCAGGTGTTGAGTTGTACAGTTTGTGAAGTTTACTTTAAATTTCAAACCCTAGTTTGGTTAAAAATGGTGTCTGGTTCAAAGTTGACCCAAAGGAAGGAAAGCCATGAGATTTAGCTTGTCAACAATGAGGTTAAGCAACCCGAATTTAGGCCAATCCTAGAAGTAGCATACAAAAATGATCCCGTAGGTACATTGTCTATGATCCCCAAAAAATTTGTTATGGTCCAAGATGTGCGTAAATGTTATAACTACAAAATAGGAGCCATTGGAGACCTAGAAATTTCCAACACCTATGATAAACTCTGTGATAATGGTATATTGAAGGATGAATTTTCAATTATAGAGAAGAAGGGTTTAACCAAAGCCCTAGTTTTTCCAATTGTATTCAAAACTGAGTGGATACGCATAATACTTAGCAAAATTCGTGATGGATCATTCTGGTTAGAGAAAGGACCAGTTAAAATTACCAAAAAGATGGTTCATAGGGTTACAAGATTTCCAACCCTAGATCGACCCAAGACACTAAGAAGTGAAAAGAAGGAAATAATAGAGAAGAACATAGGTGCAAAATCGAATAACAGAGGAATGACAAGTGACACAGTTAAAAACCCCCTACTAGATTTTTTTGTGAGGATCATATCACACAAATTTTATCAGTCCAGTAGATTGAATAGTGTGCCTTGTATAGTTGTTGATGTTGCATACAAACTGATAAAGAAGGATCATACATACAACCTTCCAGAGCTCATGTTGCAGCAGATTAATGAAAATCTTGGAGCAATTAGAAATTCCAAGGGAGCACAATGCAAATTTGGGTCAGTGTTAGTTTGTATGTTCTTCTATGTGATGAAGGAATTCCCTTCATTTGGCAAAGTCAACTGGAATCAAAATAAAACAATTGTTGATCAAATAAATGATTTTATTGCACAAATGGGAGATAGCTTTGATGATCAAATGACTGTATATTTTGATGATTTCAAGAATGCAATGAAAAGGAGAATGAGGATACTAGTTTCATTGGTAGAAAAACATGAGAATGATATATGCTTTCTTGTTGACATTGATTATACTTACATCCAAGCAATCCTCCCAAGAGTAAAATGGCTCAAACCATTGGGATATGAGCTTGATGTTGATCAAGCTTTTGCAGCTATTATAGCATTAATTGCAGAGGAAATGGACAAATCTACCAAGGCATTTGGAACTTATGACACTGTCAAATCAAGAGTTGTTACAGAACTCAAGACTGCACAGCAGTGAAGAAGAAAGAGAAGCTAGAAAAGAAAATAAAGAAGAAATTTGGTGTTGAAGCAACAAGTGTAGTAGGAGAAGCAAAAGAAATTAGTGAAGGTGAAGAGGAAGGTGATGATGAGAAAGATGAGGATGAGCCAGAACAAGGGCCACTTGAATTCTCACAAGGCCAAGGTGAAGACAAAGATGAGAGTGCCGAGGAAGAAGGAGCCAAGGAAGAACCCATCAAATGCAAGGCCATTAAAAGGAAGGCAAAGAAAACTCCTACTTTTCAGCCTACACCAAAGAAGCCAACAACCAGAGCTACAACAAGGGCCACCACACAAAAATCCAAAGAGGAAGCTAAAAGGAAGAAGCAAACAACCAAGAAGGCATAGGAGGAGCCAAGGAAAAGGAAAAGATATGTGGCTCAACCTAATATTGATGAAGAAGATCACTCTGAAATGGTAAGTCATCCTCCTAAGTCTTCAGTTGATACATTATGTGAAAAGATTAGGAATGGAGACTTAAGTGAAATGAAAAAGATTGATTTCAATAAGTTCACTAAAGAGGAACAAAACAAAATAGAAGAATCAGTCTATGTAAGGATGGCATAGTTCAAGTATACACCTCTTGAACTAGATGGACAATTGCCAAAGGAATTGTCTAAAATTGTAGAAGACAGATGGCATTTCTATTTAAAAATGTTGAAAGAAATGAGAGAATCAACCCTAGCAAGTATACTACTTGATTTGAAAAAGGAAAAAATAATTAAAGCAGTCAAAAGGCATAATAAAAGGTTTACACCAAAGTACAGGGCATTCTCCATTTTGCAAAATAAAATTGAAGAAGATGTAAAAAGGACAACAAGATCATGGAAAAATTTGTATAAGAAAATTGAAGATGTCCTTGAAGAGGAATACAAAGAAGAAGCCATAGCTAAACCAAAAGAGAGAAGAAAGAGGAGAGGAGAGAAGATAGAAGTAGAGAAAAAGGTTGAAGAGGAGGAAGGAAAAGATAAAGACAGGGGTATTGATGAGCAGCAAAGTGTGCAAGACACACAACTTCCACCTCCTAGTCCTCCTCACTCTACCACTACACCTGCAGAAATCATAAAGATTAAAGATGTTTTTGACACCTCAAGTCAAAAAATCAATCCATTAACTATAGAGGATCTCACTAAGATCCTTGACCAAACAACTCTTCAAGCAAATTTGTGTACAATTGCCATATTGGTTAGTGTAGATGAGCTCCAAAAGTCAGTAGATAAACTCAAAGAAGCCAAGGTGTCACCACAAGAACCACCTCTAATCACTCAAACTACTGGACTTCCATCTTTACCACCTCCATCTCCACCAAGAATAGCCATGCAAGCTCATCAAAAGCTGAGTGCAACAGCAGGAGAAGTCATAGGTACATCATTATAGATCACAAGTACACCCCCAGTAGCAGTGGCACAAGAAGAGGATAAAGAAGAAACACAGGATAAGGAGGAGTTTGCAATACAAAATTTGATTGAATTGCCAAAAATAGGAACTCCTACCAAACCTATTCAGCAGCCAAGTACTGACAAGTTGACCTTACAAGTCAGTACATCGAGCTCAAGTTCTACTAGGGTAGCCAAGACCATTCATTATGGTATTCCTAAGCTTGATGAAGAAATCCAAATACCCTGTTATGATCCAAGCACTCTAACTGAGGAAAAGATGAATGAAATATAGAGTGCATTGGATAAAAGAAGGAGGCAAGAGGCAACAAGGAAAGACTTCAAATACAAGCAAGCAATGAATGAGATCAAAGATATATTCATGGATGCCTTCAACCTACAACTTCCATATTCAAGCAGGCCAATCCTTGAGAAACTATCTAATATAGTTGACCAAGTGAATAATGAAGACCATGATACAAATTTAAAACTAATGGAATGGTCAAGAAAGAAGTTTCTAGGCAAATTCAACCAAAAGATAGCTAGTAACATTATTTTGGGACAGGTTGACCTAGCTAAGAAATTGGATAATGTAAAGATTGTGTTAGGGAACATCTTTTCCCTTTATAGAAAATTGTGTGATTTTTCCAACTTCACACAAGAAATAAATCTGAAATTTTTGAACCTTGAGAGAAAACTAAAGCTCTCCAGCATGAAGCTACCCTCAAATCCTACACAAAGTGAGAAGCATTTTTCTCAAATTCTTCACACTCAGAGGGAATTAGCTTCATTATCAGTAGAAGAGGCCACTATTAAAGAAAAGCTTATGCAAATACAAGCCTCTATCACTCCCCATTTGGAAGTCTTACACAAGGATAAAATGTATGCAGAAATAGTCTTGAAGAAGGATCCAAATATTTCTACACATGAAGGACTTGTTGATCTAGCAGCAGAGCTTGCAATCCAACACAAGTCATTAGATATTGCATTGAATAACTGGGATGCAGCTCTCCAAATCCTCCTTGAGGTAAATAAGATATTTTTGGCCAAGCATGGCATTAACATTTAGAATCCTTTGACATAAGTGTCAAAAAGGGGGAGAAAATATTCAAAGGGCGAGATTATGAAGGAGACAATATTCTAAGGAGGAGATATATTAAAGGAGGAGAAATGTAGGATCAGAAGGCAAGAACAGGATAGAAACAAAGAACATCAAGCACAATGGGACAAGATATCAGAGTTCATGACATGATAAGGCATAATCAACTCAGGGCGAGTCATAAGGTATATTGTAGTTTACAATATCTTTTTGAAATTTTGTATGTGAATTAAGCAAGTGAAGAATGTACACACAAGGATTGGATCATGAATGATCAGTTAAGTGTTTTTGACACTCATGTCAAAGGGGGAGATTGTTGATCAAATAAGTAAGATTGACAAATGAGTGTCAACACACTTAACCATCTTCACTATACATGTCGAGTATACAATGGAAGCCGAGCTAGAAATCTAACACATGCCGAGTTACAGATAGTGCCAAGTAGACCAAAAGATAGTATGTGTTGAGCAAGTCATAGTAGGTGTCGAGTAGATAAGACCAATATGTGTCAAGTAACTTAGGATCCAACAGGAGCTAAGCATTGCAAAGTTAATAGGAGCTGAGTGATTTAGGAATCAGTAGAAGTCGAGCAATGCAAAAAACTAATAGGTGTCAAGTGACATAGTAATTCTACAGGAGTCGAGTAACATAGGAATTCTATAGGATCCAAGCAACCAGGAAACATAGTGGATGTCAAGCAATCCATAATAGATGGTGCCAAGCATCAGTATTACTTCATTTTCTGAGCAATGTAGGATCAACATGAAAGTTTGTGCAATCGCAAACAAAGATGTAAAATGGTTATGCATGACTCATAGTAGGATAAGGAGATAAGATCGAATCCTTTCTTTTGTCCATGCATTCTACATGCAGCCAACCAAAAAATTGGAGATTGCATGTAGCTAATGGGTGAATTTCAAGGGTTTGAGTAGGAACATTTGAATCAAGGATGCATAACAAACCACTAATCTTTATAAGGGAGTCTTGATGCCATTGAACAAAGGAGAGGAGCAGAGTCAAAAGAAGGAAAAGCAAAGCCTATTATTAAGGTCATTGCAGAACATTGGTGTCAAAGATTTAGTGAAAGGATGAAATTTACACATCTAGTTGATCGGAACGGAACAAGGAACACAATTAGTAGATCAGATCTAGCAGAGATTAGTGATAAAAGAGCATACCAAGAGCCTGACATCAGCATCAAAGATTGCATTAGATCAGGTGTATTATTCTAATACTCTCTCACAATTGTATTACGAATTTGGAAATCCTATTGAGTTAGGTGGGTTTAACAACCTTATGTAAATCCTTTAACAGGGTGGCATTCTAAGTTGAATTTTCTTAAGTCCTCTAACAAGGCACACTCCTAACAAGGTGTAGAAATCCTTTAACAGGATCACATTTAATAGTGTGTTGTAGCCTTTAATAGGGCAAACCATCAGAAGTGGTTGAAATCAATTGTTGCAGTAATTTCATGGGTATCATCCCCACCCCAATTTTACCTTCTTATTCATGGAGGGTTTCTGGGTCATCAAAATCTCAAGTGTTATGTGGTGATGCATGTTTTCTTCTCATGATTGTTTAATGTTTTTATGCATGTATGTTAATTTCAATTATATGTTATTAAGGATTTAAAACAAATAAAAAGGATAGTACTTCGAATTCAACCCCCTCCCCCCTCTTAGAAGCACTCTTCCCATTAAGACATTCCAACACTTATCTACAACTGTCTTAGGAATCTTCATCCTATTCATCATCTTTACTTTGAATTCTTTTTAAAAATTGTGCATTGTTGCTTCAAATTTTTCTCTGAATCCACAAATTAAATCACTTATATGCTCCATAACTGGTTTATTTCTATCTCAAGAAATTTTTCCAATAATAGGAAAAGAGTTTTGTAGATAGAAAAGCATACAAACTAATAAAGATTCAAACTTATAGGAGATGTTCTTCACTTTCTTTACTGCCTCTAAATTCTCTATAAGTTGGTGAAGTTGCAACTCAAAAAGATCATAGCAATGATCCTTCTTCACAATTTTATAGCCCAAATCCACTAACTTACACATGGTACAATAAGGTCTACCAAATCCAATAGAAAACTGAAGTTGGATGGAGGATGAAGTAGAAAAGATTATATTATAGAGGTTTGCCCCTACACTTTAGGAAAAATAGAAAAGATTGGAATAGGGAATAGGTATGACATGTTTCAAGTCTCTTAAGTATGAGACTAGAAGCCAAGAGGAGAAAGAGAAAATTGAGGATGCCCTTATGACAAAATTGGGTAAGTGGAAGTACTCACCTGATGAATTAACACACAAGTTCTTGATGTAATTCTAAAAGCAATCAAACCTCAATGGGATAGTGCATTGAAAGTTGCTAAAGAAATTAGTGAATAAAACTTGAGACAACTTATGTCACGTCATAGTGAAAAAGAGGTGAAGGAATTATTGAAAAAGAATGAGAAGAAGCTTACACCTAATTTTAATACATGTCTAATATTGCTAAGGGACATTAAATATGTGGCAAAATCCAATACTATGACATGGTAAAAAATCTATGGGTTGCACAAGCCTAGTGACTATGTTGTGCAAATAGATAATAAAGATGTTGAAGAAGATGATGTGGAAGAGGAAGAAGAAATCAGAGATAATGAAATAGAAAATGTAGATCTTGATAATTTTGTTGAGGAAGAAGGACAAGAAGCTACTAGAGGAAGTTTTCCAAAAATTCAAAGTATTGAGGAATCTGATGCAGAAAAGATTGCAACAAAAGTTATGATGTCCTTTCCTCATTCTTTGAGCAAAGCCTTAGTGCAATCAGGCTCAGAGAAGGTTTCTACTAAGTTGGTTGTGGGTACAACTAGATCACATAGTACCCAACCAATATTTGGAATTACTCTACTGAGTTTTTTTATGACCGAAGTGTCTAACACTTCATTTGTCGAGTAGCAAGTCTCTCCAACATCAAGCTTGACCGAGCAACAACTAAGTATTCCTATTGTTAATGCTATTTCTACTATTAGTACAATTTTTGTTGTTCCTACTTTTTCAATTATTGTTTCCACCATGGCTAGTGCAAACTAAAGGTTTTCATCTATTATTCCTAAGGATAAGGGTCAAGAGGTTGAAACCTCTAAGGATGAGAATGATCTAGAGGAAGATATTGTAATACTAGATTGGGATCTTTCTAATCTAACACATGATCAAATGGATACCCTTGGAGAAATTTGGAAGAAGAGGGCTAAGTAACAAAATCTTAGAGAAGAGAGGAAAAATGAAAATCAAGTCCTTGAGGACATCAAGAGTATATTTGTTGATGCTCTGAGCATTGAGGTTGATGAGAAACAACCCATTCTAGATCAATTAGTTAAAATTATCCACAAGTACAATGAAGAACTGAATGGACAAGAAAAATTGTTAGAGAGAGCAGAGAGAAGATTTGAAAATAAAGTTTTGGATCAAGTAGCATAGAAGATTGCTACTAATCAAGTAGAACTATCTACTATTCTTTCTACTCTAGAAACATCTATAAATAATGTTGTTTCTTTATTTGTCAAGTTGAGTGACATGTTTATCTTTACTAAGGAGATTAAGGATAAATTATTCAAGATAAATGAGGATCAGCTATCACTTGTCTTTAGCCAAAAGTGCAGTAAGTATTGTAGTGACCTCATCTACATTCAATTCGTAGGGCATTGGCCTTAGCCATGCTATCCTTGACCAAACTACTTGAGCATAAATAAAATATGTATCTATAATAAAACATACTTCATCATAGTAATTATATACAACTAACTTAGGAATCCTCATCTTGTTCATCATCTTTACTTTGAATTCTTCAAAATAATTGTCCATTATTGCTTCAAAGTTTTCTCCCAATCTACTAACTAAATCACTTATCTGCTCCATAGTTGGTCAATTTCTATCCCAAGAAATTGTTCCAATAGTACCTAAAAAGAGTTTTGTACATAGAAAAATATATAGACTAATAAAGATTCAAACTTACAGGATTTATTCTCCACTTTCCTTACTACCTATAAATTCTCTATAAGTTGGTGAAGTTGTAGCTTGGAAAGATCATAGGAATGATTTTTCTTCTCAATTTTGTAGCCTAGATCCACTACTACACATGGTACACTATTTAACCTACTCAATTGATAAAATTTGTGTGCAATCACCTGAATAGAAAATCCAACTAATATGTCCTCAATTACATTAACTTCCTTGATCACTCAGTCTATACTACAAGGCTCGATGAATATAGATTGTACCATTGATGCTCAGTACTTGATGATTTTCTTTTACTTTTAGTTATTAATGCATCCTTACTTATGTAGTTATGAACCTTTAGCACTTCTATGCTAAGAACTAATGTAGAAATAAAACATTGAATATACAGTTCCTACATACCTTCTTTCTTTAGAGAGATGTGGTGTGATCACCTAAATTTTCAAATTGGGGGATCACAATTTTGTCCACTCCACTTCTTCAAGCTCTTGCTATCTCTATCCATATTTTCTTTCTTTTAGGTTTTTCATCTCCACTACTTGGTGTTGGTGTTGGTGCTATGGTTTTGTAGTTTCTACTAATATGTCCAACTTTGAGACAACTAAAACATATTATTTCTCCATTTAGCCACTTCTTGTAATTTCCTATGAAATGTGTTTTGATGTAATTCTCTAGAATGTTTCCATATTCTCCACGATAATGACAACTGTAATATGTATTGTAATTCCAATTGTAGGAATTGCCTTTCTTTGATGTGTGTGTTTGTTTCCCAGATATCCAATTCGACTTTTTCTTGAATCTATACTCATGAGCTATATTTCCATACTTTTCACATTTATAATGATGACCTTGGAATTTAAATACATTTTTGGTTGAGTCATTTTTCTTTGATCTACATTCATGTGTTTAATGTCCTTCTTTCTTGCAATTAAAATAGTTACCAATTAATTTGGATTTGGGATTATGTATCCACTCTTGGATAATTTTTCTTCTTTAGTAGATGAAGAGTGCTAGTTGTATCCAAGTTCATAGGTGTCTTTTATTCTAGTTGACCTCAATAGTTCTTCAAAAAAATTGATTTTTTCATTTGGTTTATTCATTATCTCCATAAGTTCCTTTTCATGCCTTAACTCACTTTTAAATATCTCATTTTTTAGCCTTAGATTTGTGATCTCCAAATCCTTTCTATTTGCTTCTTAATTTAAAACTACTAATTGATTTATCATATCCAGCTGATTATTTGTAAGCTAAACTATACTTCAAATGATCTCTCTTCAAGTTTGATAGTCATCTATCTTTTGTCATCTTCAGCCATGATCTTGTCATCCATTTCTTTCTTCTTTTGTTTCATTTCTTCGCATACTGTAATAGATTGATTTCCTTATTCTATCTTGAGATATTTTTCTTGTTTCTTCAGGGCACTATTCTTCTCCAATAATTATGTCAATGTTTCATCATTATTACTAGCCTTTCTACTATTAAGTAGTCCTTCTATGTCAAGTTATTTGTATTTTGTCTCATTTTTTTGAATAGTTATCTCTTTCCTTCTTTTCAAGGTTTTCTTTGACTCTTCTTTTGATGCTTCTAATTGTTGCACTATGATTTGGATTTCAATCATCTAATTCTCAATGATTTTTCCCATCTTATATACTTTCATCTCCATGATTTGATCCTCTCAAGTTTTTAGGCTTCTAGATAAAAGAACTAGGCTCTAATACTGGAATTGTTGGAATGAGTTAATGAGAAACAAGATACTTAGGGGGGGATGAATTGGGATCTTAAACATTTTATCTTCAAAACTAATTTAATGAATTGATACCTTATTCATCTCAAATGGATCTACCATTAAAATTGTAATGCTAAAACATAAATAAAATACATCACATCCATGAAAGATTTCATCACATAAAACAATGATTTGGTAACCTAAAAACACTTCAATGTGAAGGTAAAATTAGGATGGGGATGAAACCCACAAATCTTCAATGTTGCAACAATAAATTTAACCTTTTAGGGTTACAATGTTTGATCATAAGATATGATCAACCCTGTGAGGGGTATGCCCTATTAAAATCTTTAAATATTATTAGGTTTTTCCTTGTTAAAGGACTTTACATTCACAATGAAGTTAGGACTCTATTAGGAGATCTACATAGGTCTGTTAAAACCACTTTTTTAAGAGATTTACCTTGACTCAATTAATATTAATTGATTCATTACCTAACCCTCAATTTTCTCCATAAGTTAGTCTTGGGTCTCCTCCCTACATATATCTCTAATCTGATCTCCTAATCTGATAACTATGTTCAATCCTTCACTACTTTGATTGCTCTATGTCTTATCTACTTTCAAACTTAGTCTTCTCTTCTTCATATGCACATACACCAAGTAATTCTTTCCTTCATACATGCATAGAAATTCTAGGGTTATAATCCTCCTTAAATAGATGTTCTGTGAAGGTTCTAGATCTTGATCGATAGTTTTCAATTCATTATCTTTTGTCATTTCTATCTAATTTTTTGATTGGTTGAATTACATTCCTTAGGATCATTACCTTTTGTAATGATGCATGATCATCTTCTTACCTATATCTACAAATATTAAATGTCATATATAAGTCTATCAAAATGGTTTACATATGTGTTTGTGTCATTACAAACTTATATGTCAAAATTGAATTGCTTGGCACTTGAATGCTCTTGTGCTCAGTCATGTAAACTTCTTCAAGTTGACACTTAGCTTCTATATACATGTTTTCTTGAAAATAATTGACTTGTCAGTGTGCTTAGTTCCAACTATATTTCTTGACATGTACAGGTGCTTGGTCTCAACTAAATACTTGGTAATCATTATCTTGCTCAGTATAAGATTTGTATGCTCAGCCTTTACTAGATAACTTAGTCATAGTGATGATCATGTAATCTTGCCTAGTAAATGATTAATTTTTTGGACACTAATGGAAAATTTAGGCTTAGAAATCAGCACCCATCTCACAGCATGTTTCACCTTCCTCAAGATAATCAGTGTCAAAAACACAAGCACCCGTGTAGGGATCACAATCATATCACCTCTATTCACCACATGCTCCTATCTTGCAACATGTCATATCAATGCCACAATGAGACTTGTTATAGCATGTATTATCCATGCATGGATCACCCCGAGCAATTGCAATACCTAAAAATATATCAACAATCACCACAATGAAAATTACATAATGTGATCCAAAACACTGATACTAAAAAACATACACAATCAAATTCAAAAACAAAAATTACATAAAAAATGAATTGTAGAGATCTAACATTATTTATAATAAAAAATTTCAATGCAAGTAATCAGGATAAGGGTGAGCTTATAATGGCTATAGGTGCCATGCACTTAACCAATGTGACTATTATAATTAGTAGCATGCAAAAAAAGATCATTGTCTTTTCCCTTCTCTTTTATGCTATAGGGAAAAATGAGCAATGAAATGATGATCAAATCCTATGTATATAGGGGATTTAACCCCTATTATTTTAATTTTAGTATGAGTTGTCCTAAAAATTTGGAGATTTAATTGAGAAAATTGATGACAACAATGCATACATTGACAATCTAACCTAGTTGACTAAGTCTTTGGCTTGGACAAACCATCTCACAAATTTTATCATCTTGAGAGATTTGATTAAAGAAGTAGGCACATTGTAAAGGAGGAAATCCTCAACGGCAAGTCAAAAATATTAAAAATTCATAAATTCTATCCATGTTCTCAATAATTTATCTACTTTCTAAGATGTAATGTTGAAATTTGGAGAAACTAAGATTTTCCTTATCTACTTTCTCAACAACATTCACATTGAAATGAAGGAATCCTCATTGGCTTCAAAAAGGATAAAAAATTATTCAATTCTATATATGCTCCCAAACATTCATCCCCTTTTCGAGATTGAGTGGGGAAAATTGGAGAAATGAAGGTAAGAAGTTGCATCAAAGACACATTGTTTGCTAGAATTTTTTTTCCTAGGATCATTCTTATTTATGAAATTTTTTGATTCTTCTACCTTGGCATAGCCATTCTAGTGGTGGCATTACCTTAAATCTAGCACTGTTTGTAAGCTATGTCTTTTCACCTTGGGTTATTTCCCATCTTGTTTGATCTTCTATTCTAAGGAGAGATTTGTTAGATATAGGTGTAGAAAATGTCAAAAAAATTAAAAAGCTTAGTGTACCTGTAAAATTTTAGCTTAACCAACAAATATAGCTATTCTAGTGGTGGTGTTACCTTAAATCATGCACTATTTGTAAGCTATGTCTTTTCACCTTGTGCTCTTTCTTGTCTTGTTTGATCTTCTTGTTTGAGGAGAGATTTGTCAAATATAGGTGCAAATATTGTCAAAAAAAATTAAAATGCTTAGTGTACCTATAAAATTTTAGCTTAACCAGCAAATAATCTATCTAGAATGATAGAACAAAATATATGCAGTTGTAGAAAGAAAAAATCCAAAATAGAAGATCAAAAAAGAAAGTTTTCATTAATTACAATGAAATAATTGCAATATTATAGGCTTCCTCAAAGCATAAAGCAAAGGAAAAATAGGAATAGAACTGGAAAAAAAAAATAGAAGTATTCCTTAGTTAGCTTACACACTAAGAAAAGAAACTTTTTCCATAAAGTATGGATTTAAAACAAAAAACATGCTAAGTTTTATTTTAGAACACCCCCCCTTAAGTCTAACTAAAGAGACAAAATCATAAGTCAAAGAGGAAAGAGGGAAAATCTAGTAAGAACAAAAGTAAACTTTTAGCTTAACCAACAAATAATCTAGCTAGAATGATAGAAAAAAATATGTAGTTATAGAAAGAAAAAATTCAAAACTAAAGATGAAAAATGAAACTACTCATTGATTAAAATGAAATAATTATAATAATATAGGCTTCCTCAAAGGATAAAGCAAAGGAAAAATAGGAATTTAAAATATATATATATATATCAAAACTATTCCTTAGTTATTTTACACACTATGAAAAGAAGCTTTATCCATAAAGCATGGATAAAAAAAAAACATCATGCTAAGTTTTATTCTCTAACACCCCCCTTTAAGTCTAACCAAGGAGACAAAAACCTAATAATAGGAAAGAGGAAAGAGGGAAAACCCAATAGGAACAGAAAACCCCCTCAAAATATGCATTAGAAAAACATCTTTTGAGACACAAGAAAAGTGTGGATGACTTTCAAATGATAATTGTCATAGTATTGAATGAAAAACCTCCTTTGAAACTAGGAATAAATTTAGGATCAATCTGCATGAGGGCCCCCAACTATACTACTCGAACAATGAACATATGGAAAACTAGTTAAAACATTTATTAGTCAAAGATACAACAAACAATAATCTACATAGCATCCCCCAAACAATGAATAGATGGAAAACAAAGGAAAAAGATATATTAGTTAAAGATGCAGATGACACATAAATCTTTATGAGTGACCCAAATGAAACTACTCAACCATGCAAAAATAAATTGCTAGGTGAAAAAATGGGTGCAAATTGTCTACAAAACTAATCAACTGTGGAACCAAGGAAGCATCAACACTAACAATAGAAAACCCTCCAAAATCTTGAAATGAAAGGCATGGTAGGTCCACTAAAATTGTGTTTCACTAAGAAGAAGATGAAGGCAAGACTTGTGCAAAAAGAGAATGATCTTTTCCTATCTATGATGGGCCAATGGAATTTAGTTCAACCTCTATTGTCATTACTATTCCATGAAAATCTCTTTGGCTTCCATTTAAAATAGAAATATAGCTTCAAGCAAGAAAAGGTAGAAAATTCCATTCTTTAAAAGCTCTATGTTTCTTCAATACCTCCAACAAAAATATTTATTCTCCTTTCTAGGTTCCATAAGCTCTGATACAATGTAAAATTTTCACCCAACCAACAAATAATCTAGCTGGAATGATATAAAAAATATGCAGCAATAAAAAGAAAATATTGAGAGGAAAAGATGAAAAATGAAACTTCTCATTAATTACAATGAAATAATTACAATAATATAGGCTTCCTCAAAGCATAAAGCAGAGGAAAGACAAGAATAAAACTGGAAAAAAAATTAAAAAATAGAAGTATTTCTTAGTTAGCTTACACACTAAGAAAAGAAGCTTTATCCATAAAGCATGGATTAAAAAAAAAAAAAATGTTAAGTTTTATTTTCTAATAGTACCAAAGGACCCATAGGTAGGCTTGGAATTTGATGGTCCTATTGGTCAGTTTTTTACTTTTGAGCCATATATGACAAGCTAAAAATTTATCGGACCGTATTGTTTGGCATGTTAATTTTTTTATAAAACCATCAATATGGTATTTAAGTTTATAAATAAGCTGTCAAAAATTGTAATAGATAATATTTTTATAATATACTATATAGATTTGCTTTACCAATTTGAAATATTAGTATGCAAAATATAAACTTAAAAACTTTCTTAAGTTACACATATTGTTGATTTTTAATTACTTTCTAGAATTTTATATTATTTTTTAGAATATATGAATTTAGAAACTTTGAGATATGAGATTTTTTTAAAAATATTCCTAATTTATATGCATATTATATGATTTTTTTACAATCAATTTTTATCTCAAAATATAAAATGAAAGGCATTAATATGACCAAATCGTTGGAAGAAAGTAAGATGACAAGCAAGGGTGACTGTCAAATTCTAGGTCTACCCACGGGCATGAATTTAGTTATGGAATAAGTTAAGTTTGAATTCTTGTGTACTCATTTTTGAGAAATTTATTTTAAAAGCATGAACATTATATTATTATTTGTTTTATATTTTTTAATTTTAATCTAAAAACTATTGATTTAAACTTTTATATTTTATTTACTATGTGACTATATACTTTTGTAAATTAAAAAAATATTTTTAAATATTTTTAATTCTATTCAATCATAAATAGCAATTTTCTATTTATAAGATTAATAAAAAAAATTTAAAACTATTTAAAATCTTATTTCAACTTAATTGTATTTTCTTATATATATTGTTGGCTCCTGATTTAACAATGATTATTATTACCAGTAGACAATTTACCATTCTTAGAGGTAGCTAATGCTCATATTTAGCATAATAAACTAAGTCTCTGGGTTAACTTCACAAAACGCAAATATTTCCTATACTTCTAGCTCTACAAGACCAAGGTGGGAGTACCTTAGGGATTCAAATATTTCCTTGACTCTTAACCTTAATCCCTAGAAATAACAGATGTGGTCCATGTTCTCTAATGTATATGAAACAAAGATGAGCTACAACACCTAACAATAACTCATAAATTTCCATAGATAGACAATGACCACCTTTATGCACTTGATACAATATTTGATTGATTTAGATTTGAATATAAATTGGATATGTGTAGTAGAATTTACTTTAGTTTGTTTCTGATTATATGACTAGTACCTTATACATTGTAACAAAGAGTCAACTATTAGTAGGGATCTAATTCAAATACCTTGTAAATGAATTATATTAGCTGTGATCACCAATTCTAATTCTTACAAAATATGCCTCTCATGAATTCAAAAACCCCACTAATTCATTGAAGCACTTCCCTAATTCCTTGAATTAAAAGCAACAATAGAATCAATATAAAACCTATCCAAATTGCATTCAATCAATTAAACCTTATTTAACTAATGTCAAAGTAAACAAACTCATAAAATGGAGATAGAGATTGATAATACAAATATAGTGTAAGTGCCCTTTTGCATTATCCTTTGAAAAACTGATAGAGACTCAATGTTACTCAAGATACCTTGCTAGTTCTATCATTGATATGAACACATCAACAAAATACAAAGCTAGGAAATAAACTCAAAAATTACACATAGAAATGGACCGACTGTAGTTTCGAACTAGGCAAAAATACAAAATTCACAGACCCTTTCTCTGACCTTGGGATCTCACTTATATGGTGAGATGCAACAAGCTTCAGGTATAGAGAAATGACAACTATCCTTACAACAAAAGATATTTACATATTTCTACTATAATGCAAGACAAATTTTTCCTACAACAAAAAATATTTTACATCATAACATTCCCTTTGGTGGGCCTACTTTCTGTTACACTAGTTACTATACTTTCTTTGTTTGAAAAAACTTGATGACTAGCCTTATTAATGTTGTTGTGGCTTGAAGGTTGTAGCTAATGGGAATTATTGTGACATATCTTGCTTTGATATGTGCAAGCTTACTTCAACTTGAGGATCCCCATTAATATCATCATGAACTGATAAAACAACATTTATCTTTATTTCCTCTTCTTCCATGTTATCAGTCTAGGCTTCTATGCCTACAACTGCAATTGGTTGCTCACCTTTATCCCCTTCTTCCTTTTGATCCTTTGATGATGTATCAATTATCTATAGCTCATCTTGTTCCATCTCCTCATCATCATCAGTTTCAACATCTTCTAATTTCTCACCAGGAGCAATATCTTCCATCCACTTGTCAAAAGTGTTTCATTTGGCCAATTGAACTGCAGAATATCATGTTGCTTCTTAATCACGTATTTAGCTATTTTTTCAATTTTAATAAAATCTTTCTTTAAAGAATCAAAGAATAATTAGGCTTTTACAATTTCCTCAATAGTAGTTGTCAAGCATGTGTTTCCTCTTTCATTTATGACTATATTCATCCTTGGACAAAATAAGTCATCTAACTCTTTGGCCCATTCCTCCTTACTTTTCAATTTATTCTTCTTATCCAAAACATGTGGGAATAAATAAAATTTAGCACTCTTGTATTTGTCGAATTAGTTGACAATTCTCCTCTGTCAATCAACTCTTTTATCATCAAACTCTAAGAGATCATTGGCAACATCATAAGTTATTTCTATATGATCATGTGACAAATTAATAATAGAAAAGCATAAGAAGGTAGCCTATTTTCTTCCCTTATGCCACTTGTTGACAATAGGTTTCAAGGTCTCATCAATTGCCTTTATTTCTTCCCATATGTTTGGTGTCTTTACTAGTTGATCATAAAACAAGGACCATTTAATTTTATCAACTAAATACATGAGGGACTTTCTTAGTTTATCTTCATATTGTACATTTAACTCTACATGTAATGCACATAATTTTCGCTTTTCCTCTTCAAAATCTTCAATAGTATAGTAATGTGGCCTCTGTGGTGTATCAGGAATCTCAAGAGGGGAGTGGATTTAAAATGCTTCACTGGTGGGCAAGGTTATATGATCCTTGGCCTGGTGGACCATCCCATCACTTTGTTTTCAAGTTCAATTCTTTTTTGAACTTCTTTATTATATGCTTCTAGAACCTTTTCATATTTATCTTGCAAATCCAACCTTGTCTTTTCATCTCTTTGAACAGTGGCTAAAGTCAAGCCAGATACTCCAACACCCAGATGTGCAACTTCTACATTAGTAGTTTCTTCCACTCTCTTCACAATCAGGTTGCCTATTAATATAGTATTATTAGGTTTCGGAAGAACCATTCCTAGACCCTTTCCTTATTGACCATATGACCAATATAGCTTGGTCCTCACTAAATTTAGCACTCTTTATTTCCTTCTTCCCCTGCTCATCTATACTCAATCTATCTAAAACAAAATTAAAAACCAAAGCATCTGCAATATCCCAATTGGATAGTAGCAAAACACTAGATACTTTTACCATTTGTCTTCGGTCCTCAAGGGTCATGTTCTTGAATTCTTGTGTCATTTCTTCTTTGACCTGATTCTATGCATCTACCTCTTCCATCTTTGGATGATCTACACTCAATTTACTGCATATTTCTTCAAACAATCCTATGTTTATTGTCCAAGAAAATTAATGAGAAGCTCTGGATTTAACAAAATCATCATCAAATATAAACTCATCGAAGGCTTCCTCCAACATAGGGTTCAAATCTCTTCCTCTATAATCTGCCATAGTCAATTCAAGGCTTGGCGTTGGAGTTCTTGAGGATTCCCCTCGTCTAACTTTGCTTGAGCGATAAATACTCCTCCTTGGGACCCTAACTACTCCATATGATCCTTGGTGAGCTACTCATCTAAAAAATTTAATGGGGACTGAGTAGGTGAATATTCCTTAATGTGAGGAGTATGTTCTTTTATTATTTTTTGCCTCTTGGGTGAAGGCTCATTAGGTCTTTCCTCTAGGGCAACACTGGTTGATCCCACTATCTATTTACCTTTGTCCACAATAGCCCTTTTATTTTGAATCACATTATATCCAGGTCTCTTCTAGACTATCACCTACCCCGTGCCTATTGTAGGAGTAAATCTCAATCTCCTCATGACTTCTCTAGCCTTTTTTAGGAAAAGAATTGATTAAAATTGTTTCTTTTCATTCATAGCCTCCATGATCTCAGGAAAAGTAATCATGAGCTTATTTAATCTATCTACCTCTATTTTTGCATCACATAGAGGCTTGTAATACTTATCAAAACAATGAATAAAATCCATAATTCTAGAAAAAACTCTACATTTCTCCTTCTTGGCCTCCTTCTCTTGCAGAGAGAACTCATTTCTTATGATGTCCTTATGGAAGTAAAACTCATGAATTTTGCAACCAACTTTAGCCCTTAGTCTAAACACATCAAAAAATCCCTCAATATCACAAAAATGGGGATGAGACATAGCCATCTTGTACTAGTCTAGAAATTTGTACAAGAACAACCAACCACCTTTTTTAATTATAAAATGGTGGGCCACAACACAAGTGGGGAAAATTGAGCCTTTGTTTCTTCTTACCAAATATGCTTCCTCTAATCCTCCTAGATGCCACAACATCTCAGCTATTCCTACCTTCAAAGGTACCTTGTAGGGAAATACATGGGGAGTCTCTTGGAAACCATAAACTCTAAATATAGTTCAAACAAAGTATGGTATGATGTCTACCTAGTTATGTGATACTTTCAAACCAGAAGAATTATCCATGGGTCTGATAAAATTTATCAATGCCTTGGGGATTCAAGGATTGTCCCTTAATATGAGGCATCTTAGCCTTGAAGCAAAGTATCTATCAAACTTGGCAAAGCTAGCATTTTCTACATGCCAAGTCATCTATGCACTCCATAACTAGATCAGTGGAGCTTCCCCTCAATGTTCTTTTTTGAGAACCATTTCTTTCTCAAAATATGATACCCCTTTAAACAAAAACATATGCATCAACAATGAGTAGTGGCCAAAAGTTTTTTCCACCTTGCCCTTTGCAATTCCAACTAACCCTACATGAATTTCCTCTGCCAAGTAGAATGAAAAATAAAAAATAATATCAACCCTAAAAGAGGAAATTTGAGCCATCATATACATAATATTTATAGGCATAAAACTCCCGTCATCCTCACCAAAAACCCTGCACAAGGTCATGTCTATTTCTACAGCCCAAGAAGTGAAAATTTCCTTTTTAAAAGATTCCCTAGTAGATGTCGTGACTACTAGAAAATTTCTAATCGTACCTATATGTGGCCTCAATGCACCTTTCCTAATTTTATCTTTATTAGAAAAATATTCTTTCTCTAGTTCTAGTAGGTCAATAAGTATATGATAATTTGAAAAATGGTTCTAGCTGAAAACCTCTCTAATTTCTTCAAGATTTATTTTAACTAGGTACTCACCATCCATCCTTCTCATTACCCTAGTTGTTGGGTCATAATTTTGGGCAATGGCCATTAATAAGTCAGAATCCATAAAAACACTAGGGACCACTAGCCTTCCCAAGTCAAAATTCCAAACATTCCCATGAGGAGCAAACAAGTTTCTTTCTAAGAACCATTTCTTAAAAAGATGGAGCCCTATTTTAGCAGTGGTAGCATCTTTAGGGTCTATAGAGGTTATCTTTTTCACTTGAGCAGACTCATTTGTGGACTCAAGCAATAATTCCAAAAGGTCATCATGTATGTTTATGCTAGCATAATCTACTTGTCTCGAGAATACTTTCTTTGGAAGCATGATGGATAAAAATAGTAGAATAGTAGAGTACTTTGATATATATAGTGAATTTAGAAACTTACTTGGCTTTTCACTACTCTCCCACTATAATTATGTGACACATCATAAATATTGGAAATCCTTTCACATTTTAATTGCACAAAGCACAATTCCTCAATGGCTCTGAGCTCTTTGAAAGTCTATTTTTTCACATTTTAATTGCACAAAGTACAATTCCTCAATGGCTCTGAGCTCTTTGAAGGTCTAAAGTTTTTTTGTATAGAGGAGAAATGGTGAGATCTTTGTAATCTATTTTGTTTCTGGTTTGCACAAGGAACCTTCAAACTTCATAAATGAATCATAAGGAGAAACAGGGTGGCATCACCCTTTGTTTTTAAAACATGTCATCGATTTCCAAAAAATTTGACGATTCAAGAACAAAATTGTGAATGACTCACTTTCCACCTACTAGGCTGGCTGTCAACCCAATCTAATTTCTCCATGTAAGCTTTTCTCTCTACCGTTGGCAACCCAATCTAGACCCACTAGCACTCATGGAGATGTGTCACACTCTCGCTATGTCACTATCATAAACATTGTGCAACTTCTACATGCAACATAGTAACCATTGTTGATTCTTCCTTGATCTGACCATGTGTATTTAACAAGTATTTTAATACAATTATGGTGGGTCCTTCTTCTTTTTTCCTTTGGTTTCCATTGTACATGCACTAAACATCGATCAAGTTTCTGTAGCAACAAGACGATCATCATTGATGCATCCTCAATCTAAAGGCTTTAATCAACATGCATCTTTCTATGAGTGCAGGTCCACATAGCATGTGACATCAGATTTCCCTTGACATGCTGGCATAGTCATTTATAGATGTCAATCATTTTGGCAATGCTCCTTCAAAATTAGGTTCCACCATATTTTTGTTTTACGAGAAGTCATCATGTAGTTATTGGCAAAATCTCACAACATTCAGTGGCGACATGGCGACCAACATGTTTTCTTATGAAATTTGGCTACTGGGAAAAAGGCACATTCTCATTAGGATGCTCTTTTAATGCATCTTCTAACATTCCATAGTAATAATGACACTTCTTAATAAATGATAAAGAAATTATATAGTGCTTGGCTTTAAAGTTAGGCCTCATCATGCTTCGGTTTGCCAGGAGGTCACCATATCATTACCAAAAAAATCTCATAACTTCCAATGGTGACATAGTGACTTCCCATGTTTTCTAAAATGATTTGGCATTGTAAAAATAGCACATACTCTGGTTATGACTATCTTTACTGCCCTTCATACACATCTAGCAGTCCATCATGTGGATATGGTTCATTAATGATAGGTAGGACTTTCAGCACCGTGTTCACTTTTGGCCAATCGTGGTTTCCTTTTACAAGAATGTGGCATGTCGCTATGGGTAGAACTCTTTCTTTTTCTAGTGGTGACATAGTGACCACCATGATTTCACAAAAATTGGTGTTGTAAAACAAAAACATGCTTAAACTAGTACCTTTTATAGTGCCTAACATTTTTGACATCCCATCATGTCGCCAAAATTCACAAAAAGAAAACAAAAATGTAACGCCCATCTTTTGGAATTTATTCTCACCATTTTTCTATTTTACGATGGTCACCATGTCGTGAAGGATAAAGACCTTACAAATTTTGGTAATGACATGACGATCACCATAGATTTGAAGGAAGATCTGATCGTAGGAAACAAATATTAGTTTTTAAAATAGGGCTTTTTCTAGGGCTAACAAACTTTTAAAAGGCCAAGCCCTAGTTTGCAAGATATACATAGATCTATCTAATTATTTCATAAAAATTTTGCATTGTGGCAAATCAAACCATCACATATGATTTGTAATTTTTTTAAAACAAAGAGTGAAGTTAATGTTAGTTGTGTTTTAATTATTTTTTGTAATTTGTACTCGTAAGTGCCACATAATAGCCAGTACTTTCCTTCTTACTTGTATAGTAATTTTTTTTATTTTTCATTTTTTGATAAGCAAGAGGTTGAAGCCATATATTAATTTTTAAAAAATAGTAATACAACCCAACTCAAGGAGTACTAGGAGGATGGAGTTGGGTGATAGTCCTTCACTATTGCCCTTTTCATATCAAAACCATTGGATGATAATATATAAATAAAATAAAACTTTAGGAGAGATTTTGTAATTCCTTAGTTACCCCATCTATTTGCATAACCTAAAACAACATAGATAAAGATCCAGCAAAAGCTCTATACTTAAGAGGTTAGAGAATCCTTAAGAAGACATTGAGATATTAAAAGGTTAGACAAAAAGGAACCAACAAATATTAAATTAAAATAAAAGATAAACACAAAATAAACAAAAAAAAGTGTATTAATAATCAAAAACTCTCATTCAGAACTCAGGTGTTCTTGGTACATTCATATATTTCAATACAAAATATATATAAAACCTTTAATAATGCCATAAATGAACAAAAGGAACATTGACTAGTAAATTGGCATCTGAGATGGGGATGGTGAATCTTCCACCTCTTATACCTCCTCTTCTTCTAGTAGAGGAAGTTCCAAACATTCCAAACTCACTTTTGTTTCTTCTCCCAAGCTCCAATACACTCTTCAATCACTTATTGCTCTAGGCAGTTTCTCACGCGAGTCCTCTTGACATGCAAAAAACATAGAAGGAAATAGAAATTCCTATAAATTATTGTATTTGATTGCTCTAGTTGGATGAAAGGAGAAAATGATGAGGTAGACTGCAACTAACTATTGCCCATGCCAAGGAATCTTGTTCTAATTAAGATATTAGTTAGCTTAGTAGTGAATGCATACATTGGTCTATAACTGAGAAATCCTAGAAGAATGATTGAATAAATACACTTCCCTCTCTCCAAAATTATGACTCGAAACTTTTTTCTAAGATATGAAAAGTAAACTTCAATTCCTTCATTTGTGCAATGTTTTCTAGCAAATTAAAAATTTAAGTGTGCAAATGGAATCAATCACTAAAAAAGGAATATAATTTGAAACACTTCTAGGATATTGAAAGTATGATAAGTTATCTATTAAATATGTTCTAAATAATAATTACTAAAGGAAAATGAAATGAATAATTGCAACTTTATTTAATCAGTTAGAAGTGATTTATCAATCGCCATATTAGCTAGCTCATCTGCTCTCTTATTACCTTTTGATAAATATGGTTTTTTATTACTTTGTTGAAGGATTTGTATAGTTCTAAATTTTGTGAGAGTTTTTCATATAGCCTCTAGTTGGAAAGAACTCCTTTCCTAAAACAATTTATAATTATTTCTAAGTCTCCTTCAATTTTTGACTTATTTATTCACAACAATTTGCATAACAAGAAGTTTTCAACTAAAGCAAAAATTTATGCCTAGTTATTAGTAGCTTCTCTAATGTATCTTGTTATATTGGAAATTTCCTTTACTTTGTCATTGTGAATGCAGCATCCTATGCTAGCTTTACCTAGGCTACCTCTTGACACTCCATCAAAATTTAGCTTGAACCACTCGTAAAACCACTTGGTGAATGTTGATAATGTTACGCATAAAACCAAACCAAAAAAACCCAACAAGAACATCCATATTACCAAACAGCTTATAGGTCATGTGAGAATGTGGAGGCCATTGGGAAGAGTTTGTGGCTTAGGTGTAAGTTTTCAAAAAATAGTTTGAAACTTATTAAAATGTGGTCTCAAAATGAAAAGCTTAATAGGAGGAAAAACCCTTGAATAGATTACCTCAAGCCAAGAAAAATAACAAGAAGTTAGAAATACTTAAATTATTGAAGATTTATTTAATAAAAGCACAACACAAATTCTTTATGATCTAAAATTTAACTTTATCACTTTTTTTAAAATTGCAATCAAAATTTTGAAAAGTTATCAACTATTACATTCCAATGATAAGATTATATGCAAAGATCATGGGAAGGAATGTGGTCTTATAGTTATGATGTCATGTTGGAGTATGACAAGAATTTTAAAGCGTGAGAATACAATTCCATTAGTGAAAAGACATAATTTGATAATCTATTGAATATAGTATGAAGAAAAATGTATGTAAAAGGCTTGAATATATAAGAAATAATGATGAGGTGAGGAAGTAGTAGTGAAAACTCTACTAATCCAAAAGAGTAACACATGTGAGCTTGCCTTACAAGTGTGTGAGTGAGTAGCAATTATGTGCATGTAATAGGTGTCTCAAGTGATGAGGACACATCTCTCAACCATATGAAGTGAGAAAAAAAACATATTAAAAAATCACTAAACTTTGGCCAAGTGTCAATAGGCTACTCACTAGAAAGGTGATTAGCTAACTAGTCTATAAATGATTCTATTTACACTACCAAGGTAGACAAAAAAACATGGTAATATAAGACTTTCATATAGTTCTTCATGTGCACACTAAAGAATAAAATATCACAAGTATATCTAGAACAAAGATGTCATGTGATAAAAATGAGAAGACCATCCCCACCATAGGATAAATTTGCATAAATCAACCAAGGAAAAAATCTTAAGAGGTTCATAGTTCTAGAATATCTAAGGATGGAAAGGTAGAATAAACTATGTACAACACAATGCATATTTAAGGCATGCTCAACATATCTGAATATATATAAATTGAGCCCAATAAAATCTAGAAATGGATGACAAATATGATTTATACTAAAAATTAATAAAATGTTAGAATTCACCAAGATATCCAGCAGAATGCAAAAAAAGAAAAAAGTTAATAGAATAAGCCTAGAGTAGAATCTAAAGAAAAAAAAACTAGCATCATTAGAAAGAGTACATAAAGACCTTTCCAAAGATATAAAGAATTCTCAAATCGGAGATTGGATGCTAAAGATATGTCTCTCAAAGTATAAAACCTCTAACTTTGACTACATAAATTGGAAACCAAATAGCACCAAAAATCCAAATAAGCTTGAGAAGAATACTAGCTTTGTACTAGAAACTGTCTCAGGAAGCATGCGAGTTTGGTACTAAAATCGCATAGGAAGTGTGTTAGTTCCACACTAAAATTGCCTCAGGAAGCATGTCAATTCTATACTAGAAAATCTCAATTTTTCATGCCAAAAAATATTTATTTTTGCACCAGAAAACCTCAATTTCTATTTCAAAAAATCTCAATTTCAGTGTTAAAAAGTCATAAAATCACAATCTCAAGAAATGTGTCCAATATGGGAGCAATTTTTTTGCCTCAAATTCCAACTATGTCCAAATTGGACAAATTTTACATGAAAATAAGGGTTTTTGGGTGCTTTGAGCTCAATGGTGATGTCAATTTGGGCTCAAAATGAGCTAAAAATTAGTGATCCCCCAAATCCAAAAAAATCGTTTTGAAGAACCGAAACCCTCTAAAAAAAAAAATGTGAAAACTAAGCCAAACTTCTCATTAATAGAATGTAGTGCCTCCCCCTAGTTTACTTTTTAGTTGTTATTGCCGAACTCTTTTAGGCTAGCTTTATGTTTATGCTTGATAATCAGTGACATTATTTTCTAGATTATTGGATATTGTTCATACTTAGTTGATTGTATAATGAGATTACTTTGGTACTAGTTATTTCATGTATGCATGATTATACTTGATGATGATTGTTTACAGTGATTCTAGTTATTTGATGATGTTAGATGGATTATTTATACACATTTTCTATGGATACTTACATCATACTTTCATGTGCATGGTGTACATGTATGTTTTCTTTATGTTTGATATTTCTGGTGTGGTTGAGGGAGTCATAGTAACCTGCTACTCAGGATCTACATGGTGCACCACTTCCTGCCATTACCTATTTTGTTTAGAATATATGTGTTTGTACATGCATAGATTTTATACAGATTGTAGGTACTAAGTATCGATTTTCCTGAATTACTAGGATGAGCATACCCATCACAATATCTCAATGGTAAGAGAGGGGAGATAACTCTTGAGTATGAATCCTATCCTTAAACAATTTGTCTTAAAAAGTAGAGCAAGTATCTGTGATGTTTACCCTTCTAAATTCATCATGTATGACGTAAATTTGTGATTATAACCCTTGAGTTTGATCTTGTATGTTGTATTTTATGATGGGTTTTCATAGTTCGTCTTGTGGGTCTATGGTGATTTTTCTATTAATTAAATCAAATTAAAAGAATAATTAATGATTTAATCTACTAGAAAATTATTAAGATAATTTCAACATTTAATTAATTGAGAAATTAATTAAATAAAAGAGTTAACTTTAAAGATAAAATTATAGTGCTAATTTAGAGCGTAATAATATTTATTTAATTTAATAATAATATATTTAGGAGATCATTTTTAAATAAATGCTAAATATTACTACTACTTAAGTTAATAAATATTTTTATCAAAAAATACTTCAAAATAAATTAAAGATGGAAAGATAAATTAATTTAATAAAGATATTTTAAATTGCAAAAAGTGTGCACGAATATTCAAAAAGTAACAAAATATTTAAAAGAATTGTGATCAATGAGTTCCCTCGTGTGATTGCATAATCAGTGCCCCAAGTTTAGGGGAGAACTCTTTATTAGAGATTGGGAGTTCATTTTGCACGAACTGGGACTTTGGAGAAGGGATTTTCATAAAGAACGTTTTTAGAAGAAAGAGGAGTTCTCGTGTTCTTCATACGGTTGCATATTAGCATCAGATTCAGGTAGAATCGTGTAGTTTATTTGCACATTGATTTCTGTTCTTTGAATTTCATGTCTTCTTCATGTCTTATGAATCTATTTTCTGAGTTTTATTGAAGATGAATCTTTCATTGTGAATTTTATGATTATTCGTATCAAATTTATCTATATATGAGAATTGAGAAATTAAAATCCCTCATTCTATAAATTAAATAGTTGGATACTTAAATCAAGAAGGGTTTTGGGAAGAAACTAATTTTTTAGAATGCAAACTCGATAGGTTTGATGGTTTTCCTCTATCAAATTAAACTCGTAACTTTTTTTATTATTATTATATATATATTAATAAAAATTTATTAGGGGGACAGGTTTGTTTTACAGTAAACAAAATACATTTTTAGAAAATTATTTTTAAAAATATATTAAATTTTGGTTGGGGTCTAGGCCACCAAACCCCCCACCCCCCACCTCTACCCATGGCTATTTTTGTTTGCGTATGGCAGATAGTCATTGTTGTATGCAGCAATGGTACACAATACTATTGCCTGTGGTAGTAGTGATGCCTATAACAATTTTGTTCAAGCAGGTCAGCAAGCCTTAAATGATATGCAAAGATTTATATTTATTTTTTAATTTATTTAAATTTTAAGTATTTAAAGTTTAAGTTATTTAAAATTTTAATTTATTTAAATTCGAATTTAATTAAAATTTAATTATTAATATGTTTTATTAATAATTTTCTTTAATTATTAAAGTATGATAACTTATTAAGTGTTTTCATTAAAATATTTGTTATTAACTATTAATTTAATTAATTTAGTTATTAATTAATTAATCTGGGATGTTAAAAAGGAAATTGATTATTGAAATTCTTTTTAAAATTTAATATTGTTAAATAATTCCTATCTAATTATTTAATAATTATTATTTAAATTTAAGATCTTTATAGAGATGATGGTTGTTTCATGAGTTAATGATAATTGTGTATTCTATTTTAAAATGGGAAATGGGTTAAATTGTAAGGGGAAAATTGTAAACTTCATCAGTTCGAAAACTTACATTGAAATGAAAGTTCGAACCTTATTGTTAACTCAAACTGTGTGTTTTCAAAATCTAACAAAACTATGAAACTACAATGTCTGTTGTATGCTTTCTTGTATGTAGGTTTGGGGTTGACTTAGAGTGTTGACCAGTTCTAAGATGTTTACTCAAAAGTATTGTTTTGGTGATTACATATGATGTTATGATTTGGTTTACGTGTACTCTTTTGGACCAATCCTATTAGGATGATCATATTAGTGTTGCTTGTATTTTGACCAAGTGATTTTGGTACTTGTCAATTGCTTGTTTAGAGAACTGATGTATGGTTTTTGGTCTTTTGAGATCTTTTTTCTTGGCTGAGCTTAGGGTAGGTTGTCTATATGTTAAGTTGGGAAGTGGCTTGCAATGGAGGTCGAGGCCCTAAAGAGGTTGATGGGTAACCCATTATAGGTTATTTAATAAGTGAAAACACTACACTAAATGAGAGTAAAATGAAATAATAAGAGTCTTTGTCTTTCCTTGCCCATACCTTGAGTGCTAGTATAGACTAGGATGGGAGTAGAGACGATGCTTGGTTTCAACCATGTATCATTAGTATGCCTTGCCAATATGAAAGGATACTAGTGCCACATAGAGTCACTAGGGAGCAGAGGATTAAAAGACTAATCGGGTAACCTTAGAGGTGGCTCATGCAATGAAACTTGCCTACTAGCATTATAGATTCCCTACGTGCCATTTTAGCCTCTAGGTTTAGATGTCATTTAATCTTGGTACCTTTGAGTTAGATTTCTTTTAGGCTTTCCTTGACTTAGATGTTGGATTTGAATTTTGATTTTGTTATCCTATTTGGGCCTTGAGACTATCTCCTTAGCACGGTGGGAGTAGACCTTTTTGGGTTACCATGAGGTCGGGTGGTAGTTCTTTTACTTTTACCATTGAGATACCTTAGTTAATGTCGTGGCTGGAGTTCCTTGTTCTGCATTTCCATTCATTCTATCTTTGTGTACTATGATGGATGGTTATACATATTGTATTGTATTTTAATTTACTGGATCTTAAAGAAATGAATGTAATCTATTTTATGATGTATATTCTTTCAGCCTTTCATACCCTGTGACATGTATAGTGGATGATTGTGCATTTTGACTATTGCCAAGTGGCATTCGAGAAAAATGTATATTATTTTAAAAATATTCGTACTTGTAGTTCATCTTTAATGTGGATGTGTTATATATTGGATTTAGTATTATTTAAATTTAAATATGATTCAGCGTCTTGGTATCCTTAAGGAATGTAATATGTTTATGTGTTGCTTATGTATGAATGTATGTTATTGCTTACATTGTTTTATAATTGTTGTTATATGTTATCTTAAAAAAAAAGTTTAACAAACTTAGTAAAACTTTAGGTTAGCTCATTTAGATCCCTTGGTGGGGCGTTAGACAAAATAGGGGCATAAAGATCTAGAGCTTGTTGGTAAACAAATTTTTTTCTTTTTAATTACAACTCTTAAATACCCAAAATTGGAACAATATCTAATTACAAATAGTTGAAAAGCAACTTATGGATGAATTCACATTTCTCTAAATTGGTAGGTACAACTCCCTGTTAGGATAAACCACGGACAGAAATAAAAAACTACATGCAAATATAACCAATAACAGAAAATAATAGAACACATAGAAATGAACACAAGGCACCAAGATTTAACGTGGTTCACCCAATCCCTGGGCTACGTCCACCAAACAGCAAGTCCGATCTTATTACAATCTAGTGATTACAACCTAATTACAATCCGTAATCCCTTATAGCTCAATACCGCTGCAAGAACCAATTTCGTATCACCACATATGAAAAAATACCCAACCCTAAGCCCTTTTTATACAAGTATTAAACCACTTTAGGGTTATAACATGTCGGCCATATGTCGGCCATAATATGTCAGCTACCATGTCGGCTACTTCCTGAACCCCACTATTTATGAAGTATGTACAGTACTTTCCTGATCAGTCACCACAATCTAACAATCTCCCACTTGGAGACTGATCCTGTAGCAATACAACTACCGCATGGGGCTCCCACTGGATCAAACCACCCTGGACTCTGCTGTTCTTTTATTCACATTTAGTCTAAAAGACCAACTGAAGCTAAAGAGGAGTTAAGCTTCTCCCTTGTTACAACCTTTGTCAACATATCTGCTGGATTTTCATTGGTATGTATCTTCTCTAGCTTTAACTGTCCATCCTCCAAAACTGACCGAATGAAATGGTACCGCAACTGTATGTGTTTGGTCTTAGAATGCAGAGCTGAATTCTTAGCAAGATGAATGGCACTCTGACTATCTGTGAACAAATAATTATCCTTCTGAGGATGTCCCAATTCTTCCAATAAGAACTAAAGCCATATCATCTCTTTGGATGCCTCTGTAGCAGCAACATACTCTGCCTCTGTAGTGGAGAGAGCATTAATCTTCTGTAGCCTAGAAACCCAGCTCACGGCTGCCCCACCAACAGTAAAGACATAACCTGTAGTACTCCACCTGGCATCAATATCCCCAGCCAAATCTGAGTCAACATAGCCCTGTAAATCAGTAGTAGAGCCCCCAAAGTGTAAACACTTATTGGATGTTCTTCTCAAATATCGGAGAATCCACTTGACAGCATTCCAATGCTCAAATCCTGGATGACTCATATACCTGCTAACGACTCCCACTGCATGTGCAATATCTGGCCTAGTGCATACCATAGCATACATCAAACTTCCTACAGCTGAAGCATAGGGTACCTTGGACATCTTATCCTCCTCTTTCTGTGTCTTGGGACACATCTCCTTAGTCAATTTCAAATGACCAGGTAAAGGTGTACTGACAGCTTTAGATTTCTCCATAGAGAAACGTTGCAACACCTTCTCAACATAATCAGCTTGAGATAGCGTCAATGTTCTATTCTTCCTATCTCTGCAAATCTTCATACCAAGGATTTGTTTTGCTACCCCCAAATCCTTCATAGCAAATGCATGTGCTAATTGGCATTTCAGCCCTTTAATATGATCCATGTTAGACCCAGCTATAAGCATATCATCAACATATAAACATAAAATAATGTAGCTATCATCATCCAACCTCTTAAAATAAACACAGTAATCTGAATGACACCTATTATATCCATGCTCATGCATAAAACTGTCAAATTTCAGATACCATTGCCGAGGTGCTTGCTTCAAGCCATATAAACTTTTCTTCAATTTGCACACTAAGTTCTCCTTACCTTTGACCTCAAAACCCTATGGCTGAGCCATATATATTTCTTCATCGAAATCACCATGAAGAAAATATCTCCCCCTCGACGCGCATACCAGGTGCTTACACGGGTCAGGGAGGCACCGAGGATATTTGAACCCATGACCAGGCCAAAACTAGGCTCTGATACCAATTGTGGGGCCCATTTGCTGTTGCACCAAAAGCCATGACTATTAGTGAACATGGAACACCACATAATTAACCACCTGTGGGCAGGGGAGCGCGTCGCATCACCCAACAGTCCCTAGAATAGATTTGCAATGAATTATGTTTTTCTCTTAAAACTAATCTGGGGTGTATTCTTGACCCGAGAATAGAAGAGGTAGATCCAAGCTAGACCTAAACAAGATCTAACTCATGAAAAAAAAAAAATTGAAGTTTTAAATTAGTTTATGAATCCACACATCCTATGAATCCAAAAAGCTTAACGTAGTAATAGCTAGTACTAAAATAAGTTAATTTGAATCTGAACTATGATTAACAAATGGAAAATGCTAAAGGGATTTCCCTTTGAATGAATAATGACACTACTTATCACATTCATTCATTGTTTTGAAACAAGGGAGTGAAACTCTATTCTTTCCTCTCTTCAATTCAAACAAAAGAGAAAACATAAGACTAAATCTAATAGAACTAGAACAGAAAATAATTGATATAAAATACCATTTGATTGTCTCTACAACATAAAGTACTTCACACCAAAAAATTTCTGACTTTTTATTAATTTTTCAATCTCATACATATACAATTTTGAGATAACCGTTACAATGGAAGTTTAATCGGTTCATCTTCTAAAAAATGACAAATGGCAAGGCATCAATTTGTCACATTTCAATAATTACAAAAGGAAACAAAAAAGAAGGCAAAATGTGAATCACTTTGACTTCTTCCCCTTTTCTGATTTTGCTCTATAGGCCTTGGCGAAAACTATGATTGGGATGAGCTCTTCATGTCTAGGCATGTGTATATTGGTATATCTTAAGAGCCATTTGGAATGTTGTCTGGCCAACTCCTTCAAAACATTTAGTTAATTTGGTAGTTCCTCTGTGGCCATGTGTATTCATCCATTGAGTGCCTGGAGTTTAGTAAAACTATTTTGACTACTAGAAGATATGTCAAATAGACTATCCAGAAATGTGGAAAAGTTCTCCTTCATGACATTGATCCCAATGAGTTCGTTTCCTTGACCACTACTCTATAAATCTATATGTAGTATCTTCATGAGTTCAAATCCTTTGTCTTGTGTTCACTTTATCCTCTATTTCTTTAAGCCCTTTCTTTGCTGTCTAGATCATTTATGTTTTAAACTATGTGCTCTGAAGCTACTTGAGTAGAGGTTTGTCTCTCTTTGGCAAGATTTTTTGTTCAACTGCTTCCTTGGGCTTCATCTAAAAGATCATCTTCAAGAAGGAGACACAATCATCACACTTCACCCTTTCTCCAGCCATAGTATTGATAATTTATATGATGTTATCTTTTTCCATTTCTAACCTTAAGATAACATAATTGATCTACTCTATAATAGTGGCTCCTTCTAATTTGAGCTTCTCAATCCATTCCTTACCAATCTGACCAAAATGCCTATCTTCTTGAAGTTGAGAGATGAGGGCTT
Organism: Cupressus sempervirens; assembly: GCA_028749045.1. Lineage (NCBI taxonomy): Eukaryota > Viridiplantae > Streptophyta > Pinopsida > Cupressales > Cupressaceae > Cupressus > Cupressus sempervirens. The sequence continues at coordinate 630,086,687 of CM053793.1, forward strand.
GAACCTTAGTAGCAGTAGGGTTTTTAGTCACTGATACTCTAGAGATGGCTGCCAATGGAGTGACTAACTATTTGATGAACTTATTCAATTCTTCTATCTCAGCCTTCATTTTGGTCATGGACAGCTTTAAACTTTCTAATTGCCCCTCAATCACCTCAATGGTTGACTTCCACAAGCCAACTTTGGTGTCATTCCTAGCTTCTCCAAGGTCCATAGAGTGCAGAATAAAATCATCGGCAATCATGTCTTCAACTCTTCCTCCTTTGTTGGGCTTGGCTATCTCCATTAATAGTTGCCTTACTTCTGGATCTTGCCCAAGTATAGACAAGGTTTTCTAAATCTTTGCTTTTGTCAATGCAGATCTAGAACAAACTGTAAGGGATACAATATCTTTGGTAGAAGTGCTTTCATCTTTTCTTTTCCTTTTTCTTTCCAGAGTATCCTCCAACTAGGAGTTAGTACCTATCACCTTGGAGGTCATCCCAAGTGATTCTATACAAAACATCTTCTTCTTAGCTAGAGTGATTGTTATAGTAGTCGAAGAGAAGGGATTCTTTGGGTCTTGAGAGATGAGCTTAGAAGAGCTCTAGCCTTTATCTACTTCTAGAGTCTTCTTCTTTGCCTCATCAGACTTGGTAGACTCACTACTACTACTCTTTCCATCTCCAAAATCTACTATTTATATTGTAGAGCTACTTGGTTGTAGAAGTGTAGCACTTGCTGGTGGAATAGGGCTATGATGGGGAGAGAGAACTGGAGTGGTATGGGGAGAAGGGACTGGAAAAACATGAGGTGATGGAACTAGTGTGACATGTGAGGATGGAATAGGGGTAGTAGCACTATCCTTTGGCTCCTCTACCTTCTTTTCTTCAGCACTAGTCTGGGTTCCAATGACCGAGAGGGAGCCATCATGACAAGTCTTGGCTATGGGGACATTCTTTTCTGGAGGTTGATCACCTCCACCTAAAGGTTGAGCTAGTCCTTGAGTGGTAGCTATTGTTATGCCTAGCATAGCACTCTGGGATGAAGAAGGCATTGTAGCTACTAGAGAAGGTTGAGTGGTTGTACCTTTGCTCCAGCTCCTCTTGGTTGTCCATTCAACCCACTTCCCCATTCTCTTGATGATCCTAGCCATCATAATATCTAAATTCTCCTTGACATCTACATAAGGCTCTAAACTGATAGGAATGCCCCTTAACTTAGTTAAATATGTATTACTATACATATTTTGGCTATCATCTTCCAATCCTTCTACATCAAATTTGATACCATATGTTTTAATCTGCTCCACTATGAGCCTAGAAAAAGCATGATCTCTGCTTTCAAGCTCATCTCTACAGTCTGCCTAATAGTCTTCGATAGTGGTAACATGTTTGATCATGCTCCCAATCTACAACTCATCTCTTTCATATCCATTCAAGTCAAAAAGAAGTCTCATGACCTCATATGCCTCCAATTGATATTTAGTCTCAAATGCTTTGAGCATATTTTACACATTAGAATGAGACTTGCAACTATAAGCTCCAACCTTCATAGGGAATTCATACCCTTTGTTCTTTAGGCTTGTGCTCAGCACAGTCACTTGGATCGCCTGTCTCATGATCTCTATCAACACAATCATAGCACTTGGACACCTAGGTAGCTTCAAAGGAAATCCATCAAAAGTTGCAAGATGCAAATATGAGAAGGATGGGAACTAGATAAAATAGCTACCGAATTAACTAAATCTGCCATTGCCTCTAGGTTGAACCTCCTCTTCTGGCATCCTTGGAGTTCCCTACAAATTCTCATCATAAATGTGTCATTAACCTTGACATATTTTGCATAACTATTCTACAATTGCAAACATGGATAGGACTCATAGCTTTTCACATGATTAGGAAACTTCTCTATTCTAGGAAGGCTTGGCCACAATTGTAGAGAAGCTAGCATATAAATTAGAAAAGAAGACATATAAAAGGTGTTGTAAAACTTCGTGGCACTAAGGGCTCTAGATAGATGCTCACTTACCTCATAGGCCCAATCAACATACTATGTATCTAAACAGATAATTTATACCACGAAGAAATACTATTCAACAAAATTAAGTGTTTCTACCTCACCTTTCAATCTATGCAAGAGCACTAGAATGTCTAAGATCTCTAGCTTGAGATTAGTGCCAAATAGAGTTTTAAGAACCTTACTCTTGGCACCCCACGGCTTTTGAAACTAGGATCGCATAACTTTTTTCTCCATACCATCTTCTTCAAGGAGAACTTAGACATTGCCCCTCCTACTATCAACTCAAAAAACTCCTCCCCTTCTGGAACTTGAGACAATTCACCATAGTTTGCCTATCAATAGAGATTACAACTATACGGTCAGGCAGTAGAATTTGTTTGGTATCCAAGTTGTAGTGATTTATGCATTCAACAATCAATTCAAGAGCTTAAACTACCACTGAAAACCCAGCTGCCTCCACTAGCACACTTGCTTGAAGCTTCTCGATTATAGGATGAATTGGCTCTAACCTCAGCCTCCTTTAAAAATCTTCCATGTCATAGAAACGGAGCGAGGTATCTGTGAAACTCTGCAATTTGGATTTGATTCCATTAAGTCCATCAAATTCAGCAAATCTGGTTGCCATTTTATCTGAGGAAAAGTGAATCAAAACTTTGAACTTGAATGGAACACAGAGAATAGAATTTACAAGTATAAGAGATTTGAAAATGTTGTGCAATTCAACAACATAACAGTTCAAGAAAAAATGGTAATTTGAAAAACTGTTATGTTTCCCTCTATATAGAAATCCTAATTCACCCGTTAATCTTCAAGATTCGTGCCACACGAATGAATTAAAGGATAAATTAGTTGAATCAGTTGTTAGTGTAGTTTTTTTTATTTTTCCTATTTTGCTAGGTTTTTCCTACATTTTTAATAATCTCGCTTAGGTTAATAAAGCATGTCTTATTAGGTGAATAGTTGTGAGGTGTCACCTTCCTACATGTGAGCATCCATTAGCTATCTTGGGAAGATACTCTGCTATCTTTAGTCTGATAGATGGTTGCTCCTCATTGGTTGGTGTTGCCACCTCCTCCCTCTTCCTAGCCTATATAAGCATGCTACCTGGCTTGTATTTGGATATCTCTTATTTTTGCATCCTCTTAATGCTATTTTGCTTCTAGCATTTGCATTACTCTCTTGGAGACTAACTCTATGATGCTATTTTGATTTTCTATCATTTGCATTCATAGTTTAGATATTTACTCTTTGCACTAGTTTTCTATGTTATTAATCTTTTCAGATTCTAACATGGTATCAGAGCTTTTCTATGTGCAAGAGTAGATTTTAGTTTCCTTATTTGAGAGATTTGGGGAGGGCAAATAAACTTTATTGTAGTTTTTTGAAAAATGAAGTATGCTCTTCTCTTGCATCTTTGGATGATCCTGAGAATCAGAAAAGTTTTGACAAAAACAGTTTTTCTCTCGGGTTTCAATCTCAAATCTGACAACCAACTTGCATATTTGGAGTTTTCAATCAGTTTTGCAGGTTCCAGCATGTCATTGATGGACTTAAGAAGCTGATCCATCATTTGCATGTCATATTTTAGTTGCTGGGGTTGTTTTCTGATTTTTGGAGCCGTTTTTTACTATTAAAGGCGTCTGAATTACACTATAGCAACATCTTCTATTCATCAACAAGAAAAATGCTTTTTGGGTTTTGTTCGCAGCCTCGAAAAACTATCTGGGTATCTTTTAGATTTTGCATGTAAGTTGTATATTTTTCAGAATCGAGCATGCAAAGCTACAGCCATACCCCTCTCCGTTAGCAGTCGCAGATTTGAATGCAATTTTTCTTCAAATCAGGGGATCAGCAATTTTTTGGAGCATTTTCAGTCCAAACAGATGCCACCATTGAATCCGGAAGGTCGTTTGCAGTCAGGATTCATATAAAATTTGTCGTTTTTGGACACAGGGCAATTTTGGAGATTTTTTGAAGCCTCTAGGGTCGCTGTCGTCCAGGCCGTACGGACGAAAAATGGCATTTATTGCGATTTTTTTTAAAATTCGGGCGCGCCACCGTGGGGCCACCACCGTGCCACCTGCGCACAGCCCGCAGCAGACAGCGTCGCCCGGGCTCCGCCGCGGCCCGGCCACCGCCCGACTGCAGACCTCCGCCGGTGGCTCATCCTCGTCCGCTGCCCTTGCGGCCACCTCCTCCCGGTTCCACCGCCTCCACCTAGCTTCCTCTGCCCGACAGCCGTGCAGTCTCCGTCAGCACAAACGTGGGTTTTTCTGCCATTCTGCGCGTGACACGTGGCACGAGCGCCACATGGCACATTGCCACGTGGCCCCTGCCATGTCAGCATTTGTACCTACCACGTGGCATCTTTTTTACTGTGACGGGCTGCAGGCCATCAAATTTAATCGGCTGACTTGCTGACGTCAACGCTGCATCACCATCCTTGCTTGCCCTCTCCTTCAAGTTCTCTTTTGGACCTACTTGTGGTTTTTTGGCCATAACTTTTGCATACGGAGGTGTTTTTCTGATCCGAAAGAAGTGCCAGAAAGCAGGTTCTGAGAAAAAGATGTTGGTATAGGTGTTTTTGAGTTTTGATGTAGTTTGGTTGGCTGTTATGGTAGTCAAATCTAGATGTTCTATTTTGCACTCCGGGAGGCGTATCTTGAGCTTTCGATCTCCGATTTTGGACTTCTTTATATCACTGGAAAGCTCTTTCTGTGCTCTTTCTAGTGATGCTAGTTGTTGTTCCAGATTCTATTTCAGACACATCCTATTTAGTCTTTTGCATTTTAGCATTTTGGTGGATATTCTATTTGTTTCAGGTCCGGAGATCAATTTTGTTGCTTCAGTTGCTTCGTTTTGGGCTTTACCTTCTGTTGTTTCAGCCTTATATTTTTTTTTATCATTGTTGATATTCATTGTAAGCATCTTTATGCAACACACTGAGATAAAGTGCCACTCTTGTGTTTCGGGATCCTTTTCATCATTGTGATTCGTTGTACTCGCACTATTATATAAAGTGCCATGGGGGGGATTTTTTTTGCCGCTTATAGGCCCTCTTTCTCTAATTCCTCATGTAGTGTCGATGAAACATGCCTTTATTTGTGTTTGTACCTCACTCTCGATGAGTTTGGCTCCTATGTTGTAGGAGATTTTTGGCCCATCTATTCAGCTGCCTGTCACCTCACCTACCTTAAGGGGAGGTTATATTGTTGTTCTATGCTTCTTTGGTTGATGGTTCGTGCCTTCTATTTTCATGGAGGTTCTACAAATCAGCATTTTGACAGAGTTTTATGGTTCTTCATGCTTCAGTGATGCTTCTTCTTCATGATCACTCCTTGTTCCTATTTTAGGGGACAATTTCCCTAGCGGGAGACTTCTTCAGTTCTTCACTAGGTTCTTACCTCTTTTTGGGGGAGGGTTTTTCCCATGTGGTTTTCTCTCTTTCCTCGCTTTCAGAGGTTGCATCTTCTTGCATTGTACTTGGGTACCTAACATGGCCTCATTGTCGGGACCCATTTCTACACCCACCTAAGCTTCGCTTATGGGGGGGTGTTAGTGTAGTTTTTTTTATTTTTCCTATTTTGCTAGGTTTTTCCTACATTTTTAATAATCTCGCTTAGGTTAATAAGGCATGTCTTATTAGGTGAATGGTTGTGAGGTGTCACCTTCCTACATGTGAGCATCCATTAGCTATCTTGGGAAGATACTCTGCTATCTTTAGTCTGATAGATGGTTGCTCCTCATTGGTTGGTGTTGCCACCTCCTCCCTCTTCCTAGCCTATATAAGCATGCTACCTGGCTTGTATTTGGATATCTCTTATTTTTGCATCCTCTTAATGCTATTTTGCTTCTAGCATTTGCATTACTCTCTTGGAGACTAACTCTATGATGCTATTTTGATTTTCTATCATTTGCATTCATAGTTTAGATATTTACTCTTTGCACTAGTTTTCTGGGTTATTAATCTTTTCAGATTCTAACATCAGTAAATGTGGGAGCCTCTAATGGACATTTTGGTGTCTTTTAACCATTTTCATTGGCTCGATGGTAACATTCTTTCTTTTCATATTTACCTTCCCATTTTCCATTCAGTTTCAAAAAATTAAGAATAGAGTACTTCGTAAGGAAATATCTACTTAGCCAGATTCTATCTAATATACCATTCCAAGAGTAGTTAGATTGTTTCTATTAACATCTTGAGATGCCTCATGTGTAATTTGTCAACCAAATCTATTTAAAAAGTTGATTTCTTTCTTAATGTGGAAAATTTCCCTCATGGTTTGAAAACCCGACGAGGAGAAGATGATCTTCAACTTTTTGCTTAGGCTTTATTTACATTCTAACTCATGAGTTAACCTTTTCTTTGGGTTTGGAAAATCATAAAAGGACTATGAAAGCCAAAGGAGGCCCACTTCTTCGCCTCTTTCCTTTACAATTGCTTTCAGTGAAAAATGGACTTCATGGGTCATAAGCCTGCTGAGGAGAAGTCATTTTTTAGGTTTTCTACTTAAGATTATTTCAAGCATCATGATGAATCCCAAGTGTTTCTCAAAGTAAAATAATACAATGAAAACAAAGATTTTCCATAAAACAACTGTTTATCTTCTTATCTTGATCCATGATCTTCATTTGTTAACTGCTACAAGGAATCACCTTCATGGGTTAAAAACCTATTGAGAAGGCAATATTTGATTTTTTGCAAGTGTCATTCCTTCATGGGAAAAGTAAAACAAGTTGTGAACAAGTTCAGTTTTGTGAATAACTCCAAAAACACAAGAATCTCCATCGAATTAGGTACTAAGCTATCCATACAACATCAAGGAGAAACCCACCCAGCCATGAAATGTGAGAGAAGGAAAAAGATGGGAAATTTGATGGAGAATCTTTTCACCTAAGGAGGAAAGACTAGACCTAGACATACTTAGGCCAAACTAAGACACAAAATTTTCCACTTTTGCAAAATGGTACAAGATAAAAAGTGGGACAATAGCTAGCTCTAACTGGGAACTTGGGTAGAGCATACCCAAGCACAGAACTCAAAATCTCTTGTTTAATAAAAATGAAAGACAGTGATCACAACAAAACAAAAATAGGAGAAGAACAGGAAAACAAAGGCAAGATAAGAAACAAACTAGGAAACATGAAAAGAAACTAAACCTAAGTATAATATAGTATAGGGGTTTCCTATTCTCAATTTGCAATTTGATAAAGCTTCAGATCCTAACCATTATAGGTTAGGGGTAGCACTTCACCATCTTCATAAACCAATTTGAAAGAATTATTCTCAAATGCCTGATGAATTCTGAACGGACCTTTCCACAAGGTGTTAAACTTTTTATGCATACTTTTTGGAGCACTTTGCTTATCCCAGAGTAACACACTATCTCCTACCATGAATTTTCATGGTCTGGCCTTCTTATCAAATAGATCCTTCACCCACATGTGGTGTTGTGTGATGTGATCCACCATTTCTTTTCTTTCCTCTTCAAGCTTGCTCAAATACGAAATTCTCTTCTCTAGACCATCTTTATAGATATCATCTTTGATCACTGTTCCAAGTTTGTTTCTAGCCAATTCTAAAGGTAATGGTAGATTAGCTTCAATTCCATATACTAATTCAAAAGGAGATGTGCCAATTTCTCTTTTAGGTGTCATCTTGTTTGCTCACAGTGCCTCATGAATTTTCGTGTGCCAAGTCTTTTGATTAGTTGAGACCAGTTTCTTAACAATATTTATCAAATTCTTGTTACTAGACTTGGCTTGACCATTTCCTTGTGGGAAATAATCATATGAATAACTAATATTAATTCCATACTCAAAACAAAAATTAGTAATCTCAATTGAAGAGAAGTAGGTCACATTATCCATCACTAATTTGATAGGAACACCAAATCTGACTAGTATATTCTCTTAATGAATTCCCACACTGCTTCAAAAATAGTTTTCTTGATCGCTTTGGCTTCCACCCACTTAGTGAAGTAATTGGTACTACATGTCAGACTAATAGGACCAATAAAATCAAGACCCCATTGTTGAAAGGGTCCTTCAATGATGACATGCCTTAATGGTAGAGAAACCAATTGAGGATGCCCAATGAACATCTTATATTTTCCACACTTTGCCACCTAGGAATAGGCATCTTTGAACATCCTAGGCTAGTAATAGAAATGTCTCAATATTTTGAAAGTTGTGACTAAGGATGAAAAATGCCCTCCACAAGCTTCATCATGAAATATTTTCAATAGCTTTTCTTGATGTTGTTTGTCTACACATCTGAGAAAAGTGCCATCAATAGCCTTTTTAAACAATTTTCCATTCCAAATTACGTACTTATTTGCTTTCAACCTAAGATCTCTTCTTTGTCTTGCATTTAGGCCCTCAGGACATTCTCCATATGTTAGCAGATAAGTAATATTTTCAAACCATGAATCATGAAGACCTACTACCAACACTAGTTGCTTTTCTCCTAATTCTTTTGATTCTTCAACAATCTTGTTTTCTGCAATTGCTTTACACAATGCATTAAATTTCTATATCATGTTCTTGTTTCTTTTCTATCCATGCTTTTCTGGTATGACAACCTACATCTTGTTGTGTCAACACACCTTTCACTACTACATTTGGAACATAGACGATAGAATGTGAATGCAAGATATAGAACCAAAAAAATTTAAGTGCTTTGACTACTGAAAAAACATGCTTCTCTATCTGTGAGTATTTCAATTCATGATTTTTCAGGGGTATGCTCATGAAAGCTATTGGAGCTTGTACCCCATCATCATTGTCTTCCATAAGTATTGATGATAAAGTATGTTCAAAAGCATAATAATAAATGAGGAAATCTCCCTTATAATTTGGGTTACTCAACACTGGGGCATTAGCAATAGCAATTTTTATATTCTAAAAGGCCTACTTTCCTACCTCATTCCATTTGAAATTTGAATTTTCCTTCATCATGTCCACAATATGTTTGGTGACTTCTAAGAAATTTGGTACAAAACTCCTGAGGAAATTCACCTGCCTAAAGAATGAATTACCCCCTATTTTATTTGAGGGCAAGCCTAACCTTTAGATGGCTTCTACTCATTCGGGATCAATTCTAATGCCTTCCTAAGATACTGTATGACAAAGGAGCTTTCCCTCTATCACATAGAAAATTGATTTCTTTGGATTGAATGAGATTCCATATTCTTGGTATCTTTGTAGGACTTTCCTTAAATCTTCCATCTGATTTTTTCTCTTTTTTGAAAACACGGTGAGGTCATCCAGATATATAACTATAATCTAGTCTTTCAAATCAGAAAACATTTTTCTCATACATCTCTAGAATGTGGCACTAGCATTGATGAGTCCAAAGGGCATTCTTTGATATGCAAACATACCCCAAGGAGTGGTAAATGTCATCTTATGTTGGTCTTTCTCTTCTACCTCAACTTGATTGTAACTTAAAAACCCATCAAGCATAGACATCATTTTGGATCCAGCCATATTTGTAGTAAGTAATCCATATTGGGAAGAGCAAAATTATCTTTCAGAGACACTTAGTTCAAATTACGAAAATTGACACAAATCCTTATTTCTCCATTCTTTTTTTTACTAGTACTATGTTAGCTACCCAGGTAGAGTGATGGATGGGGTAGATGATTCTTGCTTTCAACATTTTATCCACCTCCCAAAAAATAGTATCAGAGACCTTAGGATTATAATTCCTTTATTTTTTCCATAAAGGAACTACATCAGGTTTGAGTGGAATTTGATATTTTACCTCCCCACCTCGATAGCTTCTTAAATCTTTATAACTCCAAGCAAAAACATCCTAATATTCTATGAAGAGTCATTTCACACCTTCCTTCTCTTTAGGTGAACAACATTTTCCAAATGATCATTTTAGGATCATGAGTGTCTCCAATATTTACCCCCTCATACTCTCCAATGGTAGGTCCCCTTTCTACCCTTTTCTACTTTATATAGGCATCATATCTATTAAACAATTTTTCCAAGGCTACAAAGTATGGGGGAATTATATTACCTCGCAATTAAAATTTATCATTTTGATTCTTTTCAACATCAGAACTTTCATAATTATCATTCTTGGATTCATGTGAAAAAATGGATTTGTCATTTTCTAGGAACAACTATAAGCTCTTGTCATCTTCAAAAACTTGTCAAGATTCTACACTGTCTAGAACAGAAGCTTGATATACAACTTCAATTTGGTATTTCTTATCCTTGAATTCTGGATGGGGTAATAGCAAAGAAGTAGAAACTATTAGGGAATTAGCTTTGGTATTCATCTCCCTTGACACTGCTTCAATAGAAAAGGCATCTAGACCTTCTATTTCATCCCAAACTCTATTTCTATAGTTCTTTAACCTATGATTTTTCATAGAATATTGTCATTTAATTTTCCTAACAATGAGTTCTACATCACCTCAAGCTCTCAAGATCTTTACTTCTCTTTCTTTTGTTGATATTATTCCTAATAACAAAGCCTCATACTCTGTAGAATTATTCCTATTCCTAAATTCTAATTTGAAAACCAAGGGCTCAAGTTCTCCCTCAGGGGGTATCAACACTACACCTGTGCCAAACCCTGAGGAGGCACAACTTCCATCAAATTCAAGTGCCCATATGCCTATTACATCTTTGTCCCCATTAAGAATTCCTTTTCTTTGATCTCCATCTCTTTGTTCATTTAGAGCCTCTTTAGTAAATAACATGTAGTAGCCAAATTCTAGCTCTTGATAGAGGATATGGGCTTTAGGACCATCCGATTTTAGAATCGTGAATTTTTCCTTTTCTTCGAGTTCTAACTTGACTTTCTTATTCTTGATAGGTATGACTATTTGAGACCAGTCTAGTTTAATTTCTCCTCCTAAGTCCTGGCAGAAACTCCTGCTTAAAAGAAGTCCATAGCTTGCTGGAATATCTACTACTAGAATGGTCAATAAGAGTTTCTTCTTTGGATGTGAGGCCAAGGCTACTTGAGCATCTTTTATTTTCCCAAGCAAAGGGACTTGTTTGAAATCCATAGAATAACATCTCCCATGCACTTTAGTAAGGTTGAGACCCAGGGCCTTTGCGACGAAATATGGCATAACATTATCTAATGCACCTAGATCTATTATGCAATTTGTTATCTTGCACCCATTGATATACGATGAGATATAAAATGGGTTAGGATTTTTCCTAGGAGATGTTGCTAAAACTATAGAATCCACTTGATTAAACAAGCGAGATGTCAAGGTTTCATCTCCTTTTTCATCAATCACATTATGATTCAAATCTGAAGTGTTCCCTTTATACTGGTCTACCAGTCTTTTTAATTTAGAAGGGTGAGACTTCAAATAATCTATAGGGGAAATTTGAATTTTTTATTCTTCATAGAATTGAATGAAATCAAAAGGAATTGTGTCCTTACCCATTTGAGAAGCTAATGCTCCTTGATCAACATGAATGTGGTTCATCAAGAGATTGGGATCATCTCTGTGAGGATGGTTGGAGGATTGATTATCTATTCTTTAGCCCCTAGTAAGTACTGTTTATGAAGTTCCATCAATGGTTGCATAAAATTCACCTTTTGGCTCAGAATCTAATTTGTATTCCAAAAATAAATTTCTAGAGTCATCATTTGAATATGAATTGAACTCTAAACAAGGGACTGAAGTGTTCAATTCATTGGTAGATAATAACTGCATCATACGACTAGTCTTTGGACAACTCTCACTATCGTGATCCATGGTCAAGTGAAAGACACACATGTTTCCCTTCTTTGGTGGTGCTTCAATTTGCAACCTAGGCTGTGAACCTATGAGTTGTAGATATTTTCTATTATTGTTCTTTCCTCACAAATTTTGATAATTCCACTTATAGGAATTATTGAATCCAAGTAATTGTCTTTCTATTGCTATCAATTCATTTGACAATTTCTAAATCATTTCATCAGATGGCGTGGTATTACTAGAATTTCCTTTAGTTTGAAGTTCTCACTTCCATTTTCCCATAGAAATAAAATCATCTTCAAATTAAATTTCTTTCTTTTGTGCATCTACCAAATTTGTAGGATGTGCTCTCCTCAAGTCATAATTGATATCTGAGGGCATCACACTTATAAAGAAGGTTTTCAAATTATTGGTTGGAGGCCTATCAACGGTTGAAATTATGCTAATAATCTTATTGAACTTGACAAAAAAATGTCTCATACTCATGGTGGATTTCTTTTTAATAGAAGTCAACTGTGTTAACAAGGCATGTTCATCTTTCGCAATTTTGAACCTTGTCTCAAAGGTCATTCTCATTGTATCCCAATTAGTTATTGAGCCATCATCTAGATGATAGAACCAGTCTACTAAACTATCTATTAAGATTTCCACAAATAATCTTACGAAAACATCCTCATGTCCAACACCTAAGATGTGAGTAGCTACGAAGAAGGCTTTAATATGTTCATTTGTAGTGACCTTCCCATCTCCTGAGAATTTTGGGAAATTCTTCCTTGTACTAGAAGGGAGGGGATGGTAAGCTGTTAGTGCTAATGGTCCTGTTGGTACAGCCCATGGAGCAGCCATGATTGTTCTGGTAGTGTAAGGTGAGAAATTAACAACTAAGGGAGTAGTAATTCTATGCAAGGCTAATACCTAACAGGTAGAATGCGAAGTACTAGTGTTTTGATTCCTAATAGGGGAAGGTGGTCTACTCTAACTTTTCTTTTCACCTTTTCACTTTGGAACATCTAAGATGGGAAAACCAAGCTTTGTAAGTTTATCAAAAATAGGGTCTTGCCCACCCTGTTCCTTGGTACTTCTGAGGAACCTTGTTTTTTCTAGGGTGCTAAGTTAATTTTTTCTTTGAGCTGCTTGTCCCAATTGTCTTTTTGCTCTTCAGATGTCCCTCATTTGAACAACTCTTTCCAAAGCTTCAACTCTTCTTTCTTCTTCTTCCAACATTTGACTAGCATTCCTATAATGTTTAGCATTCCTCCTATGTCTCCAAACAAATGTATTAAGGGATGAAATTATGTCTCCTTGATCGTCTTGAAAACCAAGATTAGGTTGGAGCATTGGAATAATTTTTTCATGAGGTAGTACCATTTTTCCTCATGACATAGGTTTTTAAGTCAAGCGACTATTTGAGTCCCCAGTGGAGTCACCAAAAATTTGTTGGTAAATAGATTTGTTCTTTTTAATTATAACTCTTAAATACCCAAACTTTGAACAATATCTTATTACAAACAGTTGAAAAGCCACTTATGGATTAATTGACTTTTCTCTAAATTGGTAGGTATGGCTCCCTATAATAGATTTGCAATGAATTATGTTTTTCTCCTAAAAAATGTATGGGGTATGTTCTTGACCTGAGAATAGAAGAGGTAGAACCAAAAATTTGGAGTTTTAAATCAGTTTATGAATCCACACGTCCTATGAATTCACAAAGCATAAAAGAGTAATAGCTAGTACTGAGCTAAGTTATTTGAATCTAAACTATGATTAACAAATGGAAAATGCTGAAGGTAATTCTCTTTGAATGAACAATGACACTACTTATCACATTCATTCATTGTTTTGAAATAGGAGAGTGAAACTCTATTCTTTCCTCTCTTCAATTCAAACAAAAGAGAAAACATAAGACTAAATCTAACATAACTGGAATAGAAAATAATTGATATAAAATACCATTCAATTGTCTCTACAACATAAAGTACTTCACACCAAAAATTTTCCAACCTTTTATTAATATTTCAATCTCATATATATACAATTTTGAGATGACTATTACAATGGAAGTTCAATCAGTTCATCTCCTCAAAAGTGACAAATGGAAAGGTACCAATTTGTCACATTTCAATAATTAAAAAAGAATTTTTTTTAAAAAAGGAGGAAGAATGTGAATCACTTCAACTTCTTCCCCTTTTCTACTTTTTCTCTATAGGCCTAGGTGGCAACTATGATTGGGATGAGCTATTCATGTCTAGGCACATGTATATTGGTATATCTTAAGAGCCATTTGGAATCTTCTCTAGCCAACTCCTTCATAGTATTCAGTTGATTTGGTAGTTCCTCTGTGGCCACATGTATGCATCTACTAAATGCTTGGAGTTTGGTAACCCTATTTTGACTACTAGAAGATATGTCAGACAGATTATCCAAAAATTTGGAAAAGTTCTCCTTCATGACATTGATCCCAATGAGTGCTTTTCCTTGACCACTAGTCTCTGAATTTGTATGTAGTCCCTTCATGAGTTCAAATTCTTTGTCTTGTGTTTTCTTCACTTTATCCTTTGATTCTTTAAGCCCTTTCTTTGAGATGAAAAGATTTTTGGTTCAACCACTTCCTTGGCCTTCATCTGAATGATCATCTTCAAGAGGGAGACTCAATCATCACACTTCACCCTTTCTCTAGCTAGAGTATTGCTATTTGATATGATGTTATCTTTTTCTATTTTTAACCTTAAGATAACATTACTGATCTGCTCTATAATAGCAACTCCTTTTGATTTGAGCTTCCTAATCCATTCCTTACCAATCTAACCAAAATTCCTATCTTCTTGAAGTTGAGAGATGAGGGCTTGAACCTTAGCAGTAGTAGGATTTTTGGTCACTGATACTCCAGAGATGGTTGCCAATGGAGTGACGAACTGTCTGATGAACTTATTCAATTCTTCTATCTCAACCTTCATTTTATTCTTGGACAACTTTAGACTTTCTAATTGCCCCTCAATCACCTCATTGGTTGACTTCCACAAGCCAACTTTGGCATCATGCCTAGCTTCGCCAAGGTCCACAGCATGCCGAGTAAAATCATCGGCAATCATGTCTTCAATTCTCCCTCCTTTTTTGGCTTGGCTATCTCCATTGTCAGGTGCCTTGTTTCTGGATCTTTCCCAAGTATAGACAAGGTTTTTTGCATCTTTAATTTTGTCAATGCAGATCCAAAATGAACTGCAAGGGATACAATATCTTTAATGGAAGTGCTTTCATCTTTTCTTTTCCTTTTTCTTTCTAGAGTACCCTCCAACTAGGAGTCAGTACCTATCGCCTTGGAGGTCTTCCCAAGTGATTCTGTACTAAATATTTTCTTCTTAGGTAGAGTGATTGTTACAGTAGTTAAAGAGAAGGGATTCTTCAGGTCTTGAGAGATGAGCTTAGAATAGCTCTAGCCTTTATCTACTTCTAGAGTCTTCTTCTTTTCCTCATCAAACTTGGTAGATTAGCTACTACTGCTCTTCCCATCTCCCAAATCTACTATTTGTATTGTAGAGCTACTTGGTTGTAGAAGTGTAGCACCTGCTAGTAGAATAGGGCTATGATGAGGAGAGTGAACTAGAGTGGTATAGGGAGAAGGGACTAGAGAAACATTAGGTGATGGAATTGGTGTGACATGTGGGGATGGAATAGGGGTAGTAGCACTATCCTTTGGCTCCTTCGTCTTCTTTTCTTCAGCACCTATCTGGGTTCCAATGACCAGGAAGGAGCCATCATGACAAGTCTTGGCTATGGGACCATTCTTGTCCAGAGGTTGATCACTTCCACCTGAAGGTTGAGTTGGTCCTTGAGTGGTAGCTATTGTTATGCCCAGTGTAGCACGCTTGGATGAAGAAGGTGTTGCAACTACTAGAGAAGCTTGAGTGGCTACACCTTTGCTTTGGCTCCTCTTGGTTGTCCATTTAACCCACTTACCTGCTCTCTTGATGATCCCAGCTATCATAATATCTAAATTCTCCTCAACATCTACATAAGGCTCTGAACTGATAGGAATTCCCCTTAACTTAGTTAAATATGTATTACTATACATATTTTGGCCATCATCTTCCAAGCCTTCTACATCAAAGTTGATACCATATGTTTTAATCTATGCCACTATGAGCCTAGTGAAAGCACGATCTCTGCTATCAAGATCATCTCTACAATCTTCCCAATAGTCTTTAATAGTGGTAACATGTTTGATCACACTCCCAATCTGCAACACATCTCTTGTATATTCATTCGGGTTGAACATAGGTCTCACGACCTCATATGCCTCTAATTGATATTTAGTCTCAAATTTTTTGAGCATTTTTTTGCATCAGAACAAGACTCACAACTATAAGCTCCAACCTTCATAGGGAATTCATACCCTTTCTTCTCCAGGCTTGTGCTTAGCACATTCACTTAGATTGCCTGCCTCACGATCTCTATCAACATGATCATATCGCTTGGATACCTAGGTAGCTTCAAAGGAAATCCATCAAAAGTTGCAAGAAACAAATATGAGAAGGATGAGAACTGGACAAAATAGCTACCGAACTGATTAATAGCCACCATTGCCTCTAGGCTGAACCTCTTCTCTAGGCATCCTTGGAGTTCCTTGCAAATTCTCATGGTAAATGCGTCATTAACCTTGACATATTCTACATAACTATTCTACAATTGCAAACATGGATAAAACTCATAGTTTTTCACATCATGAGGAAAGTTCTCTATTCTAAGAAGACCTAGCCACAATTGTAGAGAAGCTAACATATTTTTTTTAAAAAAAGACATATAAAAGGTGTTGTAAAACTTCGCAGCATTAAGGGCTTTGGACAGATGCTTACTTACGTAATAGGCCCAATCAACATAATGTGTATTTGAATAGATAATTTTTACCAAAAAGAAATACTATTCAACAAAATTGAGTGCTTCTACCTCACCTTTCAATTTGTGCAAGAGAACTAGAATGTCTACGATCTTAGGCTTGAGGTCAGTGCCAAATAGAGTTTTAGGAACCTTATTATTGGCATCCCGTGGCTTTTGAAACCAGGATTGCATAATTTCTTTTCTCCAAACCATCTTCTTCAAGGAGAACTTGGACATTGCTCCTCCTACTCTCAACTCAAAAAAATCCTCCCATTCTAGAACTTGGAGGCAATTCACCACAGTTTACCTATCAATAGAGATTAGAACTATATGGTCAGGCAGCAGAATTTGTTTTGTATCTAGGTTGTAGTGATTTATGCATTCAACAATCAATTTAAGAACTTGAACTGCCACCAAAAACCCAAGTGCCTCCACTAGCCCACTTCCTCAGAGCTTCTTGGTTATAGGATGAATTTGCTCCAACCTCAACCTCCTTTAAAAATCTTGCATGTCATAGAAATGGAGCGAGGTATCTATGAAACTCTGCAATGTGGATTTGATTCCATTAAGTTTGTCAAATCCAACAAATCTAGTTGCCATTTTATTTGAGGAAAAGTGAATTGAAACTTTGAACTTGAATGAAATGTTGAGGATAGAATTTACAAGTATAAGAGATTTGAAAACATTGTGCAATTCAACAACATAAAAGTTCAAGAAAAAGCAGTAATTTGAAAAACTGTTATGTTTCCTTCTATATAGAAATCCTAATTCACCCGTTAATCTTCAAGATCTGTGCCACACGAACGAATTGAAGGATAAATCCGTTGAATCAATAAATGTAGGAGCCTCTAACGAACAATTTAGTGTCTTTTCTCTATTTCTATTGGCCCCACGGTAACTTTCTTTCCTTTCATATCTACCTTCCCATTTTCCATTCAGTTTTGGAAAATTAAGAACAAAGTACTCTGTAAGGAAATATTTGCTTAGCTAGATTTTGTCCAGTATACCCTTCTGAGAGCAGTTAGATTGTTTCTATTAACATCTTGAGATGTCTCATGTGTAATTTGTCAACCTAATCTATTTAAAAAGTTGATTTCTTTGTGAACATGGAAAATCGCCGTCATAGGTTGAAAACTTGATGAGGAGATGATGATCTTCAATTTTCCTCTTAGGCTTTATTTACATTATAACTCATGAATTAAGCTTTTCTCTGTGTTCAAAAAATCACAAAAGGATTGCAAAAATCAAAGGGGCCCCACTTCTTCACCTCTTTCCTTCACAATTATTTTTGGCAAAAAATGGACTTCATGGGTCGTAAGCCTGCTGAGTAGAAGTCATTTTCAAGTTTTCTGCTTAAGATGATTTCGAGCATCACGATTAATCCCAAGTGTTTCTCAAAGTAAAATACTACAATGAAAACAAATATTTTCCATAAAAAAACTTGTTATCTTCTTATCTTGATCCATGATCTTCATTTGTTAATCGCTACGGGGTATCACCTTCATGGGTTAAAAACCCGCTAAGGAGAAGGCAATATTTTATTTCCTACAAGTTTCATTCCTTCATGGGAAAAGTAAGACAAGTCGTGAACAAGTTCAGTTTTGCAAATAACTTCATGAAACGCAAGAATCTCCATCAAATTAGGTACTAAGCTACCCATACGACATCAAGGAGAAACCCACCCAGCCATGAAATCTGAGAGAAGGAAAAAGATGAGAAATTCGATGGAGAATCTTTTCGCCTAAGGAGGAAAGACTAGACCTAGACATACCTAGACCAAACTAAGACACAAAATTTTCCATTTTTGCGAAATGGGTATAGGATGAAAAGTGGGGCAACATAACTCTAATACCATGTTGAAGTTGATGAAAAATCAACCCCATATCTCTGAAGAATTACCTACATGCAAACACTTGTCACAGAAATAGAGAAGTAAAAGCTATGGAGGTCGGAATTCTCAAATCCACAAATGAGACATTCTTGATGAGCAAAAAAGGAAATTGATATTATAAAAAATGAATGAATAAATAACAAAGAGAGATCGCCTTTATGAAGGAATTAAAACCCTAAAAGGAAAAACCTAAGTTGCATGATAATAATTAATAAAAGAAATAAATTATTATATGCTTGAAGTTTAGTTAAAGTAAACTAGAGATAATAAGTGACTTAATAATTAAATCAACTTGATTTTATTAATAGGAAAATACTTTATTAAGTTCTAACATTGACCATAGACAAAAAAAAAAGAATGGTCTAAGAGTACACATATATTTACATTTGATACATAAGAAATACATATTTATGTTTGTACATTTTTTTGAATATTTTAGATCACACTATGCGATCTACCATTTGAAGACAAAAATCAAAAGAAAAAAAAATGATAAAAACAAAAATAAAATATGGGTACACATGAGATGAGGGAGTGGGAAAATTCCTTTAAGTCTATCGGCTAATTAGACTTAGTTTTCATGCATCGATTATTACAAAAAGATCAGTTAAGAGATTATTCTCCATGCCTACTGAGACCTGGACAGCTAGGGAAGGAAAAGGTAGATGTCATTTGCTAGTTTAGAACAGCTGTTGAAATTTGGTCATATAGTTAGGGAAACAAGCTTAAGATCGCGACAATGGCAAGGATAGCGTTGGCCATGCTCTCCAAACTTGGGGCTGCCGGCCCAATAACCTGTTCCATTCGACTCTCCCATATGTCTCATTTTTTAACCCTCATAAGACCCACATCTAATTAGAAAGCAAGTCGTACAATCACAGTACAATGCACGAGATCTGGAGTCAATACAGAAGACTTCAATCTGAAAGGTTACACAAAACCCCTCATCGAAAGCGTCAATAGGGAGCTCGACAAACTGATCCCTGTGAGCGACGACAAAGTAGAAGAAGCCATGATATACGCCGTGATGGGAGGGAGCAAGCGATCCTGCCCATTCATGTGCATAGCGGCGTGCGAGGCAGTGGGAGGGCGGAGAGAAGAGGCCCTCCCGGTGGCCTGTGCGGTGGAGATGATCCACGCCGCCTCACTCATCCTCGACGATCTCCCCTGCATGGACTGTGAAAAATCAAACTATTGCAGTCACTGATTATTAATCTCCTATCACAAATGATTATTAAACTGCTGAAAATAAATTTCCAGCTAATATCGAAAAATAACACAACTGCAACTTCACTTAAAATACGGAAAGAAATGTGCAACAGAATCAACACAATATTTTCGGACAAATTGTCCTTGGAAAAACCCCTAAGGGAAAACCAGTTCTACAGATGAAAAATTATATTAAACTTCAGCAAATCAAGAGATACAAAATTCCTTGCCTCACACTGGCAGAACTCCGACAACCTCCTAATTTCTTCCGCTGATATTTCTCACTGCTATCCCTGCGCTAACACTGCGCCCTTGCTAACACTGCAAGACTGTTTGCTAACACTGCAAACTGCTTCTCCAAAAGCTTCCTTGCTAACACTGCAAGACTGTTTGCTAACACTGCAAACTGCTTCTCCAAAAGCTTCCTTGCTAACACTGCAAACTGCTTCTCCAAAAGCTTCCTTGCTAATACTGCAAGACTGTTTGCTAACACTGCAAACTGCTTCTCCAAAAGTTTCCTGCCTTGCTCTCCAAATGCCCCCTAGACCCCTTTTTATACTACTCTCGTTGGTAAACCAACGACCGAGATTAAATCAAACCAACGGCTAAGATTAAGACAACTCAACAGCCAATAATAGAATTGGTTGCAAGGTGTCCAAAAGGGAATCTCTAAAATTAGTAAATAATAACCATTTACTAATTTTTGGCAAGTGGATAAACAGTTGTCCAAACCACCCATAAATACAACCGCTATTCATAGATAAGGACGAACAGCTGTCCAAGCTACCCATAAATAGTGCTGCTATTTTCGGGTCAGAAATAACAGTTGTCCAACTAACAATAATTAACACTCCCTCTTAGCGAGGAAGTTGTTCTGCATGACACCCATCTTATCTCTGAAGAAGATAAATTTGGCCTTTCCCAAAGCCTTCGTCAGAATGTCTGCTACCTGCTCATCTGTAGGTATGTATTGTAGTCGAACAACTCCCCTTTGTACACAATCTCTGATGAAGTGATATCTGATATCTATATGTTTAGACCTATCATGAAACACTGGATTTTCAGACAACTTGATGCAACTCTGATTGTCACAATGTATCACAGTAGTCTCAACCTTCTGACCAAACAAGGCTACTAACAACTTCCAAAGCCATATAGCTTCACATGTCGCCATGCTAGCTGCTATGTATTCTGCTTCTGCTGAACTTAGAGCCACAGACTTCTGCTTCCTGCTGAACCAAGATACAACTCCTGATCCCAAGCTGAAACAACACCCTGAAGTGCTCCTTTTGTCTGTTGTACTTCTTGCCCAATCTGCGTCAGTATAGCCTATCAACCTGATACCTTCACCTCGAACATATCTGATCCCATACTCGACTGTACCACACAAGTAACGTAGCACATGCTTAGCCGCTATCCAATGCATTCTCTTTGGTTCAACCATGAACTGACTAAGAGAGTTTACTACAAATGCTATATCTGGTCTAGTGTTGACCAAATACATAAGCGAACCAATCAACTGTCTATATAAAGTGGGATCTACATCTTTCTCCTTAGATGTATCGTCATGCTCTGTGCTCACCTCCGGAACACCTGTCACGGTCTCACGAAGCAATCTAAGTGCTCCATGATGAATATGGCCCAACCTCCTATGCCATAGCTCTCCAAGATCTCTAGGATTATTGTTGCTCATAAGTGCCTTAGGAGTATCAAACTGCAATCTATAAAGGTGACCACTCCTAACTCCAATAGTTATGGGTGATTTCCAATCCTTGTGCTTAATCAACACATGTGTCCCTCTAAAGAGTACATTATACCCCCTATCCTGAAGAACAGATAAAGAAATCAAATTCATACCTAAGCCCGGCACATATAACACATCATGAAGAGGAATTATCTTTCCATTCTCCCTCTGAAACTGAACAGTCCCTTTCCCAATAGGGTTGAGTTTGGACAAGTTTCTCATAGAAATCTGAATGTTGGTGTCCTCCTCCTTGTAACTGGAGAAGTACTCTCTAACTCCTGTCATATGAAATGACGCCCCACTATCTATATACCAAACACACAGTGAGGTTGAGCTAACCATACAAGCTATGAGTGCAAACTCATCTTCCATTCTGCTGGAGAGTTCTTCTGCACTTGCTGAAGCTGCTACCTGCTTCTTACCCTTTTTCCTCTCTGGGCAATCACTGACATAGTGGCCAAACTCGTGACATCCAAAGCACTTGACCTTAGAAAGGTCCTTCTTCTTCTTTTCACTTTGTGAATTTGATCCTTTGCTAGATCCCTTCTTTGCTTTCCCTTTACCCGCTAGGGCAACGTTCTCTTGTTCCACCTCATTTTTCTGACTCTTGTTGGCCCCATTGACAAGACTTAGTCTAAACTCCTCCTGAGTGAAATCAGTCCATAGTCGATCCCAACTCGGTAAAGTATCTCGTCCACTGACAACTTGAACAAAGACACTCCATTGTTTAGTAAACCCATTTAGGGCTATTCTCACTAGCTCATCATCACTAGGGCTATCTCCAACAGCTGCTAACTCATCCTTGACAAGTCTGAGCCTAATGAGGTAACTTGTGACGTCTTCTCCCTGATTCATCCGGGTATTCTTTAGCTTCTCTCTGAGAATCAACTTCCTGTTAGTGGTAGCATTCTGGTATAGATTTAGAATGGCGTCCCACATCTTCTTTGCTGTATCTAGCTCCGAGATATGTGGAACAATATGATCCTTGACACCATCAAGGATAATCCTCCTCGCTTTGGCATCGTCCTTCCTATATGCTGCAAGCTGTGTTGCATCCGTTGGTACAGGTACACCACTGGTAGCATAATCCTTGATACCATTCTCTTCCAACAATAAAGAAATTCTGGCCTTCCAGACACCAAAATTTGAGGCACCATCCAATCTATCCTGATCTCTCAAACCAACTGAAGCCATCTCAAGGGTTTAAAGCAATAATAAATCTGAAGAGATCAAAATTTCTTTCTTAGGGCAAAACTCTTCTACCCTTAACAATGCTCTAATACCATGTGAAAAATCAAACTATTGCAGTCACTGATTATTAATCTCCTATCACAAATGATTATTAAACTACTGAAAATAAATTTCCAGCTAATATCGAAAAATAACACAACTGCAACTTCACTTAAAATACGGAAAGAAATGTGCAACAAAATCAACACAATATTTTCGGACAAATTGTCCCTGGAAAAACCCCTAAGGGAAAACCAGTTCTACAGATGAGAAATTATATTAAACTTCAGCAAATCAAGAGATACAAAATTCCTTGCCTCACACTGGCAGAACTCCGACAACCTCCTAATTTCTTCCGCTGATATTTCTCACTGCTATCCCTGCGCTAACACTGTGCCCTTGCTAACACTGCAAACTGCTTCTCCAAAAGCTTCCTTGCTAACACTGCAAACTGCTTCTCCAAAAGCTTCCTTGCTAACACTGCAAGACTGTTTGCTAACACTGCAAACTGCTTCTCCAAAAGCTTCCTTGCTAATACTGCAAGACTGTTTACTAACACTGCAAACTGCTTCTCCAAAAGCTTCCTGCCTTGCTCTCCAAATGCCCCCTAGACCCCTTTTTATACTACTCTCGTTGGTAAACCAACGACCGAGATTAAATCAAACCAACGGCTAAGATTAAGACAACTCAACAGCCAATAATAGAATTGGTTGCAAGGTGTCCAAAAGGGAATCTCTAAAATTAGTAAATAATAACCATTTACTAATTTTTGGCAAGTGGACAAACAGCTATCCAAACCACCCATAAATACAACCGCTATTCATAGATAAGGACGAACAGCTGTCCAAGCTACCCATAAATAGTGCTGCTATTTTCGGATCAGAAATAACAGCTGTCCAACTAACAATAATTAACATGGACGACAACTCTCTGCGCCGTGGCCGCCCATCGACTCACATCGTCTTCGGCCAAGGTGCCGCCATACGAGCCAGCGACGCACTCTGCGCCCTCGCATTCCACCACATCGCTCGCCCCTCTCACGACCCCCAAACAGCGCTCAGAGTCATCTACGAGCTCGCAAAGGCCGGGGGATCCACTGGTATGGTGGGCGGCCAGTACGTCGATCTAGCCAGATACAAACATCTAGTAGAATTCATTCATTTAGAACACATTGATCTTATCCTCCTTCAAACTGCCCTCTCTTCACCATATTATTTTCACTCTCAGCTCTCTCCAGACTCTTGGATCATTTACCATTAACTCGGATACCACGTTAAAAAATAAAACAAAGCAAACAGAGGAGAAACCCAAAAATATAAGAAACCCCAAAATGGGCTCTACATATCACAGACCTAACTTATTCTATTTATAAGAAAATACATATTAAATTTTAACTTTACTATAGACCAAAGTAAGTTAGAGCGTTCATGATGGGCAGTTGGAATGGATGGTGGAAGATACGACTGGTCTGCATTGAACATGTACAAAAATTTTCCATGGTATGTGCCAATGTTTTGATTTGTGCTCACTATTTGTTGATAATAATTTAGTTTTCTCACAAAATGCCCTTTCTTTGAAAGGCATTGGCGAAGGTCTTTATGATATATGTGCATTTCGCAATGAAGCAAAGGAAAGTCAACTTGCCTCAGAATCCACCAATAAATAATATGTGTATGGAAATCACAAAGCCACATGAGTTGAGATTTGAAAGGGGAATTTTCAATGATTCACAAAGAGATAGATGAAATTTTGATTGACCAAGATACAAAACCTTTCCAATCAATAATTCTAGACCTAGTATTCCAGCAATCTCTCACCCAAAAAGAAAAGACATAAGAAACCTATCCAACCTTTCCAAGATAACATCTTCACCCCGCCTTATGTTGTTCTAATTAAATATACCATTGGAATGTTAAATATTAATTGGGTTCAAAAGATATATATTATGTTAGATGAGACTAGAGGAATGCTCCAATCTACTAATTCTACCTTATTTTTCTCTCAAATTGGTGATGGCATTGAAATCCACACCAAGAATCCAAGGAAGGTAGGGAACCAAAGACATGACCATTTTGATATGTCACTAAAGATTAGCCTTGTCAGGAAAGTTAATTGGAGCATGTAAATATTAGAGAAAAAGATGACTTCTTTTGAATCCAAAATACTAGCATTCATGGATAGAGACTGGTTATTAGACATCCACCACTTAGGGACAACTTTGTGTTGGTCCCAAAAACATGCCACACTACTAGAACTTCCTTGAGCTCTTTTGAAGTAATATTTTCTTCTACCCCAAACCTTAGGAACTAAATTCAACATTCCTTCCATAAACAACTTAGTTTCCTAAATGAAAACATCATTAGAATGAAAATGAATCATTTCTTGAAGAGCCTTTTTTTCTAGGGATGTTATTCAAATCTCTTACAATCTATAAGAGCGCAATCATTTTTGAGATAGTGATAAGTGTGCATCAATAGTCTTGACTACCCCAAACTCAACCAAGGTCTCACCCATCATTTTCATTTTCTCTTGATCTTTCTTTATTCCCACTTTAGGAGGCTTATCAAGAGTACACTTGGAATTTGATGGTCATATTGGACATTTTTATACTTTAGTACCATATTTGATAGGTCAAAAATTCAATGGATCGTATGGATTGGCAAGCTAAAATTTTCAAAAATCTCAAATATGACACTTAATCTATTAATAAACTATCAAATTTTATTATAGATAATATAGTATATTATTTAATAATATAAATATAAATATGAAATATATATATTATTTTATAACATAAATATTTTTATATTATTTTTAACATTACATTAAATTAATTTAGTTTTATTTTTAAATAAATAAATTTTATGAAATGACTTACTGGAAACTTAATTAATTATAGATTTTGTATAATAAAACATATTCATTTAGAAATTTATTGTAAATTTGAGATTTTTACAAATATGACTAACTTATACTTTTTACATTCATTATAGCTTAATCTCTTTAAAATATTTAATAATAGTTTTTTTATATGTATTAATAAAATATTTAAATTATTTAAATATAAAAAATAAAAAATGGCAATCAATATTTTTTGTAAAAAGTATAATGAACGGCATCAAAATACCAAACCATCACCAAAAATTAATACTATAGATAAGAATGGCTATCAAATTCCAAGCTTGATTAGGAATTATTTTCTTGAGCATTTTACGTTGCATGCCTAGATCTAGGGAAGAATTCTTAGCCATCCTTTACCATATTTTTTTCCATGAGTTCTAAAACTCCTGGCAAGATCACATTGATATCTATACCGATATGCGGATATGTACCTATAACCTAAATTTCAAGAGGTGGAATGCACTCTTTCTCACTACTAGCTTGATCAATAGTCATAGGATATAAGAAGAGCTATCCCCAACATCTTTTTAATTCTTTCCAACCTCAAGTAAGAAGACCCATTTGATAAAGAATCTTTGAGAGAGGAATCCATCCCCAAGGCCCTAGCATGTCAAACCATGCAAGGCCCACCAAGAAAAGACTCAACCAAACCAAACTAGGCCCACTACTAAACACACTATATGTGAGAAGAAACCCACAAAGAATCACTTATACCTTGATTAGAATGTAAAAAGTTAAAGCTCCTATTAAACCACTCTCGCTAACAAACCACAAGAAAATCTCTTTAGAATGGGATCCCCATCTCCGAAAAAAACCCACACTAGATAATGAATCCCCACTCTCAAATGTAGACAATAATAAAAGAACAATGGTAGGGTACGCAAGACCTGGTTGTTGTTCACAAAAATGATGATCTTCTTCATAACATGACCACTATTTCAATGCATTTCATTTAGACTAGTCCTCACATATAAACTATTATTATTTCCATAGTAAATAAGTCATTTTTAGATAAATTATATATTACCTAAAATTAATTAACTAAAAACTAATATTTAAAATATTAATTATTAACATTTTATTCCACATCCAAAAATATTATTCAATCATCAAAAATATTTATTTTTTGAAACCCTTTTTTTTAAAATTTGTGCAAATATTATTAAGTCATAACCATTCTTATGGGTGTTAGTCTATATATTGTACAAGATTTTACTACAAGTATAGAATGGCAAGAGTAGTTAATTTCCTCAATTTCACCTTTGGTAATTTATGAAAAATCAAGTTCTTCAACAAATGACCCTCATTTTTTATAGAACTACTACCTTGTGAAAAGTGTTAATAGGTTATATGTCTATTAGTGAAGTCGAATAGTCTTCAATGAACAAACTAAAAATCAAATATTGTTGAATGCAATGTCCTAATGTCATAAGGGATAGATTTGTGATCTTGACTTTTTTGAAAAGGATACCACTTGATTCTTCTCTGTTAGGTGAAGAGGTTCAATCAATAACATGTACTCCCATATCAAATAAGTTAGCAAATTTGGGTTCACTATGAACTCTTTAATAAAAAAGGAAATAAAAGTAGATCTCATTAACCAATTAGTAAAGGTGGATGCCAAAAGATTGCAACTTCCTAAACAAATTAAGAGGGTGTTGCAGCCCATATTTTTTATGAATAGTGTATAGCGAGATGAGCTCATATGTTTTATAGTATAGTTTAATCTTAAGAGTTAGAAACTAAAGGAAACTAATGGTCTCATGAATATTATTATATTCTATTTGCAATTCAATAGAGAATGAAAATATAAATTAATAAAAGATTAAATAGTGATAATTTAGAAAAATAAATGATTGATAAGTGGCAAAAAAATTGATAAGGTGATGGGCTAATTTAATTTGGTTAAATTATGAAATGAGAGTTGCATTTTCTCAAATAGCCACAATTTCTAATTCTATCTCAAATCCACCCACCCATGTTTTCAAATTAAAAATTCTGAACTACTATTACTCAAGAAGAATCTAAATAATCATGTAACATGCATTTTTGTACTCCTTCATATTCAACCTTGTAGGCCCCCACTACGTTGCAACCTAAGAGTGCTTGAGATTTGACCATAAACTATATGTAAGAAATGGTTCTCGACTCTCAGTTGAAAATGTGTGACATATATCTCATGTTCCCAATATGAAATGTCCAAATGAATTTGAGTTTGAAATAAAACCCTCCATCAAAAAATAAAAAATAAAAGAAAAAGTAGAACTTCTCATCTAATCAATCGGGTAGGATCTCATGGATGGTGTTTCCTAGAAAAAAAATCATGGATGTTATTATGATTTTTCATGAATGTTTTAAAGTGGGGTGAGCTCATATACTTTCTAGTTTGGTATAAGCTTAAGACTGTAAACTCTAATATTTATGAAAGCTAGTGCTAAGAATTTTATTAGTGTAGATATTCTATTCATTGGAATAATAAATATAATTTTTTATTTGAGATGGCTTAAACATGACACACTAAGGCTGGATTCCTAGACTAAAAGTGTTAAATAGTCAAAGTTGACTTTATCTTGCCAGCTTAATTTCTTGGTGCTTGGTGTATGATGTTTAAAGATGGCCATTAATAAAACAAAATTCCTACTACATAAATAAGCTCAAATAAACCCACTCAAATGCCATAGAACCATACGCCAACATAGACATTGGGGGCCCACCGCAACCCAACAGGCCTCCAAATTTGAATCCACGAGATATAATTGATGGAAAAATCGGTGCTGCAAATTAGGGAAACTAAGCTTGGATCGCGACAATGGCAAGGATAGCGCTGTCCATGCTCTCCAAACTTGGGGCTTCCCCAATAACCCGCTCCATTCAAGCCTCCCAACCGCCTCAATTTTTGACCCTCACAAAAACCACGTCTAATCACAAAGCAAGTCGTACAATCACAGCACAATGCATAAGATCTGGAGTCAGTGTACTCTTTCGATCTGAAAGACTACACCAAACCCCTCATCGAGAGCGCCAATAGGGAGCTCGACAAACGGATCCCCGTGAGTGACGACAGAGTAGAAGAAGCCATGAGATACGCCGTGATGGGAGGGGGCAAGCGATCCTGCCCAGTCATGTGCATAGCGGCGTGCGAGGCGGTGGGAGGGCGGAGAGAAGAGGCCCTCCCGGCGGCCTGTGTGATGGAGATGATCCACACCGCCTCACTCATCCTCGACGATCTCCCCTGCATGGACGACAACTCTCTGCGCCGTGGCCGCCCATCGACTCACATCGTCTTCGGCCAAGGCGCCGCCATACGAGCCAGCGACGCACTCTGCGCCCTCGCATTCCACCACATCGCTCACCCCTCTCACGACGCCCAAACAGTGCTCAGAGTCGTCTACGAGCTCGCAAAGGCCGGGGGATCCACTGGTATGGTGGGCGGCCAGTGCGTCGATCTGGCCAGCGCGGGGAGTTTATCCATTGAGCCGGCCTTGGTGGAGTACATTCACCGCCACAAGTCGGCGCTCATGGCTGAGATTTCGGTGGTGGGCGGAGGAATCGCTGGCGGCGGGTCCGACGAGGAGGTGGAGAGGCTGAGGAGTTATGGGCGTTCCGTTGGTCTTGCGTATCAGATCGTTGATGATATGCTTGATCAGAGTGGTACTACCGAGGAGCTCGGTAAGACGACTGGGAAAGATAAGAGGGTCGGCAAAGCCACGTATCCTGAGGTGTTTGGAATGGAAAAGTGTCGTGAGATCGTGCTCGATCTTGTGCTCAAGGCACAAGAGTGCATTTCGCAGTTTGATCCCTTACGAGCGGCGCCGCTTGATAGTTTTGCACAATTTGTCATTGCCAGAAACTTCTGAAAAGTTGGCTGGATAGCATCTCCATTTTATTTTCTTATTTCTCGGGAATGGGACTTTTATGCAGTGGTGTGACTTGGATTTTGTTGGCTTCTTTCGTCCTATAATGGGAAAAAAAGCTATTATGAGTGTGCTTCAAAATGTTCTTTGTATAAGATTTTGATGCTCTTTATTTTAAGATCATTTAAAGAAGTATTTTTTAACATAACAACAAATTACCCACGGTTGAATTTGTTGCGCCTTTGCGGGTGTAAGGTCAAGGTTGATGCGTGGAGATGAAAGATGTCTAGACGAATCAAAAGAGGTGACGAATGTTCGGTGATGCGACGCGCTCCCCTGCCCACAGGTGGTTAATTATGTGGTGTTCCATGTTCACCAACAGTCATGGCTTTTGGTGCAATGGCAAATGGACCCTACAATTGGTATCAGAGCCTGGTTTTGGCTTGGTCATGGGTTCAAATCTCCCCGGTGCCTTCCCGACCCACGTAAGCATCTGGTATGCGCGTCGAGGGGGAGATTGTTCGGTGATGCGACGCGCTCCCCTGCCCACAGGTGGTTAATTATGTGGTGTTCCATGTTCACCAACAGTCATGGCTTTTGGTGCAACGGCAAATGGGCCCTACAACGAAGATGTCAAGATGATCAATTGATGCCAACGTTGTGCAGAGGCTTTGTGCAGGTCGAGGACAAAACAGACACAATAAAAATGGCCAGTGGGGAGGGTAAGCCAGAGCGGAGGCACTGGATATGATTTAAGTAATAGCTAATAATTGTTGACTCCATACACATGCTTGTGTAAGGTGCAAATAGATTAAAATATGCTGTACCAAGTTTGTTGTTGTAGTGTAAATTCCATCAAACACGTCAGAGGAAAGGTCCCTTCGGTAATGCTGATACTGTTGCTCAATAAACCAAACCGAAAAAAAAGCCAACAAGAAGCTCGACATTGCCAAAGAGTTTGCAGGTTGTGTGAGAATGTGCAAGCCAATGGGAAAGGTTTGTGGCTTACGTTTAGGTTTGCAACAAATAACTTATAAAAATGTGGTCTCAATTTGAAAAGCTTGACAAGAACTATCTTGAATAGATTGTCTAAATAACAAGACGTTAATAAAAGTAGAATATAGTGTCTTTATTGTCAACATAAATTAATTACATTGCAAAGCATGGTCAGCACCGACCAAGCAGCTTCCAGAGGCATGTGCGGCCATCCCTCCAACTGCCAACTACTCTCATTAAAAACATTACCAAACTCTTCTCTAGAATGCTCTGTACATTCAGCTATAAATAGACTGGCTAGGCCTGGAGTTTTTCAGTGCTCAAGTTTGGATTGATATGTTGTGGCTCATTTCCTGAATTTTTCTGCTGTGTTAATCTCTCTGTTTTTGTTTTTCTACACTATTTTCTTGGTATACAAGTATGGCAAAAGGATGATGGATTTTATCTTTCTCAAACTAAGTATGCCCTAGACATATTGAAGAGGTTTCAAATGACAGATTGTAAAAGTCTATCTACTCCAATTGCTTCGGGGTTGAAATAAAGCAAGGACATGGAAGGTGAAGATGTTGACCCTACCTTATATAGGCAATTGGTTGGTAGTCTTGTATATTTAACACACACTCGTCCTGATATTTCTTTTGCAGTTAGTGTGGTTTCCAGACTTTTGAGCTCACCTAAAGTCCCACATTGGATAGCTGCTAAAAGAATACTAAGATATGTGAAAGGGACTTTAACGATGGGCATCTATTATTCATTTCATGGAGATATTTCCCTTGTTGGCTATTCAGATTCTGATTGGGCAGGATGCATGGATGATCATAAGTCCACTACAGGTTATGTTGTCTATCTTGGTGCAGGTCCCATTTCTTGGTGCAGTAAAAAGCAGTCTACCATAGCTCTATCCACTACAGAAGCTGAATATACTGCAGCAAACGAAGCAGCAAAAGACATCACTTGGCTACGAGCTATCTTATCAGTCCTTAGGCAACATCATGCAGGGCCTTCTCTACTTCATTATGACAATCAAAGTACCATATCATTGTCTAAGAATCCAGTGTTCCATGCTCACACCAAACATATTGAAGTCTATCATCATTATATCAGGCATCTTCTCCAACAACAGGTGATTCATCTTCAATATTGCAAGACAGAGGACCAGATTGCTGACTTATTCACCAAGGCTTTAAGTGAAGCCAAGTTTGTATCTCTTCGACATCTTTTGGGCTTAAGAGCAGTGACATAATTGTCTCATGGTTGTCATTCAGGGGGGATTCTTATGAATTCCAACCATTGTATTTAGGAAATAACAGATTGTAAATGGGTACCTAACAAGGCCTTAGGCCAGGACCCATCATATGTAGATTATGGGGGGATATTTAGATAGTAGATATTTAGTATAGCTATTGTAATTAATTTAGGGGGGATGTCAACGTAAATTAATTACATTGCAAAGCATGGTCAGCACCGACCAAGCAGCTTCCAGAGGCATGTGCGGCCATCCCTCCAACTGCCAACTACTCTCATTAAAAACATTACCAAACTCTTCTCTAGAATGCTCTGTACATTCAACTATAAATAGACTGGCTGGGCCTGGAGTTTTTCAGTGCTCAAGTTTGGATTGATATGTTGTGGCTCATTTCTTGAATTTTTCTGCTGTGTTAATCTCTCTGTTTTTGTTCATTTATGATCTATAATAACTTTATCATTTTATTTTTAAAATGCAATCAAAAAATTGTAAAATTAATAAATTTTACACACCATCCATACAATATGCAAAAATTATGGAAAGGAATCTTGTGTTACAATTTCAAGGTCATGTTGGAGTATGACAAGAATTTGAAAGCACAAAACTACACTTCCACTAGTGAAAAGACAAAATTGAATAATCTATTAATTATAGTATGAAGCAAAATGTGTGTAAAATACTTGAATATATAACCAAGAATGAGGAGGTGACAAGGTAGCAATGTTAAAACTTTACTACTCCAAAGGTGCAACACATGTGAGTTTGCTTGATAAGTGTGTTAGTGAGTAGCAAGTATGTGCATGCAATAGGTGTCTCTAGTGATGAGGACACATGTCTCAACCATACAAAGCAAGAAAAGAAAATATAAAACCATCACTAAACTTTGGTTAAGTGTAAATAGGCTACTCACAAGAAAGGTGATTAGCTAACTAGTTTCACAATGATTCTATTTACACTAACAAGGTAGAAAGAGAAGACATAACAATATAAAAGCATATAGCTTTTCATATGCTCACAAAAGCATAAAATTTTGCAAGTATATCTAGAACAAACATGTCATGTAATCTAAATGAGAAGATCGTGCCCAATAAAATCTAGAAATGGGTCACAAATATGATTATATTAAAATTCTAAAAATATTAGAGCTCATATGAAACCCTAAGCGTACAACTAGGTCATGAAAGAGAAAACAAACTCACCAAAATGTAAAGGAAAATAAACTTTCGCATGCCTAGTCTATGCTAATCCAATAAGATGCATACATATTCAATCATAAATTGACCCAGATTTATATATTGAAATTTGTGGGTATATGACATTGGGCAAGCAAGAAAATCCCCAAAGGAGATGTCCTAGCCCCCATCAAATAGCCACATAGCGAAAATAAAACAACAACACAATATCTAATACTAATACACAACACTTTATTCATATGATAACTATTACATGCAATGTGTTGGGCTATAAGGCCTTCTCGATTACGACCAAATACAAAGCAAGTAATAGTTCTACAAGATCCAACCCAAACCCTAGCTCGTCCAGATCCACACTCTAGTAAAAATTGAATGATTTGAGAAATACAAATCCGCAAAGCCCAAAAAATACCTACATATAAAAACCTATCATGGAGAAGAAAAAGACAAGAAAAGGCAAGGGTTTTCTTTAAAAATATGAAAATTGCATTCTCAGAAATGAAAAAGATAAGAGATAATTACAAAAGATCAATCCTTATAACATGAGATCAAAACTCGAAAAAGGGTAACCTAAAAGGTAAATGTTATTTAATATTTATTAATTAATTATTAAATGTGAATACATAAGTGCATAAAGTGAAATCTTAAGAAGGGAGTAAAGGTAATTTAATAAATTAAATTAATTTAATGCTTTACTCTAACACCCCCTACCCCAAGATGAGCAACAATGTAGAAAGAGCAAGGAGCTACAATGCAATGTGAAAAGCAAACTTAAGTCCCAACAACAAGGCCTGATGAGGTACGCAATCACAACCAAACCTCTATGAAATGGAGAAATAGAGAAAAACTAGTGGGAAAAACTCTACTTCAAAAAGAGATAGAAAGAAACAGAAGGATGGGAGGACTCATCACTGAGACCCCCCAAGGACAACTTCCTTCACCCCAAGCATAGAACACAATTCAAGATACGTTGGGGATGAAAAAGGTTTAATGAAGATGTTTGCAACCTGTTGAGTAGTAAGAATGTAATCCAAGCTCAAAACACTATCCTAAATTAGATACCTGATGAAGTGCATGTGAAGCTCAATGTGCTTGGTTTGTTGATGCTCAACTAGGTTGTAGGAGATGTGTATAGCACTCTGATTGTTACACCATAGAAAGGTGGGACTATTAGGAGGAAATCCAAACTCTGTCATCAACTAAGCATGTTGCTTCTTGCAAGACCATGCGATAGGACTAGAACCAAGATAGAAGACAAATCTAGAAGTGGACTTGTGATCTTCCATATCACCAACCTAATCTAAATCTGTGAAACCAACAATGTGAGGATCCCCTGATGTGTAGTAAATGCCATAACATGTTTTACCCCAAATATACCTCAAGATATGTTTGGAAGCTTGCCAATGACTCTCATGTGGACCATGGGAGAATCGAGAGACAAGTCCAACCACAAAGGAAATATCAGGACATGTGTGTGTCGGGTACAACAAACTACCCACAAGTTGTTTGTATAAAGTGGAATCCATTGTAGAAATAGAGCAAGTGGTAGATAAAATACCACCTGACTGAAAAGTTGTGGGAGTAGGCTTTCAATCAAGCATGTTGAATCTCTAAAGCATATCAAGAGCATACTTCTACTAGAGTATGGCTATCCCATCTAAAGACTAGACAACTTGTAGGCCCATAAAATAGTGCAAAAGTCCAAGGTCTATCATCTCAAACTAGTTTCTCAAGGACTTTTGAATACTCTATATCATGGAGATTGAGCTACCTATAATGATGAGGTGATCTACATAAAGCACAAGTATCAATAAGTCAGCCCATGATGCTAAATGTAAATTGTAGGATTGGAATGACACTGAGTGAATTGTGAACCAAGGAAGAATGAATCCATCTTCTCATACCAAGCCCAAGGGGCATATTTCACACCATATAAAGCCCTCCAAAGCCAGAATACTAATGAAGGGTCCAGCACAAAACCTTGAGGTTACTAGATCTCCTCATGAAGATCTCCATGGAAAAAGGCACTCTTCATGTAC
The DNA here is from genome assembly GCA_028749045.1 of Cupressus sempervirens. NCBI lineage: Eukaryota > Viridiplantae > Streptophyta > Pinopsida > Cupressales > Cupressaceae > Cupressus > Cupressus sempervirens. The sequence goes on from CM053793.1 coordinate 630,121,588, forward strand.
ATATCCTTGTAAAGATACAAGAGAGAGTACAAGGCAAATAGAATTCATCTTGGCAACAAGGGAAAATGTCTTATAGTAATCAATACCTTCAACCTATGAAAACCTCTTTCCAACAAGATGTTCCTTGTACCTATCAATAGAGCCATCTACAACATACTTGGTACAGTCCACCCACTGGCACTGAACCAACTTTCTTCCTTTCAAAAGAAAACAAAGATCCCATGTATGGTTCTTCATCAAAGAAGAGCACACCTCATCCATAGCCCTATCCCACTCTAAGTGTCCTATCACCTATGAAAAATTATTTGGATCATCTAAAATAGCATGACTCAAGAGGCCACTACCTACAATTTTAGCATGAGTGGGAGGAGCATTGTTAGGATCACCTACCAAAGGCCTAGCTGCATCAACAATATCATGAACCCACTTGGGCACTCATTGAATTTCTAGTGGAGGTGGTGAATGGGGATCAATGGCTAGATATTCCTTAGAGGATTCATAATCCTGTAAAGCAGTAGAGGAAGTATTGGGTAGTGTGGAAGAAGTTGGAGATTGAGGATCCATTAGATGATAATGCTCATCAAACTGAACATCTCACCGAAACAAGACATCTTTGGAATCAAGATCAAACAACCTATAAGCTTTCACATCCTCACAGTAGCCAACAAAGATGAGTGGTTGGCTCTTCTTTTCCATGGATTTTCACTAAGCATCTGGAATAAATGCCCAAGCCTCACTACCAAAAATACAGAAAGTAGAAACATCGAGCTTGACATGATTCCAAGCCTCCTTAGGAGTCAAGTGTCGCAATGCCTTTTAAAGCATTTGATTCTAAGTATAGTTAGCATAATTGATAGCTTCAGCCCAAAATGAAGAACTCATTGCTTGAGACTAAATCATACAATTGGCCATCTGTCATAATGTCTTGTTCTTTCTCTCTGCAACCCCATTCTATTGAGGGGTGTGGGGAACTATGAACTGATGTTGTAAACCATGCTCAACGCAAAACTCTCTAAGAGAATGATTCACATAGTCCCCCCCCATTTTAAGTGCATATACGCTTGACAAAAAGAGCAGATTGCTTCTCCACAAATATCTTAAAGATTCAAAATGAATCAAAGACATCAAACTTGTACTTCAAAAAGTACACCCATTTGCATCTAGAGAAGTCATCTATTAAGGTGAGGCATATCAAGCACCTAAAAAAGATGGAGTGGGAAATGACATAAGATCAATATGGATCAACTCCAATGGTGCCTTAGCATGTGTGGATCTATCTATCGAAAAAGGATCTCTATGATGTTTGCCAAGTGCACAACTTTGACACACATCGTCAATATAAGAGATCTAAGATATGATGTTTTCCATGTACACAACTTTGAAAGAACATGTCCTTTCCTTGCAGGAGGAGGTGGAGGCTTCAAAGAAGTAATAGTGGTATATTGCATGGCCTCCTCTAAAGCCTCAAGACATTTACAACACCTAGAAATTGGATGTCCTTCCTTGCCACAAAAACTGCAAGGATCACCTATGTACTTCTTAGTCTTGGAGGAAGACTCACCAAACTTAAAAGAATTACCCTTCTAAGAGGGTTTCTAAGAATCTAGTTTAGGAATAGGATTGGAGGAACTCTCATTGCCTACTGAATCTAACTTATGCTTTATTTTACACTTCAGCTTTCCTATAGATGTCTAAACTACCAATGCCTTTGTCTTTGAACCAGTCATAGTATCAAACTATGTAAGCTTCGACTACTCTCTAGTCAAGATAATAAAAAAGACCTAAAAATTTAGCATAAGAAATCTATTACCCAAAGCATCTTTGGTGGAATGGAACTCTAAACATAGGAGCAAAAATCTAATAGTTTCCACGAAGCTTAGAGAGGATCAGTTAAATGTAGTCGGTGTGAGTCTTTGTCATTCCACAACCCTGTAATAAGGATCTATATTGATTAAACTTCATCTAAGAGTCATCAATGGTTGGAAAGGAATCTGGTATAGAAGAGGTAAGCTCTACCTCAATATGAAGCTCCCTAAACTCATTCACAAAACCAAATAGGCCTTGAAGCTTGCTCCACATAGTTAGAGGGGTATTGCACCTATCAAGATGAAATTGTAGACTATTGGATGTACCTATAAATAAATCAACCCCTTTTGTGTCATCCATCATGTTCTATGTTGCATGACCTCACAAGGCCTCTAAAAAACTAGTTGCACTGCATCTAAACAAGACTACAACCATTTTGACTAGAGAAGATGTGTCATCGGCATCTCTAAGTGTGATAGTTATGAGGGGTTAGAAGTTCTAGACAAGAAGAGGTCTTGACCATTGTTTTAGAAAGTGTTGAATTTTTTTAAAATAAATTTCTAGCTTACATATGTAAATAATAGAAACAATAAGACAAAACACCCCCCCACAATGCAAAAAATCAAACTCCAATTGCTAGAAGGAATGCATAAATGAGAGAAGAGAAAAAAAAGATTCTAATGTGAATCACAAATACTTGGTACAAAATATTGATGAAATGATAGAGAATCTATAAAGTGCTCAAGAAGAGCTTTCTGGCACTTTTATAGATCAAAAAGCAAAGCTATAATGAAGAAATTATGCCCCTTGGAAGATAGAAGTCATAGGTACCAAACTGGAAAAGAATCAAAACAATACATGCTCAATTATCTTCATCTCAGAACTGGATATCTGACACTTCTTTTGGATCCAAAAAAAACCATGTATGCTCAAGATATCACAAAAAAAATTACAAGGCCCCAAAAATCAATAAAAAAAAGAATAAATAATTAATTTTTTAAATCGAAATAAAACATTAGTAGAGCAGTGGTGGCATGATGATGGGCAGTGGGCAGAGCGCTAGTGTTGTGGACGATGGAGCAGTTGAGTTTTTGAGGAGTGGTTGACCCAAGAAGGAGAGGTGTCAGAGCAAGTTTCACAACAACTTCAAAAAGTCAGTGGGCTAGCAATATGAAAAGTGGTGGTTGAAAAACCAAGACCGTTGCAGTTTTGACAAAACACCACATGGTTTTGTATAAACCATGGTGGTTTTTATAACTATAATGCATTCAAGTGCCTAATTTTTATTTTTTTAAAATCCATTTTGATATATGTGTTAGAGGTCATACAACCCTTGTATGTAAAGAAACTTTACCTTTCAGGTCAACGTTGTCCAAATTTAACAAACTTTATATGAAAATGGGGGTTTTGACACTTTCTAAATCCAACTGTGAGGTTTTTTTAGCCTCAAAGTGCTCCTAAAATCAATGACCCCCTAGTTTTCATAAAAGAAAATTCTTGAAAAATACTAAATTTGTTCTGTCAAACCTTCATTCTTCTTTTTGTCCAAATACCGAATAAGCTATAGTAGATTTGGCTCTAATACCATGAAGGATTTTAGCAATAAAAATTCACAAAGCCCAAGGAATATCGACATATAAATACTTTTCATGGAGAAGAAAAGGAAAAGAAGAGGGAAGGGTTTACTCTAAAAATATGGAAATTGTATTCTCAGAAATGAAAAAGATAAGAGATAATTACAAAAGATCAATCTTTATAGAAGGAGATCGAAACCAGAAAAAGGGTAACCTAAAAAGTAAATGTTATTTAATAATTACTAATTAATTATTAAATGCAAATGCAAAAGTGCATAAAGTGAAATCTTAAGGAGGGAGTCAAGTTAATTTAATAAATTAAATTAAATTAATGCTTTACTCTAACATAAACCTCCAAGGAAGATCTAAGCTTGTGCTTGCAAGCCCACCAAGAAATCTCCTTGTTCCCAAACCTCAACTACTAGCTCTTCTAAAACTTTACCCAAGATCCAGGTGTAAACTACCTCACATTTGGTGCCTTGTCCACACACTTAGGAAAACTTTGCTCACTCAAAAACTCCATCTTCTTCATGTTGGATCCCATGCTCAATAATGACTCTCTCCCTTGAATGAACGCCTAAAGACTCCACAAGACCCCTACTTATACCCAAAAAGCCACAAGTCAACCTAACAAATTGAAAATTAAATAAACCCTTGCATTAAATGCATATTTAAGCCACAAGTCAACTCAAAACAAACATTAAATACAAAATGTTAACGTACACTAACATTAACCCACGATGACCCCATGAAAATACTTAGGACAAGCCCCCAAGTTTCCAACACTGGTTAAATGCACATAGGAGAGATAACCAAGACCCAAATGGGTCCACACAAACTCCCAGATTGATCCACGTCATGATCGAATGCTACATGCATTAAATGCACCAAGAACTTTAATCAACACCAACACACTTTTGAGTGTTCGCAAACTTCCAAGCATTACTAAGAAACCAACACATTCCAAGCAATACAACTACCGAGCTCCTTTAGTGACTAAGCACCACAACAATTGAGTACCTTCAGTGACTGAGAACCCCAACCAACACTATGCCCAGTAACAATCAAGCATTCGCCCTTCCTCTTTGATTGAGCACCAAGCTTTTCCACCAAGCCCATTCAGTCAAGCCTCCAACCAAAAAACACCATAAAGATGACTAAGCACCTCTAGCTTTCCATTGAAAATGTGATAACCTTCAGGAACCCTAGATGCCCTTGCATCAATATATATGACTTAAACTTAAATATTGTTATATGAAACTAAATATAATTAGAAGAAAATAGATATAAATAGACAAGTGGTAGTTAACCCTATTCTTAAGAGAAAAGAGTAATCATAATAAGGCATAGAATTTTGAAATCTTGAAGATTGGAAATTATGCCTCTTTTCTATAGGCTTTGTCTTGTGGTTTGAATAGTGGTGTGGGCAATTTCTATAGTCATGGACTTGGTCTCTAACAAGATACTTTATCTTGCATAATACACACTTTTTCTCTTCAATTTACGTTATATATCATCCCTTCTTTTTCTTTTGTGATCTAAATTATAACATCTATGTTTACTTTAAGAAGGTTATTGAATCACATAGATGACAAGTTCTACTACATTAACTTGATGAATAAACCAAAATTACAATCATGCTAATAAACAAAGAAACAATCTTTGAACACGCACGTGCTATAATGATTATTCCAATTAGGATTCATTTTACTATTCCTTGATTAGATAGGATGATATAAATAGATGAAATGAAGTATCTTTTCAACAAAAAGTACATAGAAAATAAGACTCTCAAATATGTGTTGGACTCTAGATGGGAAAGGAATGGAAAAAAGTATTAAGGATTGGATTTATAATACAAGTGCAAAATTGATTTAAATTGTGAGATTGACTTCACACAAAAAGAAGGTATGAGAGTACATGTATACACTCACTACTAAATTTAGGCTTGAATTTAGACGCAAAAAGGTCAAAATTTTGACAAGAGTAGGTCGATAAGGCGACCAAGCTTGCCGTCGGTCTTTTTTGGTTGTTTTTTCGCCACATACACTCCGCGTCAAAATTTTGACAATATAAAGGTCAACTTACCGACACAGATTTTGTCGCTTTCCCTGGTCCAAGCTGAAGTGATATTACCTCATTTTCCAGCAGTGCTCGTCAAAATTTTGACGTAAACCTTCATAGTGGTGCATCGAAATTGCAACGAATCCAATTCACATTTCTCCTCCAGTGACATATACGCGACGCCAAAGTGGACTAGTTTTGCGTAAAAATTTCAACCAAAATATTGCATTTTCGCCGAAATTGCAACAAAATCATTTTACATTTTTTCGTCGGTGTCATACTTGTGATGCCAAAGCGAACCAATTTTGCATCAAAATTTTGACCAAAATATTGCATTTGTGTCAAAATTGAGACAAAGATATGTAGAAATTTCGACGAGCTATCCTATTTATTGTAAAAGCTTTGCTCTCATAGGAGCCTTCTAAACTGCACAAAACTTGATTCTAAAGCATAATTGCTCAGTGCATTAGAGTCAGGGTATCATGTACATTTCAACCTCCACACCATTGTTTCGTTTGTCACATGAATTATTTCATACAAAACAATGGGAAGGAGGAAGAAATGTGCACAATATCCTGAGTCTCTACCGAGCAATTATGCTTTACAACTCAAATTTTGTGCAATTTAAAAGGATCCTATGAGAGCAAAGCCTTTGCAATAATTGGCACAACACCTCTAAATTTTGGTTCTTGCAGGGAAGAATAAAATTAGGAAAGAATTATTTATCAGGAATGAAAGCTAATAATTTCATCTATTTTGCAAACAGATAAACGTGACAAAAAAAATTACAATCCCAATCACATCATCATAAGAGCACATATATAACTATAAATATGTCTAAAACCAACATAATTTACAAATATCCACAATTAAAATATTATCCTTTGATGTCTTCTTTAATGCAAAGTTTTAAGTCATCTATGTTATCGTCTTGGATGTAATACCAAACTGTCATTAGGCTAAAGACTGTAGCAAGATTTATGATTTACAAATGCAAGGAGAACTACCCAACCAAAGTAGAAAATGACATGAAAAGTTCATGATCTATCAATTAACAATCTAGATGAAATATTTCTAGCAATTGAACTGTACATTATAGAAACAAAAAATTGCCTTAAAAATGACACCTCACCAGTTGTTCATTTGCATCCGTAATGGTTTCACAAAAGTTGAAAGCTTACGATTTGTCAACAACACAAAAGGCACTCGTAGTTCAGCTACATCAATAAAACTAAAGTAATTCAATTGCACGGTGAGGGCAAGAGACTGTCAATATCGATTGTGGAGTTGCAGATAGGTAAGCGATAAACATAAAAAGGTAGTACAAGATTTTAATAGCAATTGTGTTTATTTTATTGTTTTACTAGATGAAAAATTTAGTACTAATGTGTGTCATTTGTCTTGTTAGGTGTGTTGATATTTGATTCAGTTTAGTTTGGATAACTTTTTAGTTCATTATTCTTGTATATAGTTATTGCATTTTTTTGCAACTAGAAAGAAAGATTTAGTAAACTAACTGAACCTTTCATAAAATGATGAATTAAATGGATCCTTTAGAAACTCAATAATTGCAATTAAATAGCTGAAACTTGGACATCATGTATCATTTATGGATTGCAAATGGATTTAGAAATTATTCTAAAATATTGTGTTTGTAGAAAAACACAAGAAAAGATGTGCAGTCAATAGACACTTAATAAAACTGATTTATGTGCAAGTACTATGCAACCATTGAGAAATCCAAGTATGCTTAAGGGTTGAGGGTAGTAGGGAGGAATTATGTACGTAGTTAATAGTAGTGCAACATAGACTGGTTATGAAGGGCACTATGTTATACAAAGTTCTACGTTACGGGCACTTTGTGGAATAAGCAATGACAAAGAATTAGGGCATCATTTAAGTATTCTAGGTGGTATTGCAAAATTACTAAAATTTTTGCCACATGGTCTGGAGAGAGAAAGAAATTCCACATCCTTCAATCTAACCTTAGTTCTCTTTTGAAACTCTAAGTGGATTTGTGTGTTAAAGCTTTGCTAGCATTGATTGTAATAGCAAGAATGGATATTCAAAGACTATTGCAATGAAGGAAGTATGCTAGTAGAGATACAAATGGTTTTGGGGAATATCAATGACAATGGAATACAAGCCTTACGATCCTCTCAAGGTGATGGGATTGGGCCTTAAACTCATCCTGTACAATGCTTGAGCATATCCCAGTGTAGCTCCAACAGACCAACTAATTGATCCATACTGCATCTGAAACTCATACCTACAAAATCAACATTAGAATGAATCATTCAACATTGACACAAGCCTTAAGAAAAATAATGTCACAAATTACTGATTCTTCAAACTAAACCTGATAACCAATTCCAAATAGGGGCATAAATAATTGCAATAATTTGTAGGAACTATTTCAGTGCAAATTTGTGACTTACAAGTAACAAGCTAGTCAGTTAGACAAATCATGTATTATAATTTTATGAACTTTGTTGTTCAAAAAATTTTTGTTCAATAGTTTCTTGGTTAGATCAACATTTAAATCATACATTATGATCCATCATCAAAATAAATAAGTCAGAAATTTAATTATATAAACTTTTGCAAGAGATTTTGCATTACCTGCATTTCTCTATGAGTTTAAGCTTCTGGAAGTTGAACCAAGAGTCACCAGTTTCTACAATGAGAACTGTCTCATTTGATAGCATGGCCTACAAATAAGAAGTGTTTACTCATTAATCTATAGGAACAACAACAAAACCAAGGATTGAAGTACCAACTGAACCATAAGTCATTTTATGATATGTAGTAATTCTCAATAATTTTACCTAGATGTGTTTGAATAACAATTTGACTCTAAGAGCCTCATTTGGAGCACCTTTCAATGGAAAACCATGAGGCACAAATATATGCTAATAATTATCGAAGGCCATTGTATTGTGCTTCAACTTCTTTGCGATGGCTTCTAAGAAGTCTTTCATTAATATACACCCAAAAGTAGGTCCATTTGTGATAGTTACTATATTAGGCTGCACAATTATAGCTTTCTCCTTCTTCAAGAGTAATGAATATCCCATTGAGCTATATTCATTAAAAATGGGCCCTGCAAATAAGTAAGCATCTACAGACTCAACTATTTCAGCACAGAATGCAGTATCGACTACACCCCAGTAAGTTCTTATGAAATATAGAAGAGTCTCTGAAACTTTACCCTTAGTCGATGGCATTGCCACCACAAAATAACCTGAAGCATTTTTCAATTTCGTAAATGCATCTTTTGCCTTAAAAAGCCTCAGCTTTGGACCCCTAACCAACACTTTCTTAACTTTTACATTTAGGAACTCTATAGTTGTTTCCACAACTACTTCCAAACTTCTTGGATTGCTTAGCCTATAGTTCATGCTAGCCAAAAAAACTATTTAAAAAACAAGTTACAAGTGGCTTCAAATGCAATGAGCAATGCAAGAGTTTCATGACACACAAACCTTGCTTTCAATTTAATTAATGGATTTTGTGACCCACCAAGACCTTTCAAACATTGGAAAACTATAAGAACATGTCAAGGTTGAAACAAAACAAAAAGCACACTTCTAAATTCATTTTGCAAAGGGTACACACACATTAAGAAACAATGAAAAGGGAATAAAGTTTACACATCAACCCAATGTCTTGAATGATAATTTAAACCTTACTACTGTCAAACAAAGTATTGGAAATAGTGTGTGTGGTGAACCTTGCATGCTAAAAGATATACACTAGATCAACTAAGGAAGAGTTGAATATAGTATAATGAGAAAACTAATCTGACAACATTTAAAATAATATGAATGAAAAAACCCTCAAATGTGTTTCATTGATTCTAAAAATGAAAATGCTGATCAACCAAACCAAAGTAAACCTATAGACATTAAGATCTTGAAAATACAAAAAAGACAGGAGGCCAAAGACTAAAAAATCTTGATCACCCCTCAAAAGAAATTTTTTAGTCGGAAACAAGAGGCCGAGATCCACAACATGAACAACTCACACATTTAATACTTAGACATGTATGACATTGTACAAGTACAAAAATTAAAACTAATTCCAAACAAATCAAATTTCCACAGTCTATTTGAATATTATGTATGGCTTTTCGATCTTGATTGTGTATGTATTTTGTATTTTTTAATATCAATGGTTTAGATCATACTATGATCCATTATCTGAGCATACAAAATATGTAATATGAGAAAAAAATTGCAATCTGCAACTACAAAAATACATTTTACATATTTTTTATGTTCTTACATTCTGATGATGGATCAAAGAGTGAGATTCTAAATAATGATGCTAAAAAAAGTAGAATCAAAACAAATAGTCCATGTAGAAGAAACTAATTTACCTAAAAGGAAGAAAAAAGCCCACTTGAGAGTGAGCCATAATGGAATAGGCTCATCACAGAACGTATGGTGTGGAATGCTAGGGAGATTATAGCTAATGTTGATATAAACTGGCTTACTCTCAATAAGCACTACAGAAATGGCATGATCAGTACCTTCACAATTTTTCTCAGTAGTTTTGGGTCATTAAATTGGATAGAAAATTGATAGTAAAATGTGAAAGAGAACACACATAATGTCACATCAAAATAAGTTTGCATCCTAAATATGAATATGCATCAAAACTGAATTTTTACCTCCTCAATCTATCTGTATCAATAAAGAAATAAGACGTTTTTGTAATACAAAATTCTTGAACCCTATTTGACTGTAATCTTTCAAACCTGCAAAATAAAACAAAAGCCATAAGAACTAAAATTAAAGGATTTATTTCTAAAAAACAATCACATATGCTTTGTATATATACCTTAGGACATGATACAAGCTGTTTCACAAGCAACACTAAACATTCCAATTTTTTTCTCGTTTACTAGAGTGATGATAAACTATATGCAAAGTAGAAATAGTGCAGCATAATAGATAATTAGTATCTAGAATTTTTAATACTGAAAATTATAAAGAATGTAATACTCACAAGTGTCACTGCCTAAGAGAATGCAACCCAAGTTTATCATGATCTTTGCAGCATTCATTGCATTGGGAATATCCTACTTATTTGCAAACACTAGTAACACTGCATCTCGTAGTTCATCTTGCAAGAACAAGAAACTTAAATGATAAAAAATAATTCTACGAATAACATGAAAATAATTGTTAAAAGAATGAGGCCAATTTTACACATTATAACCAAAGTTGCCACCCATGAGAAAGACATGATATCTTCTTGATCCATTTTCCAATTGTGTTTATACAATCCTAAAAATTCACTTTGATAGTTCTGACTAATTATTGTTGGAAGGATTTTATTTGCTTCATCAAACGAGTGTATATTATAGTCTTGGCTTCTTGTATTTTTCAAGATAGTATCATTACTCATATAGTATTGTTCAATCTAAAAGGATGATATTGATATGTTGTTTTTCTATAACAGCCAAAACAAGGGGTTGTTAACCTTTACACAAAGAAGGGATGAAAGCATAAACATAGGGCATCAACAACACAACAAAATAAACCTTTTCCTATGCACTTGGACAAAAGTCTAAGCAACACTATTGTTAAGATTGCAACAAAGGAAACCCCACTACAACCTATCAACAAGGCCCAAGAGTGATTATTTAAGAGTCAGCATTATCAGTAGAATTTTGTTCAAAATAGAAGTGGGAGCACTAACTTCAACAACATAGGCCACAAGGCTAGCGGGCATCGTACCTAAAATACGGTCTAACATCCAAAATTGTGACAAGAATGGAAGTGATAGAAGTCTAGCTCAGACCAACAGCATGAGAAGCATCAATATAATCAAAAAAAGTTTCTTCTTCATTAGAAAACAAGTCCTCAAAAGGAAAATCTAAAATAGAATCAGAAGCTCTAATTGCAAATGGTCATTTTCTACAGCCCTCCATCAAGTGACAACACCTATCCAACACAAAATGGCAATAATTAGGCATGTATCCTATAGAGATGCAATCTCTACAACAAAATGGAAAACCCTCATATTCAATGCTTCACTCGTGGTCTCTCATCAACCATGATTCAAGTGGAGAGATCTCTATTTCAACTAGAATACAAACATAGAATAGCCCAAAATTGTACTAGATCCATCCAATTTTAGGAACTAGCAAAGGGAATTTCCAATGGCCTCGGGAAAAACAACTCACAAAAGTGAAATGAAGATGAGGAAGGAAAACCAAAACATAACTCACATAGGTATAGCTCAATGTCGCCAAACATTAGGGACTTCAAAGAATTAGTCACCCAACAGTGTAAATCTTAGAGGTACTAGAGACTCTAAGAATTTATAGACCATACTTATGCACTGATAAAAGTTCATGTTATCACCACAAAATAGGACAAACTTTTCATAAGACTTGATAGCCCAAGAATAGCTCCTTCAACCAAAATTTGACAAACAATTATCTAGAGCATTCAGCGGGTCTAGAACCACCAACAAGAGCAAATATCCTAGCACCTAGAAGCCTAGCTTAGCACTACACTAGGAGAGTCAAACCCCAACAAAAACCATCCAATGGATCTCTTCTGATGGGGTGTGTTATGAGTATATTAAGTTCCCCTCTTTCTCTAGAGTGGAAAACATCATGAATTTTGAGTTCAGATCTGCATTATGTAATACTGCTTTACTCATGTTTAGAGACCCTTACAGTATATTCAGAGATAATTATTATATCTACTCTATAATAAATTGCAGTGTAATAGCATACTAGCATCAGAGTTCATAACCCACATCAAACGTGGTTAGTTACACAAGAAGAAGTATTAGAATGTGGTGACTGATCAGGAAAGTACTGTATAATACTTGTATAAAAAGGGTTTAGGGTTGGGTATTTTTCATTATGTTGTGATACGAAATTGGTTCTTGCAGCGGTATTGAGCTGTAAGGGATTACGGATTGTAATCAAGTTGTAATCACTGGATTGTAATAAGATCGAACTTGCTATTTGGTGGACGTAGCCCAGGAATTGGGTGAACCACATTAAATCTTGGTGCCTTGTGTTCATTTTTTTGTGTTCTATTATTTTTCTGTTATTGGTTATATTTGCATGTAGTTTTTTATTTCTATCTGTGGTTTATCCTAACAAGTGGTATCAGAGTGAGGTTGTCTTTCAGTTATCCTCTGCAGGAAAGTCTCACGGTTAAGTGGGAGTCTCACGGTTGAGTGGGAGCGATGGCAGATGAGGGTAAGTTGAGGGTTGACAGGTTTAATGGGTAGAACTTCTAGTTATGGAAGATGAAAATGGAAGACTATCTATATTAGAAGGATTTATGGAAGTTGTTGGAAGGAAAAGCCAAGAATCAGGGAACTATGTCAGAGGTTGAATGGGATCTTTTGGATAGAAAGGCACTCGAAAGCATTCGGTTATGCTTGGCACCATCGGTGGCATTCAATATTACAAAAGCAAAGATGATAGAAGATATGATGAAAACCCTAGCGACACTGTATGAAAAGCCCTCCACTTCAAACAAGGTATTTCTCATGAAGCGTTTATTTAATATGAAAATGGTAGAAGGTGGATCTATTGCAGATCATTTAAATGAGTTTAATACTATTACTAGTCAATTATCTTCTGTGGGTATCAATTTTGATGAAGAAATTAGGGCTCTCTTGATTTTGTGTTCTTTGCCTGAAAGCTGGAATAGCTTGGTAATGGCGATGAGTAATTCTGTTCCTGGATCTAGTACCCTAAAATATGGTGATGTGATCGGTGTTATTTTAAGTGAGGAAACTCGTAGAAAATCCTCAGGTGGATCTACATCAGGAAGTGCTTTAAATGCACAAAGCAGGGGCAAAACGACTGAAAGAGGAAGTAACTCTTGAAATCGTGGGAAATCAAGAGGAAAGTCAAAGGGGAGGAGGTCTCAATCGAGAGGACCAAATGATTGCTGGTACTATGGGAAACCAGGGCACAAAAAGAAAGATTGCTGGAATCAAAAGAAAAATGAAGGAGATAAATCAAATGGAGACAAGGAGGCAAATGTGGTAAGTAAAAAATTTGAAGAGGATGCTTTTCTTATGTCTTTAGAGAGTGTTGATGATTCATGGGTTTTAGATTCTGGTGCTTCATTTCATGCTACACCTCATAGAGGTTATTTCATTGATTATGTCCCAGGGGATTTTGGGCTTGTTTATTTGGGGGATAATGAACCCTGTCAAATTGTTGGAAAGGGAAAAATTAAGATTAAGTTGCAGAATGGGAATCATTGGCTACTACATGAGGTAAGACATATTCCAAAACTAAGTAGAAATTTAATTTCAGCATGGCAACTTGGTGATGAGGGTTGTGTAGTTACTTTTAATGATAAAAATTGGAAGGTTTCAAAAGGTTCCCTTGTAGTAGCAAAAGGTGTGAAAGTAGGCACCTTATATCTTTGTACAGGTCATATTGTTCCTTCTACTTTGATTGTTTCATAGAAAAATGAATATTCGGGAACAATTATTGTAGTTGAGCAGGGAGAACAAATAGCTGCTGTAGATTCTGATACAGCACTATGGCACAATAGACTTGGGCACATGAGTGAGAAAGGTATGAAAGTACTTCATTCAAGGAAAGTTTTACCAGGTCTTAAATGTGTGAATATGGATTTCTGTGAAAGTTATGTGTATGGAAAACAAAAGAGAGTGAGTTTTGTAAAGACAAGGAAGGAAAACAAAAAGGAGAAATTAGAGCTTGTGCATACAGATGTATGGGGATCGGCTCAAGTATCTTCCCTTGGTGGCTCTCATTATTATGTTACATTTATTGATGATGCAACTAGAAAAGTATGGGTTTATTTCCTTAGATAGAAATCTGATGTATTTCAAACTTTTAAGAAATGGAAATGCTTGGTTGAAAATGAGACTGGTAAGAAATTAAAATGTCTCAGATCTGATAATGGTGGTGAGTATTGCAGACATGAATTTGAAGATTATTGCTCCACTAATGGTATTCATAGACAAAAAACTATTCCAAGGACTCCCTAGGAAAATGGAGTGGTTGAACGCATGAACAGGACTATAATGGCGCGCGCAAGGAGCATGAGGTTGCATGTTGGGTTGCCCTTACACATGTGGGTAGAGGCTGTCAATACTGAAGTATATTTGATTAATAGAGGTCCCTCTACTCCTTTGGGCTGTGGTATTCCAGAGGAAGCATGGACTGGTAAGAAGGTGAGTTATTCTTTTCTCAAGACCTTCGGTTGTGAAGCTTTTGCTCATATAGACTCTAAAAATAGAACCAAGCTAGAAGCTAAATCAAAGAAATGTGTCTTTGTTGGATATGGCATTAATGAATTTGGTTATAGGCTTTGGGATTTTGAAAATCTTAAAATTGTTAGAAGTCAGGATGTCATATTCAATGAGAAAGTGTTGTACAAAGATCTGTTGCAGCAACATGAGAAGAAAGAAGATGATTATGTAGTGTTGGATGATACTCCAAAAGATGATGTTCCAACCATTCCTCATGATGTGCAACAACTGCAACAACAAATACCACACACACCAGTGAATGTTAGATGGTCAACAAGGAAAATTAGACCTCCACAAAGGTTTTCTCCCTCTTTGTATTCTATTTTACTTACTGATGCTGGTGAACCTGAAAGTTATGATGAAGTTGTGTAGGTGGATACTAAGATTCAGTGGGAGTCTGCAATGAAAGATGAAATGGACTCTTTGCTGAAAAATAAGACATGGGATTTGTGCAAGTTGCCTGCAAGTAAAAAGGCTTTACAGAATAAATGGGTTTACAAGTTGAAAGAAGAGGAAGGAGGTAAGAAAAGATTTAAGGCCAGGTTAGTTGTAAAAGGATTTGCACAGAAAAAGGGAATTGATTTTGATGAGATATTTTCTCCTGTTGTTAAAATGACTTCTATTTGTATTGTTTTAAGTCTTGTGGCTACTAAAGATTTGCATTTAGAGCAGATGGATGTTAAAATAGCCTTTATTCATGGTGATTTGGATGAAGAAATATATATGGCTCAACCACAGGGTTTTGAGGTCAAAGGTAAGGAGAACTTAGTGTGCAAATTGAAGAAAAGTTTATATGGCTTGAAGCAAGCACCTCAGCAATGGTATCTGAAATTTTACAGTTTTATGCATGAGCATGGATATAACAGGTGTCATTCAGATTATTGTGTTTATTTTAAGAGGTTGGATGATGATAGCTACATTATTTTATGTCTATATGTTGATGATATGCTTATAGCTGGGTCTAACATGCATCATATTAAGGGCCTAAAACACCAGTTAGCACATGCATTTGCTATGAAGGATTTGGGGGCAGCAAAACAAATCCTTGGTATGAAGATTTGCAGAGATAGGAAGAACAGAACATTACTGCTATCTCAAGCTGATTATGTTGAGAAGGTGTTGCAATGTTTTTCTATGGAGAATGCTAAAGCTGTCAGCACACCTTTACCCAGTCATTTGAAATTGACTAAGGAAATGTGTCCCAAGACACAAGAAGAGGAGGATAAGATGTCCAAGGTACCCTATGCTTCATCTGTAGGAAGCTTGATGTATGTTATGGTATGAACTAGGCTAGATATTGCACATGCAGTGGGAGTCGTTAGCAGGTATATGAGTCATCCAGGATTTGAGCATTGACTTGCTGTCAAGTGGATTCTCAGATATTTGAGAGGAACATCCAATAAGTGTTTACACTTTGGGGGCTCTACTACTGATTTGCAGGGCTATGTTGACTCAGATTTGGCTGGGGATATTGATACCAGGCGGAGTACTACAGGTTATGTCTTTACTGTTAGTGGGGCATCCGTGAGCTGGGTTTCTAGGTTACAGAAGATTAATGCTCTCTCCACTACAGAGGCAGAGTATGTTGCTGCTACAGAGGCAGCCAAGGAGATGATATGGCTTCAGTTCTTCTTGGAAGAATTGGGACATCCTCAAAAGGATAATTATTTGTTTACAGATAGTCAAAGTGCCATTCATCTTGCTAAGAATTCAGCTCTGCATTCTAAAACCAAACACATACAGTTGCGGTACCATTTCATTCGGTCAGTTTTGGAGGATGGATAGTTAAAGCTAGAGAAGATACATACCAATGACAATCTAGTAGATATGTTGACAAAGGTTGTAACAAGGGAGAAGCTAAACTCCTCTTCAACTTCAGTTGGTCTTTTAGACTAAACGTGAATAAAAGAATAGTAGAGTCCAGGGTGGTTTGATCCAGTGGGAGCCCCATGTGGTAGTTGTATTGCTACAGGATTAGTCTCCAAGTGGGAGATTGTTGTTTAGTGTGGAGCTTGATCATTCCCCAAGTGGGAGATTTTTAGATTGTGGTGATTGATCAAGAAAGTACTGTACATACTTCATAAATAGTGGGGTTCGGGGGCATCGACCCGAAAAAAAATTTTGGGCAGTGGCCGACATGGTAGCCGACATATGGCCGACATGTTATAACCCTAAAGTGGTTTAATACTTGTATAAAAAGGGCTTAGGGTTGGGTATTTTTCATTATGTTGTGATACGAAATTGGTTCTTGTGGCAGTATTGAGTTGTAAGGGATTACGGATTGTAATCAGGTTGTAATCACTGGATTGTAATAAGATCAGACTTGTTGTTTGGTGGACGTAGCCCAGGAATTGGGTGAACCATGTTAAATCTTGGTGCCTTGTGTTCATTTCTTTGTGTTCTATTATTTTTCTGTTATTGGTTATATTTGCATGTAGTTTTTTATTTCTATTCGTGGTTTATCCTAACAAGAATCATCAAACATGGGACATGAGAAACAAATTCAGATTGATTTGTCCTCTATTATTAGAGGATCATAGTAAGGCACAACACAAATTCTCAAATATAAATAATAGTCAACTGTCATTTTACTTAGATCCCTATGAAAATGTAGCACTGAAATACAATATACATTGGAGTTAGGAATTTGGTTGACAACCAAAATCAATTGAATTGAAATAAGAAACTTCACCAAAGAATGAACTAAATATGTAATTCTAAGCATATTTTTCTACTCAAAATGTTATGACTTCTTCCTTCTTGACCTTAAACTCGTGACATTTTCTAGTTTTACAAGGGGAAACACGATCTCTCCAACTATTAGTTCTAAGTGGCTTCCACCTTAGGCACATAGAGTCTTTGAACTAGATAGATAAAATACACAACCATCTTGAAGACCATGGAAATAAAGGATAACATGGAAAATACCAAACAACAAGTTGGATGATGATGAAGACTACAGTGAAGGTAGAAGATCCCAGACATCATCAATTAATACCAAACTACCAAATGGAGTATAAAAACTTGAAAAAATAAGACACACCTTACAACTAAATGAAACTTTAGAAGCTACCATCAAATGGCATGACATTGAATCATTACCAATAAATGAATACAACATAGAGAAGCTACTAGATATGGTATTTCTATTCATTTTTCAAATGAAAGATTGCAGTAGATATGCAACCACGACTAAGGAAAGTGCAATTTCACACCATTTTCCATGTGCATGTTGAGATACAAACCTGTGCAATCCAATCTCCCAAGGAATAGACAGCACTACGTATCGCCATCTTTGCCAAAACAAGATTTTTCATAAAGTGATGTTAGAATAGTTACTAAAATGGTCATAAATTATGTTGTTATAGTAAAAGAATACTTTAACTTAAGAAAAAAAACTATACAATATTAAAACATGATATTGTACTTTAAAAACTAAGAAGGTACCTGTAACGAAGAACTTCATTTCGACTTGCTAATTGGTTGTCACTATTAACTATAAGCTTTCAGATTAAAGTTTGAGCTTCACTTGGTTTCAAGAATAGTTAAATATTCTCTACTTAACAAGGCCAACCACGTGAAGGTGGAAGCTCATTTGGCGCCCCCCACCTAACATCACTCTAAATTCCCTATTAACATGTAATAACATTCAATTCATCCATTTTTGAAATATAACATTCAATCATTATAATCACATGATAACATTCATTAACACGTAAAATTCATAAACACACAACATTCATGAATAATTCAAAAGTAAGTCATTCATGAATAATTCATTAACACAATATTCATTAACACCCAATATTAATGAATAATATTCATTAACACAATAAATTCATTAACAATATTCAAGAGTAAGTCATTCATGAATAATCATATCTCTTTTGCTTTCTTGTCGTATCTTTTTTTCATAAAATTTCTAAGAGGAATATCAATGTCCTCGTCATCCCCATTAACATTTAATAACATTCAATTCATCCATTTTTGAAATATAGCATTCAATCATTATAATCATATGATAACATTCATTAACACATAAAATTTATAAACACACAACATTCATGAATAATTCATTAACACGCAACATTCAAGAGTAAGTCAGTCCTAAATAATTCATTAACACCCAACATTAATGAATAATATTCATTAAAACAATATTCATTAACAATATTCAAGAGTAAGTCATTCATAAATAATCATTTCTTTTTTGCTCTCTTGTCATTTCTTTTTTTCATAAAAATTTTTTGTGTTCTTCTGTGGCCTCCAGATTAAAATCAGCTCCCTACAGTTTTTTATTAATTAACAAAATTATTTGCATTTTATAAATCATTTTTCTTTGCAATTCATTTATTGATACTTACAACGTGTGCTTTGATTTTCGAATATCCCCCAAAGCCAAGTCTGTGTTGCCCAACCTTTTCCAACCTCACCTTTGTTGCCTTTGATGTGTCCTGCAACCTATGAAAAGTTTGAAATATGTTAGATGATATAGATATAAAGATCAGTACTAAATAGTGGATTATTATATGGTATGAAGGTTTTAGCATAAAGTAGCATGTTCCACCAAAAATATGAAAAAAGGAAAGAAATTATAGCATCATACCTTTAATTGACATGTGTAATCATGCTATTTATCCATGGAGTTCATGCTAAGTATTTATCCATATTCTGACATGCCTCTCCATAAAATTACACATCAATTTTGACAGTCTATATTATCCATTTTCACACAAAGTAAACGATAAGCTAAAAGTTGAAACAGCTAGTAGATTTTATAGATTAAATTTTTATCCCTACGTTCCACACTTAAAGTGTTTTTATCCCCAAGGCTGCAACAGGTATAAACTTGAGGGCGAATGTCAGATTTTAGACTGTTTTAGTAGCATTCCTTTTTACGCGTAGCTGAAAAGTAAGTATTTTTTTGTTTTCAATTTAAAAGACATCACCTTTGTGCATCAAGTGCTTCTTTAGCCTCCACACTGCATGGAACTGATTTTATAAATGGTGGTTGTAATTGAAACAAAATCCCCACTGATTTGCTAAGATAACTAGCAACTAACAGGAACTACCTAGCATTGTTCCAATAGAAGACTCACGACTTAAGACTTGTCTTAATCTATGTTAATTTTGATTGCTTCTAGCAGTGGAGCACCATTCAGAATGTTTGAGATGATCAGAAACGTTACATCATAGTTTGGAGGATGTTT
This sequence comes from Cupressus sempervirens, assembly GCA_028749045.1. Lineage (NCBI taxonomy): Eukaryota > Viridiplantae > Streptophyta > Pinopsida > Cupressales > Cupressaceae > Cupressus > Cupressus sempervirens. The sequence goes on from CM053793.1 coordinate 630,141,521, forward strand.
TGTATAGTCTACAACCACAACAAACAATTTAAAAGCTGACACTTGGATAGAAAATTGTTTAGATAAGCTTCAACTATTCTTAAAAGTCACAAAGTAAAAGAAGAATTAAGGATAGAAAAAAATAAAAAGTCAACTTTAACACTTTTACTGTAGAAATTAAGAAAATTAGTATGAGAAGGAATTGTCACAAGAACTACCAATGGCCATTATTATGGTCTCTCCTCCCTCAAAGGATGTTCTTGTGGTTGCTGAACATCAGGGTGTGGTGCCTGACTAACTACCCCTATAGGATCAGTTATATGAGGAAATGAATGTGTGGCCAAATGCTCTATGTACTAGGGAGTGACACCATCATTCACTACATCTAGAAAGTAGTCCCACCTATAAATGGTAAGGCCACTAACATCTTCCATACATCTAATTGGGTCCAATCTAGGAGAATAGCCTTTCTTTACCCCCCTTGGTGAAGCAGGTGTAACTACAGTACTCCTGTGATATACTATATTGATAGTTGAATTGTCTCTAGACATGGGTTAACAGAAATCTCTCTATCTTCAATGAAGAATGACCATTCAGTGGCTAAGATACCAACATGAATCCTAGCTAGGAGAAGACATCATCTTATGGCTCTATGCCTAGCCATGGTCTATAGGTAACATACATAATGTCATCCAAATGAAGTCTCAAATAGTTTCTCTTACCTAGTGTAGGCTGGATCATCTCTCCACAATACCAATAAATATAAATCTACAAGTGTTGTTGTCAGTCCTCAAAGATAGGAACATGATTGTTGTCATTAACTTGTGTTTCTGGCATTGAACGTGATGCTTATTACTTTTAGGAGACTGACCGTTAGTAAAATTCTTGCAAAGTTTTTCAAAAAAATTGTACTTGTCATTACAATTACTGAATATCATTTATCACCTATACTGCTAACACATACAACTATGGTACATGAAGTTGAACATTACTATATTTTCAAGACATAATATAGCTATATGTGAAGTTATAAGTGCACTATTTATATCTTATGTAGGATTTATGCCTAGATTGAGATATATACAGTTGTGTCAGCATTGAGATTGAGATTTATAAGCAATTGTGTTAGCATATGAATTTAGGATTTATAAGCAGTTGTGTCAGTTATATCTTATTTAAGATTTATGCCCAGATTGAGATTGAGATTTATAAGCAATTGTGTTAGCATATGAATTACATACCTTTCATCAATAGATAGATTAAATTGAGCTAGTTGAAATTGTTGATACTGAAGTTGAACCCTAAATTTGCTCATTAATGTACTAGTAGTTAATACTATTGCATACCTTTTCAGATTTGCTAGTGTACTTTCTTCTGGATTTGCTGGTGTACTTTCTTTTGGATGTTCCCTTTTCTCCTTTGCATCCAAAATGAACTCATTCCAGTCACTCATTGAAACAAAGGGAGGACACTCATACTTCGGGTTTAGGACGAGGCTCTTTCTATATGTGTCCCTCACAACCTTAAGATGTCTGGAAGCTTTTTGTAACAATTTCTTATGATCAAAAATATTACTACCAAACTCATGTTCTATATCTTTGATGAGCTCATCTTTTAATTTTTGATCTTGGTAGTTCCACCTTTTAAGAAAAAACACAAAATTGTTGGATATAGCTAGTATAAGAAAAGACCTGAATGAAAGGAAAAATGTTGCACCAATTAATGATATGAAAAAAAACAATGGGATAAATTAGTTCAGTTATGATGTTCCACCTTTTATGTATGGTGGGCTCGAATCTTCGCAGCGTGAGGTCATAAAGCCTCCTATAAAATGTATCGTTTCTTGCAAAAAATGTCATGGGATAATTAATAGTAAGAACCATTAAAATGAATCATGCAAAGAATACTTTTTATAGTGAATAACAAATACATAAAATGAGATACATTTCATCTTTTTAGTGATCTATTTCAGGGTTGAAGGATCAACTTGACCAAAATTGACCAAAAAAGATGTTTGGAAAAAAATTTAAAATGTCTAAAACCAGTCAAACTCTACCAGGGTTCTATTGATGATGTTCTGAAACTAAAAAATGTACTTTGACTATATTAATCAGTATAACTTGAAAAAAAAATATAGTGCATAATACATATAACTTTCCATGACCTTCCTTTTTTGTCATTCTTAATTGATGTTGTCACTGATCATACCTGGGATATTATGGAAAACAAATAATGCTAAAATAGATAGTGAAGATGAAAGTGAGCACTCTAAAACTCTAACAGGCAATAGCAATGATGTGGGAAATCATTGAAAACTGAACATTGAATATGAAAGAAGACTCCCACCTTTGGTTCTCTATACAAAAATTGGTTAGTATCTTCTACTAAAAGCATGAAATTGCAATGTACCAAATTACTAAACTAGAGAATTAATGGTATAGACAAAAGGTCATTGATAATTCAGATGATCCTACCAAACCACTTCCTATCATGTTTACATCTTGCAAGAAAATCCTTATTACAATATAAAACAATATTATTTAAAGTACCTAGAATCTTAGGACATTTCAAAGGCATTGATTCATCATCGTCAATCAACAACGATGTCTACATAGCTCCTGTGCTAGAAATACGGGTAGCTCCAGGAAATAACGGTGAATTATCACCAATACATGCACTATGATCCGCATTTGGTGGAGTACCAGACAGTGCATCTCCTACCACAAAAAAAACAATACACTATGTAATGCACCCAAGATTAAAGTACATATTATCAACTCATAATTAACACAAAACCAAATATAGCAAAACAAGGATTTACCAGCTAGACGTCCCCTTATTGCCGACATTGTAGTCGGCAATCTCGTACGAGCGCCTGTCAACCTCTTAGGAGTCTCCTGCATTGGATGACTTGAACAATACATTGTTAACAAAGACATTCTAAAATAATAAAAGTAAGAGTTAAGAAGTTTTGAATGTTTGAAATAAAAAATTCCTTCTAACTTGTCAACTAAAAGATTATTTTACCAGTGGCAGTCGGAGCTCTGCTACTACCGGCCTCACCGCATTGTCCTTGACCAAGTTGTGGATCAGTTGCCAAAAATTCCTGTATAACAAGAATTTAGTAGTTGAAGTTTCTTACAACTCTTTAAAAAAATTGCATCAATAAAGTATTTTTGCCAATATTACATATTTTACTTCACAACATTAAAGATTATTAAATACAAATCTTTATTAAACTTTTCTTATAACTAAGTATTCATTGGAGCTTACTTCATAACGACGAGCTTGTGCTCTCAAATCTAATAGCCTCTTCATCATCTCCTCGGATTCTGTATTTGCCTCATCCAAAATTTTCATTTCTTCTAAATTAATTTTTTTAAATTTTTTCTTCAACATTTTTATGAAATCGGGAGTTTCAGCAATATCCTCATCAGAAGGCGTAGTTAGTGGCTCGACACTTACTGATACTGCTTTACCCTTATTCTAAACATCAAATTGTGAGAGAAATATCAGTAAAACTATCATAAAAACTAAAAAAACCATAAATAAAATAACATAATAATATAACATTTTTCAACTATCTAATTTGTACAATTTCAAAAAGGTTTACCCTCGCTGAAGAAGGGGTGGGAGTAGCATCCTGGTGACCTCTATCATCTGTCAGATCCATATCGTCCTGTCACAAAGATTAAACATAAAAAATTCAGCTAACTAAAAGCAATAGACAGCAAAAAAAAACTTATTAACAAAATGGTAAATAGTACTTAGACCGTAAATAAAATAACATAATAATATAACATTTTTCAACTATCTAATTTGTGCAATTTCAAAAAGGTTTACCCTTGCTAATGAAGGGGTGGGAGTAGCATCCTGGTGACCTCTATCATCTGTCAAATCCATATCATCTTGTCACAAAGATTAAACATAAAAAATTCAGCTAACTGAAAGCAATAGACAGCACAAAAAAAACTTATTAACAAAATGGTAAAGAGTACTTACAGCCCTCATGATAGTAACTTTGTTTGTACCTATGCGATTTAAATGGTAATTGATTAGTAGTTCTTCCCTTGCACTTATTGATTTTATTGCACAAACAAAAACTTCATTCCCCTCACGTGCCTCAAATATGCAATTGGGTTGCTTACTAGTTGAAGGTCACATACTATTTATAAAACCTGCAATATTACCTATTGCTTTTGGTCTCCCATCAATGTACATAGAAAATCTTTTACTTTGATCATTTTTTTTCCATTGTATATAATTAGCTGATACCCCATACCTATGCATACTTTTTTTATATCGAACAATCTGCATCCAATCATTGTAATTGTAACATGGACCGACATACTTGAACAATTTGACAACTTTGTTGTAACCTACCTTTATCCCATCCATGGAAAATAGGCCCAAACCATGTAATGAGGATGGAGCAATGTGATATATCCTCTCATTAAAATAAAAATTTGTGTTAATTGGAGGTAGCTCATTGGGTACCCATTCTTTCTCAATGTGTGAGTACCAAAAAGGCACCTTGATGTCACCTTTGGTCTCATCATCATAAGAACATGACCCCCCATTACCAAGGAAAAATTGCATGCGTTTATCAAATTTTTTTCTATTCTTTTGACCTCTAGTTGATCTCCCTATTTTAGCCGTACTACATGTAGAGCTTTCATCTACCAGTTCCTCATTTCCCTCATTCGATGTAGATAGATCTGACAAGTACCTATTTGGTGGGTCCTGCAATCCATCAAATGGAAAGTGAAAGTGACAAATATAAAATGTAGTAAGTTGAAAGTGATTATACAATTATATTTCTATATGGACCTTCTTTGTCTATATATACATTATATGATTATATAATATGTCTATTTATAACATACGTGCTCAATGATAAACAAGAAGAATATAAGAAAATTATGTCTATTTATTGACTTATACCTGCTGATCCATGTCATTGTGCACAATCCATGCCAAACGAGTCAAATTTCCTGTAGTCAATTGATTGTTTGCAAAAAGGGTGACAATCAGACACAATATAAACATTGGTAATTATAAATAAAATATGTTGTAATCATTAGAAATGAACACAATAAATATGTATCAAATTTTCTGAATATGTTAATCATTTACTTTAAGTTAGCTAAAAATTACATGATACACGTTTGCTACAAATAACTTAGAAGGCAACATGAACAATAGGCAACATCGCAAACATGAACAAATTTCCCTTATAAATGGAATGCAAGATCGTCAATAGAAGGGGTGACGATGTACCTATATTCAATTGACTGTTTGCAAAAAGGGTCATAATCAGACACAACATAAACATTGGTAACTATAAATAACATATGTTGTAATCATTAGAAATGAACACAATAAATATGTAATCAAATTTCCTACATATGTTAATCATTTATCTTAAGTTAGCTAAAAATTACATGATACATGTATGCTACAAATAACTTAGAAGACAACATGAACAATATGCAACATCGTAAACATGAACAAATTTACCTTATTATATGGAATGCAAGATCATCAATAGAAGGGGTGATGACATTTGTAGTCATTGATTATCTTCTTCTTCTTCTTCTTCTTCATCATCGCCATCATCACCATCATCATCGCCATCATCATTGCCATCATCATCGCCATCATCACCATCATCATCGCCATCATCACCATCACCATCATCATCATCATCACCATCATCATCATCATCATCATCACCATCACCATCATCGTCATCACCATCATCTTGATCTTCATCATCTGCTTCTTCATCATCTTCAATATCTTCTTCTTCCATAACATTATACTTTATCGGCATTCCTCTTGGATCATGTCTAACAACAAATGACCTACCCTATTTATTTGGAACCTCTGAGTAAAACACTTGCTCACATTGGCTTAGAAGAACATAGGGCTCATCTCCAACTGGCTTAAACGACCTTGTATTGATCATTGTAAATCCATTATCATGTTGAATAACCATTCTATCTAGATCATTTTGATTTAGTCGTAACCTGCACCATTTGACGACGAATAGACCTAATTTGAAGGTGTTAAATTCACACTCAATTATATCATCCAAGATGCCATAGTATTGATTTTGAGATTTTTGAGGATGTATGTCGTTTCTAGATGATATATTGGTGACATCGAAAACTGTAGTTATCCCAGAATCACAAGTTTTCTTTGTGTCATCCAGCCTTTTTATGTGGAATTTGTGGACATGATAGTACATAGCTTTGTGGTGCTTGACCTGCAATTTTTGAAGTGTGTGTAAATTATTTGCATCGTGAGTTGATACAAAACATACGTCAAGTTATGATCATTAATAAATTTCTATGTACCTCTCCACCTCTTAAACCCTTTACTAGATCAACTACCATCGGCATAACATTGGAATCTCCATTACGATGAGCTTCTGTAACCAATGAAGAAACACCTTCCCATGTTAATGAGCAACCATTTTGTTGACATCGTTCAATCCATTCTTTTATCCAATCAAGATTGTTCGCAATATACAAATGTATTGCATCCCACTCTCGACCACCTGTTTAAAAAAAATACACCAATTAAAAATAACTTATATTGAAGATTTATATGAATTAATTAACTACAATAGCATCTTATATTTACCTCTCACTTTCCTCGATCTACCTTTTCCCATCAAGTACTCCCCTTTGAATTTGTTAATTGAGTTGGGATCCCAAATACGATCTACATGGATGTTTTTTGTAAACTTAGGAAGATATTCAGTAATGTACACCATGGTCTGGTATACCATATATCCCTCCACCATAGAACCCTCAGGATGTGCTCTCTGTCAAACCAAGCCTCTCAAAAATTTTAAGTGCCTCTCAACCATCCACATTGACCTGGTTGGTACAAGTCCACACAATTCAATCTCCTCAACTTGATGTATGAGGTAGTGTTATTGTGCATTGAAAAAACTTGGAGGTAGACACTTTTGCATTTCACACATCAGAAGAGGAATTTTTCTCTTTCAATATTTTATATCTTCTTTATTGATTTCTTTAGATGACAACCACCTCATGTATTTTCCAAGATCATATATAACCTATTTGAAATTGTTGGCAAAGTGGTGTGGGAGAGATAGAGGTAGAACGTACTGCAATATTTGTAAAATGATCTTGTCAATATTTTATAAAAGAATGCAATTGAAACTACATGCAGTATATAAATATATAGTGAATACAAAATAACATGAATTACATTAATAAATGTATACCAATCATGTGTTTTCAACCCTGGCCCAAATTCACTTTTATTTGATATGACATTGTTTATGTTCGTAGCAAATCCTGTGGGAAATCGTATTTTTTTTATGACTTCTTTTATAGCATTGCTCTGCTGCTCTGACAATAACCAACTAAGGGCACTTGTATCAATCTAGTCTCCATTGTTATTTGGTCAAATACCATTTTTCATTGCATGGTTGGATTCTTCAATGTCACTACAAGTTTTGATAATTTGATCTTTGTCATGCCTTCCATCCAAGATTTTCCATAATGTCTCTGCTACATTCTTTCCAATATGCATAGGATCAAACAAATGCACAATTGGGAGTTTCTCGTAGTACGGCAACCTAGTAAATTGTGTAGGATAAATTTTTAGTCCTTTTGGAAGTTGGACATTGATGTGTTGACGACCTTCACAACCATCAATCACATCATCAGTAAACAAAACACAATATTGAAATATAAATTTGAAACAAAAAGCATCAAATGGAATGACATTACCTCAACGATTTATTTTATTATATGCCAACTTCCATAGGCGAGGTGTCATTATCTGTGGCTTTGACATAGTCTCTTCTAGACCATTGAAAAGATGTTTTTCGATAATTCGGTACTTATGATTTCTGTGCAGAAAGTGTCTATTCTCATCAAACACCTGCTTTCTTAAACTTTTTGAATGACAAGATTTCATCTTTGGACCACAAACTGGACATGCAAATTTACCCTTTGTCTGAAGACCTACAAGATTGTGTATAATTGGATTAAATGTGTTAACTTTGACATACCAAAAAAGAGGTGTCAAGAAGAGAACATACCACAAAAGTGTGTTAACCCAGGGGCATCGTGTATTGTCCATACAAGCATTGCATGAAATTGAAACTGTCTTTGTCATATTGGTCTACAAATGTCATACATAGTAACCCCATTCCATAACACCACCAACTCGTCGATAAGGGGTTCAATATATACGTTGATATCTTTGACTTGGTACTTACCTAGTTGAATGAGCAAAAACATTACATAATTATTTTGACCATTTGATGGATTAGTAATAATAAATTAATTTAGATGACCACTAAATCAAAAAATACCTGGAACAATCAGTGTCAACATTATGTGCTCTCTCTTTATGGAAAACCTAGGAGGTATGTTATTGTTGATAACAAAAATAGGCCACACTAAGTAAGTAGATCTCATCTCTCCATAAGGATTGACACCGTCTGCTGCCAATGAAAGCTTGAGATTACGAGGTTCTTCTTTAAAGTGTGGCCATTTTTCCTCTATTTCCTTAAATGTCAAACCATCTATAGGCATTCACATAATGTCATCTTGACTTCTATTGCATGCATGGTAGTCCATAAATTGTGCCAAGCTATTGCACTTGAATAATTGTTGCAGACGTGGAATAATGGGAATATGCCGAAGAACCTTGCGAGGCACCTTTTTTGTTAATCGATCTGATTGATATCTAATGATATGACAAGTAGGGCATTGTGTTGCAAATTCATGCTATTTATGATATATAATATGATCGTTCGGACATGCATCTATTGTTTGATACTCCATTCCAATATCTTTCATGATGGCAAATAATTCTCGATACGATCGAGGTAGAATGTTTGATGGTGGTAACAAACACTCACCTATCAACCTACGACCAAAAATATAGCTTCTTAATTTAAAGAATATTAATTGGTACACGAACCCAATGTTAATTCTAAGGGAACTACGAGTAAAATAATGAGAGAAGATGGCATACCTTAACATACGTGTCATTGCTACATTGGATAAACCATTCATAACCTTCAAGTTCACCAATAGCAATACAGTGGCAAGAAGAGTTGTTTTGGAGCCTTCATATAGGGACTGGTGTACCTTCTCAAGTAAACTTACATCAAACTCTGCATCATCATCACCATCATCATCATCATCATTATCATCTTGATCATCATGATCATTTTGATCATCCTGATCTTCTTCCATGGTATCATTACCTTCTACTTCAATATTCACACCTCCATGTTCCCTCGTTTGGAAATCTGAATTCTCCAAATTGTCATGGTCCATAACATGAAACTCAGGGATGTTGACCTATATGAAAATGATGACCTTATATTAACCATCACCATGATTTCATCATCAAATCATGTCTTATGTAATTTATAAACTATTAAAATACATACCATGGGCGATACTCGTTTCCCCCTTCAATGTGACCATGTTTCCTACAATGTTGCTCAGCTATTGTGATTAGATATCTTCAAGTCTTTAAGCCCTTACACATTTTGCAAGGACAATAACATTTTCCATCACCTTTTCTTTTTAAGTTAGACCACAGTATAGCAATTGTCTCCCTATTTTTTTGTGCGTTGATATCGTCAGACATGGTCTTTCTTGAATGGAATGACTCGTTGGTGGAAGAAGGATGATTTGTTTGCAACCTCCAGATGGAGTAGTAAGAAGAAGACACATATAAAAAGGAGTTAGGTCTCTAAACCAAGTAGGAGTTAGGACATGCTGGAGTGGGATCAGCCCAAGATATTTTAGAATCTTGAAGAACCTGGTAAAGGGTATCTAGAAAGGTGAAAATAAACAAGTATTTTTATAGCTACAAAGGAGGAATCGAGAGCATTATAAATAATGAAGAAGAAACTTAAATCCATACAACTTCACCTCTATTTACAATTTGACCTTTCTACAAGTGAAATATGACAATATACAAAATTTCCAATCACATTTTTACTTAAGAAAGAACACCGAATATACCTTGGCTACAATATCTTCTTCAAATTCTTCGCTATCAGATTCTTCAGAACTGCAAGCTCCTGTGTAGAAAAAAGATGAGATGTAATAAGTAATTTTTGATGGGCAATATTTAAACAAATCAACTATCAAAAAAAAAATTTATGAAATTCAGTTGCTTTATTATGTACTAAAGACTTGGCAAGATGTTCCCAAGTATATCTATAGAATACCTATTTGCATGGTTGTTTGCAAATAGTCTAGTATGGTGCCGCTTTTGAACAACAACAAATATCACTGGGGCTGCTAATTTTTCTCAAGAGATGCACAAGCCTATTGACACCACAGAACTTTTAGTTCATCATATAGCATTCAGTTGTCTTCTTTAACAAAATCCAAAGAGAATACAAACAAACTAATGAGCCGTGTCTATCTCAATTGAATAGCAAGTACTATAGCGAGTATTAGGAAACTGACCTTGCGAATAGCATCCAGTTCATAAAGTATTAGGAAAGTGACCTTGCTAATTAGTTTAACATAGATTGGTGAACAGAAAATTCATAATAAAAATCTGATTTTTTTCCACACTTGTTCAAACCATATAATGAAATGACAAAAAATGAATTGTATACAAAGACCATATTGTAGGCTATCCAAGTTCAAAGTGAATAGATGACCTTTATGGGGTGTTGTACCAAGTGGAGCAAGTATGTGAGAGCTTGAAGATGAAGGGCTCCTATTTTGGGGCCAATATTTGGTGGTTTCAAGGTGCCTAGGGAGAACCTTTGATGCTAAGTCTTAGTTATGTAGACTTTGGCGAATCTGGTGAACTTTCTACGAATTTGTACCTGTTGTATCAATAGCCACTATGCCCTATTCTAGACCTTCAGTATTCTAATTGACATCAATTATAAGTGTGCATCCAGATGTTAGCTACAATTGATTGAGGTGGCTTTTAGTGTGTATCAGTCTAATTTGACATGTGTGATGGCAGTATCAACATGTTATCAACATCTTACATTATTTAGAAGAGGTGTAGTTTATTGGGTAAATGTTCGGTCATTGTGGGAATGGTATTCTATGCTTTCTATTAGGTTAATTTGTGTTGTTGCAGCAATCTGATTTTATAATCTGAATATTGTATCAATTTGTTTCAATAATGTTCTTGTTATTTTGCTATATTGTAATGCATCTCACTATAATGTCCCCTTTTTGACATGACATTCAATAATAAAAATAAAAAGTAAAAATATAAAAAATTAAAATAACATGTAATATAATTATAATTTAATTAAGTTTAGTGAATGATCAAAATGAATGCAATAAAGAGTTATGAGTATTGAAGGATTAAGATATAAAGGAGAGACCATTCTATGAGAAGAGAACATGAAGGAAGAAAACAATCATTTGGAAATAAATTATTATTCGGTGAGGCAGCAATGAAGGGTGGCGACTCAATTCCTTTTGAAGGGTGGCAATTCTTTTATAAATAAAATATAAAGGGAAGATCAATAGAAATTCACCATCAAATGTCATTTCATTCAACTAGATACAAAATCAAAAATCCATTCAAGAATCAATTTATGAAATCATTACACACCAATATATCAAATCAGCATTCATTCAATCATCACTATCAACATTTGTTAAATTATCAATCTTGAATCCATCAAAGTAAACCATTCAATTGTCCACCTATCATCAATTGGGAATCAAATATCAAAATAACCAAACAATCAGACCAGCAAGCAAACAATCAGTCACTTATATAGGCAAATATCAACTATTTGAGTATCAACCATTCTAGCATCCAATCATTTAAATATTTATAATTAAGACATCAATTGGTTAAGCATCCACCCATCAATCCTTCAAGAAACGATAATAAAGAGAAATCAGACAATTGACAATGATCTATCAAATACATCAAGATATTGATTTTGAATTATAGTTAGTACTTGCAAACTGGACAGGTTTTGGGCCCATAGGGTAGGCTAAGGATTTGAGGCAATATTTATGATACATATTCCACAAAAATTAGCATAATTGGTATAAATACTAGGTCATTACTGTAGAGCATAAAAACTGGTTGATTAGGACATTTAGCAATTCCCGATTTGGGTACTCCATTTCAATTTGTTTAAATTGTTTTGTCCAATGTAGGTTGATGCTTTTTAGTTTCAATGTTGAAACCCAAAGTGTCACATTTGGTAGGCATTTTTGTTCTTATAGCCTTAAATTCATTGACTGTGATTTTAAGAAAAATCTACAGCGAGACTTATTTTTCAGATGCATGATGAGAAACGATTTCCACATTGAAAATTTTTATAAGAATTCCTAGGTTCAACAGCTATGTCTTTTCTAGGGCTTATAGCATCTCTTCTTTTGAGCTTATGCAAGTGACAAAGTATGAGAAGGGTAGACTTTAGCAATGGCTATTGCTTTTGTTATTATTCCATTGTTTATTATTTTTCTTATCTCATATCTATGTTTATTTTACATTTTTTCATTTCCACGTAAATTGTGGCCTGAGGGGCCACACCTTTTTATATTGATTTAAGAAAAAAGATCACACATAAGGGTGCATCTATAGCTAACTACTTAACATCTAGAATCATATTAACAAAAAGGTTCATATTCATTCTCAAACATATTAAATTGTACATCAGCATAGCCACCAGGGCTAGCCTCCAAAAGCAATCTAGAAAATTTCCACTATTCAGAAGGGTGACAAGAATCATAGTCCATCTTGCAAAAATCATTTTCCAGACTAATACACAGGCTTTCTCAAGAGTATAGAGAATAGCCCAAGCTTCCATCTAATTTTTAGAATGAGTACTTAAGGAAGTAGAAAAGAAAAACTTAAACAGGGCTTAAAGTTCCACTACTAGTACCACCCATTCCTGTTGGACGTGGATTACTCCTTGAAAACCCATCTATATTGATTTTGAGGAAATCATTTGGGAGGGGAGACACTAACCTAAATGGTTCACTTTCTTGACTTGCTAAACTGTACGACCAAACCTATTTTATGAAGAAAGAGAAAAGCATTGATCCAAGTGATTAGCAATGTGGAGATCCAAATGAACAGTTGACTGAGATAGCTCTTGTTTCGACAAACCACCCTCTCATGAAATCTCATTCATATTATAACCTTGCATGATCTTATCATAGCAAAGGTGATTATGAAATTGCTAGCCGCTACTACATGGCATCAGTCAAGGAAAGCCAGAAGCCACAAGATTTTGTGTTGCCATACTTTGGGTTGGGATAGGTTAAATGAAATTGGGAGATCTTAAGAGTTCTCTCTCAAATTTTGAAAAGGTTCTAGAGGTTCACCCTAAGAACTGTGAGAGCTTGAAAGCTATAGGCCATATATATGCTCAACAAGGGTAGCGAGAGAAGGCTTTGGAAATTCTAAGAAAGGCAACTCGCATAGATCCACGTGATGCTCATTCCTTTATTAAGATGGATGAGTTATTGATATCATCAGACCCCGGTGTAGCCTTAGATTCTCTTAACATAGCAAAGTCTCTTCTGAAGAAGAGCAGAGAAGATGTACCCATTGAATTGTTAAACAACACTGGGGTTCTTCATTTTCAGAGTGATGAACTAGAGTTGGCTCAGCAAACTTTCATGGAGGCATTAGGAAATGGTTTTTGGGTTGAATTCATCAATAAAAGCCCCAGTATCAATTTTGAAGTTTTTCCTGTATGTTTAAAGGACATGGAATTCTTCCATCGACTAGAAGAAGGTGTTTCACTTGAGTTGTTGTGGGATAAAGTGACAACACTATTTAAATTGAGTTTCTTTTTAAATACTATTTAAATATAATTTAAAATATGAATTTATCCATGAGAAATCCAATGAATAGGTGTTCCTGCATCATAGACGGAGATGCTAATGCAAGGTATGATGTTGCTAACTTCCCTCTTAGCGCCCTAGTCCACCAACTCATACATGAAACCATGGGACAAACAAGAAAAAATGTTGGATTTAAAAGCTTTTCCAATTGATTATTAGGAGTATGAATGAGGTCTACATGTCAGATTCGAATGAAGCCCTAAGATTCATTCAAAGCCCCCACGCCAATATTGGCATGGAGGCTTCGAGTGAAGCCCCTTGGGACCTTCATTCAAAGATTTGGCTTCATTTGAAGCCCCTAAAATTTAGCTTCCCCACTTTCCATCTAATTTCTTCATTATGGAAAGTGGGAACCATTATTGTGGCCCTAACTAGGAACAAAATTTTATCACCTAATTTTCCTTTTGTTGACTTCATGAATCTTTCTATGAAGCAAATAAAATAATAACTAACATTTTCTATGTTTCAAACTTCTATGTTGACTAAAAAACATCTGCTGAAATAACTTTATTTGACAAATTCCATTAAAAAATTATAACCTTTTTCAACCTAGACTTATATTAGACATATTATAAGTTACACTAGATTAACATGTTTAAAAGTAACTACACATATCTAAATGTGTGCACTACATAAGTGTGCGATAAAAATATATATGTATATTTCAATCTATCTTGACATATGTTCATAATCACTCGCATGAAAAGGAATGTATTCAAATATTTCAAGCTCATCTTTGTCATTTGGCTCCCTAAAAATGTGCATACAAGTAACAAAATATTATAGAAAGTCAAGTATTCAAACTATTTGCTAAATGTTACAAGAGAACGATAGACCATTCATTGTTGAATATATAAAATATTTCATATACCACAGAATAACTATTTTATAAATGAAAACTTTCATACATGGGATGAAGCATTCTGGTTGTTTGAAAGTCTATTGGACATTGTGAGCTTGCATAAAAAATATCACAATAGTCCTTGAATGCTTGAATGTTCTTTTTTCACCTATAAGTAGTGGTGAATATAGAAATAATGAGACATTTTATTTAATCTATTATATGTATTTGAAGCAAGCAAAATTATTATATCAACTCAATGCAAACGAAAATCAATATATTTAATTTAAAATAGTCTAAATGTGTTCATACAAAAACTATAAATGATTATCCCTATTTAATTGATCTTTATATATTCCTAGTTTTTCAGCTAATGACCAGCCAAATGAAGCCCATAAAGACAACAAGACACAATTTATACCCAAATTAGCATTTTAGAATATTATGAGTGAACCACTTTTCTTTCTTTGTAGCCTATTTTATCTTGGAAATAGGATACCAAATCATGTTGTTATCCTTGATTTATAATCTTATCCTAGTTGATATTTTCTAACAAAAAATTCAATAATCTATTTAGATAACTTGTCTTTTATAGTGCTAACCATTATCCAAAAATACATATTTTTTTCTAAAAATATCTTCGAACTCAATGGAAAGCTCATGATTCAACTAACTCTTGTCTCCTATATAGGTATTTTGGGGATGATATAATAAATAATTCATTCCATCCTACATTGGTAATACTTCTTATTTGGTGAATACATCATTTCATCAAAAAGGCTCTTTGTGTGGTGAACCTTTAGTATTTTACCTATACAGTAGATAGATCAGAAGAAACAACATATTTAAATCAACTAAATATCTCTAGAAACATATATGTATATATGTAATAATGTAAATCAAATCAATCTGGAATATTTTCAAGATATAAGTTAAATTCTCATGAATCATTTAGAAGTCATGTCACAAAAATCTTCAAGTGGGTTACAATTTCTTATTTTTGAAAAAGAAATCAAATATTGAATAAATTTAAACCTAAGATTTATTTAAAATAATTTTAAGATATATATTCAATAAAAAAATAAAAAAATAAAAGATAATAGAACTACATCATTGAACATAAGAGGAACAAAATTTCATCACTTGATTTTCCTTTTGTTGACTTCAAAATCTTTCTGTGAAACAAATTTTAAAAAAATAACATTTTCTATGTTTCAAACTTCTATATTGACTACAAAACATCTTCTCAAATAACTTTATTTGGTGAATTCAATTTAAAAGATTAGAACCATTTTCAACATAAACTTATACTATATTTTCAACAATTTTCAAACTTCTATTTTGACTACAAAAGATCTCTTGGAATATAGATCATCCATTGTTGAATATGTAAAATATTTCATATACCATACTATTTAATCTTGCTAGGCTGTTTGAACAACTACATGACACTGAAAAAGCAAATCTTTTGTACAGGCTAATATTGTTCAAGTTTCCTGATTATGTGGATGCATATCTACGACTTGTAGCCATGGCCTAGGCTCGAAATGAGATCCAAATAAGCCTAGAATTGATTGGGGAGGCACTTAAGGTGGATAAAACCTCAGTAAATGTGATTACCATGCTTGGCAACATAGAACTAAAAACAGATGACTAGCTTAAAGCAAAAGAAACAATTAAAACTGCACAAAATGTATCAGATGGTAAGGATGCTTATGCTGACATTTCTCTTGGAAATTGGAATTATTTTGCAGCTTCACGCAATGAGAAGAAGGATCCAGATGTGGAGGGAATACATCTTGATAAGGCTAGGGAACTATATTGTAAAGTGTTGGCTCAGAGACCTAGAAATGTCTATGCTTCAAATGGGGCAGGCATTGTGCTAGCCAAAAGGGGTCATTTTGATATTACAAAGGAAATTTTCACACAGGTTCAAGAAGCTGCAGCAGGAAACATCTTTGTTTAGATGCCTGATGTGTGGGTAAATCTAGCACATGTTTACTTTGCAGAAGGACAGTTTGAGCTTGTAGTGAAAATGTATCAAAATTGTTTGAGGAAATTCTATTTTGGCATTGACACCCAAATTTTATTATATTTAGCTCGATCACATTATGAAGCAGAACAGTGGCAAGATTGTAAAAGAACATTATTAAGAGTAGTACATTTGGCACCCTCAAATTACATGTTATGCTTTGATGTTGGTGTTGCCATGCAGAAGTTTTCAACTTCAACACTTCAAAAGCAAAAACATACTGCTAATGAGGTTCGTCAAGCAGTGTCTGAATTAAAGAATGTGCTCTGTGTGTTTAGCCAACTGTCAGTAGTGCCAAGCCCTCATACACATGGCAAGTTTCAAGGATTAATATAGGCCGCCCATGTTGCAGCCCTATATGATTGCTTTCACAACCTGCCATCTCCGTGCATTTTTTCTATATGTATGCTAATTTGATTTAAGGAACTGTCAAGCTATGTAATTGTATGATTTGAACATGAGCAAAAATTTGTGGAATAATGAAATATGATACAAGAAACAAGGAATATGCACTATGTTTCAATGAATTTTCAAAAATGTCAAGGTTGATTTTGCAAGATGAGCATCATAGAACTTTACAAAATTATGAAGACAAGGCAGATTTTGTGTTGCTGAACAAGAAAGTAGATTTCTAACTGAAGTATTGACATAAAAAGTTTAGTAAATTTCCTAGAAATTAATCTTGATGAAAGAGAGCATATTCTTAAAGTAGTGGCTTGGTAGAAATACATTACAAGTGTCCATTAAAAAACACAATATAGCCTGAATATGTTAGTATATGGCAGAGAGTTTTACATGGCATTCCTGGGATAAATAGAATAGTAGTCAAGCCCTATTCAAGAATGAAAAAGCTTGTTATTTTCCAAGGAGAGGACTTCTATCAAGATGAATCATTAAATGTGGAGTGCACTTTGTAACAGACACAAAAGATTGCATGAAAGTTGTGAAAGGGGTGCAGAAGATGCTCACTTTTTCCTTGCAGAGTAACAAATAGTTGGTGTTGTTGTTTCTATTAGTGTGAATTATGCAAAGTAGCCAATTGCATTTGATAAGAAACTCAGTGTCAATTCAGATGACATCCATTTCAAAGGAAGAAGACCTGATAAAGATAAGGCTCTTCAAGCCCTAAGGAGATCAAAAGCGTTCAAAATTCTAGAACCCTACACAGTCGAGAGAAGACAAAGTGTGCAGAGTTTCCCCTAATAGTTGAGATCATGAACATAATCCAAATAGGCAGTTCGTGGAAATTTGCATAGTATGAGTGAAGAATCTAATGAGATGATACACTGCATATCATAAAAAGTGGAAAAAAAAACCCCAAAAAAAACTTTAAAATACCATGTGATCGGAGCATGAAGGAGATGGCAAGAACAAGAGCTAAAACAAAAGGGAAAGAACAAATGGAAGTCTACAATCATAGCAATAAGTCGCAACAAAGTTTTATTACAATGTTCTACAATCAAACGCACCCATCAATGATCTGTAGTAGATGTGCCCTTGTGCCCTTTTCGATGGAGATCAGACTTTTTTGCTTCCCTCGCGCCAATGTTGATGGAGACCGGACTCGCAACTTCCCTCGTGCCAATGTTGATGGAGACCAAACTCGTAGCTTCGCCAAATGAAATGTGAATTACATTTTTGCCCCTTTTTTTTTGTTTTATGCTGCCGTGTGTGTCGCAATTCCGACGTAATTAATTTGTCGCAATTGCGACCAACATGGGTATGTTATTAAAAAAAAAAAAAAATTTGCTTTACAACGCGACCACCCAACCCATTTAAAAAACTTGCTCGCAATTTTTGGTCGCGATTTAGGGTGAAATGCACTAGTGACTTGATATTTAAGAAATGTATAACTATGTGAGCAAATATAGATAAAGTATCAATAAAAATATAAAAATATGTGAAATTTTACTTGAATCTTACACAAGATTATACTATTTGTACATTTAAATTTATAAAATCATTAATCAAAATAAATAAAAATTAATAGTTTCTTTACTATATCTAATTTTATATTTATTACAACTTATATATATATATATATATATATATATATATATATATATATATATATATATATATATATATATATATATATATATATATATATATATATAAAATAAAAAAACATGTTAATCTTAAATTATTTTATCAGCCAACAAACTATTTATTATACGAAAGACTTTGATTGGGAAGTATAATGTCTTACCTGGGAAAGTCACTCCTTTGTCAAAAAAAGTATGACATATAATCATGTAGGTTCTTCTAGAAAATGTTGCTTATGATGCGAACACACTTGTTTGATATAATATATTTCATCTCTCTACCATATGGCCACTCTTAAACATCACACACTCATGAAGAAATCAAGTTTGGAAAAATAAGTCAACTTTGACTATTTAACACTTTTAGCCTAAGAATCAAACCTTAGTGTGTAATGTTTAACTCATTTGCTACCATATTAGTTATCCATTTATGTCAAAAGTATCAACCTATTTTAATGGAGTTCGTTACCAACTTCTATGAGAAATGTGACCATTAGAATAAGGCTTTACAAGAAAAATTCTACTTTCTATATTTGTTTAGTTTTTCGGGTTTAAAATGCAAACACATGTTAAAAGCCAAGAAAAGTATTTTAATTGTATTTTAATGGATATACTTGAAGAAATGTCTTGGTTAGATGTGGTGTGGCTCTTTAGCAGAGGATGTGAAGATTTCAAATATTTTAGATTACTTCCTTCCTAGAATGATAAAACTTAGTTATTAAATATATAATGTTTATTATGACTATTACATGGGTTTTGGGAATGTAACCCATGAGAATTGTAGAATAGCCAAAACATTGAACAAATTTTAAAGTATAGTTTTGAATGATTTTTAATTGTATTTTAGATTTTAGAAATTGTATGAGAGTGTATAATATTATAATATTTTAAATATTGTAATAATAAGAATGTGCATTTTTATATAAAATATAATTTAAGAAAATGAAAACAAGAGAAAAAAGAGTCTTAATGTTTTTAATGATTACTTTCTTTTATATTATTTTATAAATAAATGGAATTGATTTTTGCATCTTATGAAAGTATGATATTTTGGATTTTTACTTTCTATTATTAAATAGTTGACAACTTAAGTTGGAGTTATGGATCTTTTAAGAATTATTATTTATTTTAATTAAGTCGATAGGCTTATATGTGGGAGCTTTGCTCTCGATTTTTACATTTTTTTGCTGGAAATTGTCAACCCTTGCCAATTTTTATATTTTTCGATAACGGATTTTTCTTTTTGTTAATTTCTATTTTCTATTCAATGAAGAGATTTTGTTTAGCATTTATTTATAATAGTAAACTCTATTGTTTCTAATTCAATCTCTAAGGTCAATTTTCTACTCCTCATTTAAAGGATTTTGTTTAATATTGTATAAAATTAAACTCTTTTTTTCAAAATGGAATAGTAGAGTTTGTTGCAAAACGGGCTTGCCCAGTATAGTTTCTTCCTGTTAATTTAAAATTGTTTGTGCTTCTCTATCTATTGCCTTGATCAACATTGTTGACAACATGAGACAATTCATGCAAAAACTTGAGGTAAATCTTTTGTTATAATTTTTGTGAGTTTATTTATGGAATATTTGAATCATTTTTTGTAATGTTAGTATTTTGTGCATTTTTAAAGGATTCATATTTTGTCGTCAAATTTATGAAATCTGCATATTTTGTGTTTTCTTATCAGAGCATATTAAAGATTTGAAGGGCCACTATTTCTGATATTATAGATAGCTACTAGTGAAATATATAATTTATATATCTTTTAGACTCCAAATGTTACTAGAATATATATTTTAGGTGTGTAGGCTTATTGATGTCAAATGTGATATCTAATAAGTTGTATATTTTATTAAGTCTTCATGCCTAAGTGATTATATCTTCCTTACTTTATTGTATATATTATTTCACAATTTCTCCTTAGTCAATTGAAATGTATTACATCATCAATCTAATTAGTACAGTTATATGAGGTGAGTTTAATGAAGTAAATGCAATAGATTCAAACTAGAGTAAATGCAATATATTCAAGCCTAAGTATATATTATTAGGATGTTTCTAATTAGTGTTTCTTTAAATTTTTTGGGTTGGAAAATAATTTTTAATATAGAAAAAATATTATAAAATTTATAAAATAGAAGATTATGAAAATATTTTAGAACAGATAGTTTAAAAAAAAATTAAATACGCAGTGTTTTGAGAGTTTTGAGTTTACAATAACAATGCCCACTTTTAACATTTTAAAAGTTTGTATTCATTTAATAATATAATATTTATATATTTTAATATTTGAATAATAGAAATAAATTTTATAAATGTTGAAAATCAATAAAAAAGGAAACTTCAGATTTTGAAAGATCTTTAATATAACATAATATTTTGTATATTTTAATATTTTAATAATATAAGAAAAATCTATAAAACTAGAAAATCTAGCAAAAAGGAGAACTGAAATTTTGGAAAGATTTTTGCTAAATATATGTTTTAAAAAATAGCTTTATAATAAACACATATATTTATTTTTAAAATACTTTACCAAAATTTAAGTATTTTTTAATGATAGAATCTATTTCACTTTCTTATGATTGGGTGATTGAAAAGAATTTTTTTTATCAACGTGATTGAAAAGATTATTCAAAATATTAAAAAAACTAAAAAATAAAAATTTGTAGATTTATACCATTTTTTTCATAAACTAGGAAATTTGGTTAATTAAGAATAATTGTATATTAAAAACATATCTTTACAATAAAAATTTGAAGTATTTTTATGAAAAATAAAATATTAAATAATGAAATAATAAACTTTTTATTTTCTTTACTTCATGGTCTAGATTTTTTGGAACTATTGGAAACCATTTTATCCCCTACAAATTTTGAAAAATAATGAGAGCTAGATATGTTAAACAACATGTGAATAATATTCGAGTAAGGTGGAGAAAAATTATAAACTTGATAACAATATAAAATATATTTTATAATTTGATGGGAGATGGCTCTGCGATGTGCACCCTACAGAGCTAGGGCCTATGTGCCCTTTGCCTCCTGATCTCGCATGCTCGGTGTGGGTTTGAGCTCGCTCTATCTGCATTTTTGCTGCATGTTGGAGCGAGGGTTTGAGTAGGAGTAGTGAGGAAGTAGAAGTAAGAACACTGAAGGTTTGGGTGGAGTTGTGGCCAGCCAAAAGTTGGCATTCAGAGAGTGTGGTCATTCTATGGTGGTGAGGGAGGCACAATCGTGAACTGGTGGTTTTGATTCTAGTTTTTGCTTGAAATTTTTGCCTTTGAGTCCGAGCATGGGGCAATCGGAAGCCCCTAGGGCTCAGATTTTGCCTGATGATTTGGAAATGCCTGATACATCTTATCAGATGTAAGGGGGGGCTAAAGGTTAGATGGACAATATACCATTTGGAGAGAACATGGCATCATCAAAAGGTTCTATCTGAATTAAGAAGACGAATGGGTGTTTGGAGAGATTGGATGATCAACCAGTGTTGATTATTCAAACAGAGAAAATTTTAGAAGATGTGGAGTATTGGAGCAAGCATGCACTCATATGCAAGTTTTTGGGCCTCTGACTCCCTCTCCCTGTGTTGGAATCGTGGGCGCACCGGATTTGGAATTCGGAAGGGGATATGGAAATTCTTCTAGCGGCTAACAACTATTTTATGGTTATTTTCTCATGCATGTCGGATAGGAACAAAGTATTCAAAGGAGTCCCATACTTCTTTAACCAAGTTGGGTTGTTCATCAAACCCTGGCACACTGGATTCAATTCTTCTGAAGAGATCCCGTCTTGGGTCCCTATGTGGATCTGGCTTCCACATCTACCACTGGAATTTTGGGGAGAGGGTATTCTTCAGTTGATAGCTCTTTTGCTTGGGAAACCAGTTGGGTCGACCACCCAAACCCAGGATCAAAAGGTAATTTCATATGCACGAATCTGTGTGGAGGTTGATCTTATTAATCCACTACCTGATTCTATGGAAATTTTCTTAGGCCCTTCTTCATGGAATCATCAGTTGGATCATGAAACTCTACCCTTCAGATGCAGGATTTGCCATGAGTATGGGCACTTGCAACACAAATGCCCCTGAAATAAATTTTCTCAATCATCAACAACCACTTTGCTGAACCTTAAATATGACAAGGGTAAAGACCCTATGCCAGCTAGTCCCTCTGTAGATAAAGAAGGTTTCATCCCAGTGAAGCCACGTAATAAAGGAAAGGGGCAAAAGAGAATATGGACGAATAAACAAAGTGATGACACCTTCAATAGGTTTAATGTGTTGGAGAACTTGATACAAGAGGAAGGTATACTTGTTGAGATATCCCCAAGTGATGGTTCTCTTTTGGAACCCTAGCTAGAGGAAGTTGGGAGTCTAGTCCAGATTCTTGAGGAAGTACAAGGCCAGCCTATTGGTTTAGATGGATTGGTTCAGGAGTTATGTTATGATATTCCTAGTGAGTCACATCCCCGTGATGGTCCAAATATCATAGCCTCCAACCATCTTGGCAAGAAAGGAGTGACTGACAGCACAAAAGGCTCTAAAGTTGCATCCACATTAGGCTTACAGCAAAAACCCTTTAAAAAAGGGATCTCAGAGAAGTCTGCTAAAAGTGGAAGGAAGACAGATCAGGAGAAAGTTAAGATGATGGGTGAGACTTTGGTTGAGGTAGGGTTTGTGAAGCCCATTGAGTCCCACTTCTCGCAATCTTCTAAATGATTGTTATCTCTTGGAATGTTAGGGGGTTGAACAGCATCCCTAGACAAAAGGTTGTTCATAGATTGATAGATTCTCACTCTCCAGATATTATTTTCATTCATGAAACTAAACTTTCAGTTGATGAATTGAATAGTTGTGGGCCAAAGTTATGGCCCTATGGTAGCTAGCAGGCAATAGGTGCTCAAGGAAGCTTAGGTGGTCTTGCTTGTCTCTGGAATCCCAAGAAGGTAACTTCCCTGTGGTGGATTGTGAGCAGGTCTTCCATCTCTTTTATGGCTTCTCACTTTGAGATAGGTGAAAGATTCTTGTTCTTCAATATTTATGCTCCTAGTGACTTGGTAGGAAAATCTCTTATGTGGTCACATATTATATTTGTCCAATCTTTAAATCCTTTCCTTCCTTGGATTATTTCCAAAGATTTTAATGCTATTACTAGTCTTAAGGAAAGGAGAGGTGGGTCTTCTCAATTGGGTCCTTCTTCTAGTATGCTTAGAGATAATATGAGCTCTTTGAATCTTATTGATGTTAAACCTGGTTCTGGTATATTCACCTGGAATAACAAAAGGAGTGGGATGGAGGCTATCTCGGAAAGGCTTGATAGGTTCCTGGTATCTTGTTTTTTGATGAATATTAGATGGTCTACCAACTTAGATATTCTTAACTAGAGAGGCTCTGACCACTAGCCTATCAGGCTCTCTATCACTCCTTTCAAAATGACTAAGAATCCCTCTTTCAAGTTTCAGCTGATGTGGTTGAGGGATCCTTTCCTTCAAGATCTTATGATAGCCTTGAGGTATGAGGGCAGGCCTCCTCATGTTACTTAAATGTTCACCTTTGAGAAGAGCCTTCAACATGTGAAATTCAGGCTGAAAAAGTGGAATAAACAGTGCTTTGGAAACCTTCAAGAGCATTTAAAAGATGCCCAGGCCAGGCTGGATGGTATCACTCACCAGATCAGGGACCAAGGAATGACTCCAGATTTAATGTCTGAAGAATCCTTAGCTTTGAGAGAGGTTGAATAATGGGAGCTTCGAGAGGAAATATTTTGGAAACAAAAATCCTGGGTGGATTTCCTACAGGAGGGAGATAGAAACATTGCTTTCTTCGACAACACTGTTAAAGCTCGCAAGTTTGGAAACTCCGTTACTTCTCTTGTTTCTTCTTCTGGAGATCATCTCTTTTCCAAGGAGGCAATTTCTTTAGAGGCCACTAATTACTTCTCTCAACTCATCTCTAAGGAGGAACCTGTTTCCTTGGTAGAGACAAGGGCTATTTTAGATTGCATTCCTCATCTTGTGTCTGACAGTATGAATAGAGATCTGTTAAAACCTATTATGCTTGAAGAGCTGGAGAAGGTGGTATTTGCTATGAAGAAAGGTAAAGCCCTGGGCCCAGATGGATTCCCATTGAATTTTTTCAGGAGTTTTGGGAAATTATTAAATTTGATCTTCTAGAAGTTGTTCGAGAATCATATCAAAATAAACAAATGCTCAAATCTTTGAATGCTACTTTCCTGACTCTTATCCCCAAGATTGATGGAGCTAACAGGTTGGATCAATTCAGACCTATTGCTTTATGTAATGTCACATACAAAATTATCACAAAATTGATTGCTAAAAGGCTTAAGCCTTTCCTTGCCTCTTTGATATCCGAGGAACAGGGAGCTTATCTTGGTGGTAGACAGATTCTAGATGGAGTGGTTATTGCTTTGCAAGCTATTCATTCGATGGACACGTCCAAGGAAAAGGCTATGTTTATTAAGCTGGATTTAGCTAAAGCTTACAACTGAGTTAGTTGGGAGTTCCTGAGTCAAGTGCTTCTTGCTTTTGGATTTGATAGGGAATGGGTGGATTGGGTTCTCAGCTGTGTGACTTCCACATTATTTTCAGTTCTTATTAATGGAGAACCTACTGATTTATTATCTACTTCTTGGGGGCTTCGGCAGGGGGATCCCATCTCTCCATATCTATTTATCATTATGGCAGAGGCTTTGGGCAGATTTATAAAATCTCAAGCAGAGCAGGGACTTGTCCAAGGGTGGAAGTGGCACAATGATATTCCAGCGTACACGCAACCTCTAATTTGTGGATGATACTGGACTAATGGGTTTGGCTACCATTAATGAAGCAAGGAACTTCAGAATGATTTTGGATACTTATTTGAAAGCCTCTAGATAGAAAATTAATGAAGGTAAATCATCTATTTATTTCTTTAATACTCCTTAAGCGATTCAGGTCAAGATTGCTAGAATTCTCAAGTTTCAGGTTGGATCCCTTCCATTGATTTATCTTGGAGTACCTCTGACCCTTGGGACTTAGCTAAAAGAATATTGGCAAGGTCTATTGGACAAATTTTGTAGCAAGATTAGTCACTGGACTCATAGATGGCTCTCCTCTGCTGGTAGGGTCATCCTTCTCAAGACTGTGATTCAGGCTCTTCCCATTTATAGGTGTTTGGTGCAAACTCCTCCTAGTGGAGTTATGAAAGATTTTGATGCTTTGTCGCGGCAATTCCTTTGGTCAGGCAATCTCCTCTCTTCTAAATGGAGCTTGGTCAAATGGGACATTGTTTTCCTGCCTAAGTTTGCTAGAGGATTAGGCCTTAAATGCATGGCTCTTGGCGTCAAGGCTCTGGCAAAAAAGTTATATTGGAAGTGGTGCAAGAATCAAGAATGAGATTAGGTTAAGATTCTGGCTCATAAGTATTTCCCAGGAGTGAAGCTTCAGGATATTCCTAGAATAGAGCTAGATGGTAAGGGATCCTTTATTTGGGACTCTTAAAAGAGGTGCTCCTCTCATCAAGGATGGCCTCTTCTGGATATGTAATGAGGGATCATGTTTGTTATTCTGGCAGGACTCTTGGGATGGCTATCCTCCCATTCTCTCCAGCTATCCATACCTTCAACCTCTATGTTAGATTTTTTTAGCTACAGTTTGGACCAAAGTAGGTCACTTTAAAAATTTGAGGAGGTATGGCTCGATGGTTGTGGCTAATTGGAAGGATCCTCAAGACTGGCCCTCGGGGGGCTCCTCAGAGATTCAGGCTGAACTGGCCAAACTTCTCTCTGTTAGGCTATGTAGTTCTTCTAAGGACAAAGACATCCTGGCTTGGGGTCCCAGCCCTAAAGGTACTTTCATTGTGGCCCAAGGGTATGCTCGGTTGGATAGTCAATGCAATGAATTTTAGGAAACTCCCTAGTGGAAAAAAGTTTGGAATAGGTTCTCATGGCCTAAATGTAATTTTTTTCTATGGTTGGTTACTCAAAAAAAGTGTCTTACTTGGGATAACCTCCAGAGAAGAGGGTTTTAGGGTCCTTCTTTCTGTCCCCTTTATAGGTTGCATGAAGAGGATGTTTCTCATCTATTCTTCTTATGACCTCTCTCTAGAGAAATTTGGCATAAGTGGTGGGAGGCATGGTGCCATGGATGCATTCATGCTGAATCTCTTATTGAGTTTTGGGACAGCCTTGGTAGACCCCCTACGAGAACTTCATTCCTTCAGGTGGCTTGGGCTGTTGGACCTTATTTCATTCTTTGGAATCTTTGGCTTGAGTGTAATCATCAATTTTTTTGTAACTCCAGCCTGGGAGTCATTAAACTATGGCAGTTGATCTTAAGTAGGCTTCAGGAGACTATCTATGCTAAATGTGATATGACAGAGCCAGTGGATCTTGATGACTCCAAGATAGTTAGGAATTTGGGATTGGTGGACACAGGATTGAGAAGTAGAAGCAGTAAGAAATCTCAGCCACTAAAAGGAAATGTGTGTAGGATGGGGAGATGGAGACCTCCACCAGATAATGTCCTAAATATTAACACTGGTGGCTCCTCCTGTGGTAATCCTGGACAAGCTGGTGTAGGAGGAATTGGAAGAGATGTGGATGGAAAGGTTTGTTTCATTTTCTCTGTTCACAAAGGAGTTAATTCCAATAATGTGATGGAAGTCTTGGCCATCAAGATGGCTATGGAGCGGGCTTGCTCTCTTGGATGGAGGAGAATTGTGTGCGAATCAGACTCTCAGATTATTGTGGAGATGATTAGTAACTAGAGAATAGATGACTATAACTGGCATATTGCCTCTCTTGTTAGAGAGATTCTTCACTTGAGAAGCTTTGTGGATGATATCTCCTTTTGTCATATTCCCAGGGAGTGGAATGGAGTTGTTGATGTCTTAGCAAAATGGGCTTCGGAGAAGGGAGCAAGTTGGGCTATTTCCAATAGGGAAGATCTTCCTGCTGATTATGTGGAGATTTTTGAGCATTTACTGGAGAAGGATAGAACTTAATGGCTTTTGGGTTGTGGTTTGGTATATTGGGCCTGAGGCCTTTGTAATCTGGCTTTTACTTAATAAATTTTTACCCCCTTTTTCAAAAATATATATATATATATATTATAATTTATTTTTTACTATATTCAAAAGTTAAAATTAAATAAAAATAAAATTATTCTAAAAAGAGAAATATTTGAAGATCACATATAATTTATCATCTAATTAATCATATAATTATTTGAGACTTCTATTTTTGGTGATAATGACATATCCTTTTAGAAAAATTTAACATAAATAATCTTAACTAAAAGAATTGAACCTAAGAGACACCTTAGAAACTTGAAAATGAAATAAATAACTATTAACTTTATGCTAGCAATCTTCATTGTTGTATATACTACAATAGAAACAATTTTTTATATATTGTTATATATACTTCAATTTTTAGAGGCTTTATAATATAAACATTTTTTATTAAATTAGAAATTAGAAATTAGAAATTATGAAAAAATATTAATTTTGATGTTTGATATCAATTCTCAAGACAAGGTATTATAACAACAACAATAATAATCTAAATAGAAAATATTTATTTTTAAAAAAGAAAGTAGATATTAGAATGTAATTAAAAATAATAATCAAACAAATTACATAAATTAATAAATAATATTCTACATTTTTTATTTACCTTATTTAAATTTCATCTCTCATTGCACTAATTTTCAACTTGTAGACTTAAAAGATTTTGTATTAGTATTGATTGAGTTTTGTAGTTCACATTTTACCTTTTAAAAAAATCAAACTTCCTATCAGAAATTCCTACCAGCTCATGTTGGACGAATAAAAGTGAACGACTAGTAGTTTTTATTAAGCTAATAGATTTGATGTAAATGTTGTAAGACCTCAGTTTTTTTATTTTTTAAATAATTTTTGAATGAGCCATTGAAAAAATCAAATTTTTAGAATTTATAAAAATGAAATTTTATTATTCGCCATCTCAGTTTTAATGTTTCAACAAGTTCATATTTTAATTTCTTGTAGATCACATGGTTCATCAATTCACATTTGTTTTTCCATTTTTAAGTGGATAGGCTTATATGTGGGAGCTTTGCTACCAAATTTTATAATTTTTCACTGGAAAGTGGTCAGCCCTTCATGGCTGATAAAAAATTTTCGGCAGTGAAAAATAAAAACCTATCATATTTTTAAAATTTATAAAAAAAAAATTTTGTCTTACTTTATTTTATTTTATTTTTGATTTTATCATTTTCAATTATAATTTGTTTACCAAAAAAAAATAAAAAAATAGAAAGTTGTAAAAAATTGAATCCTCCAATAGATATTGGAATCTGATTGAAAAGATCATTGTTAAAGAAGGGAGATTGTTGATAAAGAATGTTTTCCATCATTGTTTTGTCACTAATGTCAAACTTGCTATTTGATGGAATGACAATTGCTTATAAGATCGAAGTACTATCACTTAGTTGATTAATGAAGAGGATTTAATCAATCAGATGTAACAAAAGCACCTAAGGGAAAGGTTGTGTTATGGTTTTGTAATGAAGAACAAGGATTAGTTAAGACAATGGCAAAATGATGTATTGATAATACACTTGAAGATACAGTGGTTGGCTACACTTAGAAACTCTAAAAGAATAAGTTGTAACAAAGCTATCTGCAAAGCTTGACTAAATTCATTAATGTGTGTCAAGCAAGTTAGTTCATGCAGAGTAGATTATTAGTAAGTGCCAAGCAAATGTAAAATCTAGTGTATGTCAAGTGAGATAGAAGATGTTGAGCTAAACAGAAATGTAATAGGTGTCGAGCATCAGTAAAATTTAGTTGATGCTGAGTGAAACCATAGTAGGTTCCAAGTAACACAATATGTGCCAATCATCAAAAAGTCAATAGTTCTAAGCTACTGCATTATTTGAAAAGTCAAAGATTTGCCAGATTTGAGTCAACAAGTTTGTTACCTTGAAGTTTGTGAACTAGATGGAAAATAAGAACAGTGAGCCAGTGGCACAAAATTATAGGATAACCCTTTTTAGGTGAATTCAGGTGGATTCTTCATGATATTCCTAGAAGAAACAAGATAAGGGGTAGATACATCATATCTTATCTAATCCATTTGACCCAAAAACAAGAGTGGGAAGATTAGAGCAAAAAAAGTATTCCACGCTTCTATTTAAGGAGTTACATGTCAAGAAGAAAGTGTGGTTATTTAGAGATAGTGTGTGGTGTTAAGGAGAAGAAATTGAGATAGAAGAATAGAGTACAAAGATTCTTCTTTGATAGGTGACCATAGAGGTGATTGCATTGGCACAAAGAGCATGAAGACTTAGGGAGAAAAAGCTTCAAAGGAGGACAAGCTGTCAAAACTGTAGAGACTAAAGACTAGGAAAATTTGTGAAATGAATTGAGATCTGAAATCTACAAGTTATGTTGTGATTTATATCAGATCAAAATCCCTTATTTTTACTCTCTAGCAATTGTATCATTTAGGGTAAAATTGTATGGACTTAGGTTGGTTTAACAACCATTGTTTAAATCCTTTAACAGGGTGACATTCCAAGTGAATGTTCTAAAGTCCTTTAATCAAGCCCACTTCTAATAGGGTGGTTGAAATCCTTTAACCAAGTCACATTTAACAGTGTGTTTTGTAGCATTTAATAGGGCAAGCTTTTCACAAGGCATCACTTCAAAAGAGTGAGAATTGAGTAGAATTGAGAGGAAAAATTAGGGTTAAGTGTCCACACGATTTCAAAATATAAGGGAATTTATCTAGAGCCATAAAAGGGTCCCATTTTAATAAGATTGAGCTTTCATGAATAATATTCCATTTAATCTATCTAGCCTAACTTGAATAAAATAATTTATAGAGTGAATGATGAACCAAGTAAAGATGACACCATACAGATCAAATCCAACATATTCCAATATGAAATAAACTTATGAAGATCAAGCATAGAATCTATGAAATCAGAGTTGCTATCTTTTTTTTAGAAAGAAAAATAGGAGTATTAAAGTCCCCTATGACCATCCACTTGTTAGTACTATTACAACTTCTATCTTGAAGGATAAGATCCCAATAAGCCTTCCCAGCACTAGTAAAATTAGGGCCATAGAAATTGGTTAGGTTCTACTCTAGTCCAAAGATGGAGTGAGATAACACCATGCATTGGGACTACTTGTGTTGGAAAAAACTAGATCCTATAAGGACCATAGGTTACCATAAGATTTCTAGGCCACCTAAATAATCTTAAGAATTAATAACAAAGAAAAGTTTAACTAAACATATAAATTTACTATCTAGGGAAAAGGCTGACATAAACATCTTTATTTCTTGCAAGAGAACAATATCTAGATTCAAATATTTAATCAAATTCTTAACAACTATCTTCTTTTGCAAAATTTTAAGACTCTCATATTCCAAGAAGAAACAATCATTGGTAAGACCATTTTGAGAAAATATGCTTGAGGGTTGTATGGCTCCTAATTTGAAATATCTTTGTTTCCTAATTGTTTCCTCAAATCCCTACTTGAGATCCTATAGAACCTCTAGGTCAACCCCACACCAACTAACTTACGAACCTTAATGTGTGAGAAAGTGAAGGGTTATGCTAAGGGGGAGATGTGGGGAAAGAGGGAGAAGGGAGGGGTCCAAGATTAGCCATGAAAGAGGAGACAAGGGTGGTCAAAAGAAGGGAAGCGGGAGGGTTACTAATAGGGGAAGGGAAGCAAGGGAATGAAGGAAAGAGCTAGGCCTACCCTAAAGAGATGCTAATGTTACCACATTTTGTTTGCCCCGCCAAATTTCAAAATTCAAATGATTACCCCGCCCAACGGTCACCTCCCCAATTAGTAATATTTTAATACCCATGGAAATATTGAAAAATACCAAGTTTCAAACCTTATAACATATTTTTTGCAACCCGTAAGCTCTCTGCTGTCAGATCAAAGGAGATCAACAGATGGCGCCATCGTGTTATGGAAAAGATGCATGATATTTACGATAGTGAGAAGGCGCCCTGATGACACGTTTCCATGGTGGGTCCACATTCAGCGAATAGGTTACAATGAAGGGCGGATCGAAAAAGTTCTGTGGCGTTGTAGGCGCTATGTCGCTATCGTGTGTTGGCCAAGAAATCTTCATAGCGACATAGCGCCCGATGGAAAGGTCTGACGGCGGGTAGGTCGCATCACCGGGAAAGTTAGCGGAGGGCGGTTAGTTCACGACGGGCCAGAAAGCCCAAAAGGTGATAGGCACCATGTCGCCATCGAAAAACTAACGAGTTTTTTGATAGCGACATAGGGCCCGACCGGCTGAAGGTTATTTCTACGGTGAGTCCTAGTGTCGGCAGCAAGGTTTGCGGCAACGGAAGAGATCAATGACGAGAGCTTCAGGCAAGTGGTTGGGTCCCATTTCATACCTCATCTGCCCAGTTGGTAGAGTCTGGTGCCATGGTGGAAAATTAGAGGGAGCCACGTGTAAGAGAGAGGACATGTCATTAGTTGGGCGCTATGGCGCTTTGGGAATTTGACCTCAATTTTCTCATAGCGACATGGCGCCTAGTCGACACATGGTCGCTCCGTGGGGTCAAGTCTTGAGTCTACCAGGGTGGTGCTTCGTTGGAGCACTGAGGAACCACCACATATGCCAGGTCAAAACATAGATGTGTCATGGGACCAAATCTTCAACGCGGCCAGTGCAATCAAGGGTTAAGTCCTCCACCATCAGATCTGCAGAGATCAAGGATAGGCGCCATCGCGCTATGAGAAACTGCTTAGGAGATAACATTGGCGACATAGCACCCGAGCACCACGTCTCCTGGTGGGACCATTTTTGCATGTAGCTAGCGCAGTAAAGAGGGGAAGATCATTCATGGCCATCAGATCAAGTCAGATCAAGGGCAGGCACCATCGCGCTATGGAGAAGTTGCACAAGATTTACAATAGTGAGTTTGTGCCTGGTGGACACGTGTCCTCGTAGGACCAGGTCTCACCAAAGAATGTACACTAAAGATGGCCAGGTGTCATTCACGCATGGTGCAGTTACTAAGGTGGCACTAGGTATGAGGGGCCCAGGTAAGAAGCAAGTACGACACATGACGAATCTTCACGATCGTCAGATCTGTAGAGATCAACGGATGGTGTTGTATCACTATGAAGAAGCTGCACGATGTATATGTTGGCGACATAGTGCCCTGATGACATGTGTCTCACTGGCCCGATCGAGATTGACAGTCGGTGACTGGCAATTAATGTAACTGTCACAGTTAGTATTAATATTTGAAGGGTGGCACCGTTAGTTCAATAAAGGTGGTCAACCATAGGAGGACTTCCAGGGTGGAAAAAAAATAAAATAAAGAGTATCATTGGCCCGCATGGCCCAGCTGGCTTGTATAGCTCGGTTGACTATTTGACTTTGACAGATTCATGAGACCAGGAATGATAAGAGATCAGGTTTTGCCGTGAATCTGATCGTGTGATTAATTTCCACCAACTCAGAATGAATATCAGGTGCAGAAAGATACTCCATCCATCCAGTCGATCTATCTACTATGTCAGGAAATGTTGGGGCACCGTTTTTGTCTTCTCCAGGCTCTTTCTCAAAGAAATATCAAATTTTTTTGGTACGCAAACCATTTTCAAATTAGATCTTTGATTGGATTCCTAGGGGGAGAAGTTAATTCCAGTAGGTGAGAAGTAAATGTAATGCAAAAATCCTCAGTTATGCCTAAACTACAAAGGCAATTTTGTGATCTTTTTCTAGGGGGGCTCCTTTTCTTATTTCTCTGCTACTGCTCGCAAGTCTGCAGTGTAAAATTCCCTTTGAGTCTGAGCTATACAACATTCTGTATCATCTCCTTCAGCCATTAATGTGTATGTGCATTCATCTTGCCTCTCATTGGTGTATCGTTGAGATCAGTGGCTTGCATACTGTGTCTATTTATGGCCTATTGGATAATATATAAGTGAATCATTTTCCTTGTGTTATTCAGTTGGTTTCCTGATCTATATGTGGTCATTGATTGACATAAGTCTGGGTGTGTATGTCTTTTGAATGTTATCTTGATTTTGTAGTGCATATATGGGCAGAAAAGAAGTCTGAACACTCTATTTTGGTGCATCACCTCCTTAGACTAGACTAGGTAGATTTTCTTTCGTGTTCTTCTTCTCCCTTTTCCTCTCCAAGAGTAGTTAGGTGCACCCTGATAGTAAGAGGAAGTCGGCCTTCTCCGGAGACTCAACCTCGTAGTTCAAGTCCCACAGCTTGGAGGTTGTTTCCATGTTTCACTAGGTTGTCCTCGTGCATAGGCCTTGGAAAAGGGTGTAAACCTAAGTGACAATAGTTTTTGGCATGCCCGGTGGGACAGTATCAAAGATTCAAATCAGTTCCAGACCTCCACCGGTCATACCAACAGTTTTTGGCATGCCCGGTGGGACACTTTTTCAAACAAAATTTAAAGTCTACTGGTGTCAAGAAGAAAGAGTTTCAGAGATTAATACTAAAGAGGTAGTGTTGGCTTAGTATTCAATCCTTCAAGAGGCTAATTCTTCAAAGTACTTGGCGACTCTGAACATCAAAAAATTTGGTTCCAGGCCAAAGTTGCAGTGATTCATGCCCAAAGCTGAAATGAGGGCGTCTTCTAGAGGTAAATTTCAATATCAAGAGCATTCTCTTTCAAATCCTAGAAGAAGGAAGACTAGAACTTCACTATCACCAGTTAGGGGTGTAATAACAGTTAATATACCTATAAGATCTGTCTCTACTCCTCCTACTATTCGAACTTAGCCTAGATTTCCATCAACACTCATCAATAGAACACTTGTTTACATGGCACAGCCAAGAGTTCATGCTTTTTCCACCTTTAATGGTGGAAGTCCTCTATTTTTAGCCCAAAGACATGATATACCAGTATCTACACTGAAAAGTATACCTGATTTTACTGGTGAAACTCCCATCTCCCCTTTAGAGCATATCCAAGAAGTAGCAAATGTCTGTAATATTCATGGTATTATAGAGGATGATGTTGCTGTCAAACTTCTAGCCTCATCTTTAAAAGGAAAAGCATTACAATGGTATAGAGACTTAGCTCATGGTTCTATAACTAATTGGGATGGACTAGGAGCATGATTGTGCAAACATTTTGAGGATAGAAGTGACCATCTGTCACTTTTAGAGAAGTTGACTACTATTAAAAGAACCCCCCATGAATGCATGACTAATTTTAACTATAGATTTCAAAATACATGGGATAGAATACCTACTATAGTGAAACCTACCCCTGGTAATGCCTTCTTGCATTACCTTAGAGCTTTTAACAGTGATATTGCCACTACAATCCAAACTATGGGAGGAGATACCTTGCCTAATGCTTATGAGATAGCCATAAAAGCTGAGAACATCCTAATACAAGGAGGAAAGTTGGCTCCAAGGCCCCCTATGCCTTTCTTTCCTGATGTTCCCAACCACCAACCAGCAATGGCCCCTCTTCCTACAACTTCTACATCACAAGCCCTTACTCCAGTTCCCCAAGCTTCCACATCCTCAAATGGGATAGATGAACTCAAAGAAATGCTCCAAGGTCTAGTGCTAAATACAGATAAAAGAGAGAAGACCCTGGATAAAAAATTACAAGAGCAGGGGAGGGAGTTAAAAGACCAAGGGAAGAGATTAGAGGATAGTCTTTCTATGATACAAAAAATGAGTAACAAGGTGGTGGCCTTGGAGAGACAGCAAGCTCAAGGCGGCAAGCCTCCCCAATTGCAATATCAGGCTCCAAATGGTGGTAGACCTCCTAATCAGTGGAATAGCTCCTTTGATCAGGGTAGGAAAAATAGTCATCCTTCTGCTTCAAGCTCAAATCAGAATAGAGCTATAGTCCCTCAAAATAACTTGGCCCAAGATCAAGATTTCTATCCTTCCTGCAACTATTCTTATACCTATTGCATGTGCCAGAAGGCAGAATCTTATTTGGCCCTAACTTCCCAAGAACCTGTAGCAAAGCAATTGTACAAGGAGGATCATTCTAAGGAGGCCTCATATATTCAAGGACATGATGATTGCTCTTTCATGAATCATCAGATTGGGGAGCATTGTAATGTAAACCAAGATTCTGTTGCTCATAACACAAGAAGTAAGAAGAGAGCTATGGAACATACTGCCCCTCCTTCTCCTAAGCAGGCCTCAACTTCAAGTGCTACACCTCATGCACATGCAGCAAATGAACAAACAAATACTTTACAACAACAAAAGAAAGATTCTAGAAAGTAAGATGCAAGTGATTCCTATGTTGCTCCATCTCAACCTCGTATAAGTGCAGCTCCCAAAGTTTCTACCAAAGTCCCTAATACACCTTTCAGTGTGGTAGAGAAAATGAAGAGGAAAAATGTGAATATTTCTATGTGGGATGTTGTTGCTACTATACCAATGCAGAAGAAGATGCTGCAGCAAGAATTAGAGAAGATTGAACCCAAGGATCAGCCATCTACCATGGAGAGTGCCACAAGTCTAGTACAACCAGCAGGAGATGTGGAGACAAATAAAAAGGTTAGACCTCCTCCATTCTATGTTTCTCTCATTAGAGGGGGAAAATTAGTCCACAATTGCATGATAGATTTAGGGGCTAGTAGCTCAGTAATGCTTAGGTGTGTTGCTGATGCTCTAGGAATGAAATATGAGCCCATTGTTAGGGATGTGTTACAATTAGATGGTAGTACTGTCAAAATTGTAGGTATCCTTAGGAATGTGGAGATGGCCCTACATGCATGCCCTGGTTGCACTGTGATTCAAGACATATCTGTTGCTGAAGTCAAGCCCTATTTTGCCATCTGTCTTTCAAGAGACTTCACTGCTCAAATTGGTGGAATCATATCTGTCGATTTGTCATATATGTCATTTAAGACTAGATATGGAGCCAATGCCTCAATCAGAGCAGAACCTCAAGCCCTTCATCACACTGAATCCTACACCCCCAACTTCATCAATATGAATTGCCCTATTCTAGAGATGGATGAAAATGACATAGTAAATGAGCCTGCCACTTGCATAGCAGAGATTCTTAATTTCTTCTTGGATGAGTGGGAAAATGCATATCAGTTTGAGCCTATGTTAGAGACTCTTGAGATAGGCCTTAGTACATATTGCATAATAGAGAAAGATGCTCAAGTTCCTGATCTTGTTGGGATTAATGATGATATATATGGAACATGGAGTATGTATTTTGATGGCTCAAGGAATAGAAATGGATCAGGGGCTGGTGTTATGTTGATCTCTCCTGCACAAATAAGATACTACTTCTCCTTTAGGCTCCAATTCAGTTGCACCAATAATGTGGCCGAGTATGAATCTTTGATTCAAGGTCTCTTACTTGCCCAAAACAGAGGAATTCAAGCCTTGAGAGTATATGGAGATAGTGAGTTGGTAGTTAACCAAGTGAGAAATTAGAATATCACCAAAAATGGCTTGCTCAAGTCTTACAAACACAGAGTCTGGGATTTTCTTGAGGGCTTCAATGCATTTAATATTCAGAGCATTCCTAGGAAAGAAAATAGACATGCTGATAGACTTGCAGCAGTGGGTGCATCTTATGATTTACCAAGGAATCTTGAGGAGAAGAAGAAGCAACAAATAAAGGTGGTGGTGAGGCCTTCCATCCCTAAGAACAACACTCATTGGCAAGTGTTTGATTCTGATGAGCAAATTGTGAGTTTCTTGCAGAATGAGGCAGAATTCTCATATAGAAACCAGTCAAGACTACAGGATCAGTATGATGATCAGATCATTCATCTCAGTTCTAACAAGTTTCCCAAGGGTCTCATTACCTTGGAGAGTGTCTTTAATCCTGATGATCAAACAAGAGGCAAATGAATGAATCTAGCTGCAGAAAAGGATGATTATGCCCCAGTTACAATTGTTGATGGAAAATCTTTGAATATGGGGAAGGTATGTTCCGAAACTGAGCAAGAAAATTTCATTCATTTATGTCAAGAATTTAATGATGTATTTGCTTGGACATATGATGACTTAAAAGGGTTTGACCCTAGTTTGTTTCAGCATACCATAGATCTAGTTGATAAGGCCAAACTAGTAAGGTAAAAACAGAGGCCAATGAACCCTAAGATTGAGCCCCTAATGAGAAATGAACTATCCAAGTTGATAGAGGCCAATATAATATTTCCTATCAAACACTCATCATGGGTAGCTAACCTTGTCCCTATAAGGAAGAAGAATGGAGAAATCAGACTGTGTGTGGACTTTAGGGATCTTAATCAAGCTTCTCTTAAAGATCACCATCCTCTCCCTTCCATGGAGAAAATTCTGTCCAAGGTTAGTGGTTCAAGGAGATTCTCTTTTCTTGATGGATTCTCTGGTTATAATCAAGTGTTGGTTAAAGAATCTGACAGATATAAGACAACATTCACTACTAAATGGGGTACCTATGCTTATTGTAAGATGCCATTTGGACTAACAAATGTAGGTGCCACATTTCAGAAGGCAATGGAGATGGCCTTCAAAAAATTAATTGACAAGTTTATCTTGGTATACCTTGATGATTTAACTGTATATTCAAAAAATGTAGAGGATCATTTTGATCATCTAAGACAGGTATTTCTAAGATGTAGAGAGTTTGGGGTTTCCCTTAACCCAGCCAAGTGTGTCTTTGCTACAAGCCAAGGAAAATTATTAGGACACATTGTATCTAAGGATGGGCTAACCATTGATCCAAAAAGAACAAAAGCAATACTGGCCCTTCCTCTTCCTAAACACAAGAAGGGGCTACAAAGTTTCCTTGGTAGAATAAATTTTGTGAGAAGGTTTATTCCTAATCTTGCTACCATGGTGAAACCTCTTACAGCTATGCTTAAGAAAGGTATGGCCTTCTCATGGACCAAGGAAGGGAAGGAGAATTTTGAAGAAATCAAGATAGCCATAGCCTTAGCCCCTACTCTCATGAACCCAAATTTTGAGAAAGATTTCCTCCTCTACACTTTAGGTGGTGAGTCAAGTATCTATGTTGTCTTGACTCAAACAAATGACAAGGATGAGGAGCAGCCCATAGCTTTCTTTAGTGAAGGGCTTAAAGAATATGAAGATAAGTACAGCTTTGTTGAGAAGCATGCCCTTGTAGTCATCAAAGCCTTGAAGAAATTCAAGCACCTCTTATCCCATAATAAGATCCATTTGTTGGTGCCCCATGCCAGCGTAAAAGACTTCCTATTAAACAAGGATATCAGTGAAAAGAGAGCTGAATGGATCACTAAGGTAATGGAGTATGATGTTGATATTCAGATTACCAAGCTGGTAAGAGGGAGAGGATTGTGCAAAGAAATGTTATCAAGCCAGGATTCAGATGAAGAAGCTGCTATGGTAATAACAGAGCAGCAGGAGGTAAGAAACGTTAATGGTCCAAGGAGCTGGATAAATGATATGAAGAGCTTCTTATTAGGGAATGGATACCCTCAAGGATTGGATAGAACCAAAAGGAGACAATATAGACTGTACTCCATTCCCTATGTTGTAATTGATGGTATCCTATTCAGGAGGGATTTTAATGGGACCCTGTTGAGATGCATTGAAGAGGATCAGGCTGAGAGGATGATTAAGGAACTTCATGATGGCCTTGATGGTGGCCATTTCTTTGCAAGAACTACTACCATGAAGATCATGAGGGTTGGTTATTATTGGCCATCTCTATTTCATGATTGTTATGGATACATGAGAAAATGTGAGAAGTGTGCTTTCTTCTCAGGCAAAGAGAGGCTTGCAGCTCTTCCCCTTCGTCCTATTTAGGTGGATCAGCCCTTTACCCAATGGGGGTTGGATTTTATAGGTCCCATTAATCCTCCATCTAGTGTAGGTCATAAATGGATTTTGGCTACTACTGATTATTTCACTAGATGGACAGAGGCAGTTGCCTTGAAGGATGCCACAGAACCATCCGTTGTTGAATTCCTTGATGGAATTGTATCTAGGTTTGGTGCTCCTTCTACTATCATTTCAGACAATTCCAAGTCTTTTGTTGAAACTCAGATTTGTGCATGGGTAATGAACCATAATATCTACCTGAGCACATCATCAAATTACTATCCCCAAGATAATGGTTTGGCTGAGTCTTCCAACAAGAATCTGATCAGAATCATGAAGAGGACAATAGAAGACAATTAGAGGGTCTAGCATAAGAAATTAAGAACTTCTCTATGGGCTGATAGGATAACACCCAAGAGATCTATTGGGAATTCACCTTTTGTGCTGGTATATGGTAGGGAGGCCAGACTCCCAATTTCATTGGAATTCCCATCCTTGGAGTTGGCTCATCAACTAGAATTGATTGAAGATAATGCCATGTCAGTAAGAATGGCAGAGCTGATTGAACTAGAAGAAAAGAGAAATAAGGCTATGCGAACCCTAGAGATACATCAGTAGCAGATGAAGAGGATTTTTGAAAAGAAGGCTAGGGTTAGGACCTTTAGAGAAAGAGATTTAGTTCTAAAGTGGGATTCTAACATAGCAAAACTAGGAAGACATTCCAAGCTTGACCCACTATGGAGTGGCCCCTATCTGATTGCCAGTTACAAACAGGCCAATGCGTTTCAATTAAGCAGGCCCAATGGAGAGATTTTGCCCATTCTAGTCAATGGGATCTATCTGAAGCCTTGTTTCTAAAGATTTGAGAATCCATGTACATAAGTGGTTTAGTTCTTTCTGTTGTTTCCTGCTTTTCAATAAGTGCACGTGCACATGGTTCTCTCTTTGAGTTGCCAGCTTCTGAAGTTTTGACAGTATTGAGGTTACAGAGGTAGAGCTAGGGTTTTCAGTGTTTTGTTTTCCTCGCAGAAAGGTTAGGTTTTTTTGCAGTTCTCAGATTCGTACCTTCCAAATCCATTTTTTGACTCCATAGCCCAAAGGATTTTTTTACAGGCGCTGGTCTGATGCATAGCAGGCTTGCATCCCCTGTGAGTTGGTAGAATGTTACCACATTTTGTTTGCCTTGCCAAATTTCAAAATTCAAATGATTACCCCACCCAATGTTCGCCTCCCCAATTAGTAATATTTTAATACCCATGGAAATATTGAAAAATACCAAGTTCTGAACCTTATAACATATTTTTTGCAGTCTGTAAGCTCTCTACTATCAGATCAAAGGAGATCAATGGATGGCGCCATCGCGCTATGGAAAAGATGCATGATATTTACGATAGCGAGATGGTGCCCTGATGACACGTTGCCATGGTGGGTCCACATTCAGCGAACAGGTTACAATGAAGGGCGGGTCATAAAATTTCTATGGCACCGTAGGTTCTATGTCGCTATCACGTGTTGGCCGAGAAATCTTCATAGTGACATAGCGCCCAACGAAAAGGTCTGACGGCGGGCAGGTCGTGTCACCGGGAAAGTTAGCGGTGGGCGGTTAGTTCACGATGGGCTGAAAAGCCTAAAATGCGGCAGGCACCATGTCACCATCAAAAAACTCATGAGTTTTTTGATAGCGACATAGCGCCAAGCCGGCTAAAGGTTATTTCTACGGTGAGTCCTAGTGTCAGTGGCAAGGTTCGCGGCAACGGAAGAGATCAACGGCGAGAGCTTCAGGCAAGTGGTTGGGTCCTATTTCATACCTCATTTGCCCAGTTGGCAGAGTCTGGTGCCATGGTGGAAAATCAGAGGGAGCCACGTGCAAGAGAGAGGACATGTCATCAGTTGGGCGCTATGGCGCTATGGGAATTTGACCTCAATTTTCTCATAGCGACATGGTGCCTAGTCGACACGTGGCCGCTCCGTGGGGTCAAGTCTTGGGTCTGCCAAGGTGGTGCTTCATTGGACCAATGAGGAACCACCACATATGCCAGGTGAAAACACAGATGTGTGGTGGGACCAAATCTTCAACGCAGCCAATGCAGTCAAGGGTTAAGTCCTCCACCGTCAGATCTGCAGAGATCAAGGGCAGGCGCCATCGTGCTATGAGAAACTGCTATGGAGATAACATTAGTGACATAGCACCTAGGCGCCACATGTCCTGGTGGGACCATTTTTGCATGCAGCCAGTGCAGTAAAGAGGGGCAGATCGTTCATGGCTGTCAGATCAAGTCAGATCAAGGGCAGGCGCCATTGTGCTATG
The DNA here is from genome assembly GCA_028749045.1 of Cupressus sempervirens. Classification (NCBI taxonomy): domain Eukaryota; kingdom Viridiplantae; phylum Streptophyta; class Pinopsida; order Cupressales; family Cupressaceae; genus Cupressus; species Cupressus sempervirens. Next base: position 630,183,415 of record CM053793.1, read on the forward strand.
GAGAAGTTGCATGGGATTTACAATAGCGAGTTGGCACCTGGTGGACACATGTCCTCGTGGGACCAAGTCTCACCAAAGAATGTATGCTAAAGATGGCCAGGTGTCATTCGAGCATGGTGCGGTTGCTGAGGTGGCGCTAGGTATGAGGGGCCCAGGGTAAGAAGCAAGTATGACACATGAAAAATCTTCACGATCATTAGATCTACAGAGATCAACGGATGGCATTGTATCGCTATGAAGAAGTTGCACGATGTATATGTTGGCGACATAGCGCCCTAATAACACATGTCTCACTGGCCCGATCGAGATTGACGATCGGCGACTGGCAGTTAGTGTAACTGTCACAATTAGTATTAATATTTGAAGGGTGGCGTTGTTAGTTCAATAAAGGTGGTCAACCACAGGAGGACTTCCAAAGGTGGCAAAAAATAAAAATAAATAGTATCATTGGCCCGCATGGCCCAACTAGCTTGTATAGCCTGGTTGACTGTTTGACTTTAACGGATTCATGAGACTAGGAACGATAAGAGATCAGATTTTGCCATGAATTTGATCGTTTGATTAATTGCCACCAACTCAGAATGAATACCAGGTGCAGAAAGACACTCCATCCATCCAGTCAATCTATCTACTATGTCAGGAAATGTTGGGGCGCCATTTTTGTCTTCTCCAAGCTCTTTCTCAGAGAAATATCATACTTTTTTAGTACGCAAACCACTTTCAAATCAGATCTTTGATTGGATTCCCAGGGGGAGAAGTTAATGCCAGTAGGTGAGAAGTAAATGTAATGCAAAAATCCTCAGTTATGCCTGAACTATAAAGGCAATTTTGTGATCTTTTTCTAGGGGGGCTCCTTTTTTGATTTCTTTGCTACTGCTCACAGGTCTGCAGTGTAAAATTCCCTTTGTCTCTGAGCTATACAACATTCTGTATCATCTCCTTCAGCCATCAATGTGTATGTGCATTCATCTTGCCTCTCATTGGTGTATTGTTGAGATCAGTGGCTTGCATACTATGTCTATTTTTGGACTATTGGATAATATATAAGTGAATCCTTTTCCTTGTGTTATTTAGTTGGTTTCCTGATCTGTATGTGTTCATTGATTGACATAAGTCTGGGTGTGTATGTCTTTTGAATGTTATCTTGGTTTTGTAGTGCATATATGGGCAAAAAAGAAGTCTGAACACTCTATTTTGGTGCATCACCTCCTTAGATTAGACTAGGTAGATTTTCTTTCGTGCTCTTCTTCTCCCTTTTCCTCTCTAAGAGTAGTTAGGTGCACCCTGATAGTAAGAGGAAGCCAGCCTTCTTCGGAGACCCAACCTCGCAGTTCAAGTCCCACAACTCGGAGGTTGTTTCCATGTTTCACTAGGTTGTCCTCGCGCATAGGCCTTGGACAAGGGTGCAAACCTAAGTGACAATAGCTAATAATCTTCCCTTAGTGGGAGAGGCTTACGAGGGTACACTTAGGGAATGAACAACTAACTACAAGGAGGGAGCCATTGGGGAAGGAAATTGGGTTGTAGGGACTTGAGAAAGGGATATGGAGAAGAGAGCCAATTCTATTTGAATACTAGGAGAAATAGGTAAAGGATCAAACCCTAGGATCCCACTATCCACCTTAGGAGAAGACTAATCTTGGTGACACTCAAGATAAGAATTGGAAATATGACCTAGAAAAGAGAAAAGATGATAGAAGGACATAGAATTCTCATACTCCAAGGGCTAGGAAATGAAATCTAACCTATATTTGAGGATTGCCAAAACTAGGCAAATCATTCTTGGGACTAATGAAACACAAAACCTAACATAGATAAACTAGGCGAAGTTGCGGGTCAGTGCATCAACATCTAGGAACTTGTCAAAAAGAATTTGAAATACCTTCTAATATCTCTTCATCCCAAAACTCTAGGGTAGGGATGGAAAGATGGACCCAGGTGGAAACTACCCCAGAGAGATGGGCAAGAGGATAAAACCCTAGCTATCATTTACATAGCTAAAGAGGTAGATTCCTAAAAAAATAAGGGCCACCTGGTAGGATATGGATAAATTCCTCCTTGAGTTAGAGTCAATTTCTTGACAAACACAATATTAGGTCTTCTAGCCTAAAATTTACCCATGAATAGGGTAGCCATCCTAAAAAAATTCCTATCCAAGGAAGAGTCTCTAAGATTGATACAAGTCCCTAAGAATTGATAAAATTAAGGAAGATACCTACCCTAAGTTACTTCACTAAATAAATCTATATAGTGATAACATCGAGTATTGATACCTACCATATTTAGAATCATGATTGCATGATAACATGAATGAGTAAACATTATAGTGCATCATAAAACTCTCATGTATTGAAGTAAGTAAAAGAATGGAGAAATCCACAAGTCATTTCATTCATTTCTCTTCATAATGAGTGTTATAACTTGACAATATTTTAATAAATTTTAGAAGTGAAAAAAATATTCAATTCCAAAATATCTAATTATCGGTGAAGTTTATTATTCTCATATAGATTTAATCCATAAGAATACATATCCCCTGAGAACTTTTAGGAAAAATATTTACTAATATTATACATGAAAATTGTCTTACAAACTTACCAAAAACATTAAAAGAAAAAGAAAAAGAAAATATTTGATATAAACTATTTGCAAACTCTAAAAGTAAAATATAAAAAGTTGAATAGTTCATCATGGTTAAATTTGATTAGAAAATTATTTTCTATAACTCAGCATACTAAGAAATGTTCATGAATATGGAGAGATTAGAAAAATAATTAAAATTTTCTAATTGTTGCATTGTCTACAAAATGTAATGAAAAATATACCTTGAAATTTAGTAAAACTCAAAGAAAATTCCTTACAAGAAATCATGAATGTGGTGAAAATTGTAAGAAATACTCTTATAAGAAGGAATTTTCATTAATATAAATAGTGATATAATTACAAAACAATACAATTTTCATATTATAACCTCCTTACAAGATAACAACAATAATACTCTAGTGGACTAGGAGGAGATGGGAAGATGGATAGTTTCATATCTTATTACTTCCTATAATGGCACAAATAGGTATGTGGATATAAACAAGATAGATAAGCTCATACAAAATTGTCCTACTATGTTAAGGGAGGAGGATAATGAACTCATTACTGGTCAAGTGCTTGAGGAGGAAGTCAATGCAATTTTTTTTCAATGAGCGATTATAAACCACCTGGACTAGATGGATTCCCCTCCAACCCCACATGCTTTTTTTTGACACTTTTGGGAGCTAGTTATGGTGGAAGAAAAGGGCTTCTAGACATTTCCTCTAAACTAGTAAGTTTCTTGGGAGACTTAATAAAACTTTAATTATCCTTTTACCAAAGACTTAGGACCCCAAAATTCTTTCTAATTTCAAATCGATTAGTTTAAGTAATATGGTAGAAAAAAACTAAGATCTTGGTCACTAAAATAAAATTCTTGCTTTAAAACTTTATTGGAACCCCCTATAAGGGGCTTTTCCTAGGGACATAGATTCTAGATGATGTTGTTACTACACATGAGGTTATTCATTCAATGGATAAAATAACAATCCCCAGTATGACTCTTAAACTTGACATTTCAAAAGCTTCAAATTAGGTGGACTGGAAATTTATGTATATGGTTTTAAGAAGAATTGGTTTTAATAATAAGGTTGTCAAGTTGATTAAGATCATGGTGGAAACTATTAATTATGCTATGAATATTAATGGGACTCCATGGGAATGTTTTAAGGCTAGTAGGTATCTTAGACAAGGGCACCCTATTTCCCCTTAAAGTGTGTGCACAAAGTTGTGGTTCCAGTAGGGGGTATAAGTGGCCATTTTTTTTCTAAAGGATCAAAAAAAATTGAGCTCTAATAAGAATTTGAAGATAGTTAAGCTCAAAATTTTAAAATATAACCAAAAAAAGTAGTCCTTTGAATCTAGTTTCTAAAGTAGTAACTATTTTTTTCAAAAAAAATTAATCCCTTTGGACACATCCTAAAAAATTGAAACATATGTGTGACCCCCCTAGAAATTATTAAAAAATAATCCAAAATCAAAACCTTTTTTTTTTCAAACTATGTATAATGGATTGTTGTTTCTAAAAAGCTAACTACTTGTAAAATTCGATGAACAAGCTAAAATATACACCCCAATTAGTAAATGTTTGGTTTTGAGATAAAATGGACATACTTTCAAAAGAAATTATAGTTGAAAGGCTTGAGATAGTATGAATTTGAAATAAATTATATAGCTATATAGCTAACATAAAGATCTATAAAATCATGTAACATGATTTTATCAATAATTAATCACAAGGAAACTCGAAGGAGAGAAAAAAAAGAAAAATCAAGCATTTTTTTATATGCTTGTTGTAAAACATGTCTCAAACTAGTTTATAGCATGGGATGGGATGTTGAGAGAGAGAGAGAGAGAGAGAGTGAGAGAGAGAGAGAGAGAGAGAGAGAGAGAGAGAGAGAGAGAGAGAGAGAGAGAGAGAGAGAGTAGGGGGAAAAAGAGAGAGAACATAGAGAGAAGAAGATGAGGAAAGAGAATAGGATATGATGTAGAGAGAGAGAGGGATTAAGGTAGAGTAAGTGACTAAGAGAGAGTAGGGTATGGAGAGGCAAAAAGGGAGGATAGAGAGAGAGAGAGAGAGAGAGAGAGAGAGAGTGTGTGTGTGTGTGAGAGAGAGAGAGAGGGGGGGGTGGTAGGGAGAGAGGGAAAGACAAATGGAAAGAGAGAGAGATACCTATAATAACCTCCCTCTGTCTTTTTAGAGATTTGATTCCATTTTGATTTTGCAGCCGTATCTTGGGTGATGCTAAAACTTGTAGTGTTGGCTAGTACAAAATTTCCAACTAGTGAATCTCTTTAACGATTCATCATGGGCTTGAACTATCTACTCTTTTAGCTCCAATTGGTTGTATAAACCCTAGTCTGAAGCTTGTCCTATCCTGTTGATCTCTTGAACATTCTCAAGCATGCTAGATAGGGTTGACCCATGGAGTCACTAAATGTCATAGGGAAGTTATCTTTTATGGGGCATATCTTATATCTCATGCAAGGAATTGATGCAAAATCAAGTGCTAAAGGATCATGTCATCGATACCTACAATAACCTCTCTCTATTTTTTAGAGATTCAATTCTATTTTGATTTTGTAGCCCTACCTTAGGTGATGCTGAAACTTGTAGTGTTGGCCAATATAAATTTTCCAACTAGTGAATCTCTCTAACCATTCATCATGGGATCTAACTTTACACTCTACTAGCTTTGAGTGGCCAGTTAAAACCTAGTCCCAAGCTTGTTCTATCTTGTTGATCACTCAACAATTCTCGAGCATGGTAGATGGAGTTGATCCTAATAGTCACTAAACATTGTGGGTCGATACATGTAAGAATGAAAAAGATACAAGAAGTTGAAGATGACATCCTAAGGGTGTAGAATGCATTAACATGCAAAGGAGGTCAAAGATAGTGGAATCAATGCATAGTGGATAATGACACACAAAAGATATGTAAGAAAAGATGCATAATCTATAGCTACATGAATCATTAGAAGAGAATATATAATGTTCTTCCATGAATGAACCTCTTGAAGAAATGGATAAGCAAGAAATCTTGATGTCAAATTCCAAGAATAAGTTTAAAAAACTATTTCAAGTCTTCTCATGTTGTGAAGATAAAGCTTAGACATTTACACAATACAGCCAACTCAAGATTCAAATTTCAATGTTAATTGTAGAACAATAATAAGAATTAAAGTTTCACTATTTTCATCCCAACAAAAACTCCAAATAAGTTACTCATAACTTTTACAATCTAAATATAAATTAATATCATAACCTTATTCAGATGTCAAAAGATACTATCAAAGCTTAATATAATGATTCATACCCTTATTTTGGATGAAAATTATATTAAAATGAAATACATGAAATACTTAAAGTGTAAATATGAAAAAAATGCATCAAATTTGTAAGTGTAATAATGTCATGGGAAAAATATATATCATACATCAAATATATAATGTCATGTATACATCAAATGTATGTCAAATATGTTCACTAACACAAAATTCAAGATATATATATCCACTAATTCCTATAGATGTGTCCATCCCTATATCTTATCCTTCTCACGAGGGGAAGGAAAGAAATCTCTATAGGTCTTTAGTCATCCTATGGAGGGAGATGATGGGGATGTTGGGGTATTCCTCACACTCTCACTTATCCTCTTGTTTGGGCTCCTCTCTAACTAGAGGCGATAGAAACAAAGTATATATGAATTAGTAATTATTAAACATTGAAATCAAATATATGTACACATAAAATTAATTATTTGTTTACCACCATCAAATAGTCACTATGCACATCCCCCTTTGAGGCTCATAGATAATTGGGAGTAACAAGGCCTTACAACAATTCAATTAATATAATCACTTGGTCATACTTATGAATACCATTTGAAAATTCAATAATAACTACTATAAATAACAACTAAAACTATGAAAACTATTTCATAGCTTAGTCAATTGTTTTGAACTATCCATTGCAGCAGTGACTCCAAGGTTGATGAAATGGAAAAGATGAGGAGGAGTCTCTCACATCAACAACTGAAAATCATATAATATATTTATTTATTTTTTATATAATATAATATAATCAAATGAATTAAATTAAGATGAGACAAATGTACCTCTATGAAGCTCATATCATGCCTAGGCTCAAAGTCCATTGTGAATGTAGATGGTCCAGTAAAGAATTAATGCACATGGATAAATTTTTTGTCAATCCTTCATATGATTACTTAATAAATAGATGCATTATTTGAAATGATTAAATCAATACATACCCATCGACTGGTCGACATGATATAAAATGAGGTTGGGGAATCTAGCTAGGGCCATCAACACTCTTACCCTAAATTTTGAAAAATGTCAAGAGATGATAATTTATCATGCATTCATTACATATGGAATGTGATCAAAGTAGTTTACTATAATTATAAATATTTACTTATGTGTCGATTCCAAATGTCTCATTCAACAAATCATCAATGACTATCCCATCATCTATAGTGCCTCCAATGTGATTGCAAACATGCATAAGAATCCACATGACGTGCACATGTGACCATGATGAAAAGATGGCTCCTACTCAACTCAAGGACTAGCATAATGAGTGAAGGTTTGTTTCATAGTATTGAGAGCTCCTATGTGTTCATCTCTAAATGTTCCCTCACAACTAAAGGAATAATGAAATTCTCACTGTGTGGCTTGACAATAGGTGCCCTAATTACATTAGGGTCACAATGTGGCGCCGACCTCTTAAATGACAACTCCCCACCTCTACCTTGAGAATCTAACATGTCAAAATAATTGGACATCTCCCTAAGTAAAAATTCACAATACAATTTCCTTAGGAAATATATTGGAACCTCGTGATTATTACAATGAGCTAGGGGAATCAAAGACCATGTACCATCTATCCCAAAAGTTATTTCTAATATCACCAAGGAGGCACTAGTGGATGAGGAACATTTTATTTTTAGTTCTAATAGTATCTTCTTGTCCTAGCTTTTTAAACAATGTGCATATGTCATCTTTTGTTATGTTCTTATTTTTTACATCTTCATAGGATAATTTGTTGGCATAATATCCTCTTTTTTCTTCTCTCTTAGTATACATAATTTCCAAATGACTACTAATAGAAGGTACTTGGCTCACAATTGACTAAGGGAAGGATGCCAATCATTCTCTCATAGGATTAGATTTCCCATAAGCTTTTAACATACCAATGATTTCTTCTAATTGAGTTTTCCCTTTTTATATTTGAATCATTATATTGTCCTCCATGCTAGGAGGATTTATTACAATCAATGGAGGTCATGGAGGTTCTTGATCTTGCTCATGAGGATTTTTTTTTTAAAAAAAATTTGTGGAAGATTTTGTTCATCAAGCTAGTGATTTGAATTAGTTGATAGTTTAGGGTTTGGTGGTTGATTATTCACATTTTCTTATTAGAAACCAATTTCATTTTAAAGTACTAAACACACTTGAATAAAAACTTAAAGTAACATACAAAAAAATGCTAAAACATAACAAACAATGAAAAAACAAGGTTAGAAGACATACTCAATGAACTCAATCTTGATCTCTGGTGATGAAAAATCATTTTGAGGAGGGGAGAGAGTAAAACTTTCACCTCCTATAAAATGTGTGCATGTTGTTGGGAGTAGAGAAGGAAACCAAAAAAAGAAATGACTGAAAATGGAATGGTTCATAGGTTATAGTGGTTTTATGTGATTTCATATAGTGTGCAAGCACTATATCACATGTGTATTATAGAGCAGCCACACTATAGGAAATGTTGAAAAATAAAATGGGTGTCATTTTTTTGGCACCACAACTTGTTTCATTTGCCCCTTATCTATTTATCATGGTGGCTAAGGTCTTGTATAGGTCCTTGTCTAAGTTGGTTGATTCAAGAACTCTAATTGGTGTTAAGGCTACTACCACCATCCCCTTAGAAGTCATTCAACAGTTTTTTGATGACACCATTATACCTAGGTATGCTCTAGTTGTGGAAGCTAGAATCTAAAGAAAATTGTTGGAAAACTATGTTGAGAGCTCAAGTCAACATATTAACTTAGTAAAAAAAAAATATATTTCTTTAATACTGATCAAAATCTTCAACTCCAGATATAGAACATTAATTTCTATCAGCCTCCTAGTTTCCATGATATTTACCTTGGTTTCTTGGTGACTATGAAGGAAGTGTGTAACCAATTTTGGAATACCATAATGGAAAGAATGTAGAAAAATATTGTTGATTGGAAAGGTAAGCTTTTGAGTAGTTCTAGAAAGCTTCAACTTCTTATGACCTCCTTCTAGAGGGTTGTGGAATACTTTTTGTTTCCATTTAAGATCCCCAATGTCATGGCAATGAGGTTGAGAAAAATTAAAAGAATTTTTTTATCGACAAGTAGTGAGGAATGGAATGGATTTAACTTAGAAAATTGGGAAATAGTGTGTACACCTAAGTATTAAGGGAGATTGGGTGTGAGAAGGATAATTGATTTGAATAAAGATCTCCTTGCTAAGGTGGGCTGGAGTCTCTCTAAAAAACTGGGAATGTTGGTGCAATATAATGAAGCCTAATTACCTTGAGAATTCTCTACATGTATACTACCTTTTAGAGACTAAGTAGCTGAAGGGATCAAAAATTTGGAAGAATGTGATAAGAAATAGTGAGATACTTAAAGAAGGATTGAGGTGGCTAGTGAGAAGAGGGAATAGAGTTAGGTTTCTTGAAGATAACTAGTAAGGAGGGAAACCTTTTTCTCATAGTAAATTCTATTAGCTGAAGGAAGTGTTAAAATGGAACTTCAAGGAAAGGGTTAGTTTCTAGATATCTTCACAAAGGAAGTGAAGAAACATTTTAGTTGGAGACCCAGATAACTTGACCCTATTAGCTATTGAACTCAAAGAGCTACTTGAGTTTTATAGGATCACTCTTATTTTGGAAGATGATAGGTTTTCATGGGAATGTACCCTAAATGGCTCCTTATCTGTGCATTCTTCATATTCTATGTTTTTTTATAATGATACCAACCCACCATATTGCAATTTTTTTTGGAATGGTCATCTTATCCCTAAGATCAATTTCTTTTGGTGGGAAACATTTCATGGGAAGAATCTTACTATTGACAACCTAAGGAAAAGATAAAATTTCAAATCCCTAATAAATGCTACTCATGCAAGGCAGAGGAGGAAAGCATTACACATATTTTTATCCACTTTTGATTTACTAATAAGGTTTGGAAATCTATCTTGAGGAAGTTCTAGGTTGAGTGGGTCTTTCAGGTTGATTTGCAATACTTTATATCCAAAAATGGAATTGTCCCTTTGTGAATCCCTTTCTTAGGATTTTGTAAAATATGGTTCCTCCTCATGTCTGCTAGGATATTTGGAAAGAGAAGAATAACTAGATATTTAGGGAGGCAAATAAGGACGAGATTGTGAGTGACATTAATTGTCAAATTGCTAAAAGAGAATCTAGAAACCAGTAATTGAAAAATGTCATAGGAGCCCCTATGGTTGGTTGAGAAGAAGGTTTCTATTCAATGGAAACTTGTGTAGGTAGTTAACAGGTTTGATAATACTAAGAAAATTAGAAGAATATATACTAACTAGAAGTTGTTGGACCTCCCAAAAGTGAAGCTTAATTTTGATGTTGTGGAGAGGAATGGGGGAAGTTATAGGGGGAAATGTAATTAGGGATTCTACTTGTAGACAACTCTTGGCCTAATAGGAAACCTAGGCTATGATTCCAACAATGTGGGTCAAACGATGACCCTTTTGGGGGACTAAATGTGGTTGGCCACCATGGTTCGAGGCATGTTAGCATTAAAGGAGATTATTTTCTAGTAGTGGAGCTAGTTAAATGAAATTATACCTTTGGTGCTCACTAAGACGTATATTGGGCGGTGGTCAAAAGCTATGACCTACAAAAAATTTACAGTGAAGGGAAAGTTGTGGAATATGCTATGGAAATCTTGGGGTTATAGGTCAAAGGATTGTGATGGTGGATGGAAATGGAGGCAACCCCAATAGATACTCACTTGCTAATTAAGAAGGAAGACATATCTATATAATGTGTCTGATGAGTAAGTTTAAAATAAATTGTTTTTATTGGCTATTGTTAGTGGTAACTTTATTAAGGCTAGATATGAATCCAAGGTGGACTTCAAACAATTAAATGGGAAAAATTTATTATTTTATTACTAATACTAGCCATCAAAATGGGTATGATGGGGTAATAATGAAATAGAGAGGATATAAGGTAGTACAAGTTTTAGGAGATTATGTTAGAATAAACCAAAGGGTGAATATTTATTACATTATCAAGAAACATTAAAATGTCTTTTCAAAGTACAATTCCTAGAGGCTTAGGTGGTTGTTTAGGAAAGGTAAGGATGAAAATATATATGTAGTTGTCCACTGCAAAAGGAATGAGCTTTATTAAGGCCTAACTTGTAAATATTACTATGGCTTGACTTCTAATTTCTTGAAAAGCAATTTGAGTTCATTTTTTCATTATGGATTTTAAGAACAAATCAAGGCATTCTCAAGTTTAGGAATCTTGAGGTTTTAGCGACATTTGAGTAGGGATGAGAAATGGGGGGATATGGTCGATATTGAGCCCTCTTAGATTTTGAACTATGCTAAAAATTATGTACTTGGATGACCCTAAGTGAAGGTGGTTTCTTTCATGGAAGCCATGGGTGGGTATGATGATAATATTTTGGCTCAATTTATTGATTCTTGGATGGATATGAGAGTTAGCATTAATGATATTTATTTCCATGTTAATAAGGAGATCATTGTAAAAGAAAATAGTCTTTCTATGGATCAATAGAAATGGAAGAAAGTCATAAAGGTCACATACGAGACCAGGATGAATGGATTCTTTAGGAAAAATGAAAAATTGGTAAGGTGTTGTGGTAGGTTAAGCAAAGAAAGTCTCCCATCCCAATATAATGAGGTATGCTCCATCCTCATGAAATATCTAATCTTAGAGGATAGGTTTGGAGTCATATTTTTATCATTTCCCCTAGCTAAATCACCTCAGTCACAATGATGAAAATTCTATCCCTTTTTTCTCTTGCATGATCTTGAATCCATTGTTACTGATCAAGGTTTAATCCCCTAACTTTACATTTCCTACCTCACCCTTTCCTCTTTGATGCATGAGCATCCTTGGTTGGCTAGCAATCCCACTGGATGGTGTGGTTTGACCTTGGAGTTGTGGACTTGATCACCAAAGGAGTGGTGCTCAATCATTATCGTATCTAGTGTTGGCCAAGGTGCTCAGTCATTGAAGGGACTCAGTCACTAAAGGAGTTCAAATTATACTATTTCTTAGCATAGGCCATGTTGTGTGGAAATATTTGTGGGAGCTCAGAGATGCTTGTGGGAGATCAGCGATGCTTGTGGTTTTGTTGATGCTTGACAATGTCGCTTGTGGGATGGAGTTATTAGAGATTTGTTCGAATGATTTGATGTATTTATTGTACATGTTAATTGAGATCATGATGTGGAATGATCGTTAGAGTTTGTATGGACCTATTTTGGTCTTTGTTAATTGTTCTTGATGTATTTAATAAGTGTTGTAAACCTTTTAAGACATTTAGTATTTAATATCTATTGGAGATAGACTTATGGATCAACATGTATTTAATGTGATGTTTTATTTAATTTGTAGCCTACTAGGCCAACTTGTGGGTTAGTTGGGTATAAGTAAGGCTGTGTTGTGGAGTCTTAAGATATAATATTTATCCATCTTGGAGAAGATGATGTTTAAGATAAGAAAACTTTAAAGAGCTAGTAGTTGAGGATTGGGAAACAAGGAGATTGCTTGGTGGGCTTGTGAGCAAAAGTTGAGATCTTCCTTAGAGTTTCTACAATAGTGTAGATCTGGACTAGCTAGTGTTTGGGATTGGAAATTGAGGGATCCTACACAACTATTTTTTTAATTGCTATTATATTTGTCCCTAACATGGAAGGCCTTATAGTTGGGCAAGTTGCATGTAAAAAATAGTTATAAGAATAAAGAGTTGTGATTTGGTATCAAATATTGCATTTGTGTTGTGTTTCCACTATGTGGTTATTTGCAAGGATCCATGTCATCTCTAGGAGGGGTACCCTTAGATTCTCATTGCATCAGATGGTATTAGAGTGAAATTTTTTTGAGCGTGTAGATAGATTGTCAAACGAAAGGAATTTTGCACTAGGACTTGAGTAAAGGCTAGAAGTGAAGGTTGATCTTGTGGAGTTGATTGATCTTCTAGATTTGTGGAATTTTTTCTTTGGTTTTTTAAAGGATCTTGGAAGATTCTTCCAAGAAGAGTGAATCCTAGAGAAATTAATGATCTCTGTGATGTTTGGAAGCAAGGCTCTCAGAGAAGATTGAATTGATAAAGTGTGACATGATTGTTGAAATTGTGAGTTCTTTCGGTGGTGTACCTTGACATGCAAGTACTAAATATAGTTATGAGGAAGTTGTTGAAGACTTCAAAGTTGCTAGATCAAGTGGTGAGGATGGAACCGACTACGTAGGGAGACCTATGGGAAATAGAGTTGGTTAGTTTGCTTGACCTAGATCTTAGTTGAAGTTGAAGCATAAGATGGAGGTTTCTAATTTCTCAAGCACTTTGAATCCTAAAGACTTGATTGATTGCATTGGTGAATTGGAAGACTTTGTTGAGCTTGAGAATATTGAGGATCCATTCAGAGTAATTTTGGCACAAATTAAGTTGAAAGGACATGTTTCTCTTTGGTGAAAGAACTATAAGGGATAGAGAGGAGGAAGGTGAAATGAAGATTTCTACATGGAGGTTGATGGTAAGTTGAAGGCTAAGTTTATTCTGACTAGTTGTGAACTTGAGTTGTTCAAATGATTGCAAAATTTGAAGTAGAAAGATATGTCTATGAAAGATTATACTGAGGAGTTCTACAAATTGACTATTTGGTCCAAGCATAAAAAATTATTGAAGGAGAAGGTAGCTCAACACATTAATGGTTTGAGATTAAATATCCAAGATGAGGTTGGTATGTTGAAGATTGATTCAATTGAGGATGCTTATTAGTGTGCCCTAAAGGAAGAAGATAAGTTGAAGAGGATAATTCAAGGTAATTCTAGAGGGAAGGAGAAGCAGGATAGCTCAAAAAAATCTAAGCCGAGTGAAGAAGATGAACCAAAACTTGTTGATTAGAAGGAAGGGACATGTAGAGGAGAGTTTAAGGGTACTTGTTTCAGATGTCATGTAGAGGGACATAGAGCTTATGAGTGTCTGCCAGTAGGCTAGTGATGGGAGAGTTGGCATTTTGAATGAGGTTGTAGACCGTGATAGTAAACCTAAGCAAGGAGAGAACTTAATAGCTCAACAATTATTGATAGGTGAGAGGACACTAGACTCTTGTCAAAGGTGTAATTTTTTTAGGAATCATTGTAAGTCTGGTGGTAAAGTCTGCAATGTGATTGTGGATGGTGGTAGTACAAATAACCTTGTTGCTAAGGAGATGGTTCAAAAACTTGGTGTGAATAGAGTGAGACATCCTTATCCTTATAGGATTGGCTAGTTGCAAGGTGAACATGCTTTGAAAGTGAGGGAGTAGTGCCTTGTTGATTTCCAGATTTGGTAGTATAAGGATCAAGTGTTGTGTGATAATGTGGACATGAACAAATTTCATTTGTTTCTTGGTAGACGTTGGTAGTATGATTGTAAGGATACGTATGATTGTGTCAAGAATGTGTTTACAATTGTGAGAGGTGGAAGGAAGCATTCTTTGATTCCTTTGCAGAATGAAGAGATCAGTAGAAGAAACTTGGGTAGTATAAAGATCAAGTGTTGTGCGATAATGTGAACATGAACATATGTCATTTGTTGCTTGGTAGACCTTGGTAGCATGATTTTAGGGATGTGTATGATTGTGACAAGAATATTTTTACAATTGTGAAAGGTGGCAGGAAGCATTCCTTAATTTCTTTGCAAAATGAAGAGCTCGGTAAAAGGAACCCAAATATTGGTAGCCGAGTTGAGTTGGCAGATTCTAAGAGGGTTAGAGATCAATGTGGAAAGAAAATGTGTGGAACACTAAGGATAGATGTGAAGAAGAAGAATAAGAAGATCATCAAGGGAAAGAGTGTGCAAGTTGAGTACTCGAAGGATATGTATGTAGAGAATCAATTTGGGATTTATGTGTTGGGGTGTTCCCACAACAATGGTACCACTTTTTGACCAATTTTGACACTGAAATCAAAATTTTTGAAACAAGTCTCAAATTTGAGTGACTATATCTCTAAAATTATGAATAATTTGAAGATGATGTAAACTAGTAATTCCAAGTACTTCATTCCTACTTTGTAACCATATTTTTTTGTTAAAAAAATAAATTTATTTAAGTCAATTTTTTCTTCTCCCCTAAAAATTCATACATATGAAAATCAATTTTTTTAAAGAGTGACAATCCGCTTGACAAGCATTATTTTTATATGAAAATAATAACAAGGTAATTCATCTATTGTTGGATTTGTAACATCAATATCTAGAGGATCTATTTATTTTTATTCAATTTGGTTGAATATTGTATAGTTTATGAAGTTTTGAAGGGACATCAGTCATAATTTAGACATACATTCATTTTGACAAGCATAAATACAACTCAATATATCATAAATCAAATTTTATATTTCAATAGAAAGCTAGCTTAGTAACCTATTTCTTAGATATTTTTCAAAAAAAAATTGACCTAAGTTACAACTTCTCCCAAAGTGTCAAAGTTAGTTGATGTTCAACCATTAATCAACCTATAATGTGTTAAACCCATTTTTGAAAGTCTTAATGAATATAATAATTATTAAAATTATATTCATTGAAAAGCTTACTCTGAGCAACACAATTTGACATATTTAGATTTACAGTGGGAGGTCATTTGATCCCAGTTTCGAGGGCCAAAAGGTCATTTTCTTATTTTTCTAAAAAAGAACAAAGTTTCTTTTAAAAACCCATGTTCACATGAATATATATTATATATTCATGTGAACATATGTTCATGCAACATATATTATATGTTTGCATGAACATATTTTTAAAATTTATGTATATAGTTGCGAACATTTTTTCATTATATGTTCATGTGAACACATAAATTATGTTTCGCATGAACACATAAATTATGTTTCGCGTGAACACATAATGAAATAAGATTCATGTGAACATAATTTCTATGTTTGCATGAACATATAGAGTTGACACAAATAGTCTCAATTAAGTTTTTTTTAATAATGCTAATTTTGTTTGTACCACAAAAGTGGCACCCTCTATTGTGGGCTGACTAGCTGAATCCTACAAGATGCTCTTCCAACTGAACATTAAGAACATCTATTCAAACCTAGGGTGTCTAAAGAAGGAGCATCCTTGGTTGGCTAGAAATCCTATTGGATCATGTGGTTTGACCTTGGAGTTGTGGACTCAGTCACCAAAGGAGTGGTGCTAGCTTGTTATTGGGTATAGTGTTGGCCAAGGTGCTTAGTCATTAAAGGGGCTCGGTCACTCAAGGAGCTTGGCTTATACTGTTGCTTGACATGGGCCATGTTTCTTGGAAATGCTTGTTTGGAGCTTGACGATGATTGTGGTTTTGCTGATGCTTGGTAGTGTGGCTTGTGGGATGGAGTTCTTATGGATTTTTTTGGACAATTTGGTGCATTTATTGCATGTTGATTGAGATCATGATGTGGATTGATCATTGGAGGTTGTGTGGACCTATTTTGGTCTTGGTTAATTGTTCTTGGTGTATTTAATAAGTGTTGTAAGCCTTTTAAGGAATTTGGTATTTAATAAATGTTGGAGGCCAATTTGTGGCTAAACATGTATTTAATGTAAGGGTTTATTTAATTTGTATCTTACTATGCTGACTTGTGGCTTAGTTGGGTATAAGTAAGGGGATCTTGTGGAGTCTTAAGATATAATAGTCATCCATCTTGGAGAAGAGGATGTGGAAGAGGAGAAAAAATTGAAGAGCTAGTAGTTGAGGCTTGGGAAACAAGGAGATTTTTTGGTGGGCTTGCGAGGACAAGTTGAGATCTTCCTTGGAGGTTTCTACTAGAGTGTGGATCTAGACTATCTAGTGTTTGGGATTGGATCTTGAGAGATCTTGCAGAGTGATTTTTTTATTTGGCCCTAACTCAAAAGGCCTTACAATCAGGCACATTGCATATAAACAATTGTTATATGAGTAAAAAGTTATGATTTGGAATCAAATCTTACATTTGTGTTGTGTTTTAGTTGTATGGTTATTTGAAGGGATATAGATTACATCTAGGAGAAATACCCTTGGATTCTCACTACATCACTCTTCCTAGCACTCTATTATTAATAGGTAGGGCTTGCCTTAATCGCCTAGAAATAGTCGTAGTTGTTCTACACCCCCAACTCAAAACCCTCTCCATCATCCACTCGCTTATTAAACCCTAAAAGGAATAAGGCCTGCAAAAAGCTGAAAGTTGAAAAGAATGAGAAAATTAACCTAGTTGATTTGGAGGAAGAAAATGAAGGGGGTAGTTGAAGGTCTGGGAGACTTGCCAAAACATGGCTAGGTTTAAACAAAAATCTTGTAGGGACTAGGAGATTAATAATGAAATGAAGTCAGAAACCAGTCATGGCGAAGAGAAGATATCAAAGAAGAGACAAGGGAAGGATGATGATTTAGAGGGAATGGGGACTAAAGAAACTAGTTTGGCCTTGGAGGAGATTATGATTGTAAAAAAGAAGAAAGGAGTTAATCATGACACAAGCCATGTGTCAGCTAGCTTCACTATGAACACAATTAGTTTTACCTTTGGTGTAGTGCCTTCCCCAGGAAAGAAAAAGGAGGACTTGGCAATGATGGTGACTTCCCTTGTGTGTATGGACAACAAAATCAAGAAGATGGTTTCTACCAATCCCATGTGTTTTAATGTTAAAGCTATGGAGGTTGGGAATGGTAATTGTGCTAGTTTCTAGTAGTTGGCTAGTAGTTTCAAAGATCTTAAGTTGGAGATGGTGACCATTAAAGAATAATTTGATGCTTTGGATGTGACCTTCACACTCTTTCCAAATTTTCACTCAAGGTGACTCATTGTATAATTGTTATTCTACACCTCTTACACTAGGAGAATGAGGAGAACACTCTTGGGATAATGGACTCTGCTAAGCTCAATGCCTTCTTCACGAATGACTTGGCCAAGATCTTGCTAACCAAGAAAGGGAAAGTGAAGGCCAATTTTTAGGCCTTAGAGACTATTTAATTTTAATGTTTAAATACTAGAGTAGATTTGATGGTAGATGTGTGGTTAGTTTTTTTTTTTTTTTTTTTATTAAGTGTATGCAGATCGATAGACATTATGTTAATTTTGTGGGATTATGCTTTCCACTAGTGGTCTTAGTCATGCTATTAGTTGTTATGTGTATATGTATGCTTATAGTTGGGTTAGGATCATTGTTTAGCATACTATTTTTTATGTTATTGGTAGAGTTGGTTGTTGGTAATCTTTTGCTATGATTGTGTTGTTAATGGTCTTACCATGATATTGTACTATGGGCCAACCCCATTATTTTAGCTTCTTTTAAGATAAAAACAATGCGATTTTCTAAATATTTGGAAATATACAGTATATGTCATCATGGTAATAAAATCATAGATGATATACATACAACAATTGAAAGGGAGAGAGTATTGGTGGAACAAAACATATTAATGATTATCAATGTCTACAAATTGCAAGAAGAAATGCTAACTACACATGATCACCTAAGTCTCAAGGGCAAGACATACCAGACAAGACGCTGGTGAGAGTGGCATATAGGAAAGAGAAAATGATGGTGAAAATGGGTATTGTCTATCAAATAATCTGCATTGTAGATGCCAAGTGATAATAAATTTGGGCAAAACAGATTTTATCTAAAGCTGAAAATAAAAGTCTCATTATTATGAATAAATTTTTAATTATATAAAGTGATTGGTCCCATAAATAAATTAATATATAATTAAGTGTTTAGATGAAAAGATGTAAAAATATATATTTTTTATTGTAGAAACAGTTAATAAAAAATAAAAAACTATTTTATTACAGTTTGACCTTTTGTATACATAAAAAAATTCTATAATGTTCATCTTGATTACTGGTAAGCTAGAACAATTCTTCTAAATACTAAGTAGACAAAAAAAGGATGAAATTTTAAATTACTATTTAAGATCTTGAGATGGACCAAATTTCCTATAAGAACTACTGTATAACCATTCCACTAGATGTGTTGCCGACAGATATGAACAAAATATGAACAAAACCCAACTGTTCCAACCTAGCAATCTCTAGCCAATCAGTTCCAAATAATAATGCTCGATTTCTTTCCTTATTACAAGTTGCATAGTTGTAACCAATCTAGTTAAATACGATTTACGATGGTGACACTGAAGATACCATTCCACTTGGTATAAAATTAATTAAGCCGATAGGCTTATATGTGGGAGCTTTGCTCCCAATTTTTACATTTTTTGTCAAAAAATTGTCAGCCTCAATCGTTAAAATTTATTTCCGACGAATTACAACTATTTTCTGACTATTTGATTTATTTCCCATATTTCTATCTATTTCTTTCTATTCTTGTGCCACATAAATTATAGAAATAAATTAAATTATGGAAATAAATTCATTCTATCTTTTTCGATTTCTATTTCTGTTGGATTTGCTTCATCAAATAAATAAATTAATAATTCCTTTGTTGTTTACCTCAATCATGTTTTGGGTATAAATGCAACAACACAAGAGAAGGTGTCATAGAGAAGCAATTTTTCATATGTTCAAGGATACAACAAAAGTAATATGGGCTCTAGATTCCTCAAATTTGTCAATAAGAATATCCAGGTGGAGAAGGTAACTGCTCATTTTGTTCTATATTTCTTAATTAATAGTATGTTGAAATTAATGTAGAGGATTTTTTATTAAATGCAGAGGGAGAAATAGGGAAGGTGCAATATAGAGTGGTTTCAAGGTCGTTGATAGTAGTTTTCTTGCTTCAACAGATTGGTCAGATCTGTTAACCATAGTGCATGCATAAAGCTTTAAGATATGCTCTATAGTGTGTTGTTGTTGCATTCCATCAGCTTGTATATTTGAAAATATAGGATATAGTTGAGATTTTAATTTATCACAATGTAGACGATTCGTTCTAGAGAGAACACTCATTCCTCATTTCTGTTCTACTACTTTATTATCTTTTTAGAGGCTTGCATCTTAGTTGTTTTGATCCACAGGGAAATTTATTATTTATACTTCAAAATAAGATTGTACTGTGAAGCCAATTTATGAGACAACTATAAAATATATAAGATGTTAGAGGTCTACAATTGAATTTCTAAGTAAGAAAATGGACTGCTCCAGCTTTTTAAAAATATTTGATCTAAAACTTGTGACTTTGATCCAAGATCAAGAAAAAATTAAATTTGATCTTAGAGTGAAGTCATACTATTTAGATCAGATTTAAAATGGAAATGGATTAATATATGTAAGAAAGTACAATTGTTTTTAAAAATACACATTTAAAATTATTAATGTTTTTATTTTCCATTTTTTTAATTTTATAAATTAAATTTAAAAAGAATACAAATGCTTCTTAAACATGTAAAAATTATAGTAAGATTTTATTAAAAAAATTATTGAAATGTTTCTATTCATTATTTAGTAACTTAAATTTAAAAAGAAAAAGAAAATCTAAAACATATGAAAAAGTATAAAAAGTCTCTATTAAAATCTAGATTATACATAAAAGTTGTTTGTGGGTCAATAAATTTTTAATAAAAATATAACAATAAAAATATTTAAATATGTTTTAAAAAATCTTTAAAAAATTAACATGTATAAAATTATAGAAATATTATATTAAAATCTAGATTTTATCATTTAAACATGCATTTAAAGAATATATATATCTATTTATAAAATTATTAATGTTGCTATTTTCTATTTAGCAATTTAAATTTTTATGCGCTTATTTACCATTGAATAAATTGATTTTTATGATGCTCTACGCATAATACATTACTGTCTTACAAAATAACTATATAGATTTTACTATCTTATTACTCTAAAATTTAATATTTATACAAATTACAAAACTATATATATTTTTAAAAATATCTTGATTCCAATAAATACCTTGTTTTTCCATTTGGTTAGTTTCGATAACCATAGTGCATGCATAAATCTTTAAGATATACTCTATAGTGTGTCATTGTTGCATTCCATCAGCTTGTATATTTGAAATAATAGGATATAGTTGAGATTTTAATTTATCACAATGTAGATGATTCATTCCAGAGAGATCACTCATTCCTCATTTCCGCTCTACTACTCTATTATCTTTTTAGAGGCTTGCATCTTAGTTGTTTTGATTAGTAGGGCAATTTATTATTTATACTTCAAAATATGATTGTACTGTAAAGCCAATTTATGAGTTAACTATAAAATATATAAGATGTTAGAGCTCTACAATTGAATTTCTATGTAAGAAAATGGATTGCCCTAGCTTTTTAAAAATTTTGATCTAAAAACCGTGACTTCAATCCAAGATCAAGAAAAAAATTAAATTTGATCTTAGAGTGAAGTCATACTATTTAGATCAGATTTAAAATGAAAATGGATTACATCAACTTTGGATTAGTGAGTTTCTTTCACAATTGTTATAATTTTTTTAAAAGTTCAGCCATTATGTATGAAGATTAATAGGTTGTAAGAAAGTACAATTAGCGCATAATATTTCATATTTCTACAAGTAGTTATAAAAACTCATTGAAAAAAAATTATTGGTAATGAATGATATAAATAATTACTATTGATAGTTACAATTGTTTTTAAAAATACACATTTAAAATTATTAATGTTTTTATTTTTTATTTTATAGTTTTATAAATTAAATTTAAAAAGAATACAAATACTTCTTAAATGTGTAAAAATTATAGTAAGATTTAATTAAATTTTTTGTTGAAATTTTTCTATTTATTATTTAGTAACTCAAATTTAAAAGGGAAAAGAAAATCTAAAACATATGAAAAAGTATAGAAAGTTTCTATTAAAATCTAGATTATACATAAAAGCTATTTGTGGGTCAATATATTTTTAATAAAAATATTACAATAAAAATATTTAAATATGAAAAAATAAAATTAAAAAACTAACATGTATAAAATTATAGAAAGATTATATTAAAATCTAGATTTTATTATTTAAACGTGCATTTTAAAAATATATATATCTATTTATAAAATTATTAATGTTCTATTTTCTATTTAGCAATTTTAATTTTTAAATATGTAAAAATATATATATATATATATTAAAATTAAGAATTAAAATAACTAAAAATGAAAAAAAAAATTGGTGAACTAAGATTTCAAGATGTTTTATTAAAACTAATGTGTCAAATTGTAAGGTATTACATTCTTTTAAGGGATCACTCATTTATTATGAATAGAATACATGTATAAATTCATTCTTCTCATTCAAACGTATAGAAAAATATTGCACTTATTTACCATTGATTAAATTGATTTTTATCTATGCAAAATACGTTACTTGTCTTACAAAACAACTATATAGATTTTACTATCTTATTATTCTAAAATTGAATATTTATATACATTACAAAACTAAATATATTTTTGAAAACATCTTAAATACCTTGATTCTCCATTTCCAAATGTTAATATATAACCAATTTCTACAATTCAACTATCACTTAGAATTTTTATATTAAGAAAAAATTTCTTACTCTTCATCTATTTTAAGGAATTAGATTTCAAAACTATGCATTACACTAAACATATCACCTCTATTGGCTTCTCGTTGCATGTACGAAAATGTGCAACTGCTAGTTTAAATATTGTTCTGATTTATTTAAATAGCATTCCCACTTCATGCTTGGGAGGAAGCCACTCTCTTGAATAATAAATTGATCTTCTTGAAGAATTTATTATTATTTTTTATCTTCTAATGAACCTTAAGTAGTTGTCACCACTCTGACTTTGATGGTTAATTCGTTTCTAAATCTGACTGTCTCTCGGTGAAATTTAAAAATTGGTTACTCGGTTGAAAATTTAAAACAAAATTTGAGAGAAAAAAAGGATTATATTTTCATCTCTAATTTAGCATTACAATTCAATTAGAATTTGCAAAACTCTCTGAAAACATCCCCTTTAGATGATACCCAGTTTGAGAGTTTAGATCGCATTCTATGCAATGAAGTGGGTACAAACATGAATTTTAGCCACTCCATATCTCAGTTATGTCTTGAAAACTAAGTAACAAGACATAATTACTAAGCCAATTGAAAATAACATGCAAAAGGGATTCAATTGACATTTACCTCCCAGAGTTTCCTCTATCAAATTGTTCTGTATCTCCAAAACATCATAAAAATTTTGTATTACTCGTTCATAATTCTTACTCCTCTTACCCCACTTAACTGCTCTCTATAAAACTAAAACACCATCTCTTGCATTCACTTGACAACCCATCATGTCCTCCAGTTGCAACTAACCCCAGTCATCTGTAAATAGCTATCCTCTTTACCCACACAAACTGTGCCTTTAACCACAATATTACATGCTGCTAATTTTAAAGGCAAACTATCATGAGCAAGCAGAATGGATCCAAACCTAATTGTAAATTCATTATTAGAGCCCCAATTGTGCTTCTGTACTTCCAGAGGCCTCCAACTTGAGAGATTTACAACATCCTTTGTTCTTCTGTTGATGAGAATCCAACTGAGCCTCAAATTAGCTGAAAGTATGATTCGCTCTACATCTTTCTCCCCATTACTTGAAACTGAAAATAGAGTGCCATCAGAATTACAAGGAAGATCTATTACCAATGGGGACATTGTGGATGACCTGCAATCTATGATATCATCTTCACCTGGAATTTTTAGTACAACTTTGGAATAAACTGATTTATTATTGTAATGGATATCTACAACAGAGGCAAAAGTAGAGAGAGAAACTATTAAAAATTAAAACTATAAAGAAACATGGTGACAGCAGATAACAAAATTATTTCATTAATCTGACTGCACACCAACAACCAATTACATAACCTCTATAAATAGAGGACTTCCAGTTGTTTAGAGCTTACATGTGGATCATCTAATGTGACAGCACTAACACTTCACTTAACAACCTTGCCATGTGTTTGGAGACAAATTTAATTGTGCATACATGTGGTGGAGTTAACTACAGTCCTACAAAACTGATGGCTAGAGAATAGCGAGCAGCAGTCAACTGTTAAACAAAATAGCAGATTTGGTGCAACAAACTAGTGACTTATTCCAACAAAAACTTCATCATTTTCATCCAATGGATCGAGACAATATTCTTGAGAGATATCGATGAGGGGAAAACAATCTGCATAGAACTTATTGAACCCACCGAGGGAATAAATAGATTGTTTAACCTCATCGATTTTTGTTGAAGGCCAAAGTGAAGAACACGTATCCTCCCATAGCACTTGTTCCTTTACAACCGACCTCATATCAGAGCTGGAACATTCTGCTCTTGCAAGAGTGGTGCCGTCCACTCTTTTTAAGATTTCTCTAACAATATCACTGCCCAGAGACATTCCTCTTACACTTAATATCCACTGCAAGTCTAATTTCTATGCTTGATTAGCTCTTAATAAATATAACATCTTTAATGAATATGGCCACATGTGCATTACATCACTTGAGGATAATCATTTTGTCCATGGAATTAGACAATCTAGATATCAAATTAATGTTTCCCCACGTGAACAGACAGTCTTATGAATTGTCAAATCAGATTCTTTAGGTGAATATTTTGATTTTACCCAAAATGAATTCAATTGACAATCTAACTAGTCCCCTCCATGCATCTCTATCGAATTAACATCAACAGGTTCAAGTTTTTGTGAGAAATATATTAAAATTTAATTTAATACTCACAATCTTAAATGTAAAATTTTACTCGGCACTTAAAAATTGCTCGGCACATGAAGGTGCCGAGTGTCAGTTTTACTCGACACTTGATGGTGCCAAGTGGCAGGTTGCTCGGCACTTGATGGTGCCGAGTGACAGGCAACAGGTACCGAGTGAGCTCAGCACACAATAAAAAATGCATGGCAACAAATGCTTGGCACCAATGGATACCAAGTGAGCTCAACTCACAAAGGAAATGCTCAGCACCTACAACAAAGTGAAGAAGATGCCGAGTGTTCTGTTCCAAACTGAAAATTTTATAACTTAGAGAAATTCAATGTGAATGCTTTCACCATTAAAACTAGAAAGCCAAAGCTTTAACCTTTCCAAAAAACTTGTCAAATGCAATGAATAGAAGAGGAAGATAGATTCAAGTATGCTTGCTTGCTTTCCATTCAATCTTTCATTAAACTATTACAAAATTTGAGAGCATTCGGCTTCAACCAGAAAATCCTAAAACAACCCTAAACTGGTAAAATTTCAAACTTCAATAAACTTTAAACCTGCAACTCTAATAGTTGCATACAATGGTGCCTGGAGAAATCACTACTTCAACAGGACAAATCCAAACAACAACTTATAGAGAGAACAGGGGAAACACGTGCAACTGCAGGCACAAACTTCTTTTCTTCTTCCTTCTTCTACTCTACTCTCCTTTGCAACTTCTGATCTGCTTGATCTCTCTGAATGAATGAATAAACATTCTTTTTGTCACATTTCATTTTCCCCCTCTTTTCTGATTTCAAAATCTCACCCACCATATTCATGTTTTCTGTCTGTTCTGTCGGTTGTCAGGTGGTAGGTGGGCGTTTGGCTCCAAGGGAAAATGTCAACTGCCGTATTAAATATTCCAACACTCCCCCTTTGTCCTGAGCCAAAAAAAACAAGGATCACAATTGATCCACATCAACTACACCAAGACACTCTCTTAGGTGTACAAAAATTCCAATGCCTAAAGGCTTAGTAAATATGTCTGCTAGCTGCTACCTAGACCTGCAAAATTCCATCTTGATATCCCCATTCTCCACCAACTCTCTGATGAAGTGATATCTGATCTCTATATGTTTGCTTCTCCCATGGAAGACTGGATTCTTGGACAATGCAATTGATGAGATGTTGTCACAATAAATTGTGGTTCCATCCTCTTGCCTTTCATTCAAATATGTCAAGATCCTCCTTAGCCAAATTGCTTGACATGCTGCTGCCTTTGCTGCAATGTATTTAGCCTCTGCTGTAGATTGAGCAACAATAGGTTGCTTCTTGGATGCCCATGAAATTGCACCTGATCCCATATGAAACATGTATCTAGAAGTGCTCTTCCTATCATCTAAACTTCCATCCCAATCACTATCAGTGTAACCAACCAACTTGAAATCATCATTTGTAGTATATAAAATTCTAAATCCCTTAGTACCTTTCACATACCTTAGGATCCTCTTTCCCGCTTGCCAATGGGAATCCTTTGGTGTTTCCATAAATCTGAAAATTAGACTTACTGCATGCATTAGGTATGGCCGAGTTGTAGTCAAATACATTAGACTTCCAACCATACTCTTGTATAATGTTGGATCTACTCTCTTGCTAGAGTCTTCCTTGCTCAACTTCAGACCTACTACTATTGGTGTGGGGGCTGCCTTACTGTTCTGCATTTTAAATCTTTCCAAGATCTACCCTGCATATTTTTCTTGAGAGATGAAAATGCTATTATGCATTTGTTTTACTTCTATGCCTAGAAAGTATTTCAAGAGACCTAGGTCTGTCATTTCAAATTCACTTTTCATGGCCTCTTTAAGCTCACCAATTAGAGCATTATCATTACCAGTAAAAATCAAGTCATCTACATACAAAACAACAATCAATACATTACCATCTACTGCCTTGATGTAAAGAGTGGGCTCACCATTGCTTTTGCTAAAGCCATTGCTCATAAAATATGAGTCAATCCCACTGTACCATGCCCTTGGAGCTTGCTTGAGCCCATAAAGAGCTCTCTTCAATCTATATACTTTATTCTCTTCACCTGCAACTTCATAACCAGGTGGCTGCTCCACATACACTTCTTCTTTCAATACACCATTTAGGAAGGTGCCACTTCACATCCATTTGAAATACCTTCCACTTGTGTTGGGCTGCAATTGCTATGATAGCATGCACGATTTCCATTCTTGCAACAGGGGCATATGTCTCATCATAGTCTCTTCCATACTGTTGTTTGTAGCCCTTGACTACCAGCCTTGCCTTATGCCTATCAATCTTGCCTTTAGCATTGCATTTGGTCTTGTAGACCCATTTCACTCTAATCACATGCTTCTTGGGAGGCAATTCAGTTAGCTCCCATGTCTCATTTCTTTCTATAGCATCTATTTCCTCATCCATGGCCTTACACCATTTATTCTCCTTGATTGCTTCTTCAAAATATATTGGATCACTATGAGAAAATAATGCAAAATTAACACTCTCATCATAATCTTCATACATTTCATCTTGGTATATCTCCCTAAGACTCTTAGTCTTTCTTGGTAGTAGGGAGGAGAGTGTGAGATCAGAATCTTCACTGCTATTGCTTTGCCGACTAGTTCGGTCTTCATTGGTACTCGGCATTAACACTCGGTCATGCCTAGAGGAGCTTGGCAATGTCTGAACTTGCTTGCCTTTTCTTCAATTTGCTCCTTCTTCTTAATGTTCATCAGTGTCTTCTTCACTCATAATTGACACTTTACTTGAAGTGCTCGGTGACTCTTCAGTTGGACCATACCAAGATTGATTTTCAAGAAATTCCACATCTCTTAAAAGAGTCATCTTGTTGTTCAATGGGTCATACAATCTATATGCCTTTGATTCTGAGCTGTACCCTGTGAAGATGCACTTCACACCTTTGTCATCCAATTTTTGCCTTTTCTCTTTAGGCACATGTGCATATGCAACACATCCAAACACCCTTAGGTGTTCAACTATCTATCTTCCTCGTGACCATGCTTTCATTGGAATTTTATCATAGACTACCTTTGTAGGACACCTATTAGTTAGGTAAATTTTTGTTACCACAGCCTCTCCCCAAAATTCAATTGGGAGACCTTTCTCTTTCATCATGCTCCTTGCCATTTCAACAATGGTCATGTTCTTTCTTTCAACCACTCCATTCTGCTGTGGTGTATAGCTGGCTGTGAGCTTTCTCTTTATGCCATATTTCTTGCAAAAGTTTACAAAAGAATTGGAGGTATACTCCCCTCCTCTATCTAATCTTAGGACTTTGATATAGTGTCCACATTCTCTTTCATCTTGGGCTTTAAATTCTATAAATTTTTTAAATGCTTCAAATTTATTCTTTAAGAAATACACCCATGTCCTATGACTAAAATTATCAATAAATGTCATGAAATAAGTACTCCCCCCAATAGAAGTAACTTGCATAGGACCAACTAGGTTAGTACGCACTAACTCTAATGGATATCTAGCACTCCTAGAATTTTTAGAATTAAGGGGAAGCCTACGTTGCTTACCCAAAATACAAGCCTCACACTTGTCACAAGAATTTCCTACACATGGGAAACCATCTACCATTCTTTTATTTGACAATAAATTTAAATCAGCATAGCCAAGATGACCATACCTAAGATGCCACAACCATGAAGGGTCTTCAATCACACTCCTTAGAGCTGATTGTGTGTGAGGTGCAGCACAAACTTGAGATGAGAAACATGTCTCTATCCTCAAGGGAAACATTCTGTTCTTTGTCATTTGAACTACTGCAAGTAAGTTCTTGCTCCCATCCTTTTCATGAATGACACACGTGTCATTCTCCATCAGCACTTTGTATCCATTTTGAATGAGTTGACCAATGCTCATCAAATTATGCTTCATACCAAGGGCGAAATACACATTTTTTATTTCCTTCTTCTCACCTTTCTTGATGCGGACCATAATAGATCCTTTGCCAACAAATGGTAGGGTTCCATTGTTACCCATTTCAATCTTAGATTTAAAACTCTTGTCAATGAATGAAAAAAATGTTTCATTATCACTCATGTGGTTGCTACATCCACTATCGAGGTACCAAACCTCAAGGCTTCCTTCTTCACCAACATTACACATGATGAAGGCAATGCCATTGTTTCCACTTCCCATATTCACATCAGCCACATTTTCTTGTCCTGACTGATCATTTTGCTTCTTCCAGTAGTCATTTGCATAATGCCCATATTTATGACAGTAGTAGCATTCTACATTACTCTTATTTGAGTTGTAGTTTTTCTTACCTCCTCTTGAGGCATTTTGTGAGCTACTTGCTCTATCTGCTCTTCCTAAGTTTTCTACCCCAGCATTTCTTTGTCCTCCATTTCCTCAGCCTCTACCTCTAGAGTTTTTGCCTGAGCCATTTCTTCCTCTCCCCCTTCCTCTTGGATTTGACTGAACCTTGAATGCTTGCTCTTGTGAAGATGAAGAAGTAGATCTGTTGATCCTATGCTCATGGGTTTGAAGTGTACCCATCAACTCATCCATTGTCAAAACAGTGAGATCTTTTGCCTCTTCTATGGTCATGACCAAATTGTCATATTTATGAGGTAAACTCCTCAATATCTTTTACACTATCCTCTGCTCTTGATAGTCTTCTCCATTTGACTTCAATTGGTTAATCACATTGGGATATCCTTGAAACGAACTTCAAGGGGACTGATAAAGTTTGCACTATAAAGCTACAGAATATAAGGAGGGAGTTTGAGAACCTTTAGATGAAGGAAAATGAACCATGTGAGAAATATATTAAAATTTAATTTAATACTCACAACCCTAAACGTAAAATTTTACTCGGCACTTAAAAACTACTTAGCACATGAAGGTGTCAAGTGTCAGTTTTACTCAGCACTTGAAGGTGCTGAGTGACAGATTGCTCGGCACTTGATGGTGCCGAGTGGTAGGTTGCTCAGCACTTGATGGTGTCGAGTGACAGGAAACAGGTGCTGAGTGAGCTCAGCACACAATAGAAAATGCATGGAAACAAATGCTCAGCACCAATGGATGTCGAGTGAGCTCGACTCAAAAAGGAAATGCTTGGCACCCACAAAAAAGTGAAGAGGATGCTGAGTGTTCTGTTCCAAACTAAAAAAGTTATAACTTAGAGAAATTCAACATGAATGCTTTCACCATTAAAACCAGAAAGCCAAAGATTTAACCTTTCAAACAAACTTGTCAAATGCAATGAATAGAAGAAGAAGATAGATTCAAGTATGCTTGTTTGCTTTCCATTCAATCTTTCATTAAACTATTACAAAATCTGGGAGCATTCGGCTTCAACCAAAAAACTCTAAAACAACCCTAAACTGGTAAAACTTTAAACTTCAATAAACTTTAAACCTACAACTCTAATGGCTACATACAATGGTGCCTAGAGCAATCACTACTTCAATAGGAAAAATCCAAACAACAACTTAAAGAGAGAACAGGGGAAACAAGTGCAACTGCAGGCACAAACTTATGTTCTTCTTCCTTCTTCTGCTCTACTCTCCTCTAAAACTTTTGATCTGCTTGATTTCTCTGAATGAATGAATAAACATTCCTTTTTTCACATTCCATTTTCCCCCTCTTTTCTGATTTCAAAATCTCACCCACTGTATTTATGTTTTCTATCTGTTCTACTGGTCATCAAGTGGTAGGTGGGTGTTTGGCTCTAGGGTCAAATGTCAACTGTCGTATTAAATATTCCAACAGTTTTTGTCCTTTTAAAAATGCAATTTATTTTTAGTTGTTTCCAAAAAAAATAGAATTTCAACATTCGAATCACATTGAACATTCCATGTATGTAAAAGTACTAAAACATAATTTTTCTTTGAAATTGAAATATTTTGATTAATATGGGCTAGGGCTGGCTTTATTGGCACGAGCTCCATCTAATCTCTTTGTTCTGAAGTTACCAATTGTATAGAAATATTAACTTCATATTTCCAGTAGTGAAGTGGATAGCAATTAGAGGAGTGGTTGGAAACAAGAAATAACCAAAAACAATATAAACAATGACAATTTGTGGGAAGTCGATGTCAAGGAAAACTAGTTCTACCAACTACACAATTTGCTTATATTTATAATCAAACAATTCTTGTAAATGCATAGTGGTCTGTGGAATATAAAAAACAAATAAAAAAGTGTTGTTTTTATTAAGTAGGCTCCTTCCAAATGTTATTTTATTGAATCACGATGCTTGAGTAATGTAATATAGGACAATGAAGACAGTTACCCTTTCGCTTATAAGAAGATCAAGCTATTAAAGACTTTTCATATATGGACGGAGTTATCACTGAAAAATTAATAGAGCTAGGTCAGGTGTCACCGTTATGTTTAAATGATAGGAGTCAAACAAAAAAAATATCTTCCATGGAGAATTCCAATATGCTTGGGTTTTTTTCTGGTTTAGATGTTCATAAAATTGAAGGTGGGCAGAGACAGGGAAAACTGAAACCAAAATAAGAAATCTTTATATTATTGCTTCTTATCTTTTGTTTACATCCATTACAACTGCCTCTATTTATAGAGGTCTGTGAAAAATCCAAAACTTTGCACATGTATGGTAGGAAAGATCTAGAATGTAAAGCAGTCAAAAATCACATGTAAAAGGTGGAAGAGAACAGTGTATACAAGGAGGACAGTGGGAAGCTTCCATATTAAATATGGTGGTTGATAATAATTCTTGGATAGTGAGTGGTCGGCAGCACTAGAAATTACATACGCATGCCAACACTCCTCCTTAATTTATACCATTAATTATATCAAAGTTTACAACATTCATTTGGTCTCTTACATATTCAAATTGTTCTTGTGATAATGTCTTTGTAAATATATCTGCCAATTGATCTTTGGATTTGCAATACTCCAAGCTGATTTCTCCATTATTGACTAATTCTCGAATAAAATGATATCTAGTATCAATGTGCTTTTTCCTCTTGTGAAAAACATGATTTTTTGATAGTGCGATGGTGGACATGTTTTCACAATAGATTGTAGTAAATTGATCTTGCTCATGCATTAGATCTTTCAAGACTCTTTGCATCCATTCTGCTTGACATGCTGCTGATGTACTGGCTACATATTCTACTTCAGTTGAAGAAATAGTCACAATAGGCTACTTCTTTGATGCCCATGCCACAATACCTATTCCAAGATGAAATGCATATCCAAATGTGCTCATCCTATCATCAATACTTCTTGCAAAATCACTATCAGTATACCCAACTAGCTGAAGAAGAATACATTATGCCATAATTTAGAGTCCTTGCAATGTATCTCAATATTCTCTTTCCTGCTTGCCAATGTGAGTTCTTAGGTGAATCCATAAATCTATAAATTACACTCACTGCATACATAATATCATGCCTAGTTTTTGTGAAATACATCAAACTACCAACCAACTTTTTGCATTGAGTAGAATCAAATTCATTCTCATTGCCTTCTCTACTTAATTTTGTGCCCATTGTCATAGGTGTACATACTGGACTACAATTTACCATTCTAAACCATCTCAAAACATCTTGTGCATATTTATTTTGACAAATGAAAATTCTCTTATCATTTTGTGTTACTTGAATACCAAGAAAATATTTCATCAAACCCAAATCTATCATCTCAAATTCTTTCTTCATTGTTGATTTGAACATATCAATGGAAAGATTACCAGTAAAGATCAAATCATCAACATACAAGCAAACAATCAAAATTTGACCTTCCTTATTGACTTTGGTGTATAGTGTTGGCTCACTAGTGCTTCTATTAAATCCATTCTTAATCATATATGAATCAATTCTGCTATACCATGCCCTTGGTGCTTGTTCCAACCCATAGAGTGCCTTTTTCAACCTATAAACCTTGTGTTCATGTCCTTTGATTTCATAACCTAGTGGTTGTTGCACATAAACTTCTTCATCCAAATACTCATTTAAGAATGTTGATTTTATATCCATTTGATAAACCATCCATTTATTTTGAGCTGCAATAGCTAGTACAATTCTAACAGTATCTAGTCTAGCTACAAGTGCAAAAGTTTCATTATAATCAACTTCATATTCTTGTGAAAACCCTTTAGCTACTAGTTGCCTTATATTTATCAACTTTTCCATTTCCCTTATACTTAGTTTTATAAACCCATTTTACACCTATGCATTCTTTATTCTTAGGCAAATCAACTAGTTCCCATGTATCATTTTTATCAATAGATTCCAATTCTTCATTCATTGCATTAATCCATTTCTTTTCCTTGATTGCATCTTCAAAATATATAGGATCTTGAGAAAATAAAGCAAAATTTGATTGTAAATCTATTTTATCCCCTTGTTCATAAATCTCTTGCAAACTTTTAGTTTTATTATTCTTAATCCTTAATCTCAAAGATGCAAGTGTAGGATTAGAGTCATTACTTACTTGCGAACTTGAAGATTCTCCTTGCTCATCTTCTATTTGTGTGTTATCTCCATGTGTACTTCTTGAAGGAGTTCCCCCTTGCTCATTTGTTTGATCTACTTGATTATCTTGATCTTTTCCCTTCTTGGTCATCATATAGTATTGGAGTTGTGCCTATAATTGTCTTGTCTATATTGCCATCCCAAGATTCTCCCTCTTTGAACACAACATCTCTATTTGTAATGAATTTTCTAGTTATGGGATTAAACAACTTATATGCCTTAGATTGTTCATCATAACCAATAAAAATATGTTTTCACTCTTATCATCCAATTTACTCCTTGTTTCTTTAGGAACATGTGCATATGCAATACAACCAAATACTCTAAAATGGGAAACACAATGATGCTTACCACTCCATGCTTCTTGTGGAATCTTGTCTCTTACAAACTTTGTTGGACTCTTGTTTAGGATATAAATAGCACAAGCTACTACTTCAGCCCAATATTCATTTGGTAGATTCTTACCTTTCAACATGCTTCTTGCCATCTCCATTATTGTTCGATTCTTTCTTTCGGCAACACCATTCTGCTGAGGTGTATAACTTGTAGTGAACTACTTCTTTATTCCATGATGCCTTCAATAATCCAAAAACTCATTTGACATGTATTCTCCCCCTCTATCTGACCTTAATAAATTAATGGATAGACCACTTTGTTTCTCAACAAATGCCTTGAACTCCTTAAACTTACAAAATGTTTTAGATTTATATTTAAGAAAATAAACCCATGTCTTTCTACTAAAGTCATCAATGAATGTTAGAAAATAAATGCTCCCCACTAATGATGGCACTTGCATAGGACCACATATATCAGTATGCACAATTTCTAAAGGTGCCCAAGCATTATATGACATTTCTTTTGGAAAACTTTCCCTATGTTGCTTAGCTAAGATGCAACTTTCACATAAACTAATTGGTGCTTCAATGGGGGTAAGCCTCTTACCATTTCCTTTCTTTGCAGTAAACTTAATCCCTTGAAATTTAGATGACCATACCTCAAATGCCATATCTATGATTGATCTTGACATGTTTCCTTGAAACTCACTCCACCCTCGTCCATCACTCCACTTTTCATGTGAAGTGGAAACATTCTATTGTCTGTCATTTCAACCCTTGCAATGACCATGGTACTAGGAGAAATATCAAATATAGTGCCGATGTTATTTTCAAAAATAACTTTATAACCTTTTTGTATAAGTTGTCCCACACTTATAAGATTATGCTTTAAACCAGGTACAAAATACACATTAGAAATAGATTTCTTACCAAGATTTGTCATTACAACAATTGTACCTTTTCCACTTACTTCCACTATGTTATCATTGCCCAATTTTACTTTTGACTTGACTGAGGTATCCAAGCTTTTAAATATATCTCTATTTCCTATCATATGATTGCTACAACCACTATCTAGAAACCAAATATCACTTGAGCTCTCTTGAGCTACATGACATGTAATGAACAATATCCCTAGACTACTTTAAGAAAAAATTACATTTTGTTTGCCTACATCTGTTTGCTTCTTCCGACATTCATTTGCTAAGTGACCAAACCTCTTGCAATAATAACATTGGACATTTGATTTATCATACCTTTCTGATGCTTGATTGTTATTGCCCCCCCTTGAGCTTAAACTTTTATTTTTCCTTACTCCTTGATCAAAACTCCTTTCCTCTCTTTGATAATTATTTCATCCTCTAAATCCTAGATTTCCTCTTCCTCTGCCTCTACCAAATGTCATTTGTGTTTTGAACGCATTCTCCAACAAAGTATTATCACGCCTGTTCAACCTGTATTCATGATTTTGTAATGATCCAAACAACTCATCTATAGATAAATTTGACAAATCCTTAGATTCCTCAATTGTTGCAACAATATTATCAAATTTAATAGGCAAGATTCTTAAGATCTTTTCTACAATTTTTTGATCTATTAGCTCATCACCATTCAACCTTATTTGATTAACCACAATGATAACTTGAATTGAAAATTGTTGTACTAATTCAGTATCTTTCATTTGGAGGTTTTCAAAATCTCTACTTAATGATAGCAATTTAGATACTTTTACCTTGCTTATACCTTGATATGTTGTTTCAAGGATCTCCCATGCTTGCTTGGCTATTGTAGCTCTATTAATCCTTGCAAGAACATTGTCATCCAAACCTTGTTGAATGATTTGAAAAGCCTTTATATCTTTTTTCGTATTTTCCTTGAGTTCATCCTTTTGATCTGCAATTAATAATGATTCATCCAATGGCTCTACAAAGCCATTCACTACAATCTCCACTAACTCTTGGGAACAAAATATTGTTTTCATTCTAAATGCCCAATGATCATAATTCTTGCCAAAAAATATTGGAATCATAAATTGATTCATGCTTGATGCCATACTTTAAAAAATAAAAATTTAAATTTAAAATACTAGAATTCCTAAGTACAGTAGCAAAATCAATAAGATTGTCTCAAAAAAAAATAATGATCTCCAACTTCTTACAAAACTAATCACTTGAAATAAAATCCAGCTCATAAGCACACACTCACACCTCAACTTTAAAAATAAAATGCAATACCTTACTACTAGACTAATCTCATATGTCTTTCTTGTAGCAGCAATCTCTTTTTTTAGCTCCACAATCTGCCTGGACTATGAGTCCAATATCTGCCTATGATCTAACTCCACAATCTGCTCGTGCTCTGATACCACTATGAAGGTGGGCAGAGATAGAGAAAACTGAAACCAAAATAAGAAATCTTTATATTACTGCTTCTTTTCCTTTTTCTTACATCCATTACAACTACCACTATTTATAGAGGTCTAAGAAAAATCCAAAACTTTGCACATGTATGGTAGGAAAGATCTGGAATGTAAAGCAGTCAAAAATCACATGTAAAAGGTGGAAGAGAACAATGTATACAAGAAGGATGGTGGGAAGCTTCCATATTAAATATGGTGGTTGGTAATAATTTTAGAAATTATGTACGTATGCCAACAAAAATGGGTGCTGGTTAATCTCCAAGAAAAAATGCATTAAAGACAAAAAAAAATGTCAAACATGATTCTTTTTTAGATTAATGAAAACATAGTGAAGTTTTCTCAAAAAAAAATTGTTTTTTATCGCAAAGTATATGAAGATCAAATGCTAAAAATTTCAGAAAAAAATATTGTGTTTTCATTTTTTTGAAATTTAATCAATGGTGCAATTTGTAGGGAGGATAGCCGCGTCCCATAAAATGACAAAATGAAATTTTTAATATGGTAATCAATGTTAAAAGAGTTTAATAAATAAATTATATGAGTATTATAAAATTTTGGTTTGATTGACTAATTTAACACATTTAATTGTGATAATGCTATCAAAATTGAACTTTCTAGTTTTTGAGTAAAAAAAAATTTGAACAAGATTTAGACTATATATTAAGAATTCAAGGTAGAAATATGGCTATCATTTTTTTAGATGATTAAGTCAATGGATGCACAAAGGTCTAATAATATTTTGGAGCAAACCTAGATTTATGTCTAAACTGAATTCGTGACACTATATCTCAAGCCAAACAAGATTTGGAATTTGAGTATGGTAAAGTTTTGTTTTCTAATTTAAAAAATCAAAAAGTTAGTTACTCGATATCATCATCAAATTGTAGTTTGTAATTAAGGATTGTCATAATTCATTAATTTCATGAGATTTACAAAAAATATCATGTGATAGGAACACAAGTAAATCATAAAATTGTAGGGATTGATGTTAATGTTTGCTAGTACCAAGCCTACGGATTAATATTGACCAATAAAGCTAATTGAATTAAAATGTGAATGTGTTACAACATGCTTGTGTTTTAAATTCTATAAAACAATAATAAAATCCACAAGTCATTTGATTCATTTGTCTTCATAGCTTGAGTAGAGCACGAGCATATATTTGTAAGTTCAAGAAATGTAATTCATGTATTCATGTTTTAATGATGTGTGCAACAACAACATATTCACTCATTATTTTAGTTATAAATGATTCGATTTGAAACAATATTGTTCTCTTTTGTT
The DNA here is from genome assembly GCA_028749045.1 of Cupressus sempervirens. Taxonomy (NCBI): domain Eukaryota; kingdom Viridiplantae; phylum Streptophyta; class Pinopsida; order Cupressales; family Cupressaceae; genus Cupressus; species Cupressus sempervirens. Next base: position 630,220,492 of record CM053793.1, read on the forward strand.
TATTTGTTTGCTTAGAATTTTTCTAATAAAAACATCTCAAAAGTCTTGTCTACTCAATGTAACATGAAAAAAATTCAAATTGAAATATTGGAAAAGTTAATTCCTTTGAACCCTCTATTGTTTATCAAGTATTCTAATTTTTTTTTATTAAATTAGGCATAATAGAAGAGGCCTTAAAACAATAGTATAAATACAAAGGAATTATAACACATAAAATATTCAATGCAAAGCTATCAAAATATCTTTACAATTAAATTTGTCTAACAGATTCAACCAATCAAAAAAAAAAACTATGCATGAAAAATTATTCTAGAGAAAATGTCTACTAATTATCTTGGACTAGTGGAATTAGGTGTAACAAACCTACCAAATATTTTTTATGGATATGTAATAATGCCTAGAAATAGGTTTACTACACCTAACATGGTAATTTTGAAAGTATATATCATCTCTTTCTACATTTCACCTTTATCACTAAAGTTTGGCCATATTTTTCATCTTCATTTATGATTTCATATTCCTCAATAGGAAACCAACAACTTTGGTTGTCACGTCCTCCTTTTCATAATGTGTCAAATTGCAACATATTTTCTATAAACAAGTGTTGGTAATGTAGAACTCTTTGGCTAGCCATGCATTCATTAAATTTAATACCATTTTAATATTTCTTTTGTTTATAATAGATATATTTAATAATGATTAAACTAGTTGGATATAACTCTTGATCACCATTTATAGTTACTTCTAACAACTTGTATTTTTCTTTCATGTATCTTAGTAGATAATAATCTACACGAACTGTATTGTTAGGATTGACAACCATTCATAAAATATCATCTATACAAATGAATTTCATAAATTATTGAAATAAGATAAGATGATATTTTAGCATTACTTGTGATTTAAATTTAAGTTAAATGAAGGAGCACATACATGCACACACATCTATCTCAATTAAATCAAAAAAATATTCAAAATCATTTGGATATACAGGATCCAGCATTTTTCCATCAGAAGTTACTCATCAATCAATTTATTTAATGGTAGCTATTTTTCTTAATAAAATTAAGATAAGTAATTAATATAGAATAGTAAGTCTTGATTTAGAAATTTTAATTTCACAGTAAAGAAAGTTTGAATCCATGAATGTCTAGAGATTGAAATGCGGCTGAGCAGTGATATTGTTTGAGAAATTTTAAAGAAAGAGGATGGCATCATTCTTGTAATTGCAGAAAGTTCAAGCTGTGTTGTAAAGTCTATGGGAGGTTGCATGCTCTTTCTTATGGCCATTTGTAGCAAATTATTTAAAAAATTAACGCTAAAATTTTTAACAACATACTTTTTATTTTAATTTGTATTCATAAAGGGATTAATATAATTAATAATTAATAGTAAATTCCTTATATCAATTTATATATATTAAATTGATTATTTGTTTTTACCAAATTTCACATTAATTAGTCTATTGTGACCATACAATCTAATATAGATGTATTAGGTGTCCTACTCTTCAAAGTTTGATGAATCCTCTATGTGATTTGAGCTAGTGTTATGACCATGTACATCTTTTGCAAACCCTCAAATCTATTATATAAATATGAAAGTCAAAAATATATAGTTGATGTCTCAAAGACTCACTCTCATCACCCTAAAAGATATGTCTGCTATATGTTACAAAAATGTCTATATGAGTGAATTCTTTGACTATTGTGACTACACCTCAATACCCTACTTCACAATAGAAGGGATTGTTATGTTAATTACACAAAAAACAAAGGATCCTCATTAATTAATAGTGAAAAAAACTTGCTCCCTATCGATCATATACATGGAATTTCACATTGCCTATGAAATCACGAATGCCAAGTCATTTTGTAATTTGAATTAGAGATAGAACCACACAAAAGTTTTCCACAAATTAGTGAGTCACTTCATTATCATTGCATGGGCCTATTGTAAAATAACTAGCTTCTACCTATCTTAGAAGTTACCATATATCCTTTGGTATCCACCAAAAAAAAAAAAACTTTTGCAACTTATAAATGTATTGATACATAGTTCTATAGTCTACAAATATTATACATAAATCATTTTTCATTATTCATTTATTTAGTGTTTTATATAGAAAAAAATTAATCTATAATATTAGTGAATATTTTTTTGTAAAAATTCTACATGTATTTATTTTCCTTTTAGTTGATTCTATTCAGATATTGTAAACTACAACATGATGTTTTTTAAATTAAGAAGCAACCAAAATGGGGGCTGACCCATATGTTTAGAAAAGAAAAATTGTCCAGAGAATAGTTGGCATTCACTACCACAAGATTAACTCACCGCCTTTCAAAATTTCAAAAACCCTCCCACAAGCATTACAAGTAAAGAAAATACTATCGTAAGTAGCACAAGTCTTAACAATATACAAAAACATGGTTATCAAATAAACATTGGCTCTACTATTAGTCTAGTATAATAAACATAAAGGGGCCCAAAGGCTCAAAGAGTAACTAAGTGACATAGAAAAAACTAAAACAAGCACACTAGTAAAGGAACCATCACTAGTTCCTTGGGCTTTCCAGAAGCAAGCGGAGCCAATCATTGGCCAGGAAGCTATATAGGGCGTGATTTGTCTCCACATACTTATCATTAGTCTCACCATCCTTATTAGTTTGCATGAAGTAGATCATAGGGGTTGCTGAGTACATGATGCACAATGAGAAATTAGCAACCCTATCAAACTTGTCATTCGGATTCGTATCCTATTTGATCAAATTAGCAATGGACTTTTCTAGTTTCTCCACCTCCTAGCACTTTTTTATCAATTTTAACTATAAACTCTTCTTGTTGAGTGTGGTATCCTCCCTGAGCCTCGCCCTTAACATCTTATTTTCCCCTGGTGATATCTACCTAGTCATGACTACCTAGAGTGCCCATTCTAACTGGTGAGGTGACCATGCCATGCTCCATATTCTCAAACTTTCTAGCAGCTGGGGTGATGGTATTAATTTTAAACACATCTGAAACCTTAGAGGGAAAAGGACTAATCTGGCCTTCCTCCAAATCCTCAATTTTATCCTTGCTTTCTATTTCTTTTTCATCTTGCTCCCCATAGTTCCTTCTAGTGGCCATATGTTTGGGTTGAGGTCCAGGATTTTTTTCAAAGTTGTCAATCTTAGGCATGCCATGGTTGGACAATGGTTTTTTCTCTCTCCGCCTCTTACTCGAATGGCTAGTGCCCTTTCTAATGGCTCCAGGTTTTTTGACTTCCTTAAATTCTCCTAGCCATGGTCATGGGGTCCTCTTTAGAAATGGGTTTGGTGGGGGGAGGGGAGGGGGGAGCTTTGGTCAGTAATTTTTAGAGGTCAGGGGCTAAGTCTCAGAATTTGAGGGTGGAGGCCTTTGTACAATTTTAAAAAGGTGGAGAATCAAGGCTTGGTGATAAATAGTGTTATCTTTTACTTTATCACATTTTTTCCTTATATTTCACACACAATCCTCCATAGAATGAAGTAGGAAAAAAGGGAAAGAAATGCAATCTTTGTTTTGAAAATGATTCAAAATAGGGAAATGGTAGTAATAAAAGACCGTAACTATGTCGTCCATGGTAACATAGCACATGATGACATAGTAGACCATATTCCATGGTTCTAGAAACTTTTCCCACGTGAAACCACTACATAAGAGGATAGGGGCTTAGTTATAGTAGAAGAAGCTCCTGAGGCTCGTTTCATCCTTGAATCTAGACTGCTTTCTCCATGACTTCCCTTCCATAGATAGGCCGGTGGCATTGGTTATCATCTCTTTAGCGACTTCAAATGAGACCCTGTTCATGGTGACCCAACTCCTCTTCCAAGAGTCAGTGAATTGCTAGGCTACCATCTCATCATGGCCCTCAATGCTTTCCATGAAAGGGATGAATCTTCCTTCTTTTAAATAAGACCATGTCACTTTGTCATCCCTAGCTATCTTTTGAATTCTCAACAATTCAATTCTTGAGTTCGCCCCTTCCATGACCTCATCAACATCCAAGTCCACAACCAACTCCTCATCTCCATCCTTGAGCTCAAACACCATATTATTCCCTTCATTAATCAAGCTTTTGGTAAAAACTAGAGAAAACTCTTTACTAATCATGGAATGTCTATTACAATGAAAACCCCAAATGAATAAAGACCTTTTGGGAGTCATAGTGATTAAGTTAATCTTAAATGGCTAGATCACCAAATATTTGTGATTTCTCATTAACTCCCAATATCAAGATTTGATAATCCATCTTGGGTGACATAAAAAATCCTCCCAATTATTGCTTTGAGTTTAACCTTTTTCCTTTCCATTACAAATAATGATTACAACTTTTTCACTAGAAGTAGCACAATATTAGATAAAGGCCTCTCTTAAAACTATTACCATCATGACACAACCAACTAAGATCTACCAAGATATTTAGTAGTTATGTGAATGATCCTTGCTAAAACCATCATGATCGAGAAACCCTTATTGTATACCAAGTTTTACACCATTCTTTAAGTGATTCTTTATGAACAAGAAATTTGATCACCCCCAGAGAATCTTGCAAATCCCACAAACTTGAGCATTAATAACTTCATGACCATGGCCTGCCAGGCTATCAACCACCTAGTTTCCTTCCCTATAGGCATGTTGTATCCTAATGCCATTGATTCTATTTAGGATGCACTGGGCATCCCTAATGATCGACGTAGCTTTCCAACTCATCTTGTTCTCCCTACTAGCAGCTTTAATGACTAACATAGAATCTCCCTCCATAATAAAATTTTTAATTCCCATGCTATTAGCTAACTTGACTCCCCATAGAAGCCCAAATACCTTAGCCTCATTACTCGAGACACTACCACATTTCCTAGAGTATGGACTCTAATGCCAACATCTTGAGAATTTTAGATTATTCCTCCCACAACGGCCCTCTCATCACGCTTAGAACCATCAAAATTCAACTTCAACTAGTTCAAGGGGGTGGCTTCCATTTCTAATTGAGGAAGGTGGTTTCCATTTCTAATTGAGGGCCCCATCACTTATTCCTCCCATACATTTACAGATGACCACCCCTGGGGGGTACTTGTGTCTCTAAAAATATGATTGCTTTGTTCTTTCCATAGGTTCCAGCAGACATATGGAGTAATGGCCTTCCAAACCATTTTAATTAAGGGGTGGTGGAGAGGGCATTGCCACTCCAGAGTGAGTTGGGAAATGAAATGATGGAAAACCCATGATAATCCAAGTTGCCAAAAAATATTTTGCCAAACCTAGACAGAGTAAGGACAATGAATAAAAAGGTGTAAGATTGATTCTTCCTCATGGTAGCATAGCACACACCTATTGCACATCTAAAATCTGCACCTCTTGAGGTTATCAGTGGTGAGAATACTATCATGCATGAATGACCACAAGAAGAAGTTAATTTTGGGGAGAAAGTGGGGGTGCTAGACATTTTTCCACTCTGGATTTCCCATTTCTCCCAAGAGGAAGTTAATTTTGTTGAGAATACTATCATGCATGAACAACCACAAGAAAAAATTTATACATAATCTAGTTTCTAAGGTTTAAAGTTGTATGTTAGTTTAATGTTGTATCATTAACAAGGGATGTAGGAATATGATGTTCCAACAATTTATCAAAGTTTAGATATCATTAGAAATACTCGTAATTTTCAATCATATCTACCAAGCCTAGAATTTGATGGTCATAATGGTCATTTTTGCACTTTTTAAATATATATGACGGTCTAAAATTTATTTAGACCATATAGGTTGACATGTCATTTAAGTTGTAAAGAAATCATAAAAAACTATTATTATTAATATCTAGTATTTTACTTTATAAAATAAATATATGCTATTAATTTATTTATGTATCTTTAAGTGATGGATATGAATGTTCTATATTTAGTATGAATCTAGAAACTTACTAATTTATAATATTATTATGTAATGTATTGTTTCTATATTGTTTATTATATACTTACATTAACTTATAATCTTTCTAAAATAAAATATACAAACTTAAAATTTATCTACTTAATTTGTTTTTTATTTTTTTATTTTGCTTAGGAAATAGAAAGTTTCAATATAGTTTATTATATAATATTATTAATTTATAATTTTTTGAACTACGAAATTTGATATTGATTTTTCAAAAATGAAAAAATGACAATGAATTTTATTTTTGTAGAACTAAAAATGAAAGGTATCAAAATGATCAAACTGTCGTAGAAAAATCATGACTATCAAATTCCAAGCTTGATATCTACTTTCTTGATAAGTAGGAGATCCAATGAGTGCTAAGTGTTCCATTTATTCTCATGAGAGATGGATTCATGTTGAATCACTACTTATGAAACATGGGTCAATGAGTTTGACTCAAAATCACACTATTAAAATCTGAATAGCAATATCACAAATCTACTTTCTTATCACACTATTTAGCTATTTTGTAAAAGGTCTACATTCTTCAACGACTATTAGATGTAGCTTTGTTGAAAAACAAATGAATCAAAGCATCTCTCAATTAGTCAATTTCATAATTTGTCATTACATATGACCACTACCTCGGAATCCCACTACACAAATTTCAGTGTCCACATCGTGACAAAGGCAACTATTTGATTTGCGCGTCACGAGAACTTCCATGAAGCTAGCTGAAATCTACAATGAACGTGGAGGGAAACATACACTTCCTCTGCACATTTCCCCACTAGATTTTTTATAGTGCGTAAATTGTATGCACATTTTTCAGAACCACCACCTCTACCGATGAAGGAATGGTAGAACTACTTTAGAATGGTAGCATGTTGGGTGATGCGACGCGCTCCCCTGCCCACAGGTGGTTAATTATGTGGTGTTCCATGTTCACTAATAGTCATGGCTTTTGGTGCAACGGCAAATGGGCCCAACAATTGGTATCAGAGCCTGATTTTGGCCTGGTCATGGGTTCAAATCTCCCCAGTGCCTTCCCGACCCACGTAAGCACCTGGTATGCGCGTCGAGGGGGAGATATGGAACACAACATAATTAACCACCTGTGGGCAGGGGAGCGCGTCGCATCACCCAACATAGCAATCGGCATGTACCATGTGCTATGATCATTGGATACACAAAAATACATTCATTATATGATTCTATATTGTGGCCATCTTTCTATATATCTATAACAAAATGTTACAGACTCTCTCATTGTGTATCAAATTCTAAACTTGAATTGCGAAAATGTCCTCCAATGATGCAACAATTAATAATGAGGAGTGGCTCTTGGCGCTGGAGCTTTGCACCTCCTCTTGTCTACCCATTGCTATGAAAGTTGCAATAGAACTCGATGTGCTACAAATCATAGCCAATGCAGGTTGTGGCATTCAGATTTCCCCCGCACAAATTGTGGCCCAAATTCCTAATGTAACAAACCCAAATGCAGCAATTACTCTAGATAGGATTCTAAGAGTCCTAGCAAGTCATTCACTCCTCACCTGCTCTTTAAACACGGGCAATAATGGGAAGCCTGAGAGGCTCTATGGTCTTACTCCTCTCTGCAAATACCTTGTGTCTAACAAGGATGGGAAGTCCTTGGCACCATTTGCACTGATGAATCAGGACAAGGTGTTTATAGACTCTTGGTTTCATCTAAAGGATGTTGTTCTTGAGGGGAGTCAGCCATTTATCAAAGCTCATGGGGTGCATGCATTTGAGTACCCTGCCATGGACCAGAGATTCAATGTCATATTCAACAAGGCCATGTCTGAACATTCTGCAATGATGATGGAGAAGATTCTTGATGTCTATCAGGGCTTCAAAGATTTGGAGGAACTTGTGGATGTGGGAGGTGGAGTTGGGTCTACTCTCAATCTTATACTCTCCAAGTACCCTCATATCAAGGGAGTGAATTTTGACTTGCCTCATGTTGTGAAAGATGCCCCTGACTATCCAGGTTAGTAAATAGTATTGATCAATGTGTTAATGGGTACTTGTCATTTCTATTTTATTTCTGATTAATTAGATTTTAGTGATTGTTCTAACTTTGTTAGAAATTACATTGTCTGAATTTTTTCATAATGTTTTGGATTATATTTTATGAGTTGTTATTGAGATAATAAGGATTTCAATTTTAAAATTTTGACTTATTGTATCTCAAATATTGATCAATAGCTCAAATTGTGTTTAATGGATTAGAGCATGATCATAAATCAAAATGTTGTCAAATTCATGCTCTTGACTATTATGAAAAAGGATCTTGCAAATTGACCTAAAACATTGATAAAAATTTTAAACACTATCTATTTCAGAAACAACAAAAATCTAAAAATACTTATTTACATAAACATTGACTTTGACTTGTTATGAAAAATATCTCCTATTTTTCTATTTATATTCTACTATAAGATTTCTATTTGAATCACTCATAAACCACAAACTAAACAATTTTGAATGAATTTTTCATAAGGTGTGACACATTTTGAAGGAGACATGTTTGAGAGTGTACCATCCACCAAGGCTATTTTTATGAAGGTATGTAATTCAAATTCAGAATTTTAAATAATTGGATGAAGTTTCAAATGGTATTTGCTAGTATTTTAGCATTTAGATTTTAAATAAAGAATATGATACTTATGTTTCTACTTTAAATATATGTTTTGTTTATCAAATGAGGTGGATATTTGATTTCAAAATAAAATTACCTTGATATAGGAAAAAAAAAAAATTTGGGGTCATTTTATTGAGAAATTTCTCAATTAATATATTTGGCATTTAGTTCTTCAATATTTATCATCAAATTTATAAACAACTTAAATGTATAAAGCAATTTGAAGCTTGCAACTTTATTGTGAAAGTCATTATAATTCTAACATTATTATTGAATAAATAATGGATTATTAAGCAAACATTAGTTAAGCTAGAGAAATGTAATATTCTTTTTTAAACAAATAAAATAATTACACTTTTGGTAAATATTGAAGCTTACAATATAAAAATCTTCAATGATATAATAATGATTCTTCCAATGAAATTAGTTGTTTGCTAGTTATGGTCTAATTTATTATCTATATGATATTTGAAAATGTATTTGATTTGAATATTGAACTAGACAATTTTTATTTATTTATTTTTTTGTCAGTGGATTTTACATGATTGGAGTAATGATCATTGCATTTAAGGCTTTTGAAAAATTATCACAAGGCATTATCAAAGAATGGAAAGTTGATTGTAGTGGATTGTATCTTACCAATAGATGCAGAGACCACTACATTTGCTAGACAATCATTTCATATAGATATTTTAATGTTGGCATACAATCCAGGGGGAAAAGAGAGGACAAAGGAGGAATTTGAAAAAACCTTGCAAAAGCTGCAGAATTTGTAAGAGATATTAAGCCAGTTTGTTGTGTCAATGGTTTATGGGTTATTGAGTTCTACAAGTGACATTGTTAAATGTTCATGGTAATAGCTCTTGGAATGAAAACTTGTCTTCTACCATATAGAATAACTTGGTGGATGTGGAATATACACCATTGGTAACATTGTAAAAAAAATTCCATGGGCTTCAATTCTAAGAAGAATAGATAACACATTTATCTAGTTTTCTTTTTGTTCGCCATATACTATGTTTAGTTTTAGTTGTGTATATGAACCTTCTTTCATATTTTGGTCTCAATAGAGAGCTTATATAAATTTTCTTATTTGAAAAACTATTATTGCATTGCAAATTAATTGAAATGCAATATATTTAGCAAATTGTTGTAGAAACAGCACTTGCCTCCTTGAAAGGCTTCTTTCAAATTATTACACAAAAATATTATTGAATAATTATATGAATGATGTCTAGTCATTTGGTCCTTAATTTTTCTATAATGATAAAAAATAATAAACAAATACAACCCTATAAAATTAAAATAAAAAAATTGATAAATTACTATTTATCTTCCTTTTAAAATAAATTAAAGTAGATCAAACAATAAAGTTATCTTCAATAAGGAGGTATTCTTTATATTTGTAAATTTATTTATTAAGTATTGGTTGTATGAGAAACATGTCATGATGGTGGAATAAGATGTAAAAATTATAAAGAAAATTAAGATGCTTATGCTAACCAAGCTTGAAAACTTATTATTGTATTATATTAAGTGAAAAATAAATAGGATGTTAAACATTGATTATAAAGACCAAGATGCCTCATTATATTAGATAAGATTATTATCAAATTATCTAACTGACAGTATAATTATTATTTTACTTATTAAATCTTAACTAAATCCATTTATGAATAACCATGTAGTCGAGCCTAGAGCAATCTATTTGGGCTTGAAAATAGCCAAAAAGAAAAAAAGGTTTAGCTAAAGTGTGGATTGAGAGTGATTCCTTAAACATCATTAAGTTCTTAAAGGGTCTCTCCCCTCCTAGTAGGACTATTAGGAACATCATAAATGATTGTATGGAAATATTGAATGTGTTTCAATGTTTTTCTAATTTCTCACTAGTATCATGAAGGATATTGGGTCGCATATTTCCTTGCTAATAAAAGAGTCACATCCCATTATTGTTTAAGCTAGGATTATGTGACTACATCCAAACAAAAATGGTCTAGATTATCATAAATGATATTAATAGGTGGTCTTTTAAGGCCTAACTAGCTTTCATTTCTATTATATGTGTAAAAGCACAATGTCATTCCCAAACATAGTCATTCCTTTCACTTTGATATTCCACAACTCATGAACTTTATACAAAAATTAAGGGTGAGAGGGTAAATGCACAAACCTGTGTCACCCTTTTGTAAAGGAAAAGGCTAACAAAAGTATAATTGTTCACCTTCAATCACTTAAAACTGGTATTATTATTTAGAATTTGAAACTAAAGTAAACTAATGAAATGTGTAGAAATGGATGAAGTTTAGAATTATAATTTTTAATAATTATTTGGAAAAAAAATTGATATATTTTCCTAATTTTTATAGATAATTTTTTAGTTGCTGAAAAATGTTGAAAATTAGGGGTTTTGTTCCCACCATAAAACTATATGGAAATAAACTTATTTCCATTTGAACTCAAACTATGTCATAGATAACATATTTATATAGAAGAACAATAAAAAATAAAAGTTTACTTTAGACCTATATTTTCTCTTTTGCAATGATTCAAATTTTAACTTATGTGAAATTGATAGTCTTCAACTCCCACCACATATTTCAAAACAAACCTAATCTAACCAAAACAAATATATACATTCTAAAGGAGGACTCTCTCCTCTAGAACGTCATATAATTTTTAATTTTTTTTATTTGATTTAATATTTTTTCTTTCTCAAAATCAACATATTTTCAAGTGTTAAAATACGTGCTTGTAGAATTTTTTATTTATAATATACTATACCTAATTAAAACACTATAAATTATATATGATGATATTCCTAACTTTGAGCTCTATAAAATGGTGTTTATATGTTACTAAAAAAAATCATAAAAAAGGTAAGAGCTATTGAAATGTTAGTTTTCTAAAATAATTTTATTTCTTTTGTAATTGGATACAAACTAGTATAAAACATGCATTTAACTTAACTTTCCAATTGGAAAAGTGTGAGATCATATATAACTTAGCTAGAATGAATTTATCTAGATCATATGTTTCAGAAAAAATTGATTTTTCAATAAAAATGCTCAAATTGAGCAATTTTGATAAGTTAGCCTAAAAGGTGACACAAATTTGTACTTTTACCTGAGAGTGCCACATCATCTCATAATGAAAGTGTTGTGGTACTTTCCAATTGTTCTCCTTCCAAACTAGGAGAATAGGAGAGTGAATTGAGGTTGTTCAAGGAAGAGCATGGAGGGTACAAGAAGAGGAGATGTCCCACCCTATAGAGATGGAAACTTGTTAGTCTGACTTAGATAAAGTCATTTCCCTTCCTATTGTTAGACCAAGTAAACTTGGATCCCACGATCTCAATGTCTATCATATCATTCCTACTAATGAAATTACCTAGATTTAACATACTTTTATTAATATATGTTGAACCTCCCTCCTCTTTAGATGGGAAAAGGGGGTATTAAAGTCACCCGTACAAAGTGCATTACCATTAATGGACAAAACTTTAGTGATATCCTCCTAAACCAACACCGTTCTAGACTAAGAGTTTGGGGCATGTATATTAAGTAGGAGCTAGAAGATATCATGGTAATTAGACATTATTTTGAAATACTTATGTGAGAAGAAAATAAATTTATCTGAGAACTTACTTGGATTCCACATACTAGAAATACCACCAAAATCCCTAGTAGCTTCCATATAGTGGAAACCATCACCTAGCCAAAGGCCATTCAAAATGGTATCATAATAGTGAGGAGAAATGGCTCTTGGCGCTACAGCTTTGCACCTCCTCTTGTCTACCCATTGCTATGAAAGTTGCATTAGAACTCGATGTGCTACAAATCATAGCCAATGCAAGTTGTGTCCCAAATTCCCAATGTAACAAACCCAAATGCAGCAATTACTCTAGATAGGATTCTAAGAGTCCTAGCAAGTCATTCACTCCTCACCTGCTCTTTAACCACGGGCAATAATGGGAAGCCTGAGAGGCTCTATGGTCTTATTCCTCTCTGCAAATACTTGTGTCTAACAAGGATGGGAAGTCCTTGGCACCATTTTCACTGGTGAATCAGGACAAGGTGTTTATAGACTCTTGGTTTCATCTAAAGGATGTTGTTCTTGACGGGAGTCAGCTATTCATCAAAGCTCATGGGGTGCATGCATTTGAGTCCCCTGCCATGGACCAGAGATTCAATGTGGTATTCAACAAGGCCATGTTTGAACACTCTGTAATGATGATGGAGAAGATTCTTGATGTCTATCAGGGCTTCAAAGATTTGGAGGAGCTTGTGGATGTGGGAGGTGGAGTTGGGTCTACTCTCAATCTTATACTCTCCAAGTCCCCTCATATCAAGGGAGTGAATTTTTTGACTTGCCTCATGTTGTTAAAGATGCCCCTGACTATCCAGGTTACTAATCAATGTGTTAATGAGTACCTATCATTTCTATTTTATTTCTGATTAATTAGATTTTAGTGATTGTTCTAACTTTGTTAGAGATTACATTGTCTGAGTTTTTCATAAAGTTTTGGATTATATTTTGTGAGTTGTTATTGAGATAATAAGGATTTCAATTTTAAAATTTTGATTTTTGTATTTCAGATATTGATCAATAATTCAGATTGTGTTTAATGGATTAGAGTGTGATCATAAATCAAAATGTTGTCTAATCCATGCTCTTGACTATTATAAAAAGGGATCTTGAAGATTGACCTAAAACATTGATAAAAAACTTAAACACTATCTATTTCAGAAACAACAAAAATCTAAAAATACCTATATTACTTAAACATTGACTTTGACTTGTTATGGAAAATATCTCCTATTTTTCTATTTATATTCTACTTTAAGATTTCTATTTGAATCACTCATAAACCACAAAATAAACATTTTTGAATGAATTTTTCATAAAGAGTGACACATTTTGGAGGAGACATGTTTGAATGTGTACCATCCAGCAAGGCTATTTTTATGAAGGTATGTAATTCAAATTCAGAATTTTAAATAATTATGTGAAGCTTCAAATGGTATTTTCTAGTATTTTAGCATTTATATTTTAAATAAAGAATATAATACTTATGTTTCTACTTTAGATATATGTTTTGTTTATCAAATGAGGTGGGTATCTGATTTCAAAATAAAATTACCTTGATATAGGAAAATATGTTTTTTTTAGGTCATTTTATTGAGAAATTTCTCAATTAATATATTTGGCGTTTAGTTCTTCAACATTTGTCATCAAATTTATAAACAACTTAAATGCATAAAGCAATTTGAAGGTTGCAACTCTATTGTGAAAGTCGTTATAATTCTGACATTATTATTGAATAAATAATGGATTATTAAGCAAACATTAGTTAAGCTAGAGAAATGTGATATTCTTTTTTAAGCAAATACAATAATTACACTTTTGGTAAGTATTGAAGCTTACAATATAAAAATCTTACATGGTATAATAATAATTCTTACAATAAAATTAGTTGTTTGTTGGTTATGGTCTAATTTATTATCTATATGATATTTGAAAATGTATTTGATTTGAATATTGAATTGGACAATTTATATTTATATTTTTTTGGTCAGTGGATTTTACATGATTGGAGCGATGATCATTGCATAAGGCTTTTGAAAAATTGTCACAAGGCATTATCAAAGAATGGAAAGTTGATTGTAGTGGATTGTATCTTACCAATAGATGTAGAGACCACTACATTTGCTAGACAATCATTTCATATAGATCTTTTAATGTTGGCATACAATCCAGGGGGGAAAGAGAGGACAAAGGAGGAATTTGGCAACCTTGCAAAAGCTGCAAAATTTGTAAGAGATATTAAGCCGGTTTGGTGTGTCAATGGTTTATGGGTTATTGAGTTCTACAAGTGACTTTGTTAAATGTTCATTTTAATAGCTCTTGGAATGCATACCTTTCTTCTACCATATAGAATAACTTGGTGGGTGTAGAATATACACCCTTGCTAACACTGTAAAAAAAATTCCATGGGCTTCAATTCTAAGGATAGATAACACATTATCTAGTTTTCTTTTCGTTCTCCATATACTATGTTTGTTTAGTTTTAGTTGTATATATGAGCCTTCTTTCATATTTTGGTCTCAATAAAGAGCTTACATAAATTTTCTTATTTGAAAAACTATAATTGCATTGCAAATTAACTGAAATGCAATATATTTAGCAAATTGTTGTAGAAATAGCACTTGCCTCATTGAATGGCTTCTTTAAAATTATGCCAAAAATATTATTGAATAATTATATGAATGATGTCTAGTCATTTGGTCTTTAATTTTTCTATAATGATAAATAATAATAAACAAATACAACCCTATAAGATAAAAATAAAAATTTGATAAATTACTATTTATCTTTCTTTTAAAATAATTTAAACTAGATCGAACAATAAAATTATCTTCAATAAGGAGGTATTCTTTATATTTGTAAATTTATTTATTAAGTATTGGTTGTATGAAAAACATGTCATGATGGTGGAATAAGATTAAAAAATTTAAAGAAAATTAAGATGCTTATGCTAACCAAGCTTGAAAACTTATTATTGTATTATATTAAGTGAGAAATAAATAGGATGTTAAACACTGATTAATTTTTAAAGGGCTTAATAATTTATTTCAAAGAATAAAGACCAAGATGCCTCATTATATTAGATAAGATTATTATCAAATTAAGTAACCAATAGATATAATTATTATTTTACTTTTTAAATATTAACTAAATCTACTAATGAATAACCATGTAGTCGAGGCTAGAGCAATCTATTTGGGCTTTAAAATAGCCACACAAAAAAAAAAAAAAAAAAAAAGGTTTAGCTAAAGTGTGGATTGAGAGCGATTCCTTAAACATCATTAAGTTCTTAAAGGGTCTCTCCCCTCCTAGTAGGACTATTAGGAACATCATAAATGATTGTACATAAATATTGAATGACTCAATGTTTTTTTAATTTCTCATGAGTATCATGAAGGAAATTGGGTGGCATATTTCCTTGTTAATAAAGGAGTCACATCCCATCATTGTTTAAGCTAGGATTATGTGATTGCATCTAAACAAAAATGGTCTATATTATCATAAATGATGTTAATAGGTGGTCTTTTAAGGCCTAACTAGCTTTCATTTCTATTATATGTGTAAAAGCACAATGTCATTCCTAAACATAATCATTCCTTTCACTTTGATATTCCACAACTCATGAACTTTATACCAAAATTATGGGCAAGAGTGCCACATCATCTCATAATGCAAGTGGTGTAGCACTTTCCAATTGTTCTCCTTCTAGACTAGGAGAATAGGAGAGTGAATTGAGGTTGTTCGAGGAAGAGCATGGAGAGTAGAGGAAGAGGAGATGTCCCACCCTATAGAGATAGAAACCTATTAGTCTGACTTGGATAAAGTCATTTCCCTTCCTATTGTTAGACCAAGTAAACTTGGATCCCAAAAGCTCAATGTCTATCATATCATTCCTACTAATGAAATTACCCAGATTTAACATACTATTATAAATATTTGTTGAACCCCCCTCCTCTTCAGATGGGAAAAGGGGACTGTATTAAAGTCAATCATACAAAGTGCATTACCATTAATGAACAAAACTTTAGTGATATCCTCCTAAACCAGCACCTTTCTAGACTAAGATTTTGGGGCATGTATATTAAGTAGGAGCTAGAAGGTATCATGGTAATTAGACATTATTTCCAAATACTTATGTATGAAGGAAATAAATTTATCTGAGAACTTACTTGGATTCCACAAACTATAAATACCACTATAAGCCCCAATAGCTTCCGTATAGTGGAAGCTAGCACCTATCCAAAGGCAATTCACAGTAGTATCAAAGTTATCATACTTCATCTTAACCTCTTAAAGTAGTAGGATATCAATTTTGTTATAGAGAATCAATTTTTTATGTTCCACGAACTATCTTTGGGGGTCATTCAAATCCCTAATATTCTAGGATAAGGCCTTCATTTATTTCTTCTCCTTTAGGTACTTTCCAAGGTTGATTATTTTCCATTAGCAATCTCCATTTCTAAGCATTTGTTCTAGTTGATCTACTATTGGGTCTCCCCACTTTGACCTCACTTCCCACACCTGCCTTCAAGTTTCCCCAATTTTTTCTCTGTAATTCTTCCCATCTTCCATAATTGTCATCATTTTGTGGCTCTAGTAAGGTAGTTGCTTGGTCTTCTGTCAAGCTCAACTAACCAAGAGAACTGAGGGAGTCCCCCCAAAGTTGCTTGATAGCCCTAGTCAATCTTAGAGTGAGAAGGTATGAGACATCTTCATTTTCCTTCATATTGATGTCAACCATGACCTCGAAAGGTTTCCTTGGAAATTTGCACTCTTCTAACACTGTCTCACCTGAATCTAGTATGGAAGCCTTTAGGGTTAACTATATCTCATTGATCTCATTGGTGAAGGGATAGTCCTCTGAATCCTCCAGTATAGTCTTTATCTCGCCCTGTTCCACTAAAGGGGGGTCCATTTGTACTTTAACCAACTGCATCACCAAAAGGGGGGTAGCTGAGGTGGAACCTGCCTCACTACGACCAACCTTGGAGATCCCATGTGAGGACACTTTTGCCTCTTTTTTTGGAATGAATCTTTACGGTGTACATCCAAGTGACCAAATTTAAAGAATAATTGGCAAAAGGGGTTGCTTTATCATAATCCAAAGCTTTGGTTCTCTTCCCCCACTTGGGTTTGAGTGAGATAGTCATTGCGAGGGGTTGGTTGGTAGCAACATTAACCAAAATTCAAGAAAAGACTAACCCACCTAGATATAGATCTTATAACCACGTCTAGAGTAATGAAGTGTCCAAATGAGTTACCAATCTTATTAAAGACTTTTTCATCCAAGAATTCAAGTGGGAACCTAGGAAAATGATCCCATATAGGGGCCAAGTGATGGAGGTCAGTTCTAGGGTCAAATCCTTGTTTCCACCAACCCAACAACAAACCATGGTTTCCATAACTCTAAGTACCCAATAACACCATGTTAATATCACTCTATAAGGTAAACTTGAGGAGAAAATTCCACCTAGGAGCGTTGACATTGAGACACTACCCTTAAGTTTCCAATGGCCACTCCATTTTCTAACCATCTTAATCGATGGTCTAATCATTAAAAATATTCCTACTAAGAAGATGTTTAAGGAAAAGGATGTATTCTTTGCTAGAGAGTCTGACAGAAAAAAATTCGGGCCCACAACTCCTTATACGACCTTTGGAAGATCCATTGTCATAGTGCTCTCCTTCGATCCTCTCACCACCTCATTATAACTTTTCCCCAAATATGGGGTGATAGGAACAGCCTTGGGGGGATCAATCACTAGAAAGGATAAATCATCTCTATCTCATATTTTAAGAATTAAAATTAATTTATTAATTTTTTTGTTAACATCTCTAATTCATCTTCTTTTATCAACTTTTTAGTTTTATAATAATCAAAATTTCAAGATCTAATTTGATAAAAGATCTAATCAATTTTACTATCATAACTTTTCTATGTCTTTAGAAATCTATCATCATCCTACTAAACCAATATAGTACACAATAAAAGATAAGCACCTACTTTATTTATGATTAGTATAAGAGAAAAAGATTTAATATTAATATTAATACAAATAAAAGATAATTATCTTACTCTTATTTATTCCCATTATAAGAAAATACTTTACTACATGTAACAAATGACCATCTCTCTTTTAGTTATGATGCTTCTATAGTTGAGTAGAACCTAAAGTTTACATATATAATCATACATACTCTAAAACATTTATGTGATAATAGACAATTTAATATAAATGACTCATATTACACAAAAATTCTATAGGTTGACAATACATATCTTTATTGTCTTATATTAATTCTATGAAATTACTACAACCTCACACACCATCTTCATTACAATCTAATGAAATAAAATCTAATTAAGTTGTGATAATCATTAACATAGAGAGATTTCACAATCAGTCATGGTAGAGAGATGCAAATTCTAGATCTGATTATGTGCCATACTATTGCATGAACATTTTGAATCAGACTTAGTGATCAACAATAAGAATGCAAAAAGCTAGAGAAATCAATGATCCATCATTAGGATGAGAAGAGATGAAGGAGATATTTCCTCTAACTCTTCTCACCTTGATGATGCAAAAATATGACACATAATTGAATCCAAAATATGCATCTCTATACTATGATAATAATTGTGAAGTCTCCACATAGCAATGCCCAAATCCCTCACCATAGGGTCCCATTGTTGGAATGATTTAATGGGAAATAAGATACTAAGAAGAGGTGGGGGGGTGTTGGGTGAATCAGGACTTTTTATCTTCAAAACCAATTTAATGAATTCACACCTAATCCATCACAAATAGATCTACAATTAAAACTGTAATGCTGAAAGATAAATGAAATACATCACATTCATGAAAGGTTTCAACACATAACACAATGATTTGGTAACCTAGAAACACTTCAATGTGAAGGTAAAACTGGGGTGGGGATGAAACCCACAAATCTTCAATGTTGCAACAATAAAGTTAACCTATTAGGGTTACAATGTTCGATCATAAGATATGATCTACCTTGTGAGGGGTCTCCACTATTAAAAGCTTTAGACACTACAATATATGTTGTATCCTTTCTTGTATGTCAGGTTTGGGGTTCACTTAGAGTGTTGACCAGTTCTATGATGTTTACCAGAGGCCAGGAAGTATTGTTTTGGTGATTACATATGATGCTATGATTTGGTTTATGTTTACTTTTTTGGATCAATCCTCTTAAGATGATTGTATTAGTGATGCTTATATTTTGACCAAGTGATTTTGGTACTTTTCAGTTGCTTGTTTAGAGAACTGATGTATGGTTTTTTGTCTTTTGAGATCTTTTTGCTTTTTTGAGCTTAGGGTAGGTTATCTATATGTTAAGTTGGGAAGTGAATTGCAATGGAGGCTAAGGCCCTAAAGAGGCTGATGGGTAACGCATTGTAGATTATTTAAAAAGTGAAAATACTACACTAAATGAGATTAAAATGAACTAATAAGAGTCTTTGTCTTTCCTCGCCCATGCCTTGAGTGCTAGTATAGACTAGGATGGGAGTAGAGAGGACACTTGGTTGCGACCATGCATCGTTAGTATGCCTTGTCAGTATGAAAGGATACTAGTGCCACATAGAGTCACTAGGGGGGCGCAGGATTAAAAGACTAGTCAGGTAACCTTAGAGGTGGCTTGTGCAATGAAACTTTCTCACTAGCATTATAGATTCCCTACGTGTCATTGTAGCCTCTGGGTTTAGATGTCATTTTATGTTGGTACCTTTGAGTTAGATTGCTTTTAAGTTTTCCTTGACTTAGATGTTGGATTTGACTTTTGAGTTTGTTATCCTATTTGGGACTTGAGACTATCTCCTTAGTGTGATGGGAGTGGACCTTTTAGGGTTACCACGAGGTCGGGTGGTAGTTCTTTTTAATTTTACCATTGAGATACATCAGTTAATGTTGTGGCTGGAGTTCCTTGTTTTACATTTCCTTTCATTCTATCTTTGTGTAGTATGATGGATGGTTATACTAATTTTATTGTATTTTAACTTTATTGATCTTAAAGAGATGATGCAATCTATTTTATGATGTAAATTCTTTCAGCCTTTCATACCCTATGACATTTACAGTGGATGATTGTGCATTCTGATTATTGCCAGGTGGCATTTGGGACAAATGTACATATTATTTAAATGGATATGTACTTGTAGTTAATCTTTAATGTGGATGTGTTATATATTGGATTTAGTATTATTTAAATTTAAATGTGATTCAATGTCTTGGGATCCCTAAGAAATGTAATATGTTTATGTGTTGCTTATGTATGAATGTATGTTATTGCTTCTACTATTTTATAATTTTTGTTATATGTTATCTTTAAAATAAAAAAAATATTTGGCAAACTTAGTAAAACTTTAGATTAGTTCTTTTGGATCCCTTGGAGGGGTATTACACAGAACAAGGGCATGAAGATCTAGAGCTTTGATACCATGTTGAAGTTGATGAAAGATCAACCCCACAACTCCCAAGAATCACCTACATGCAAACACTTGTCACAGAAAGAGAGAAGCAAAAGCTATGGAAGTCAAAATTCTTAGATCCACAAATGAGACATTCTTGATGAGCAAAAAGAGAAGTTGATATTATCAAAAATGAATGAATAAATTACAAAGAGAGATTGTCCTTATAAAGGAATCAAAACTCTAAAAGGTAAAACCTAGGTTGCATGATGATAATTAATAAAAGAATTAATTATTATATGCCTAAAGTTTAGCTTAAGTAAACTAGAGATAATAAGTGACTTCAAAATTAAATCAATTTGATTTTATTAATAAGAAAATACTTTATTAAGTTCTAACATTGACCATAAACAAAAATCAAAAGTGGTCTAAGAGTACATATATGTTTACATTTGATACATAAGAAATACATATTTATGTGAGGAAATATAGATAAAATATTAATAAACTAGCAATCACACCTAAGTGTGCAATAGGTACATCATAAGAGTTATGGAAGGCTATTTTCCTATTTGTCTCTGTTCATCTCTCTCTCTCTCTCTCTCTCTCTCTCTCTCTCTCTCTCTCTCTCTCTCTCTCGTCACATCTCCCTCTCTCTCTCCGTCTATCTCTCCCTATCACCTCCTTTCTATACATTTAAATCTCTATATCTCCATATTTCTTATCTCTCTCTCTCTCTCTCTCTCTCTCTCTCTCTCTCTCTCTCCCTCCCTTCAATATATTTGTTTCTTCCATCTCCAATCTCCCCCTCTATCTCTCTCTTCATCCTCGTTGTATCCCTCTTCATTATTTTTTCTCAAAATAATTAACATTAAAAATAATAGTAAATAAATGAACGATGTAGAGTTTTTTGAAGTGCATGCAAACACTTGTCACAGAAAGAGAGAAGCAAAGCTATGGAGGCTCGAATGCATAGATCCAAAAAATATGAGACATTCTTGATGTGCAAATTAGAATTATAAATTGTATTGAATGAATGAATGTTACAAAGAGATATATGCAGCCTTATAAAAGGAGATCAAAACCCTAATAGGAATCTAACCTAGATTGCATGATAATAATTAATAAAATAATCAATTGTAATATGCATAAAGTTTAGCTTAAGTAAAATGGAGTTAATAAGAAAAAACCTTATTACTCAAACATAATATAATAAAATTACCTATTTAATATTGTAGATCTCTTAATTACCTTTCCAAAACCTATAAAAAATAAAAGTTATGCCTATTTTACTAAAATGTGTAGTTTTTTTCAAATTGGATATCCAATTTAAAAATAGATATTCGATTTTAAATCTAGTATTTGATTAGGTTTGGTACCAAACTAAATTCAAATTTTCTCCTACCCTTGCAAAAAGTTAAAACACTTTTTAACATGTTTGACATGTAGAAAACATTTTATTTTTTCCATTGTCACTTCTTGGCATACCATGATTATGCACATACCCTCCAAGAAGAATTTTTTGGAGTTTGAGATCTAAATCTTTCACTAGAGATGTCTTGATAATATTGATCTAAACTGACAACCTAGGACATACTCACCCCCTAGAATTATTTGATTCCTACAGTGGTTCATACAATGCACCTTCTTTTAGATGTTGCCATGAGGGAAACAACAAGAAAACAATAATAAACATAAAACAAATGTCCAATCAATGATGGATCATTGAGTGGTCTCACTAGGTTAAAGAGTGGTGTGAGTTTTGTGTATGGTAGGATGATACACAAGAGGTATATCTTATATCTTCAATTTTCATTTGTCCATTTTTTAGTGGTATAAAAAATTATTCAATTGAAAGAATGAAATATTTTAATAAAATTAGTGAGCTCGAACTAGACTATGAGAACCCTAAAATAGCTCAAGCTCCATAATAAGACACTAGAACCTTAAAAAATTGTAAGTTCAAAGCTATGAGATTTCTACATTAATTCAATAACTAGTTTCTAAGATTTGATTTTGTTTGTACTTTTTCTATCAATATTTTAGATCACACTATGTCATCTACTATTTGAAGACAAAAGTGAAAAGAACAAAAAAGAGACACACTAATCTCCATCCAAAATGCACTAAAGACAAAATAAAATCAAACTTCTTTTTTTTCCAAATTCATGAAAAAGTAGTATTTTTTTCCAAAAAATTTGTTGTTTTCGACTACAAACTATGCAGATGATGAAGATCAAATAGAGAAATTTTCAGAAAAAATCCATTATTTTTTGATTTTTTGAAAATTGGTCAACTGTACAATTTAGATGGAGGATAACCGCATTAAAAATGATAAAAACAAAAATAAAATATGGGTGCACATGATATGAGCGGATAGGAAAATTCCAAAAGTCCATCGGCTAATTATACTTCTAGTTTTCATGAATCGATTATTACAAAAAGATCAGTTGAGAGATTATTCTCTATACCTACTACTAGACCAGGACAGCTAGGGAAGGAAAAGGTAGACGTCATTTGCTAATTTAGAACAGCTGTGCAAATTTAGTCACAGGAGACGTATAGTTAGGGAAACAAGCTTAAGATCGCGACATGGCAAGGTTAGCGCTGTCCGGGCTCTCCAAACTTGGGGTTTCCCCAATAACCGGCTCCATTCGAGCCTCCCAAGCGCTTCAATTTTTTACCGTCACAAGACCCACGTCTAATCACAACTTGAGACGTACAATCACAGTTCAATGCTTGAGATCTGGAGTGAGTACAGAAGACTTCGATCTGAAAGAGTACACAAAACCCCTCATCGAGAGTGTCAATAGGGAGCTCGACAAACTGATCCCCGTGAGCGATGACAAAGTAGAAGAAGCCATGAGATACGCCGTGATGGGAGGGGGCAAGCGATCGTGCCCAGTCATGTGCATAGCGGCGTGCGAGGCGGTGGGAGGGCGGAGAGAAGCGGCCCTCCCGGTGGCCTGTGCGATGGAGATGATCCACGCCGCCTCACTCATCCTCGACGATCTCCCCTGCATGGACGACGACTCACTGCGCCGCGGACGCCCATCGACTCACATCGTCTTCGGCCAAGGCGCCGCCATTCGAGCCAGCGACGCACTCTTCGCCCTCGCGTTCCAACACATCGCTCGCCCCTCTCACGACGCCCAAACAGCGCTCAGAATCGTCTACGAACTCGCAAAGGCCGGGGGATCCACTGGTATGGTGGGCGGCCAGTACGTCGATCTGGCCAGCGCGGGGAGTTTATCCATTGAACCGGCCTTGGTGGAGTACATTCACTGCCACAAGTCGGCGCTCATGGCTGAGATTTCGGTGGTGGGCGGAGGAATCGCTGGCGGCGGGTCGGATGAGGAGGTGGAGAGGCTGAGGAGTTACGGGCGCTCCGTTGGTCTTGCGTATCAGATCGTTGATGATATGCTTGATCTCACCGGTACTACCGAGGAGCTCGGTAAGACAGCTGGGAAAGATAAGAGGGTCGGCAAAGCCACGTATCCTGAGGTGTTTGGGATGGAAAAGTGCCGTGAGATCGTGCTCGATCTTGCGCTCAAGGCCCAAGAGTGCATTTCGCAGTTTGATCCCTTGCGAGCGGCGCCGCTTGTTAGTTTTGCACAATTTGTCATTGCCAGAAACTTCTGAAAAGTTTGCTGGATAGCATCTCCATTTTATTTTCTTGTTCCTCGGGAATGGGACTTCTATACACTGGCGTAACTTGGATTTTGTTGGCTTCTTTCACTACTACATAGAGTTAATTGTCTTAATTTGAGATGAAATAAAAGTTGTTTATTATCGTAAATATTGTCTTTAATTATCATCTTTAATTATTGTCTCTTGAGAACGATATGAAACCTTTAATTGTCATCTTTAATTATTGTCTCTTAAAGACAATATAAAACTAAGGTGTTTATTGTCTTGTAGATACAATTTCACTTGTGTTTTTATCTAAAGGTAAAAGTTATTTCATTGTAGACTAGCAATTGTTTGTAGAGAGATAATATCTTTTTAAATATCATAATAATAAAAATTTAAAATTATTTAATATTATTTTAAACATTTAATGTTTCCAAATATGAATAATCGAATATTCACTATAATTATTCCCAATATTTTATTCTTGCAAAGCACTCAACAAAATATTATAAAACTAACTTGAATCAAAAAATCATTTTTATTGCATTTATTATCAATGTTGTCTTACAAAATAATGTGGGAGTTAATCCACAAGGAAAAGGAGCATAACATGAACACGACATTAAGCACTAGCAGTTCCATGTTTATGTGCGTGCAACAGAGAGCCAATAGGATTATATTTTTTCTGCAATGAGAAAATGGTTGACAAGTGATTGAAGAACCATAGAGCCCACCAAATAGCCCTCCACATTTTTTAAAAGTGATTGAAGAACCATAAGAGTTGAAGTAAGTGCTAGTGGTCTGAAATGCTTTTGTACTTGATAAGTGTAGTGAATCTCTCTATAGAATCTGCAAAGCTTGTTCTACATATATCCTCAATAGAAGCCTCCCCTAATAGCACTGAAAGCGTCAGGCTCATTTATGGTTGGAAAAAACGCACGCATTCCTTGAGTGCACAAAAGGGCCACTTGAATAAATCTCAAAACCTCTTCTACACAATAATTATCTCCCAATTTTGGATCCACTAGACCCAAAAGCTTTCCTTCACTAAGCAATTAAAAACCTGCATTGCATAAACTTGAAGTCAGCTATTCGACATAATAATTTGTCCCAAATCACTTCATGGAGATGTACAAAAAGACAAAATTTGTCTTTTAAAAGAAATCCTTATACTTAACAAATTAGAAATAGAAAGATACCATACCAAGTTACAATCCCATTACATACACCACCACAAGGTGTGTGCCAAGGAACCTGTTCAGAAGACCAATTTAGTACCCTACCAATTGGTACAGAACAAAAGTAAATTATAACTGTAAACTGAAAACAATGTAAGATTAAAACAACGTGATAAGATATCAAAATCAAATAAAGAAAAATATTAATAGTAGGAAACAAAAAAAACTCAACAGAAAGATAAAGAGTCGTGCTAAAATACAGATTTGAGAATCACCAAGCTTAAGAAAGTACATGTGTGGGTAATTGGTCATTCACTTTATTATGCAAAAACTCATATAATGTGAAATTTGAGTCATCACGTTCACTTTCCTATGCTTCAAATCCATTTGCCTCACCATCCTACAACACAATCATTTCAGCCATTTTATAAACTTTAACCAAATAAATAGTCAAACTAACCATCTCTTGATCATTGGCTTCCTCTGACACTGCACTATCCTCCTGTAAATTGTATACTAAAAGTTTTAGTAAGGTATCACATCTAAAATATAGATCATGTCAATCCAACATTTGAGATTAAATACCTTTCCATATTTTGCCATGGCCTTCTCATACTCTGCCTTCAACTCAATAAGTTTCTCAATATATTTCTTCTTCTCCTAAAACCAATCAAAAAGATAAAAACACAAACCATCAAAATCTTGCATAATTGATAACAGAATTACACATTCTACTAAACATATTTTAGCCTAGATGCAAACCTCTTATGAGAGAGATTTCCATTTCTCACCGCCATCTTTAGCAACCTGCAAAATGTACAAATACAAACCATATAAGAAAACAACCTAATACTAGATATTATTCAATTTTGAGTGTTCAACTTGCAATATAAACAAGTATTAAGGACCCCCTAAGTATGAAGTGTTCCATACAAGCCATCCTACTGCAAGAAGTGTACTTTTTCCATACAATAGACTCTAAGCGTTGAGGAGTATTTGGTGCATTTGTAGAAGAAGGGAATAGTAGAGCAACCTGCAATGGTAGATGTCAATGCATCCCAATGTTTATAAGACAAGCTCTCTCTATAATCCAAGCCCACTGGCTTAATGTTATCATTTACTATGCCCTACACACATTTACCAAAACCATACAAATTTATTGGCAAATCGGAATCATGAAAATTTAAAAAAACACATATTTATGGTCTGCAGCAAATGAATCCACTTACCTCTCCTCATGTATTTGAATCTTATGTCGCTGAAATCTGGTGCCCGTACTTCTTCCCAACAATAAGAAAAGAACATCCATTTTCCTATAGATGACACTAAATCTTAATGAACTATCATATGACGCTTTATCTCAAAGAACATCCTCATTCTTTCTCTCAATCTGAAACCCTAGATATAACATAATACGTAAAGAACAACATTCAATTGATAGAAAAATTCCCTCGAAGATAAAATTTAGTTTGATCCCAAAATCCAGTTGCTCTGCACCAGTTTGGTATCATTGATATCTAGATCCTCCATGAAGAAACTCCCCTTGGCCAAAATCTGTGAATCGTTGTAGTTTAAAACAACCTGCACAAACAATAATATTAAACTAAAGTAGGCAGATGAGTGGGATGGATGGTTGGACGGTTGGGTGGACTAAATAGTGGATGCGGTTTGTGGTGCATGATGATTTAGTGAAAAATATGATATTATTTTGTTGAGACAGAGAATTCCAACATTTTCAATTTGTGTAGAAAACTCATAGACATTGTCAATTTCCAGACATTTTTGCTTATATTCTACATATGGAGGGTCAATTATATAGTCTCTTGATGGTCCATGGAAGAAAGAAATGCACAGGGAATATTGGTGTAAATATTTTGAGCAGGCCTCTAGTATTGAAGAGGTCAATCATTTTCTATTGGAAGTAAGAACAGAGGAGATTACTTTAGAACCTATGAAAAGCCATAATATTATTACCTGCATCATTTCCTTGCCTTCGAGGTTCTCACCCATTTCCAGCCTCAATTCCCTTTTGTCTAACATCTTCCCATACCATGCAATACATCCCTTCAATAATGTAACATATGTATCAGCCAACAAACAAATAGCCAATTTTTAGGTCGTTTAGGAAGCATATTCGTTAAAAATAGCATTTCTCAGGTGCAATGGGCAAAATAGACTGATTTACTAGTTGCACTTTCATTTGTCAAAGCTGCAGCCATGCCTTACATAAAAAATACAAAATAAAATAATCTGCCAGCAGCGAGACCTCAGATGCAGCATATAAGTCACCTACTTCTAAATTATGATGAAACCATAGGAAGTGTGCAGGCACCCTTTAAAATTATTTATACATTGAGAAAAAGTGATACTTACTCCACAACTAAGTAAAGATTAAGAAGTCAAATATGAAATTCTCTTGAAGAATATGTAAGATCTAAATACCCCTAACATTTGTTGCTAATTCTTTAATATGCAGGCCAAATGATGAAAAAAAAAAGCAAAACAAGAAGCTATCCATCAGATTAGGAATAAAGGAAAGTATTAAGGAAATGAACATATTAAGAATAGAAACAATGTGTGAAACATTATTTGGAAATCACCCTTAAGCTTTAAGTGTAGCATTGTAAAGAACCTTTATTCAAAAAACCCCGCAGACATGCTGCCATCTTATGTAATCCACAAAAATGTAATTATGTACCTGCTGCTCAAAAGTGGATTTTCCAATAAAAAGAATAACAATATTTTTAGAAATCATTAATTTATTGTAATTTATTATGAAGATTAAAAAGTGAACATAATATAACATATAATGTTCCATCTAGAAAAATAGAGGAAAAAGCAAGATTTATACTTTTTGGCAAAGCGGGTTAGGTTTTAGCTAGTTTCTGATGACAAAATAGCTTTAAAATAGGCAGTACATATATTCTTCTCTATGGCCTTTGAATGATTTAGAGGTTTTAACTCTGCAGTGATGACCTAGGCTCTTAGGATTAGAAAATTCAAAATTATTATGTTTTCCTTAAAAAAGAAAATTGTTCTAATTTACACTGGACGTTGATGAGATGGTGTCCACCTTCCTTACATACATTCCACTGATGCCTCTCTTAGAAAAGTATGTGTCTGTTTTGATTTTGTAAAACATGACATACATATATATATAAACTAGAAGATACATGTGAGTATTTACCAATTTACAATGTCGAAATTTGAGATTCAGAACTTTTCTAGTATCCACCATGGATTTTATTCTTCACACACTAATTCGATCTCATTTGTCGATTGATACATAAACACAGGCAGTCCATTAATCATAGACACTAATTCTCCCTGTGCCTACTTCCCTTGACTTTTGACGGAGTAACACATGTTTATGTTTGTGTGGAACATATCCATATTGAGAGACAATAGAAAAAAAGGACAACTAAAATTATGATGCCTTCACAATAATTTAGCAAAGTTTGAATGGTAAATTCAACATTGGTAATCCTAAAAAACACAAATATTTGCTACAGAAGATGCATTCACATGCCAAGATGATCTCCAAGAATTTGTGCATAAAAAAATGGTCATTATGTTTGCAATTGTATTACCAAACACAACCCAATGCACTTCAAGAGAAATAATAAAAAATGAGAAACTTCCCAGCACCAATGACATAGACAGTCTTCAAACCACCCATAAACTCATGGGTAACAAGATCATTGTTATCTCAAACAATAAATTGAGGCTTTCATGGGAACTCAACTAAAAACTTTCTCCACTTGTCAGATCCGCACATTCAAGCATTGGCATATTCCTTGTATATTTCTGATGTTCTAGTTGGTCCATATAGACATTTGCATTCGATTGGAAAAGACAAGTTTGCAGACTATAGTATGAGTCACAAAATATCATATCGAGGACATATGCAAGGCAAGAAACTCAGTTAGCACTACCTCAAAGTAAGTCATGAAGGGACGCACACATCAACAACCACAATACAAATTAGCACGCAAAATTTGGGGTCAATATTAAAGTCATCAATTATTATCTTCATGGACTGGTTGATCATAAGCAGCAATTAAGAAGCTAGCAATACACATTGTGTTTGAGGGAAGTATCCAATCAGTAGCAAGGAAGAAGTACAGCCAGCAATTAGAGATATGTACAGGCTAATCATAGAGCAGTGTAAACATCATCTGTGGTGACTAGAAGATATGAACGAGAGCACTTAATTGCAATCGCAGCTCAGCTACAAACATAAGTAAGATATAGAGAACAAGTACATCTGTATTCATACACCAATATACATTGGACATACCTATGGTTATTCTTCTTCCAATATATGGATATATGATCATTCTTCTGTACTATAAGACATATGCATCAATCAACTCTTCCAGGATCTAATTCATTAAAAGGACAGTAACAAGATGTATATTTATCATATTCAATGCAAACATTTACAATCTATTAGAGATTTATGTGCCAGTTACAAAGTGAGAGAAGTTGCTTTCAATTTTAGATACATAACGAAGAAATTCACTCCAAATTTAAGGGATCTCTAGAACAATACATTACACAGATCCATGCTTAATTATTTACTGGCCATCACAAACAGTGGGAGCAAAGGGCAAGGTGTTTTCACCAAGGTTGTAAAGGATATGGAAGTTCGGCTATTAAACATTCCCAAATATAGAGAGGCCAGAAGTTGGGCAACATTGTGAGGCAGAGAACACCACTGGTATCCTGAATCAAGTAATTCTCCTTTGGTAAAAAATAATCAGTTCCTTTGAAATGGAAAGTAACAATTGGAAATTCTGTAGTGGCAGCTGCAGAAGTATAACATAGGTCCAATCCAATAGAAGATCCATCAGCCTATGGAAGCTTAACTGTGGACTCCAATCCTTTCTTCAGGACATCATAACCACTCTGCTCCAAATAAGTGATGGTTGTTCCAAAGTCTATGATAATTCCACCAGACCCATTAGCCTGAAAAGAAAAGGTATCGGAAGGGATATCCAATAGCTTTGACCCTATGCTTATTCCTTCCAAGAAAAGATAATAGAAGGTTTTTGTGAACTTTTTTGTGAGTTGATCGATTCCCTCAAAATGTGTTCTACATCTATGATATTCAGCAAGCCAAAAGTGGTATGCATATACCAAGTCAAATACAAATCCTACCCAAATAGCATCTTCCAAACAAGGATGAGATCATATACAAATCCCTGAGCTATACTGAAACGTAAATCTATTTTTTCTGCATTTATATTCAATGATAATTTTGCATCTATTTCTTTGTTTTTCCTCTAACTAAATTAGACATGACTGGGGCTTCAAACCGCAGTCAATGATGACAGCTCCCGAACCCAAATTTATGCTATACTAATTTTTCGGAAAACCAGTTATGCATGGTTGAGCTTATTTTATTCTTGCAATGCATTCAATAGTTGAGAACTATATTTATTTTACTTGTCAAAAGGCCTACATGGGCTAAATGGAAGGGTTGATAGTTTAAGGTCTGATGTTAGAGGAGTCTTAATATGGTCATTTAAATGTACTATGACAAATATGTAATGACAGATGCAAGGATAACAGTAGAGCTTGTCGAGCTGTTGTCAACTAGACAACCCAAAAAAACAGTAAGGTTAACACTGTTGAGGAACAGTCACAGTCAGGTCAATGACAATTATAAATAGTTGTTGGTTGCCCCCAAAAAGGGAGTGAGTCTATAAAAATAGTGAAACGATGTATAAGGATATTTTAAAAACAATAAATTGAAGTATTCTGCAAATTATGTTATTCTGATTTCTTGTTATTGCGCCTTGAAAGCGTGATCATGATCTTTAATATGGTAATATTTTGAAGTTACTTGGATTGCACATGTTCTTTCCATTGAGTGCAGCAACTTTTGAAATTTAAAGAATTCCACTTCATTGTTATAAAAAGTCAACATCTTGAATTGAAATCGATCCACTAACCATGGGGTAGGGCATTAGGTATCATTACAATGTAGTTTAGTAATCTACTTAATGTGGAATAAGGCCCAATAGCTGGCCATACAAATGTATTATAGTTTCATGAAAGAAGTGTGGCAGGGAACTATATTGAAGGTGCAGGAAACGTGTTTTGAGTGGAAAATGGAAGCTTGCTGAAGAAGAAAGGATGACTGTCTGAGAAAATAGTCCCAGTGCGGAGGTCACATCTTTCCAACCAACCATTGGATAGTGCTAAGTTTTTGATATGTTTTTAGGAACCAAATTAAGAAGACGCTCACCAGAGCGATCGAAGAAATATTATTGGGTTCCAAAGATACAAACAATTCAGTACAGATCTATGGGATAAGCCATGAAGTTCTTGTTTTGATAAAGCAACACTGCATCTGGGCTTTGTCCACTTAGTTGGAGTATAAAGGTGGTTTGAATCCATAAGAGAAATGTGGAGAGATGATTGTAAAGACTTGGAAAATTGGAAGAGATCAGATCCGCCAAGTAGATGAGCTGATGCAAAGGAATTGCAAACTGGAGTGCATTTTTATGATAAAGTATAGCAACTGGTAAGTTGTGTTTGTTTGATTGCATAGAAGGTTGTTGGTAAGTCTTTGGTAGAAGAATAATGAAACACTTCCTCGAGTACATTGTGCTTGATGCTACGTAGGTGGTACACCAATCGGATTGTTGGGTTAAGAGTGGTTAATGTGTAAGAACAGAGTGTGCTGGTAACTATTAAGGAATTACCAGTTGTCACAAGGTTTAGAGTAGGGTTAAGAGTTTGGGTTCAGTCAACAAATTTGGTGTTGTCTCATGTTGGTAGACACAGAACACTGAACAATCAGGTCTTAGATCCCTAGTATGAGGCATGTAGAGGAGTGCTGGAATGAGAACCAACAAAGATTATAGGATGTTGCTATATGAATGCTGATATACAAATGATTGCATAGGATGTTGGTGAATTGTAGGGTATAGATGCTGAAACAGTGAGAGAATTATTTAATATGTGGAACCAGGTGAGTATTAGGTGTTGAGTGGCCATTTAAAGGCCTATTGAATGATAGGATTTGGAGGTAAAAGGAGAACCTTAATGTTGTCCCCTGTTATGGGAAGTTGATTAGTGCTTTGAATAAGGATATTTGATGTGGGAAGCTGTATCTCACAATGCTTTTGAGGATTGTGATACTGAAATGATGTGATAGAGTCGTTTGATGTCTTGATGTCTCATCGAGTTGATTATTCCTTGGGAAGTGTTCCTAAGGTGTAGCTCTGCATCATTCCTTCAGAAAGTTCTCTGATCCGCTGTACAATGTAATCAGCATGAACACTACTTTGCGTTAGAAATCCCTTAACTTGCTCCCCTTTCATTAGTCCACAAAGCCTCTGATGCTCTGTTACAGCATCCAAGAATTCCTATATAACAGGATCGAAAGGTTTCTCTTGTGGAGGTTGAAGATCTAGTAATGATGGCTGTGGAGTAGGAGGTGCATCCCATGCTTGTCTGAGAGTAGCTCATAATTGATGGAGGATAGTATCCTCATCAAGAGTATATGTTGTGTGCCATTGATCAGAAGAATTATCAGATAAAGCTACAGGGGATGCTCCAAAATCTGGTACGTTATTCCCTACTTGTGTTATGGTGATAAAGGTACCAAGCTTTCTTGTTGCTTACATAACCTGGATATGACTGGCAGCAATTTTTTGAACAAATGATTTAGCAGAACTTTAGAGAACCACTACCAAAGCTGGTCTCTCCATTGTTCTATATGAGGATACAATCCCAAATTTTGAAAGGCTTCTATTGATTGTTCTATCGACATAGGAGGTGGGAGGTCACATCTCCCTTATTTGGAGATGTCTTAAATTTTTGTGAATTTGGCAACATTCTGACAGACCGCAAGGGAGTTGTTCTTGGAGTGCCCAAGATAGATCCTGAGGTTATAGAACCTAGAGAGCTACCACCAACTCCACGAAGGGTCGATGGTGGTGTTACAAGAGACTAGTTTGCAGCTGTTGTCATCTTTGATGTAGAGTCTGTCATTTTTTCCTCTACATTAGCCAAAAACTCTTGAAGCTTTTCTTCTATGGATATATCTTTGTTTGTAAGAGAAGACCTCTATTTTGACCATGGTCTTGTAGATACTTGTCTCGGGAGGGTGAGATTTGACCTGATATCTTGCCAGCACTCTCATCCAGTATCTCCAATCCAGTCCACTAAGATTGACCAGGTCCTAATCCATAAGAGCTTCTCGAAGATGATTAATGAATAGGTGCTGAAATATTTGAGGGGATGAATTAGTTTTTTGTCTTGATCTTGATGACTTTTGTCTAGTACCAACATCTGAAGTTGATTATGTGTCTCCCTAATCCACATTTCACTTCCAAAGCCCTTAGAGTTCATGTTGACGTTCTATAAGACCAGACAGCCCTTGGTTTGATTTTGATTTTGCTGGTAAATCTTGAGCATAGCTTTTTAAAACACTAACTATTGAATCTACCCATCCTTGCAATGATATAGAATTATGGAGAGCTGATATAGATGACAAGAATGCTACACCTAGTGTAAGATCTGTTGTCTTCACAAGACATAACCAAAAGATTGGAAGATGTCAATAGACTCTATGAATCCAGTAAGAACTTCTTCCCAGATATAAAAGCCATGGGTAAGAAGTAAAGAAGTAAAGCACACGACAACAATGCTGATAATGTTAACCCTTGTCAGTTGAAGACTAGTAGTTGATATTGCATTGGCTATGGCAGGTTTTTCGTACACCATAAAATTCAGCTGATTTTTTAGAGGGCTTCCACAACCTTCCAACCGCAGCCACCCCATTTTATATATATGTTTTACTTTTTATTACTATGGTCAAGAAGAGAGGATATTGTAATATCTTCTATAGATGTAATTTAGATGGTTAAGAGACTCGTGTTTGTCTTCAGTCTCCCTCTCTCTCCAGTCACCATTTTTTCAATACAATAGAAGGATTCTAACCAACGCAAAAGCTTAATACAGTCACCTACTCTTAAGAAGCCATTGGCACTAATTTAACATTTTCTACATCTTACACATTATTACTATTGTCTATTATTACATATTGAAATTTTATGATCTATTTACTCAATTTTTAGACTCTGTGAAAACCTTTAAAGTCCAGACATGAATAAGAAAAACAATACATACTTTATCATGCCCCCAGTCACTGTGCCTCTCACATGGTCTTTCCAGTTCTTGAGCCAATTATCACCAATGTGCTTCAACGTACTACCAAATTGCCTGTGGCTATACAGCCACGAAAATGCACTTCCTTTACATTGCTTTTTCTAACATTTTAAAACATTGACTAAGTCCTCTCCTTCGTAAGGAAGTGCATTTTCGTGGCTGTATAGACCTTGCCCTACCAAATTTGCATCCTTTTTTGAGTTTAGACCAATCTTGTGAAGAAATAACCTAAAAGTTCAAGAACCAGAAAATAATTAAACATGGAAGAAAATTCACTATTATCATCATTAATTTATTAAAATGAAAAAATTGTCTATACCAAAACCTATCTAAAAATGTCTCAATACAACACCTATGCTTGCAGAAGAATTCATACAATCTAATTTTGACAACTTATAAATATTATATTTCAGAAGTTTGTTAGGCAAAACAGCAGAGCGACATGACATTGTTTTCATGCTCAAAAACCACCCTCAGTGGCAACATACGATGTATTACCTAAATGAAACTATTTGTGAGACAGGTAAAGAGATACATGGATGTTAAATACTTATTAGCCAGAATGTGCAAGGAAAAGATTAGTATACCAGGCTATTGAACATCAAATGAATAGTTTGAATACAATTTTAACATAAATGATTTATCCATTATAAATATTGCTACTAATTATCATAATAACTTGAGAACAAACTTTTAAACACTCCAAACAAATTAGATTATTTGAAATTCTTCTTATTTAAAATATTAGCTCAAATAACTATTGACTCCATCTTTGCATTTTGTAATGTAAGAAAAAAAGCTTAAAGCTATCTTACAAAAATACAATAAATAGAGAACATCTTGAGAAAAAATATTAAAATTATAGTAACCTTATCTTATTAAAAACACATGACACTTCATCTTTGTCTAAGTACATATTTTCCCTTCATTATAAATATCAATTATCTTTCATCCATAGGGCATTCCTTGAATTCCAAATACTTGAACATAGAATATTGTTCAAAATCATAAAAATAGCCAAACCTTAAGACCTTGAAGTTTTGCATCTATTTTACAAAAAATAACCATGGTTACTGGTACAGAGTCGCTACTACTTCTAATGTTAGAAAAATCACTATTGGAAAAAACATGCCCCATTATTAAGACCAGAAATAAAAAGTTAAAAGCAAATAAGTGAATCACCAGAACTACAAATAGAGAAGGGAATCACCATATTAAAGTTAAATTATGGATGTCATATTGCCCTAATCAGTCATGCTTTAGACATAGACAGCTCTTAAATATGGTCCTGCAGACTACAACTGACACTAAACCCCTATGCCTGTGTCATAAACACTGAAACCTATAACACCAAATACAATCCTCACATTATTGCATATCAAATGAAATATTTGACAACTCTTAAATATGGTCAGGAAGACTACAATTAACAATAAACCCCTATACTTGTGTCATAAACAATGAACCTGTAACACCAAATACAATCATTGCATTGTTCAGCGCATATCAAATGAAATATTTCTATGTATTAAGTGATACATAAACAAAACCAATACATATCCATTCATAGAATCAAATATAATATAAAACCTTTGACTCATACCAGGTATATAACAATTGCATATCAAATGAAATATTTGTAGGGTATATATTAAGTAAATAGATAAATAAAATCAATGCACAACCAAGGGAAAAAGGCTTAAACCTGTACGCGGCTCAGTTTTAGCCTGCTACATATGCTCAATGAAGGCCAACATTCATAGATTCCTATGACCTTTGTGATCAGCTCCTGAGGCTTGTAGTGGATCCTTCATTTCTGCGATGAACTCGTCTCTCTCCACACGATCCAATATTCCCTGTGGTTTGCTCTGCCACTCAAACTTCTGCCCAAGTTTGGCCACAATTTGCTCAACATTAAGCATGGCAAGGCTTCAGCCGGGGCAAATAATTTTGATAACCTTTCCTTCATGTATATTCACTTATAAATTTATAAAAATCTCTTGGAAATAAATTCTACAATATTGTTCCAAACACAAAAATCACAAGTGCCCCCCCACAAAGATATACAATCGCCAAGAACAGAGGCTTCCGCAATGCCATTCAAGCTAAGAATGAAATTTTGGGAGGGTATCTTTCATTGTTGCCTCTAGGTAGTGCAATTGAGAAAGCTCATCCTGATCCACCATATTAGTTCCTCTCATACCAGTGAAGTGTACATTTTCCTTGACTGTTTTAAACCCTCAATAGGATGTGAAAGCTGCACTGTCTGTCTTCTCGAAAGGACTTGACAACATAGAAGTAATTCCCCATCCTACTTAAGGTTATTGATTGGGAAAGGAATAGGAAATTTCGGGACTGAGTATGCTAAATAGCATATGTACCCTGATTATTTTTATGCTGAACTTAATTTCAAGACATAGTATAACATGTTTATCTCTGAAATTTGAGCAGATTCCCAACAGGGAACATTACTGTGGCATGTATCTTTTATGGGCATTTTTAATAACATCTTACTGAACATGATTCTAGGGTTCACAAGAAAAATTCAATTACTGCATGATTAGACCAACAAGAAGTCAAACATATAGTATTCTTGTTTCAATTTCTGGGCACCGTCTTTACAAGTTGTTTAATGTCAACCAATGTAATTGTCTCATTGTGCAGGCCATATAATAAGAAAAGTAAAATCATATGACAATCATTAGATGTAGTAGAAGCCTTCAAGAAACAGAAGGCAATGAGGAGAAATCCTCATTAACAGTCATGATAAAGCCTTATTCCAATAAACAACCATCCAATATATCAAGCAATAAATGATAGAAACGACGCTTTCAATGTTATTACAGAGTCATGGCCCAGTTGCAACGAAGCTCGCAATGATCTAAATAAAGGGAACAGAGAGAAAAATAGAAAAGGCATATCTATACTAGAGTGTCATTTTTGAAAGGAGAAACAGAGAAAGAAACTAATGTTTTCTACAAGGGGTCTTCATGGTGATCCCAACAGTATATACAAAGCAGAGCCACAAGAATGAAATGAGTTCTATATAACAAAAGCCAAGTACGTATCTACAACAAACA
The DNA here is from genome assembly GCA_028749045.1 of Cupressus sempervirens. Taxonomy (NCBI): domain Eukaryota; kingdom Viridiplantae; phylum Streptophyta; class Pinopsida; order Cupressales; family Cupressaceae; genus Cupressus; species Cupressus sempervirens. The sequence goes on from CM053793.1 coordinate 630,258,198, forward strand.
ACTTACATTTAGCTAGTACATCAAAGCTATACACATAAAAAGCCCTTCTTCCATTTTACATAGCGAATTTGATAGGTAGCCATATCAAGTAAAAGTCTTTACTTATGATCAACAATCAGGAGCATTTGAAAATATATATATAAAGAGATGTATTATCTACCATAGAATCATAGAAAGAGTTTTCCCAATAAACTAGATAATAAAGTTCAATAGTGGAAATCCCTATTTAGTAAACAGAGTCATCAATCATAATGGAAGAGCAACTTGCATATCTAGAATTGTTAAAAAAAAAGGAAGAAAATAGAAGATTTTTCTTTTTTCTTTCACAGTTTTAATGGCATATATGAACATACTTACAACTCACTGAATGGAAAAAAAATAAGTACCTCATCTGCCTTTTCATATGGAGACCAAGAAGATATCTTAATAGAATTCTACAAAGAAAAATGTGTGGATGTCAATTAGAATCATTACATAAATAGACATTGACATATATAAAAATACAACCCATAAAAAATAGAACTTACCCAATATAGTGGAAGAGTAACTTTTATATGCAAAGTTTCAACTTCGTCTTTATACCAACCCTGCAAAAAACCAAACACTAGTCAATAAAAGTTATATCCTTTGACTAAAAATGAATCTTACTGAAGACATATATCATATTTTTACAATAGACATGTATAGAAAAAAATTTCACCATTCAATGCTGCAATAGATATGAAGCTTGTAAAGAGGCAGGTCATAAGTAGTGGGCCAATTAAAATCTGAAAATTTATGATGAGGAGAAAAGGTTGGTGAAGAATGGAGATTTCTATGACCTAGACTAGCTCAAGGCTATATGACAAGATGTCTTGTCCAACATTCATGAATACTTCATTCTTGAGAGGAGATCAAAAAGGGTACATAAATTTCATTTCATATTTTTAAACCATTCCCAGTATAAAGATAGGATGTCTTTCCCTTTTTATTTTAAGTTAAAAAAGGGTATTGAGTTTGAGGTGTGCATAGAATTAAACCAGAGATAACTCTGATGTACTACTAATGTTTCCTGCAGGAAAATCAAATATCAACAAGTGATGAATACCCCCAATCATGTAAGTGATGAATACCCCCATGCAAGTAATGGTTCTAAAACTTCAAAATTTATAGTAAAATATGATTTCACTTTCAAGATATGTGATGACTATACTTTGTGATGGAGCCCAAAAAAATTTGGCCTCCATTTTAGAGATAATGCTGGAGACTTGGTGGAGTAATGGAAGATCATCTTTTCAAGCTGGAACCTGAAAATTCTAGAAATTACATATTGCTCTCCAGCATCTATTCTACATACATTCCGAAGGTCCTCGGGATGATGTTGTTAGAAGTTGTATTCAGTTTCAACTATTGAGGGAGTATAGTACTCGCTTACAAAGCAGTGTTAGCAACACATCAGGATATCGATGACAGAGATAAATGCAACTGTTATAATAAGTATCACTGATATCTATATGAATATCTAGTAGATTTTAACGCAAATAAACACAATTAATCTTTTTCTTTCTCATATATTTGCGAAAGAAAAACCATAAAATTTTGAAAGCATTATATGCAATGCTCTTCTCTGGGTCTTGCTGAAAAGCTTTCCTCTTGTGCAATCAAGTAATGGTTTTCATCATAATTGTCCTGTCCTGTAGTTTTATGATATTTTTTGCTCTCATTTGTCAGTAAAGTAATCAACCAGTCTCTGAGCTAGAAGAGAACGCGAAAAAGCTCAGAATCTTCTGATTCCCTTCAAAATAAATTATTAACCTGGGAATGAAGAGGAATCCCTTTACTCAAAACAGATTAACCTTCAAACATATTATTAACAAAGGAATTCAAAAACAGATTATTAACAGAGGAATAGATAATGAATTAAATAAATTGATACCGCAAAACAAACAACCAACTTGTAGAAAAGAAATAAACATAAGACTTAACACAGGAATTTGTAAACTTTGAAAACATAAAAAACCCAACCATAACTCTGTTTAAAGAAAAATGGATGAAAAATACAGGTAGGAGGGCGACTAATGTGATAAGAAAGCATATAGGATTATATATTTATTAGAAAATAAGAGCTCCATTTCTATAGATTTAAGAAAATACATCAAAGTTATGACTGATTTGAAGGTCAGTCCAACCAGAAGGCTCAATTCCAAAATTTAGCTTTCTATGGACCTCATTACAGAGCCCGAGAGTCCCTTAATTAGGCACCAGTTGGTGGTCACTCTGGAGAAGGCTCTTGAAGAGTTGAGTGAGGAGGAAATGAACTTTATAAGGAATTCAAAGGGGAATTATAGTCATGGTGAGAAGATGAAATCAAAATGTCACGATGAGGATGACCCACTTAAGAGTTTTGAGCCAAAATATCCTCCTGGTGGAGCTGATGTAGTTGATCTATATACCACCACACTAAGAGGAATTAGGAAGACTTTTGATGACTGCAACAATGTGAGAGATACCCTGGTGAGCTATGAGATTTGTGTGAGCGGGAAGGATGTTCTATGCATTTGCACTTCACGAATGAGCTCAGGAAACTCATGGGAAAACATGTGATAGTGCCCGGATTGTTCATCAGGGGCAGGTATATTGGGGGTGCGGATGAGCTTCTAAAGATTCATGAAGAAAGGCAACTAGGTCATCTTCTTCAGGGAATTCTGACCCATGTGCCAGGTGCAATCTGTGAAGGCTGTGAAAGAGTGAGATTTGTGCCATGCTTGAAATGCAGTGGAAGCTACAAGCTTGTTAATGAGAAAAATAGAGTGTTCAGGTGCCCTGAATGCAATGAAAATGGCCTTTACTCGGTGCCCAATTTTCTGTTAATGATATCCCAATTATGCAGAATAGGGTGATTTTCATTTTCATGGAGACCTTCTTCATGCTACAGTATTTTTAATCTCACTTCAGTTCCTCATTAGGATTGTCCATAATGCAAAGCTTGCACAAGAGTGACAATATTCTCCAGCATTTCAGATCACAGTGTTTACATGTTTTTATCCAACTTCTGTTGCAGAAACAATTATTGTTAGGTGTAAAAAACAATGTCGATGCCATTCTACAAAAATTGTGTTTGGTCCTCCTAGCCCGGGGCCAAAGTTAAACCTAATACCATAACTTTTATAGAAAAAGAATTAATACATTTCAAAGTGTAGTTGAGTCGTAGGGTGAAATTGCCCAAATAACAGATCAAGGAAGGGTTTAAACGACTTCTAAAAAAAAACTTTTCAATGGGCGGCTTATCCGTATTCATTGGCAAGCTTGGCTTAGACGGGCTTACCCCACTCCAGGGAGTCATGGCACACGAGGTGGGAACCTCCATGATAACTAGAAAGAGAGGTAACTAGAACGGCAGAGATAGATTCGACCACGCCTTAATATAGATGATATTCAAATTTGAAAAAAAAAAATACAAGTGATCTACCTGGTACTACCCTGTTTATTGTGCAGATCTGAATTGTTCCAGAATAATTGAATAATTTCAAACAGGTCGTTGAAGAAGAGGACAGCTAGGGCATGATAGATCAAAATTGATATTAAAGGCAGAGATAGACCCAACCATGCTCTAGCATATATAATATTCAAATTCAGAAAAACTATAAGAGATCTATAGGGTATTTACCTATTTATTGTACAGATCTGAATTGTTTCCAAATGATTAAATAATTTCAAACAGGCCGCTGAAGAAGATGACGGCTAGGGCATGATAGATAAAAAGAATCATTATATTCCTCCTGATTTCGACTCATATGAACCTTCCCGCCTCGATTGAGAACAGCCGATGATGCCCAGTTGAAAACTCGAGCAGTATTCCGTAACTTGATTTAAGCGCCATAAGTTTGGTAAAGATAACAATGAGTTATATTTTTGGTGAAGTCACGATTTCCTTATTGTCCATTTTAAAAAATAAAAGAATAAAAAAGTAGTTTAAATATAAAAAATGTGTTAAAGACAAAATACCTATTTTGTCTTTAATACGGCTAGTTTGTAGTAGTGTGTCGTCGTGTAATTTTTTTAAAAAGCTATTATGAGTGTGCTTCAAAATGTTCTTTGTATAAGATTTTTATGGTCTGTATTTTAAAACCATTTAAAGAAGTTTTTTTTAAATAGCAACAAAGTACCCACAGTTAAATTTACTACTTTGCGGGTGTAAGGTTGAGGTTGATGCGTGGAGATGAAAGATGTCTAGACGAATCAAAAGAGGTGACGAAGATGTCAAGATGATCAATTGTTTTCAATGCTGTGGGGAGGCTTTATGCAGGTCGAGGACAAAAGAGACACAATAAAAATGGCCAGTGGGGAGGGTAAGCCACAGAGGAGGCGCTGGATATGATTTAAGTAATAGCTAATAATTGTTTGTTGTTATAGTGTAAGGTGCAAATAGATTAAAGTAAGGTGTACCAAGTTTGTTGTTGTAGTGTTCAAACACGTCAAAGGAAAGGTCCCTTCGGTAATGCTGATAATGTTGCTCAATAAACCAAACAAAAAAAAAAGCCAACAAGAAGCTTGACATTGCCAAAGAGTTTGCAGGTTGTGTGAGAATGTGCAAGCCAATGGGAAAGGTTTGTGGCTTACGTGTAGGTTTGCAACAAATAACTTATAAAAATGTGGTCTCAATTCGAAAAGCTTGACAAGAACTACCTTGAATAGATTGTCTAAATAACAAGACGTTAATAAAAGTAGAATATAGTGTCTTTATGATCTATAATAACTTTATCATTTTATTTTTAAAATGCAATCAAAAAATTGTAAAATTATTAAATTTTATACACCATCCATACAATATGCAAAAATTATGGAAAGGAATCTTATGTTACACTTCCAAGGTCATGTTGGAGTATGACAAGAATTTGAAAGCACAAAAATACACTTCCACTAGTGAAAAGACAAAATTGAATAATCTATTAATTATATTATGAAGCAAAATGTGTGTAAAATACTTGAATATATAACCAAGAATGAGGAGGTGACAAGGTAGCAATGTTAAAACTTTACTACTCCAAAGGTGCAACACATGTGAGTTTGCTTGATAAGTGTGTTAGCGAGTAGCAAGTATGTGCATGCAATAGGTGTCTCTAGTGATGAGGACACATGTCTCAACCATATGAAGCGAGAAGAAAAAATATAAAACCATCACTAAACTTTGGTTAAGTGTACATAGGCTACTCACTAGAAAGGTGATTAGCTAACTAGTTTGACAATGATTCTATTTACACTAACAAGGTAGAAAGAGAAGACTAACAATATAAAAGCATATAGCTCTTCATATGCTCACAAAAGCATAAAATTTTGCAAGTATATCTAGAAAAAACGTGTCATGTAATCTAAATGAGAAGATCGTGCCCAATAAAATCTAGAAATGGGTGACAAATATGATTATATTAAAATTCTAAAAATATTAGAATTCATATGAAACCCTAAGGGTACAACTAGGTCATGAAAGAGCAAACAAACTCACCAAAATGTAAAGGGAAATAAACTTTCGCATTCTTAGTCTATGCTAATCCAGTAAGATGCATATATATTCAATCATAAATTGACCCAAATTTATATATTGAAATTTGTGGGTATATGATGCAGGGCAAGCAAGAGAATCCCTAAAGGAGATGTCCTAGCCCCCAACAAATAACCACACAGCAAAAATAAAACAACAACGCAATATCTAATACCAATACACAACACTTTATTCATAGGATAACTGTTACATGCAATGTGTTGGGCTATAAGACCTTCTCGATTACGACCAAATACAAAGCAAGTAATAGTTCTACAAGATCCAACCCAAATCTTAGCTCGTCCAGATCCACACTCTAGTAGAAATTGAATGATTTGAGCAATACATATCCACAAAGCCCAAAGAATACCTACATATAAAAACTTATCATGGAGAAGAAAAAGCAAGGGTTTTCTTTAAAAATATGAAAATTGCATTCTCAGAAATGAAAAAGATAAGAGATAATTACAAAAGATGAATCCTTATAACATGAGATCAAAACCCAAAAAAGGGTAACCTAAAAGGTAAATGTTATTTAATATTTATTAATTAATTATTAAATGTGAATACATAAGTGCATAAAGTGAAATCTTAAGAAGGGAGTAAAGGTAATTTAATAAATTAAATTAAATTAATGCTTTACTCTAACACCCCCTGCCCCAAGATGAGCAACAATGCAGAAAGAGCAAGGAAACTACAATGCAATGTGAAAAGCAAACTTAAGTCCCAACAACAAGGCCTAATGAGGTACACAATCACAAACAAACCTCTATGAAATGGAGAAATAAAGAAAAACTAGTGGGAAAAACTCTACTTCAAAAAGAGATTGTAAGAAATAGAAGGATGGGAGGACTCATCACTGAGACCCCCCAAGGACAACTTCCTTCACCCCAAGCATAGAACACAATTCAAGATACCTTGGGGATGAAAAAGGTTTAGTGAAGATGTTTGCAACCTATTGATTAGTAAGAATGTAATCCAAGCTCAAAACACTATCCTAAATTAGATATCTGATGAAGTGCATGTGAAGCTCAATGTGCTTGGTTTGTTGATGCTCAACTGGGTTGCAGGAGATGTGTATAGCACTCTGATTGTTACACCATAGAAAGGTGGGACTATCATGAGGAAATCCAAACTCTGTAATCAACTAAGCATGTTGCTTCTTGCAAGACCATGTGATAGGACGAGAACTAAGACAAAAGACAAATCTAGAAGTAGACTTGTGATCATCCATATCACCAGCCCAATCTGAATCTATGAAAACAACAATGTGAGGATCCCCTAATGTGTAGTGAATGTGATAACATGTTTTACCCCAAATATACCTCAAGATATGTTTGGAAGCTTGTCGATGACTCTCATGTGGACCATGGGAGAATCGAGAGACAAGTCCAACCGCAAAGGAAATATCAAGACATGTGTGTGTCAAGTACAACAAACTACCCACAAGTTGTTTGTATAAAGTGGAATCCATTGTATAAGTAGAGCAAGCAGTAGGTAAAACACCACCTGACTGAAAAGGTGTGGGAGTAGGCTTTCAATCAAGCATGTTGAATCTCTAAAGCATATCAAGAGCATACTTCTACTAGAGTATAGCTATCCCATCTAAAGACTAGACAACTTGTAGGCCCATAAAATAGTGCAAAAGTTCAAGGTTTGTCATCTCAAACTAGTTTCTCAAGGCTTTCTAAATACTCTATATCATGGAGACTGAGCTACCTATAATGATGAGGTCTTCTACATAAAGCACAAGTATCAATAAGTCAGCCTCATGATGCTAAATGTAAATCGTAGGATTGGAATGACACTGAGTGAACTATGAACCAAGCAAGAACGAATCCATCTTCTCATACCAAGCCCAAGGGGCATATTTGAGACCATATAAAGACCTCCAAAGTTGGAATACCAATGAAGGGTCCAGCACAAAACCTTGAGGTTACTAGGCCTCCTCATGAAGGTCTCCATGCAAAAAGGCACTCTTCATGTACATATCCCTGTAAAGCTACAAGAGAGAGTACAAGGCAAATAGAATTCATCTTGGCAACAAGGGAAAAGGTCTTAGAGTAATCAATACCTTCAACCTATGAAAACCCCTTTGCAACAAGATGTTCCTTGTACCTATCAAAAGAGCCATCTGCAGCATACTTGGTATAGTACACCCACCAACACTGATTCAACTTTCTTCCTTTCAAAAGAGGATAAAGATCCCATGTATGGTTCTTCATCAAAGAAGAGCACACCTCATCCATACCCCTATCCCACTCTAAGTGTCCTATCACCTATGAAAAATTCTTTGGATCATCTAAAATGGCATGACTCAAGAGGCCACTACCTATAGTTTTAGCACGAGTGTGAGGAGCATTGGTAGGATCACCTACCAAAGGCCTGGCTACATCAACAATATCATGAACCCACTTGGGCATTCATGGAACATCTAGTGGAGGTGGTGAATGGGGATCAATGTCTAGATCTTCCTTAGAGGATTCATATTCCTGTAGAGGAGCAGAGGAAGTATTGGGTAGTGTGGAAGAAGTTGGAGATTGAGGATCCATTAGATTATAATGGTCATCAAATTGAACATCTCACCAAAAAAAGACATCTTTGGAATCAGGATCAAACAACCTATAAGCCTTCGCATCCTCATAGTAGCCAACAAAGATGAGTGGTTGGCTCTTCTTGCCCATGGATTTTCACTGAGCATCTGGAATAAATGCCCAAGCCTCACTACCAAAAATACAGAAAGTAGAAACATCAAGCTTGACATGATTCCAAGCCTCCTTAGGAGTCAAGTGTCACAATGCCTTTTAAGGCATTTGATTCTAAATATAGTTAGCATAATTGATAGCTTCATCCCAAAATGAAGAACTCGTTGCTTGAGACTAAATCATACAATTGGTCATCTCTCATAATGTCTTGCTCTTTCTCTCTACAACCCCATTCTACTGAGGGGTGGGGAACTATGAACTGATTTTGTAAACCATGCTCAGTGCAAAACTCTCTAAAAGAATGATTCACATAGTCCCCCCCATTTTAAGTGCATATACACTTGACAAAAAGAGCAGACTGCTTCTCCACAAATGTCTTAAAGATTCAAAATGAATCAAAGACATCAAACTTGTACTTTAAAAAGTACACCCATTTGCATCTAGAGACATCATCTATTGAGGTGAGGACATATCAAGCACCTGAAAAAGATGGAGTGGGAAATGACATAAGATCAATGTGGATCAACTCCAATGGTGCCTTAGCATGTGTGGATCTATCTGTCAAAAAAGGATCTCTATGATGTTTGGCAAGTGCACAACTTTGACACACATCGTCAATATAAGAGATCTAAGATATGATGTTTTCCAGGTACACAACTTTGAAAGAGCATGTCCTTTCCTTGCAGGAGGAGGTGGAGGCTTCAGAGAAGTAATAGTGGTATATTGCATGGCCTCCTCTAAAGCCTCAAGACATTTACAACACCTAGAAATTGGATGTCCTTCCTTGCCACAAAAACTGCAAGGATCACCTATGTACTTCTTAGTCTTGGAGGAAGACTCACCAGACTTAAAAGAATTACCCTTCTAAGAGGGTTTCTAAGCATCTAGTTTAGGAATAGGATTGGAGGAACTCTCATTGCCTACTGAATCTAACTTATGCTTTAGTTTATATCAATCTGTGTAAGCTTTGACTACTCTCTAGTCAAGAGAATAAAAAAGACTTGAAAAGTCAGCATAAGAAATCTATTACCCAAAGCATCTTTGGTGGAATAGAACTCTAAACATAGAAGCAAAAATCTAATAGTTTCCACGAAGCTTAGAGAGGATCAGTTAAATGCAGTCGATGTGAGTCTTTGTCATTCCACAACCCTGTAATAAGGATCTATGTTGATTAAACTTCATCTGCAAGTCATCAATGGTTGGAAAGGAATCTGGTATAGGAGAGGTAAACTCTACCTCAATCTAAAGTTTCCTAAAATCATTCACAGTACCAAAAAAGCCTTGAAGCTTGGTCCACATAGCTAGAGGGGTATTGCACCTGTCAAGATGAAATTGTAGACTATATGATGTACCTATAAAGAAATCAACCCCTTTTGTATCATCCATCATGTTCTATGTTGCATGACCTCACAAGGCCTCTAAAAAATTAGTTTCACTACATCTAAACAAGACTACAACCCTTTTGACTGGAGAAGATGTGTCATCAGGGTCTCTAAGTGTGATAGTTATGAGGGGTTAGAAGTTCTAGACAAGAAGAGATCTTGACCATTGTTTTAGAAAGTGTTGAATTTTTTTTTAATAAATTTCTAGTTTACATATGTAAATAATAGAAATAATAAGACAAAACACCCCCCCACAATGCAAAAAATCAAACTCCAACTACTAGAAGGAATGCATAAATGAGAGAAGAGAAAAAAAAGATTCTGATATGAATCACAAATACTTGGTACAAAATATTGATGAAATGATAGAGAATCTAGAAAGTGCTTGAGAAGAGCTTTCTGGCACTTTTATAGATCAAAAAATGAAGCTATAATGAAGAAACTATGCCCCTTGGAAGATAGAAGTCATAGGTACCAAACTTGAAAAGAATCAAAACAATACATGCTCAATTATCTTTGTCTCAGAACTAGATTTCTAACGCTTCTTTTGGATCAAAAAAAACCCATGTATGCTCAAGATATCACAAAAAACACTACAGGGCCCCGGAAATCAATAAAAAAAAGAATAAATAAATAATTTTTTTAATCCAAATAAAACATTAGCAGAGCGGTGGTGGCATGATGATGGGCAGTGGGCATAGCGCTAGTGTTGTGGCCGACGAAGCAGTTGAGTTTTGGAGGAGTGGTGGCCCCAAGAAGGAGCGGTATCAAAGCAAGTTTCACGACAACTTCAAAAAGTCAATGGGCTAGCAATATGCAAAGCAATGGCTGAAAAACCAAGATCGTTGCAGTTTTGAGGAAACACCACATGGTTTTGTATAAACCATGGTGGTTTTTATAACTACAATGCGTTCAAGTGCCTAGTTTTAAATTTTTTTAAATCCATTTCGATATATGTGTTAGAGGTCATACAACCCTTGTATGTAAAGAAACTTTGCCTCTCACGTCAACATTGTCCAAAATTAACAAACTTTATATGAAAATGAGGGTTTTGACACTTTCTAAATCCAACTGTGAGGTCTGTTTGGCCTCAAAGTGCTCCTAAAACCAATGACCCCCTAGTTTTCACAAAATAAAATACTTGAAAAATACTAGATTTGTTCTATCAAACCCTCATTCTTCTTTTTGTCCAAATATCAAATAAGCTACAGTAGATCTAGCTCTGATACCATGAAGGATTTTAGCAATACAAATTCACAAAGTCCAAGGAAGATCGACATATAAAAACTTGTCATGGAGAAGAAAAAGAAAATAAGGGGCAAGGGTTTACTCTAAAAATATGCAAATTTTATTCTTGGAAATGAAAAATATAAGAGATAATTACAAAAGATCAATCCTTATAGAAGGAGATCGAAACTAGAAAAAGGGTAACCTAAAAGGTAAATGTTATATAATAATTACTAATTAATTATTAAATGCAAATGCAAAAGTGCATAAAGTAAAATCTTAAGGAGGGAGTAAAGTTAATTTAATAAATTAAATTAAATTAACGCTTTACTCTAACATAAACCTCCAAGGAAGATCTAAGCTTGTGCTTGCAAGCCCACCAAGAAATCTTCTTGTTCCCAAACCTCAACTACTAGCTCTTCTAAAACTTTACCGAAGATCCAGGTGTAAACTACCTCACATTTGGCGCCCTATCCACACACTTAGGAAAACTTTGCTCACTCAAAAACTCCATCTTCTTCATGTTGGATCCCATGCTCAATAATGACTCTCTCCCTTGAATGAATGCCTAAAGACTCCACAAGACCCCTACTTATACCCACAAAGCCACAAGTCAACCTAAAAAATTGGAAATTAAATAACCCTTGCATTACATGTATATTTAAGCCACAAGTCAGCTCAAAACAAACATTAAATACAAAATGTTAACCCTCACTAACATTAACCCACGATAACCCCATGAAAATATTTAGGACAAGCCCCCAAGTTTCCAACACTGGTTAAATGCACATAGGAGAGATAACCAAGACCCAAATGGGTCCACACAAACTCCCAGATTGATCCACGTCATGATCGAATGCTACATGCATTAAATGCACCAAGAACTTTAATCGACGCCAACACACTTTTGAGTGTTAGCAAACTTCCAAGCATTACTGAGAAGCCAACACATTCCAAGCAATACAACTACCAAGCTCCTTTAGTGACTGAGCACCACAACAATTGAGTACCTTCAGCAACTGAGAACCCCAACCAACACTATGCCTAGTAACAACCGAGCATCCACCCTTCCTCCTTGATTGAGCACCAACCTTATTCACCAAGCCCATTCAGTCAAGCCTCCAACCAAAAAACACCATAAAGATGATTGAGCACCTCTAGCTTTCCATTGAAAATGCGAGAACCTTCAGGAACCTTAGATGCCCTTGCATCAATATATATGACTTAAACTTAAATATTGTTATATGAAACTAAATATAATTATAAGAAAATGGATGTAAATAAGGCAAGTGGTAGTTAACCCTATTCTTAAGAGAAAAAAATAATCTTAATAAGGCATAGAATTTAGATAATTTTGAAGATTGGAAATTATGCCTCTTTTCTATAGGCTTTGTCTTGTGGTTTGAATAGTGGTGTGGGAAATTTCTATAGTCATGGGGTTGGTCTCTAACAAGATACTTTATCTTGTATAAAACAAACTTTTTCTCTTCAATTTACCTTATATATCATCCCTTCTTTTTCTTTTGTGATCTAAATTATAACATCTATGTTTACTTTTAGAAGGTTATTGAATCACATAGATGACAAGTTCTACTACGTTAACTTGAAGAATAAACCAAAATTGCAATCATGCTAATAAACAAAGAAACAATCTTTGAACACACACGTGCTATAATGATTATTCCAATTAGGATTCATTTTACTATTCCTTGATTAGATAGGATGATAGAAATAGATGAAATGAAGTATCTTCTCAACAAAAAGTACATAGCAAATAAGACTCTCAAATATGTGTTGGACTCTAGATGGGAAAGGAATGGAAAAGAGTAGTTAAGGATTGGATTTATAATACAAGTGTAAAATTGATTTAAATTGTGAGATTGACTTCACACAACAAGAAGGTATGAGAGTACATGTATACACTTGATATATAAGAAATGTATAACTATGTGAGAAAATATAGATAAAGTATCAATAAAAGTATAAAAATATGTGAAATTTTACTTGAATCTTACACAAGATTATACTATTCGTACATTTAAATTTATAAAATCATTAATCAAAATAAATAAAAATTAATAATTTCATTACTATATATATATATATATATATATATATATATATATATATATATAATAGAAAACATGTTAATCTTAAATTATTTTATTAGCCAACAAACTATATATTATACGAAAGACTTTGATTGGGAAGTATAATGTCTTACTTGGGAAAGTCACTCCTTTGTCGGAAAAAAGTATGACATATAATCGTGTGGGTTCTTCTAGAAAATGTTGCTTATGATGCCAACACACTTTTTTGATATAATATATTTCATCTCACTACCATATGGCCACTCTTAAACATTACACACTCATGAAGAAATCAAGTTTGGAAAAATAAGTCAACTTTGACTATTTAACACTTTTAGCCTAAAAATCAAACCTTAGTGTGTAATGTTTAAGTCATTTGCTACCATATTAGTTGTCCATTTATGTCAAAATTATCAACCTATTTTAATGGAGTTCATTACCAACTTCTATGAGAAATGTGACCATTAGAATAAGGCTTTACAAGAAAAAATCTACTTTCTATATTTGTTTAGTTTTTTGGGTTTAAAATGCAAACACATGTTAAAAGCCAAGAAAAGTATTTAAATTGTATTTTAATGGGTATACTTGAAGAAATGTCTTGGTTAGATGTGGTGTGGCTCTTTAGCAGAGGATGTGAAGATTTCAAATATTTTAGATAACTTCCTTCCTAGAATGCTAAAACTTAGTTATTAAATATATAATGTTTATTGTGACTATTACATGGGTTTTGGAAATGTAACCTATGAGAATTGTAGAATAGCCATAACATCGAACAAATTTTAAAGTATATTTTTGAATGACTTTTAATTGTATTTTAGATTTTAGAAATTGTATGAGAGTGTATAATATTATAATATTTTAAATATTGTGATAATAAGAATGTGCATTTTTATATAAAATATAAATTAAGAAAATGAAAAGAAAAGAAAAAAAGAGTCTTAATGTTTTTAATGATTACTTTCTTTTATATTATTTTGTAAATAAATGGAATTGGTTTTTGCTAAAAAAGCCTTATGAGAGTATGATATTTTGGATTTTTACTTTCTATTATTAAATAGTTGACAACTTAAGTTGGAGTTATGGATCTTTTAAAAATTATTATTTATTTTAATTAAGTCGATAGGCTTATATGTGGGAGCTTTGCTCTCAGTTTTTACATTTTTTTGCCTGAAAATTGTCAGCCCTTGCCAATTTTTTATATTTTCCAATAACAGATTTTTCTTTTTGTTAATTTCTATTTTCTATTCAATGAAGAGATTTTGTTTAGCATTTATTTATAACAATAAAACTCTATTATTTCTAATTCAATCTCAAAGGTCAATTTTCTACTCTTCAGTTAAAGAATTTTGTGTAATATTTGTGTATAAAATCAAACTCTTTTTTTCAAAATGGAATAGTAGAGTTTGTTGCAAAAAGGGTTTGCCCAACATAGTTTCTTTCTGTTAATTTAAATTTTTTTGTGCTTCTCTATCTATTGCCTTGATCAACATTGTTGACAACATGAGACAATTCATGCAAAAACTTGAGGTAAGTCTTTTGTTATAATTTTTGCGAGTTTATTTATGGAATATTTGAATCATTTTTTGTAATGTTAGTATTATGTGCATTTTTAAAGGATTCATATTTGTCGTCAAATTTATGAAATCTACATATTTTGTGTTTTCTTATCAGAGCATAATAAAGATTTGAAGGGCCACTATTTCTAATATTATACATAGCTACTAGTGAATATACAGTATATATATCTTTTAGGCTCCAAATGTTACTAGAATATATATTTTAGGCATGTAGGCTTATTGATGTCAAATGTGATATCTAATAAGTTGTATATTTTATTAAGTCTTCATGCCTAAGTGATTGTATCTTCCTTACTTTATTGTATATATTATTTCACAATTTCTCCTTAGTCAATTGAAATATATTACATGATCAATTTAATTAGTACAAATTACTACATAAATACCTAAAAATATATGAGGTGAGTTTAATGAAGTAAATGCAATAGATTCAAACTAGAGTAAATGCAATAGATTCAAGCCTAAGTATATATTATTAGGATGTTTCTAATTAGTGTTTCTTTGAATTTTTTGGGTTGGAAAATAATTTTTAATATAGAAAAAATATTATAAAATTTATAAAATAGAAGATTATGAAAATATTTTAGAATTGATAGTTTAAAAAAAAAATTAAATACACAGTGTTTTGAGAGTTTTGAGTTTACAATTACAATGTCCAGTTTTAACATTTTAAAAGTTTGTATTTATTTAATAATATAATGTTTATATATTTTAATATTTGAATAATAGAAATAAATTTTATAAATGTTGAAAATCTATTAAAAAGGAAACTTCAAATTTTGAAAGATCTTTAATATAACATAATATTTTGTATATTTTAATATTTTAATAATATAAGCAAAATCTATAAAACTAGAAAATCTAGCAAAAAGGAGACTTCAAATTTTGAAAAGATTTGTGCTAAATATATGTTTTAAAAAATACCTTAATAAACACATATATATTTATTTTTAAAATACTTTACCAAAATTTAAGTATTTTTTAATGATAGAATCTATTTCACTTTCTTATGATTGGATGATTGAAAATAATTTTTTTTATCAACATGATTGAAAATATTATTCAAAATATTATAAAAACTAAAAAATAAAAATTTGTAGATTTATACCATTTTTTTCATAAACTAGGAAATTTGGTTAATTAAGAATAATCGTATATTAAAAACATATCTTTACAATAAAAATTTGAAGTCTTTTTATGAAAAATAAAATATTAAATAATGAAATAAGAAACTTTATATTTTCATTACTTCATGGTCTAGATTTTTGGAACTGTTGGAAACCATTTTATCCCCTCCAAATTTTGAAAAATAATGAGAGCTAGATATGTTAAACAACATGTGAATAATATTTGAGTAAGGTGGAAAAAAATTATAAACTTGATAACAATATAAAATATATTTTATAAATTTGTTTTCACTATATTCAAAAGTTAAAATTAAATGAAAATAAAATTATTCTAAAAAGATAAATATTTGAAGATCACATAAAATTTATCATCTAATTAATCATATAATTATTTGAGACTTTTGTTTTTGGTGATAATGACATATCCTTATAAAAAAATTTAACATAAATAATCTCAACTAAAAAAATTGAACCTAAGAGACACCTTAGAAACTTGAAAATGAAATAAATAAATAAATAACTATTAACTTTATTCTAGCAATCTTCACTGTTGTATATATTACAATAGAAACAATTTTTTATATATTGTTATATATACTTCAATTTTTAGAGGCTTTATAATATAAACAATTTTTATTAAATTAGAAATTAGAAATTATGAAAAAATATTTATTTTGATGTTTGATATCAATTCTCAAGACAACGTATTACAACAACAATAATAATAATTTAAATAGAAAATATTTATTTTAAAAAAAAGAAAGTAGTTATTAGAATCTAATTTAAAAAAATAACTATAGAAATTACATAAATTAATAAATAATATTCTACATTTTTTATTTACCTTATTTAAATTTCATCTCTCATTGCACTAATTTTCAACTTGTAGACTTAAAAGAATTTTGTATTAGTATTGATTGAGTTTTGCAGTTCACATTTTACCTTTAAAAAAATCAAAATTCCTATCAAAAATTCCTATCAGCTCATGTTGGACACACAAAAGAGAATGACTGGTAGTTTTTATTAAGCTAATAGATTTGATGCAAATGTTATAAGACCTCAGTTTTTTAATTTTCTAAATGATTTTCGAATGAGCCATTGAAAAAATCAGATTTTTAGAATTTATAAAAATGGAATTTTATTATTCACAATCTCAGTTTTAATGTTTCAACAAGTTCATATTTTAATTTCTCTTAGATCACATGGTTCATCAATTCACATCTGTTTTTCCATTTTTAAGTTGATAGGCTCATATGAGGGAGCTTTGCTACCAGATTTTATAATTTTTCACTGGAAAATGGTCAGCCCTTCATGGCTGATAATTTTTTTTTGGCTCAATTATAATTTATTTACCAAAAAAAAAAAAAATTTTTTAGAAAGTTGTAAAAAATTGAATCTTCTAATAGATGTTGAAATCTGATTGAAAAGATCATTGTTGAAGAAGGGAGATTGTTGATAAAGAATGTTTTCCATCATTGTTTTTTCACTAATGTCAAACCTGTTATTTGATGGAATGACAATTTCTTATAAGATCCAAGTACTATCACTTAGTTGATTAATGAAGAGGATTTAATCAATAAAATGTAATAAAAGCACCTAAGGGAAAGGTTGAGTTATGGTTTTGTAATGAAGAACAAGGATTAGTTAAGACAATGGTAAAATGATGTATTGATAATACACTTGAAGATATAGTGCTTGGCTACACTTAGAAACTCTAAAAGAATAAGTTGTAACAAAGTTGTCTGCAAAGCTTGACTAAATTCATTAATGTGTGTCAAGCAAGTTAATTCATGCCGAGCAGATTATTAGTAAGTGCCAAGAAAATGCAAAATCTAATGTGTGTCAAGTGAGATAGAAGGTGTTGAGCAAGTTCAAGTGCCGAGCTAAAAAAAAATGTAATAGGTGTCGAGCATCAGTAAAATTTAGTTGATGTTGAGTGAAACCATAGTACGTGCCAAGTAACACAATATATGTCAATCATCAAAAAGTCAATAGTGCTAAGCTATTGCATTATTTGAAAAGTCAAAGATTCACCAGATTTGAGTCAACAAGTTTGTTACCTTGAAGTTTGTGAACTAAATGAAAGATAAGAATGGTGAGCCGGTGGCACAAAATTATAGGATAACCATTTTTAGGTGAATTTAGGTGGATTTTTCATGATGTTCCTAGAAGAAACAAGATAAGGGGTAGATACATCATATCTTATCTAATCCATTTGACCCAAAAACAAGAGTGGGAAGATTAGAGTAGAAAAAGTATTCCACACTTCTATTTGAGTTACATGTCAAGAAGCAAGTGTGGTTGTTTAGAGATAGTGTGTGGTGTTAAGGAGAAGAATTCAAGATAGAAGAATAGAGTACAAAGACTCTTCTTTGATAGGTGACCACAGAGGTGATTGCATTGGCACAACGAGCATGAAGACTTAGGGAGAAAAATCTTGAAAGGAGGACAAGCTGTCAAAACTATAGAGACTAAAGACTAGGAAAATTTGTGAAATGAATTGAGATCTAAAATCTGTAAGTTATGTTGTGAGTTATATCAGATCAAAAGCCCTTATTGTTACTCTCTAGTAATTGTATCAGTTAGGGTAAAATTGTATGGACTTAGGTTGGTTTAACAGCCATTGTGTAAATCTTTTAACAGGGTGACATTCCAAGTGAATGTTCTAAAGTCTTTTAACTAAGCCCACTTCTAATAGGGTGGTTGAAATCCTTTAACCAGGTCACATTTAATAGTGTGTTTTGTAGCCTTTAATAGGGCAAGCCTTTCACAAGGCATCACTTCAGAAGAGTGAGAATTGTGTAGAATTGAGAGGCAAAATTGGGGTTAAGTGTCCACATGATTTCAAAATATAAGGGAATTTATCTAGAGCCGTAAAAGGGTCCCATTTTAATAAGATTGAGCTTTCATGAATAATATTCCAATTAAAGGATAGAAAACATCTATCTAGCCTAACTTGAATAAAATAATTTATAGAGTGAATGATGAAACAAGTAAAGATGACACCTTATAGATCAAATCCAACATATTCCAATATAAAATAAACTTATGAAGATCAAGCATAGAATCTATGAAATCAAAGCTACCATCTTTTTTTTAGAAAGAAAACTAGGAGTATTAAAGTCCCCTATGACCATCCACTTATCAATACTATTACAGCTTCTATCTTGAAGGATAAGATCCCAATAAGCCTTCCCAGCACTAGTAAAATTAGGGCCATAGAAATTGGTCAGGTTCTACTCTAGTCCAAAGATGGAGTGAGATAACACCATGCATTGGGACTACTTTTGTTGGAAAAAACTAGATCCAATAAGGACCATAGATTACCATAAGATTTCTAGGCCACCTAAATAATCTTAAGAATTAATAACAAAGAAAAGTTTAACTAAACATATAAATTTACTATCTAGGGAAAAGGCCGACATAAACATCTTTATTTCTTGCAAGAGAACAATATCTAGATTCAAATATTTAATCAAATTCTTAACAACTATCTTCTTTTGCAAAATTTTAAGACTCTCATATTCCAAGAAGAAACAATCATTGGTAAGACCATTTTGAGAAAATATGCTTGAGAGTTGTATGGCTCCTAATTTAAAATATCTTTGTTTCCTAATTGTTTCCTCAAATCCCTACTTGAGATCCTATAGAACCTCTAGGTCAACCCCACATCAAGTGACTTACGAACCTTAAAGTGTGAGAAAGTGAAGGGTAATGCTAAGGGGGAGATGTGGGGAAAGAGGGAGAAGGGAGGGGTCCAAGATTGGCCATGAAAGAGGAGACAAGGATGGTCAAAAGAAGGGAAGTGGGGGGGTTACTAATAGGGGAAGGGAAGAAGGGGAATGAAGGAAAGAGTTAGGCCTGCTCTCCAGAGATGCTAATAATCTTCCCTTAGTGGGAGAGGCTTTCGAGGGTACAATTAGGCAATGAACAACTAACTACAAGGAGGGAGCCATTGAGGAAGGAAAATGGGTTGTATGGACTTAAGAAGGGGATATGGAGAAGAGAGCCAATTCTATCTGAATACTAGGAGAAATAGGTAAAGGATCAAACCCCAGGATCCCACTATCCACCTTAGGAGAAGACTAATCCTGGGGACGCTCGAGATAAGAATTGGAAAAATGACCTAGCAAAGAGAAAAGATGATAGAAGGAAATAGAATTATCATACTCCAAGGGCTAGGAAATGAAATCTAACCTATATTTGAGGATTGCCAAAACTAGGCAAATCATTCTTGGGACTAATGAAACACAAAACCTAACATAGATAAACTAGGCTAGGTTGTGGGTCAGTGCGTCAACATCTAGAAACTCCTCAAAAGAATTTGAAATACCTTCTAATATCTCTTCATCCCAAAACTCGAGGGTAAGGATGGCAAGATGGACCCAGGTGGAAACTACCCTAGAGAGATGGGCAAGAGGATAAAACCCTAGCTATCATTTACATAGCTAAAGAGGTAGCTTCCTAAAAAAATAAGGGCCACCTGGTAGGATATGGATAAACTCCTCCTTGAGTTAGAAAAAACCTTTAGGAAGCACTGCCACACGAATAGAACCATTCAAAGCCTAGGTGGAGAGAGTCAATTTCTTGACGAACACAATATTAGATCTTCTAGCCTAAAATTTACCCATGAACAGGGTAGCCATCGTAAAAAAATTCCTATCCAAGGAAGAGTCTCTAAGATGGATACAAGTCCCTAAGGATTGATAACATTAAGGAAGATACCTACCCTAAGTTACTTCACTAAATAAATCTATATAGTGATAACACCAAGTATTGATACCTACCATATTTAGAATCATGATTGCATGATAACATGAATGAGTAAACATTATAGTGCATCATAAAAGTCTCATGTATTCAAGTAAGTAAAAGAAAGGAGAAATCCACAAGTCATTTCATTCATTTCTCTTCATAATGAGTGTTATAACTTGACAATATTTTAATAAATTTTAGAAGTGAAAAAATATTCAATTCCAAAATATCTAAACATCGTTGAAGTTTATTATTCTCATATAGATTTAATCCATAAGAATACATATCCCCTGAGAACTTTTAGGAAAATATTTACTAATATTATACATGAAAATTGTCTTACAAACTTACCAAAAATATTAAAAGAAAAAGAAAAGAAAAATATTTGATATAAACTATTTGTAAACTCTAAAAGTAGAATTTTAAAAGTTGAAGAGTTCATTGTGGTTAAATTTGATTAGAAAATTATTTTCTATAACTGAGCATACTAAGAAATCTTTATGAATATGGAGAGATTAAAAAAATAATTAAAATTTTCTAATTGTTGCATTGTCTACAAAATGTAATGAAAAATATACCTTGAAATTTAGTAAAACTCAAAGAAAATGCCTTACAAGAAATCATGAATGTGGTGAAAATTGTAAGAAATACTCTGATAAGAAGGAATTTTCATTAATATAAATAATGATATCATTACAAAACAATACAATTTTCATATTATAATCTCCTTGCAAGATAACAACAATAATACTCTAGTGGACTAGGAGGAGATGGGAAGATGGACAGTTTCATATCTTATTACTTCCTATAATGGCACAAATAGGTATGTGGATATAAACAAGATAGATCAGCTCATACAAAATTGTCCTACTATGTTAAGGGAGGAGGATAATGAACTCATTACTAGTCAAGTGCTTGAGGAGGAAGTCAATGCAATTTTTTTCAATGAGGGTTTATAAACCACCTAGACTAGATGGATTGCCCCCCACCTCCACATGCTTTTTTTCGACACTTTTGGGAGCTAGTTATGGTGTAATTGAAAAGGGCTTCTAGACATTTCCTGTAAACTAGTAAGTTTCTTGGGAGACTTAATAAAACTTTAATTATCCTTTTACCAAAGACTTAGGACCCCAAAATTCTTTCTAATTTCAAACCTATTAGTTTAAGTAATATGGTAGAAAAAAACTAAGATCTTGGTCACTAAAATAAAATCATTGTTTTAAAACTTTATTGGAACCCCCTATAAGGGGCTTTTCTTAGGGACATAGATTCTAGATGATGTTGTTACTACACTTGAGGTTACTCATTCAATGGATAAAAGAACAATCCCCAGTATGACTCTTAAACTTGACATTTCAAAAGCTTCATATTAGGTGGACAGAAAATTCATGTATATGGTTTTAAGAAGAATTGGTTATAATAATAAGGTTGTGGAGTTGATTAAGATCATGGTGGAAACTATTAATTATGCTATGAATATTAATGGGACTCCATGGGAATGTTTTAAGGCTAGTAGGTATCTTAGACAAGGGGACCCTATTTCCCCTTAAAGTGTGTGCACAAAGTTGTGGTTCCAATAGGGGGGTATAAGTGGCCACCTTTTTTTCTAAAAGATCAACAATTTTTGAGCTCTGACAAGAATTTGAAGATAGTTAAGCTCAAAATTTTAAAATATAACAAAAAAAAAGTAGTAGTCCTTTGAATCTAGTTTCTAAAGTACTAACTACTATTTTCAAAAAAATTTAATCCCTCTGGACACATCCTCAAAAATTGAAACATATGTGTGACCCCCCTAGAAATTATTAAAAAATAATCCAAAATCAAAACTTTTTTATTATTCAAACTGTGTATAATGGATTGTTGTTTCTAAAAAACTAACTTGTTGTGAAATTCGATGAACGAGCTAAAGTCTACACCCCAAACCAACAGGCTTAAGATAGTATGAATTTGAAATAAATTATATGGCTATATAGCTAGCATAAAGATCTATAATATCATGTAACATGATTTTATCAATAATTAATCACAAGGAAACTTGAAGGAGAGAAAAAAAGAAAAATCAAGCATTTTTTTATATGCTTGTTGTAAAACATGTCTCAAACTAGTTTATAGCATGGGATGGGATGTTGAGAGAGAGAGAGAGAGAGAGAGAGAGAGAGAGAGAGAGAGAGAGAGAGAGAGAGAGAGAGAGTAGGGGAAAAGAGAGAGAGAACATAGAGAGAAGAAGATGAGGAAAGAGAATGGGATATGATGCACAGAGAGAGAGAGAGAGAGAGAGAGAGAGAGAGAGAGAGAGAGAGAGAGAGAGAGAGAGTAGGGGAAAAGAGAGAGAGAACATAGAGAGAAGAAGATGAGGAAAGAGAATGGGATATGATGCACAGAGAGAGAGAGAGGGATTAAGGTGGAGTAAGTGACTAAGAGAGATTAGGGCATGGGGAGAAAAAATGGGAGGTGTGTGTGTGTGTGTGTGTGTGTGAGGATGGGGTAGGGAGAGAGGGAAAGACAAATGGAAAGAGAGAGAGATACCTATAATAACCTTCCTCTGTCTTTTTAGAGATTCGATTCCATTTTGATTTTGCAGCTGTATCTTGGGTGATGCTAAAACTTGTAGTGTTGGCTAGTAAAAAATCGCCAACTAGTGAATCTCTTTAACAATTCATCATGGGATTGAACTATCTACTCTTTTAACTCCAATTGGTTGGGTAAACCTTATTCTAAAGCTTGTCCCATCATGTTGATATCTTGAACATTCTTGGGCATGCTAGATAGGGTTGACCCATAGAGTCACTAAATGTCATAGGGAAGTTAACTTTGATGGGGCATATCTTATATCTCATGAAAGGCATTGATGCAAAATCAAGTGCTAAAGGATCATGTCATCAATACGTACAATAACCTCTCTCTATTTTTAGAGATTCAATTCTATTTTGATTTTGCAACCCTACCTCAGGTGATGCTGAAACTTGTAGTGTTGGCCAATACAAAGTTGCCAACTAGTGAATCTCTCTAACCATTCATCATGGGATCTAACTTTATGCTCTGCTAGCTTTGAGTGGCCGATTAAAACCTAGTCCCAAGCTTGTTCTATCTTGTTGATCACTCAACAATTCTCAAGCACGACAGATGGAGTTGATCCTAATAGTCACTAAACATTGTGGGTCGATACTTGTAAGAATGAAAAAGATATAAGAAGTTCAAGATGACATCCTAAGGGTGTAGAATGCATTAACATACAAAGGAGGTCAAAGATAGTGCAATCAATGTATAGTGGATAATGACACACAAAAGATGTGTAAGAAAAGATGCAACATCTATAGCTACATGAATCATCAGAAAAGAATATATAATGTGCTTCAATGAATGAACCTCTTGAAGAAATGGATAAGCAAGAAATGTTGATGTCAAATTCCAAGAATAAATTTAAAAAATTATTTCAATTCTTCTCATGTTGTGAAGATAAAGCTTAGACATTTACACAATGCAGCCAACTCAAGATTCCAATTTCAATGTTAATTGTAGAACAATAATAAGAATTCAAGTTTCACTATTTTCATCCCAAAAAAAACTCCAAATAAGTTACTCATAATGAAAATTACTCATAACTTTTACAATCTAAATATAAATTAATAGCATAGCCTTATTTAGATGTCAAAAGATACTATCAAAGCTTATTATAATGATTCCTACCCCTATTTTGGATGAAAAATATATTAAAATGAAATACATGAAATGTACTTAAAGTGTAAATATGAAAAAAAAGCATCAAATTTGTAAGTGTAATAATGTCATAGGAAAAATATATGTCATACATCAAATATATAATGTCATGTATACATCAAATGTATGTCAAATATGTCCACTAACACAAAATTCAAGATATAGATATCCACTAATTCCTATACATGTGTCCATCCCTATATCTTATCCTTCTCATGAGGGGAAGGAAACAAATATCTATAGGTCTTTAGTCATCCTATGGAGGGAGATGATGGGGATGTTGAGGTATTCCTCACACTCTCACTTATTCTCTTGTTTAGGCTTCTCTCTAACTAGAGCTGATACAAACAAAGTATATATGAATTAGTAATTATTAAACATTGAAATCAAATATATGTACACATAAAATTAATTATTTGTTTACCACCATCAAATAGTCACTATGCACATCCACCTTAGAGGCTCATAGATGATTGGGAGTAACAAGGCCTTACAACAATTCAATTAATATAATCACTTGGTCATACTTATGAATACCATTTGAAACTTCAATAATAACTATTATAAATAACAACTAAAACTATGAAAACTATTTCATAGCTCAGTCAATTGTTTTAAACTATCCATTGCAGAAGTGACTCCAAGGTTGATGAAATGGAAAAGATGAGGAGGAGTCTCTGACATCAACAACTGAAAAATCATATAATACAATTTATATTTTTTTTATAGAATATAATATAATCAAATGAATTAAATTAAGATGAAACAAATGTACCTCTATGAAGCTCATATCATGCCTAGGCTCAGAGTCCATTGTGAATGTAGATGGTCTAGTAAAGAATTAATGTACATGGATAAAAAAAAATTCAATCCTTCATATGATTACTTAATAAATAGATGCATTATTTGAAATGATTAAATCGATACATACCCATCGGCTGGTCGATAGGATGTAAAATGAGGTTGGGGAATCTAGCTAGGGCCATCAACACTCTTACCCTGAATTTTGAACAATGTCAAGACATGATAATTTATCATTCATTCATTACATATGAAATGTGATCAAATTAGTTTACTATAATTGTAAATATTTACTTATTTGTCAATGCCAAATGTCTCATTCACCAAATCATCAATGACTGTCCCATCATCCATAGTGCCTCCAATGTGATTGCAAACATGCATAAGAATCCACATGATGTGCACATGTGACCATGATGAAAAGAAGGCTCCTAATCAACTCAAGGACTAGAATAATGAATGAAGGTTTGTGTCAAAGTATTGAGAGCTCCTAAGTATTTATCTCTAAATGTTCCCTCACAACTAAAGGAATAATGAAATTCTCACCTTGTGGCTTGACAATAGGTGCCCTAACTACATTAGGGTCACAATGTGGCCCTGACCTCTTAAATGACAACTCCCCACCTCTACCTTGAGAATCTGACATGTCAAAATAATTGGACATATCCCAAAGTAAAAATTCACAAAACAATTTCCTTAGGAACTATATTGGAACCTTGTGACTATTACAGGGAGCTAGGGGAATCAAAGACTATGTGCCATCTATCCCAAAAGTTATTTCTAATATCATCAAGGAGGCACTAGTGGATGAGGAACCTTTTATTTGTAGTTCTAATAGTATCTTCTTGTCCTAGCTTTTTAAACAATGTGCATATGTCATCTTTTGTTATGTTCTTATTTTTTATATCTTCATAGGATTATTTGTTGGCATAATATCCTTCTCTTAGTCCATTGTTGGCATAATATCCTCTTTTTACTAATAGAAGGTACTTGGCTCACAATGGACTAAGAGAAGGATGCCAATCATTCTCTCATAGGATTAGATTTCCCATAAGCTTTTAACATACCAATGATTTCTTCTAATTGAGTTTTCCATTTTTATATTTCAATCATTATATTGTCCTCCATGCTAGGAGGATTTATTACAATCAATGGAGGTCATGGAGGTTCTTGATCTTGCTCATGAGGATTTTTTTTTTTTTTTGTGGAGGATTTTTTCATCAAGCTAGTGATTTAGATCAGTTGCTAGTGTAGCATTTGGTGGTTGATTATTCACATTTTCTTATTAGAAACCAATTTCATTTTAAAATATTAAACAAACTTGAAGAAAAACTTAAAGCAACATACAAAACAATGCTAAAACATACAAAAAAATGAAAAAAAAAAAGGTTAGAAGACATACTCAATGAACTCAATCTTGATCTCTGGTGACGAGGAATCATTTTGAGGAGGGGAGAGAGTAAAACTTTCACCTTCTATAAAATGTGTGCATGTTGTTGGGAGTAGAGAAGGAAACCAAAAAAAGAAATGACTGAAAATGGAATGGGTCATAGGTTACAGTGGTTTTATGTGATTTCATATAGTGTGCAAGCACTATAGCACATGTGTATTATAGCGCGTGCACACTATAGGAAATATTGAAAAATAAAATGGGTGTCATTTTTTTGGCACCACAACTTGTTTCATTTGTCCCTTATTGATTTATCATGGTGGCTAAGGTCTTGTGCAGGTCCTTGTGTAAGTTGGTTGATTTAAGAACTCCAATTGGTGTTAAGGCTACTACTACCATCCCCCTAGAAGTCATTCAACAGTTTTTTGATGACACCATTATACATAGGTATGCTCTAGTCGTGGAAGCTAGAATCTAAAGAAAATTGTTGAAAACTATCTTGAGAGGTCAAGTCAACATATTAACTTCAGTAAAGGAAAAATATATTTCTTTAATACTGATCAAAATCTTCAGCTCCAGATATAGAACATTAATTTCTATCAGCCTACTAGTTTCCATGATACTTACCTTGGTTTCCTGGTGACTATGAAGGAAGTGTGTAACCAATTTTGGAATACCATAATGGAAAGAATGTAGAAAAATATTGTAGATTGGAAAGGTGAGCTTTTGAGTAGTGCTAGAAAGCTTCAACTTCTTATGACCTCCTTCTAGAGGGTTGTGGAATACTTTTTGTCTCCATTTAAGATCCCCAATGTCATGGCAATGAGGTTGGGGAAAATTCAAAGAATTTGTTTATGGACAAGTAGTTAGGAATGGAATGGACTCAACTTAGAAAATTGGGAAATAGTGTGTACATCTAAGTATTAAGGGGGATTGGGTGTGAGAAGGATAATCAATTTGAATAAAGATCTCCTTGCTAAGGTGGGCTAGATTCTCTCTAAAAAACTAGGAACATTGGTGCAATATAATGAAGGCTAAGTACCTTGAGAATTCTCTAAATGTATACTACCTTTTAGAGACTAAGTAGCTATAGGGATCAAAAATTTGGAAGAATGTGATAAGAAATAGTGACATACTTAAAGAAGGATTGAGGTGGCTAATGAGAAGAGGGAATAGAGTTAGGTTTTTTGAAGATAACTAGCAAGGAGGGAAACCTTTTTCTCATAGTAAATTCTATTAGTTATTGAACTCAAAGAGCTACTTGAGTTTTATAGGATCACTCTTATTTTGGAAGATGATAGGCTTTCATGGGAATGTAACCTAAATGGCTCCTTATATGTGCATTCTTCATATTCTATTTTATTTTTATAATGATACCAACCCACCATATTGCAAGTTTTTTTGGAATGGTCTATTGGAAATGATTGAAAAGCTCATGAATGAAGAGTAATGGAACTGGTAAAGAATGTTTTCAATCATTGTTTTTTCATTGATGTCAAACTTGCTACTTGCAGGAATGAAAATTGCTTTAGTGATCCACATACTATAAGTTGGTTGATTGACAAGGAGGTGGCAATCAATAAGATGTAACTAGAGTACCTAGAGAAATGTTGAAGTTATGATGTTGTAATGAAGTATAAGGATCAGCTAAGCCATTGATGAAATAGTATATTGATGGCATACTCTAAGACACAGAGGATGGACACACCAAGACATATGAAAGATGTAAGGATTAACTAAATCCTAGTTAAAGATCAAGTGCCGAATAGATTCTCAATTGAAGCCGAGAAAAGTTCAATTTTAGTATGTGCCGAGTAAGTCTTTAGGTGTCGAGTAATAGAAAGGAAATAGGTGTTGAGTAAGTCTTCAGGTGCCGATCAAGGAACAAGTGTCGAGTGAAGATCAGGTGTCGAGCATAATTCAAGTGCCGAGTAACACAGAAGACATCAAGCATCAATAAACCAATAATGCCGAGTTGCTGCATTATTTTTAAAATCAAAGATTCGCTAGATCTGAGCCGATATGGTAGTTATCTAGAATTCTGTAAATTAGATAGAAGATAAGAATGATGAGCTGGTGGTACAGAACACTATGTAAAATGTTTTTGACAAATGTAATTGGATTCTAGATGAAATTTCTAGATAAGAGCAAGATATGGGATAGATACATTGTATCTTACCTAATCTACTAAAACCCTAAAGTTGGAGAGGGAGAATCGAGTGGGAAAGTTATTCTAGATTTCTATTTAAGGAGTCATTAGGTCACAAAGCAAAGAGAGATGGTCTAGCATGAAGTGCTGAAGAAGGTGCTAAGGTGGAAGAGAGTATAGATACTCTGCTTTTATAGGTGACCATAGATGTGATTGCATTGGTATGATGAGTAAGAAGACTCAAGGTGACGAAGCTTGAGATGACAAGCTGATAGATTTGAAGTGATTAAAGCCAAGAAAAGGATTGAACTGAAGTGTGATCTGTAATTTGCAAGACATGTTGTAAGTTGTATCAGATCAAAATCAATTATTGTTACTCTCTAGCAATTGTAACAGTTAAAATAAATCCTATGGACTTAGGTTTGTTTAATAGCCATGTTCTAAATCCTTTAACAGGGTGACATTTCAAGTGAATGTTCCAAAGTCCTTTAAACAAGCCCATTCCTAACAGTATGGTGAAATCCTCTAACAAGGTCACATTTAACAATGTGTTGTAGCCTTTAATAGGGCAGACCATCAGATGTGGTTGAAATCAATTGCGCAGTTATTTTGTGGGTATCATCCCCACTCCAGTTTTACCTTCTTATTCTAGGAGGGTTTCTGGGTTATCAAATTCTTAATGTTATGGTGTGATGCATG
Source organism: Cupressus sempervirens (assembly GCA_028749045.1). NCBI lineage: Eukaryota > Viridiplantae > Streptophyta > Pinopsida > Cupressales > Cupressaceae > Cupressus > Cupressus sempervirens. Next base: position 630,287,335 of record CM053793.1, read on the forward strand.
TTTACCTTTTTATAGTTGTTTAATGTCCAATTGCATGCATGATCATTTTAGTTATGCACCATTAAGGATTTGTAGAAAAAGTATTATTAGGGCTTTTGGACCTTGAATAACTGATTCAACTCCCCCCTGTTAGTTATTCTAAAAGAATTATAACAATTGGTATCAGAGCGATGCTGTTGACTTAGTTTAAAAGGACTAGAAGCGAGAAAAGATCAAAATGCCTAAAAGAGAAGTTGCCAAGCTCAATAAAGACAACTTTGTTGCATGGCAAAGCTTGATGAAGCTACATCTTGGATCCATAGGAGATTATGCCCAAAATTTGATTATTACTGAACATGTTGATCCAGCTGGTACTGTCACTGCATAAGATTTGAAAAACAAACAGGAACACAATTAGACAATGCTGGAAATTGCTTCTGCACTCAACTATGTTGAATTTGATGATATCAAACGATGTGACACTGCATTCAAGATGTGGAAAGCCTTATCAGACATTTATGGAGGAGATCAGAATTTCCAAAGAGCAAAAAGAGAAAGCCTCAGAGGAAAGTTCGATGATATGAAAATGGAAGAAAGTAAGAATGTTGCTCAGTATGCCTCTAGAATAAAGGAAGTGGTAAGTGCAATAAGATGTTTGAGTGGTCAGTTGGATGAAGATACTATTAATAGTAAGTTATTAAGAACCTTGCTCCCTATATATGCTATTAGAGTATCTACTATACAAGAGCTAAGCTGTATACCAGGAAACAATCTAAGTTTTGAAGGAATAGTTGGTAAACTCACTACATTTGAGTTATCTAACATTGACAACTACAGAGCCGAGAATGTTGAATCTACTTTCAAAGCCAAGCTATCATTGAAAGATGCTGATCAGGTGAAATCAAAGAAGGGAAGAAAGATGAAATATGTATCTAGTGATAGTAGCACTGATGAGGAAGATGTGGAACAATTGGAAGCATTTCTAGCTAGAAGATTTCACAGAGGCAAAGGAAAATTCAAAGGTAAGTTGCCTATCATTTGTTTCAATTGCAATAAAGTAGGACATATTGTTGCAAGATGTACATAGAAAAAGGAATACAAGGAAGGCAACAAGTACAAACATAGAAGAGAAGATGATAAGAAAGATCACAAAGACAAAGGCAAGAAGTGTTATATTGTTGAAGAAGATTCTGATGATAATGATGATGAAGTTGTTTATGTGGCCATGAAGGACCAATTGATGAAGAAGAACCTACAGCACTGGTAACATGTATGAACAAGAATGACAGATAGATCATAGATAGTGGATGCTCACATCACATGACAGGAGATAAAAGTAAGTTTGTTAACTTTACTTAGTATGATGAAAATAGTGTTAGATTTGGTAATGATGCTCCATGTCAAATCAAAGGAAAAGGTTCCATTAAGCTTACAGAGAAAATTTCATGTGAAAATGCATACTATGTTGAAGGACTAAACTACAATTTGCTAAGTGTCTCACAGTTAGGCAATGTAGGGTGCAAAGTGGAATTTGGAAACAAAACTGCAAAAATCTATGATACTGATGGTAACTTGATAGGAAAAGGAGATCAAACAAGAAGTAATCTATTTTACCTTGATATGGATGATGTTTCTTGTTTTGTTGCAAAATTTGATGATGCGTGGTTATAGAATAGAAGGCTATGTCATATCAACTTTGATAATCTAATCACTATCAGTAAAATGAAGAAAGTCAGATGTTTACCTAAACTAAAGAAACCTGACAATATCATGTGCAAACAAGGTCAGCTAGGAAAGATGACCAAGTCAAGTTTCAAGAGTAAAAACTATGCATCTAAAGAAATACTTGAGTTAGTCCATACTGACTTCTGTGGTCCAATAGAAGTACAGAGTTACAAAGGAGATAAATATATAATTTTTTTTGTAGATGACTATTCCAGGATGATGACTGTTATGTTCTTAAAGCAAAAATTTGATGCTTTTCAAATGTTTAAGTGGGGTGTGGATAGAGTTGAAAAAGAAATAGGAAAGAGTTTGAAATGCCTGAGATCAGACATAGGAGGTGAATTCACATCAAATGAATTTGAGATATTTTGCAAAGACAAAGGAATCAAGAGACAAGCATCAGCCCTTAGAACTCCCCCACAAAATGGAATTGCTGAGAGAAGAAATAGATCTATGATTGACTGTGCTAGAACATTAAGATGGAAAAGACTGTTGCTCCAAAATATTGGAGAGAAGTTGTAAGTGTGGTTGTTCATACACTGAACTGAGTACAAGTCAAGAAGGGTACTAATTCAACACCTTTCGAATTATGGTATGGTTACTCACCCAATGTAAAGCACTTCAAAGTATTTGGTTGCAAATGTTTTATCCTTAAAGATGCTAGGAATGGAAAATTTGATGCAAAAAGTGATGAAGGCATATTCCTTGGTTACTCCACTAGAAGTAAAGCATATAAGTGTTTAAATACTAACACTAAAAAAATTGTGGAAAGTGCAAATGTAAACTTTGATGAGCGTGCAGATGTCCAAGTTGAAAAACCAAAGAGAATGAATGACTACAGAACCTTTGTATATTCCTATGAAGGAATGCCTATTGATGAAGATACTACCAATCAAATTGGGATTCAATAGCAAGTTTCAATTTCAGTTGACTCACAACCATTGAATGCCAAGCTGCATTCAGAAGCCAAGTTGCAGAATGAAGGAAATGCTCATTCTGAATCTGAAGTCAGTACATATGACAGAGATGTAGAACTACCTGACAACGAAGTACATAGTGATCCTAAATCTGAAAGATCAAACATGGAAACAAGGACAGAACCAAGATTGTCCAAATATGTGAAGAGGCATCACCCTACTGAACATATAATTGGTGACAAAGATGCAAGACCAATGAAAAGGAATAAACTAAGAAATGAATCATGTCTGTTAAGCAAATTTGAACCTAAGATAGTGTATGATGCATTACAAGATGGTGACTGGTATAAAGCTATGGAAGAAGAGATTGATCAAATAAAGAACAAAACCTAGAGTTTGGTTCCTAGGCCAATTGACAAGAATGTGATTGGCACCAAGTGGGTATTGAGAAACAAGCTAGATGAGAATGGTGAGATTATTAGAAACAAAGCCAGACTAGTATGTAAGGGTTATGCTCAAGAAGAAAGATTAGACTATGGGGAAACATTTTCCCCTGTTGCGAGAATGGAAGGAGTAAGAACTTTACTTGCATATGCTGCATATAAAGGTTTTAAAGTCTATCAGATGGATGTAAAATTTGTTCTTCTAAATGGTATATTGGAAGAGGAAGTCTATATTGAACAACTAGAGGGATTTGTTGATGAGAACAACAGGGATATGGTTTGTAAACTACATAAAGCACTCTATGGTCTGAAACAAGCACCCAGAGCATGGTACGAGAGACTTCACAAGTATCTAGTGCAAATAGGATTTGAAGGAACTGATGATTTTGGCCCGTATTATAAAAAGAATGAAAAGTTTGAGCTCAATGCATACACAGATGCAGATTGGGGAGGCAACATTGATGACAGAAAAAGCACAAGTAGAGGAGCATTATTTTTAGGTAAAAGACTAGTTACTTGGACTAGCAAGAAGCAAACATGCACATCTCAGTCCACTGCAGAATTAGAATATGTGGCAGCAGCAGTCAATTGCACGAATATTGTGTGGCTCACACATTTATTGAAAGGAATGAAAGAAGAGGTATCCAAACCTGTGATATTGTATTGTGATAATACAAGTGCTATAAACATATCCAAGAATCTAGTAATGCATGCAAAAACCAAGCATATTGCAATCAAATATCACTATGTCAGAGAATTGGTAGAAGACAAACAAGTAAAGATGGAGTACATCCACACAAAGGAACAAACTGCAGATATCTTCACCAAACCATTTCCCAAGGATGCTTATGAATATCTAAGAGGCAAGTTGGGGGTAATGCCCCTAACTCAAGCAGTTTAAAGCAAACAAGCTGCCCTGCATCAACAGGAACAAATCATTGAAATAACAGAAGAATGATGCAGAGGATGACAACATAAGCAGGAACTCCAAATCAGTCACAAGCATGGTGACAGAGGGAGAAAACATGAGATGCAAAGCTTATATTTCACATGTTAAAGATGCTACATCTTTGGCATTTATGTCAAAGAGGGAGATATATGCAGAAAACTGATCATCAATACAAAGTAAGAGGGAGATATATATGAAAGAGGGAGATTTATGAGAAACTGAAAGGCAAAGATATGGAGATATATGAGATCAGTAGTAAAGGATGCAGCACAGTAGTAAAGGAGGCAGCAATCAAGAAGGAAGTAGAATGTAGCAGAAAACACATATAATTTTTGTGGTAACTAAGTTGATCAAGTGATCCATTTGGTTTGCCATCAATGCCAAACAGGGAGATTGTTGGAAATGATTGACAAGCTCATGAATGAAGAGTAATGGAACTGGTAAAGAATGTTTTCAATCATTTTTTTGTCATTGATATCAAACTTGCTACTTGCAGGAATGACAATTGCTTTAGTGATCCACATACTATAAGTTGGTTGATTGACAAGGAGGTGGCAATCAATAAGATGTAACTAGAGTACCTAGAGAAAGGTTGACGTTATGATGTTGTAATGATGTATAAGGTTCAACTAAGCCATTGATGAAATAGTGTATTGATGGCATACTCTAACACACAGAGGATGGACACACCAAGACATATCAAAGATGTAAGGATTAACTAAATCCTAGTTAAAGATCAAGTGCCGAACAGATTCTCAGTTGAAGCCGAGCAAAGTTCAATTTTAGTATGTGCTGAGTAAGTCTTCAGGTGTTGAGTAAAGGTCAGGTGCTGAGTAATAGAAAGGAAATAGGTGTCGAGTAAGTCTTCAAGTGCCGAGCAAGGAACAGGTGCCAAGTGAAGATTAGGTGCCGAGCATAATTCAAGTGTCGAGTAGCACAGAAGATGTCGAGCATCAGTAAACCAATAATGCCAAGTTGCTGCATTATTTTTAAAATCAAAGATTCACCAGATCTGAGCCGAGATGGTAGTTATCTATAATTATATAAATTAGATAGAAGATAAGAATGATGAGCTGGTGGCACAGAACACTATGTAAAATGTTTTTGACGAATGTAATTGGATTCTAGATGAAATTTCTAGATAAGAGCAAGATATGGGATAGATACATTGTATCTTACCTAATCTACTGAAACCCCAAAGTTGGAGAGGGAGAATTGAGTAGGAAAGGTATTCCAGATTTCTATTTAAGGAGTCATAAGGTCACAAAGCAAAGAGAGATGGTCTAGCATGAAGTGCTGAAGAAGGTGCTAAGGTGGAAGAGAGTACAGATACTCTGCTTCGATAGGTGACCATAGATGTGATTGCATTGGTATGATGAGTAAGAAGACTCAAGGTGACAAAGCTTGAGATGACAAGCTGATAGATCTGAAGTGATTAAAGCCAAGGAAAGGATTGAACTGAAGTGTGATCTGTAATCTGCAAGACATGTTGTAAGTTGTATCAGATCAAAAGCAATTATTGTTACTCTCTAGAAATTGTAATAGTTAAAATAAATCCTATGGACTTAGGTTGGTTTAATAGCCATGTTGTAAATCCTTTAATAGGGTGACACTCCAAGTGAATGTTCCAAAGTCCTTTAAATAGGCCCATTCCTAACAGTATGGTGAAATCCTCTAACAAGGTCACATTTAACAATGTGTTGTAGCCTTTAACAGGGCAAGCCTTTAATAGGGCAGACCATCAGAAGTGGTTGAAATCAATTGCGCAGTTATTTTGTGGGTATCATCCCCACTCCAGTTTTACCTTCTTATTCTAGGAGGGTTTCTGGGTTATCAAATTCTTAGTGTTATGGTGTGATGCATGTTTACCTTTTTATAGTTGTCTAATGTCCAATTGCATGCATGATCATTTCAGTAATGCACCATTAAGGATTTGTAGAAAAAGTATTATTAGGGCATTTGGACCTTGAATAACTGATTCACCACCCCCCCTCCCTCTCAGTTATTCTAAAAGAATTATAACATGGTTATCTTATCCCTAAGATAAATTTCTTTTGGTGGGAAACATTTCATGGGAAGAATCTTACTATTGACAACCTGAGGAAAAGATAAAATTTCAAATCCCTAATAAATGCTACTCATGCAAGGTAGAGGAGGAAAGCATAACACATATTTTTATCCACTTCTGATTTGCTAATAAGGTTTGGTAATCTATCTTGAGGAAGTTCTAGGTTGAGTGGGTCTTTCAGGTTGATTTGCAATACTTTATATCCCAAAATGAAATTTTCCCTTTGTGAATCCTTTTCTTAGGATTTTGTAAAATATGGTTCCTCCTCATGTCTTCTAGGATATTTGGAAAGAGAAGAACAACTAGATATTTAGGGAGGCAAAGAAGGACGAGATTGTGAGTGAAATTATTTGTCAAATTTCTAAAAGAGAATCTAGAAACCATTAATTGAAAAATGTCATAGGAGCCCCTATGGTTAGTTGAGAAGAAGGTTTTTATTCAGTGGAAACTTGTGTAGGTAGTTAATAGGTTTGATAATACTAAGAAAATTAGAAGAAGATATACTAACTAGAAGTTGTTGGACCTCCCAAAAGTGAAGCTTAATTTTGATGTTGTGGAGAGGAATGGGGGAGCTACAGGGGGATATGTAATTAGGGATTCTACTTGTAGACAACTCTTAGCCTAATAGGAAACCTGGGCTATGATTCCAACAATGTGGGTCAAACGATGACCCTTTTGGGGGACTAAATGTGGTTGGCCACCATGGTTCAAGGCATGTTAGCATTAAAGGAGATTATTTTCTAGTGGTGGATCTAGTTAAATGAAATTATACCTTTGGTGCTCACTAAGACGTATATTGGGGGACATTTGGCCTTGGGTGGTCAAAAGCTATGACCTACAAAACATTTACAGGGAAGGGAAAGTTGTGGAATATGCTATGGAAATCTTGGGGTTATAGGTCAAAGGATTCTAATGGTGGATGGAAATGGAGGCAACCCCAATAAAGGAAGACATATTTATATAATGTGTCTGATGAGTAAGTTTAAAATAAATTGTTTTTATTGGCTATTGTTAGTGGTAACTTTATTAAGGATAGATATGAATCCAAGGTGGACTTAAAACAATTAAATGGGAAAAATTTATTATTTTATTACTAATACTAGCCCTCAAAATAGGTATGATGGTATAATAATAAAATAGAGAGGATATAAGATAGTACAGGTTTTGGGAGATTATGTTAGAATAAACCAAAGGGTGAATATTTATTACATTATCAAGAAACATTAAAATGTCTTTTCAAAGTACAATTCCTAGAGGCTTAGGTGGTTGTTTAGGAAAGGTAAGGATGAAAGTATACATGTAGTTCTCCACTACAATAGGAATGACCTTTATAAAGGCCTAACTTGTAAATATTACTATGGCTTGACTTCTAATTTCTTGAAAAGCAATTTGAGTTCATTTTTTCATTATGGATTTTAAGAACAAATCAAGGCATTCCCAAGCTTAGGAATCTTGAGGTTTTAGTGACCTTTGAGTAGGGATGAGAAATGGAGGGATATGATTGATATTGAGCCCTCTCAGATTTTGGACTATGCTCAAAAATTATGTACTTGGATGACCCTAATTCAAGGTGGTTTCTTTCATGGAAGCCATGGGTGGGTATGATGATAACATTTTGGCTCAATTCATTGATTCTTGGGTGGATAAGAGAGTTAGCATTAGTGATATTTATTTCCATGTTAATAAGGAGATAATTGTAAAAGCAAATAGTCTTTCTATGGATCAATAGAAATGGAAGAAAGTCACAAAGGTCACATACGAGACCAGGATGAATAGATTCTTTAGGAAAAATGAAAAATTGGTGAGGTGTTGTGGTAGGTTCATAGAAGAAAGTCTCCCATACCAATGTAATGAGGTATGCTCCATCCTCATGAAATATCTAATCTTAGAGGATAGGTTTGGAGTCATATTTTTATAATTTCCCCTAGCTAAATCACCTCATGCACAATGATGAAAATTCTATCCCTTTTTTCTCTTGCATGATCTTGAATCCATTGTTACTGATCAAGGTTTAATCCCCTGACTTTATATTTCCCACCTCACCCTTTCCTCTCTGATGCATGAGCATCCTTGGTTTCCTAGCAATCCCACAGGATGGTGTGGTTTGACCTTGGAGTTGTGGACTCAATCACCAAAGGAGTGGTGCTCGGTCATTATTGTATCTAGTGTTGGCCAAGGTGCTCAGTCACTAAAGGGACTCAGTCACTAAAGGAGCTCAAATTATACTATTTCTCAGCATAGGTCATGTTGTGTGGCAATGTTTGTGGGAGCTCAGAGATGCTTGTGGGAGCTCGGCGATGCTTGTGGTTTTGTTGATGCTTGACAATGTGGCTTGTGGGATGGAGTTCTTAGAGATTTGTTCAAATGATTTGATGTATTTATTGTACATGTTAATTGAGATCATGATGTGGAATGATCGTTAGAGTTTGTATGGACCTATTTTGGTCTTTGTTAATTATTCTTGATGTATTTAATAAGTATTGTAAACATTTTAAGACATTTGGTATTTAATATCTATTGGAGATAGACTTATGGATCAACATGTATTTAATGCGATGTTTTATTTAATTTGTAACTTACTAGGCCAACTTGTGGGTTAGTTGGGTATAAGTAAGGGTGTCTTGTGGAGTCTTAAGATATAATATTTATCCATCTTGGAGAAGAGGATGTGGAAGATAAGAAAACTTTAAAGAGATAGTAGTTGAGGCTTGGGAAACAAGGAGATTTCTTGGTGGGCTTGTGAGGACAAGTTGAGATCTTCCTTAGAGTTTCTATAGTGTAGATCTGGACTAGCTAGTGTTTGGGATTGGAAATTGAGGGATCCTACACAACTATTTTTGTAATTGCTATTGTATTTGGCCCTAACATGAAAGGCCTTATAGTTGGGCATGTTGCATGTGAAAAATAGTTATAAGAATAAAGAGTTGTGATTTGGTAACAAATATTGCATTTGTGTTGTGTTTCCACTATGTGGTTATTTGCAAGGATCCATGTTATCTCCAAGAGGGGTACCCTTAGATTCTCATTGCATCAAATGGTATTAGACTGAAGATTTTTTTGAGCATGTAGATAGATCATCAAACTAGAGGAATTTTGCACTAGGACTTGGGTAAAGGCTAGAAGTGAAGGTTAATCTTGTGAAGTTGATTGATCTTCTAGATTTGTGGAATTTTTTCTTTGGTTTTTTAAAAGATCTTGGAAGATTCTTCCAAGAAGATTGAATCCTAGGGAAATTAATGATCTCTGTGATGTTGTGGAAGCAAGGCTCTCAGAGAAGATGACATTGATAAAGTGTGACATGATTGCTAAAATTGTGAGTTCTTTTGGTGGTGTACCTTGACATGCAAGTACTAACTATAGTTATGAGGAAGTTGTTGAAGACTTTGAAGTTGCTAGATCGAGTGGTGAGGATGGAACTGACTATGTGGGGAGACCTATGGGAAATAGAGTTGGTTAGTTTGCTTGACCTAGATCTTAGTTGAAGTTGAAGCATAAGATCGAGGTTTCTAATTTCTCAAGCACTTTGAATCCTAAAGACTTGATTGATTGGCTTGGTGAATTGGAAGACTTTGTTGAGCTTGAGAATATTGAGGATCCATTCAGAGTAAGTTTGGCACAAACTAAGCTGAAAGGACATGTTTCTCTTTGGTGAAAGAACTATAAGGGATAGAGAGGAGGAAGGTGAAATGAAGATTTCTACATGGAGGTTGATGGTAAGTTGAAGGATAAGTTTTTTCTGGCTAGTTGTGAACTTGAGTTGTTCAAATGATTGCAAAATTTGAAGTAGAAAGATATTTCTATGAAAGATTATACCGAGGAGTTCTACAAATTGACTATTCGATCTAAGCATAAAAAATTATTGAAGGAGAAGGTAGCTCAACACATTAATGGTTTGAGATTAAATATCCAAGATGAGTTTGGTATGTTGAAGATTGATTCAATTGAGGATGCTGATTAGTATGCCTTGAAGGAAGAAGATAAGTTGAAGAGGATAATTCAAGGTAATTCTAGAGGGAAGGAGAAGCAGGATAGCTCAAAAAAATCTAAGCCGAGTGAAGAAGATGAACCAAAACTTGTTGATTAGAAGGAAGGGACATGTAGAGGAGAGTTTAAGGGTACTTGTTTCAGATGTCATGTAGAGGGACATAGAGCTTATGAGTGTCTGCCAGTAGGCTAGTGATGGGAGAGTTGGCATTTTGAATGAGGTTGTAGACCGTGATAGTAAACCTAAGCAAGGAGAGAACTTAATAGCTCAACAATTATTGATAGGTGAGAGAACACTAGACTCTTGTCAAAGGTGTAATTTGTTTAGGAATCATTGTAAGTCTAGTGGTAAAGTCTACAATGTGATTGTGGATGGTGGTAGTATAGATAACCTTGTTGCTAAGGAGATGGTTCAAAAACTTGGTGTGAATAGAGTGAGACATCCTTATCCTTTTAGGATTGGCTGGTTGCAAGGTGAACATGGTTTGGAAGTGAGGGAGCAGTGCCTTGTTGATTTCCAGATTTGGCAATATAAGGATCAAGTGTTGTGTGATAATGTGGACATGAACAAATGTCATTTGTTGCTTGGTAGACCTTGGTAGTATGATTGTAAGGATGTGTATGATTGTGTCAAGAATGTGTTTACAATTGTGAGAGGTGGAAGGAAGCATTCTTTGCTTCCTTTGTAGAATGAAGAGATCGGTAGAAGAAACTTGGGTAGTATAAGGATCAAGTGTTGTGCGATAATGTGGACATGAACATATGTCATTTGTTGCTTGGTAGACCTTGGTAGCATGATTGTAGGGATGTGTATGATTGTGACAAGAATATGTTTACAATTGTGAAAGGTGGGAAGAAGCATTCCTTGATTTCTTTGCAAAATGAAGAGCTGGGTAGAAGGAAGCCAAATATTGGTAGCCGAGTTGAGTTGGCAGATTCTAAGAGGGTTAGAGATCAATGTGGAAAGAAAATGTGTGGAACACGAAGGATAGATGTGAAGAAGAAGAAGAAGAAGATCATCAAGGGAAAGAGTGTGCAAGTTGAGGACTTCAAGGATATGTATGTAGAGAATCAATTTGGGATTTATGTGTTGGGGTGTTCCCACAACAATGGTACCACTTTTTAACCAATTTTGACGCTGAAATCAAAATTTTTGAAACAAATCTCAAATTTGAGTGACTATGTCTCTAAAATTATGAATAATTTGAAGATGATGTAAACTAGTAATTCCAAGTACTTCATTCCTACTTTGTAACCATATTTTTTTGTTAAAATTTTTTTTTATTTAAGTCAAATTTTTCTTCTCCCCTAAAAAGTCATACATATGAAAATCAAAATTTTCAAAGAGTGACAATTTGCTTGACAAGCATTATTTTTTTATAAAAATAATAACAAGGTAATTCTTCTAATGTTGGATTTGTAACATCAATATCTAAAGGATCCATTTGGTTTTATTCAATTTGGTTGAATATTGTATAGTTTATGAAGTTTTGAAGGGACACCAGTCATAATTTAGACATACATTCATTTTGACGAGCATAACTATAACTCAATATATCATAAATCAAATTTTATTTTTCAATAGAAAGCTAGCTTAGTAACCTATTTCTTAGATATTTTTCAAAAAAAAATTGACCTAAGTTACAACTTCTCCCAAAGTGTCAAAGTTAGTTGATGTTCAACCATTAATCAACCTATATTGAGTTAAACCCATTTTTAAAAGTCTTAATGAATATAATACCTATTAAAATTATAGTCATTGGAAAGCTTACTCCGAGCAGCACAATTTGACATATTTAGATTTACAGTGGGAGGTCATTTGATCTTAGTTTCGGGGGTCAAAAGGTCATTTTCTTATTTTTCTAAAAAAGAACAAAGTTTCTTTTAAAAATGCATGTTCGCACGAACATTGTGTTCGTAGGAATATATATTATATATTCATGTGAACATATGTTCATGCAAACATATATTATATGTTTGCACAAACATATTTTTAAAAATTATGTATATAGTTGCGAACATTTTTTCATTATATGTTCATGTGAACACATAAATAATGTTTTGGATGAACACATAAATTATGTTTTGCATGAACACATAATGAAATAGGGTTCACACGAACATAATTTCTATGTTTGCATGAACATATAGAGTTGACACAAATAGTCTCAATTAAGTTTTTTTTTAATAATGCTAATTTTGTTTGTGCCACAAAAGTGGCACCCTCTATTGTGGGTTGACTAGAAGATGCTCTTCCAACTGTTAAGAACATCTATTCAAACCTAGGGTGTCTGAAGAAGGAGCATCCTTGGTCGGCTAGAAATCCTACACGATCATGTGGTTTGACCTTGAAGTTGTGGACTCAGTCACCAAAGGAGTGGTGCTCGCTTGTTATTGGGTATAGTGTTGGCCGAGGTGCTCAGTCATTAAAGGGGCTCGCTCACTCAAGGAGCTTGGCTTATACTATTGCTTGACATAGGCCATGTTTCTTGGCAATGCTTGTGGGAGCAGGACGATGCTTGTGGTTTTGCTGACGCTTGGTAATGTGGCTTGTGGGATGGAGTTCTTATGGATTTTTTTGGATGATTTGGTGCATTTATTGCATGTTAATTGAGATCATGATGTGGATAATTGATCATTGGAGGTTGTGTGGACCTATTTTGGTCTTGGTTAATTGTTCTTGGTGTATTTAATAAGTGTTGTAAGCCTTTTAAGGCATATGGTATTCAATAAATGTTGGAGGCCAACTTGTGGCTAAACATGTATTTAATGTAAGGGTTTATTTAATTTTTAGCTTACTAGGCTGACTTGTGACTTAGTTGGGTATAAGTAAGGGGATCTTGTGGAGTTTTAAGATATAATATTCATCCATCTTGGAGAAGAGGATGTGGAAGAGGAGAAAAAATTGAAGAGCTAGTAGTTGAGGCTTGGGAAACAAGGAGATTTCTTGGTGGGCTTGCGAGGACAAGTTGAGATCTTCCTTGGAGGTTTCTACTAGAGTGTGGATCTAGACTATCTAGTGTTTGGGATTGGATCTTGAGAGATCTTGCAGAGTGATTTTTGTATTTGGCCCTAACTCAAAAGGCCTTACAATTGGGCACATTGCATGTAAACAATTGTTATATGAGTAAAAAGTTATGATTTGGAATCAAATCTTGCATTTGTGTTGTGTTTTAGTTGTATGGTTATTTGAAGGGATCTAGATTATGTCTAAGAGCAATACCCTCGATTTCTCACTACATCACTCTTCCTAGCACTCTATTATTAATAGGTAGGGCTTGCCTTAATCACCTAGAAATAGTCATAGTTTTTGTACACCCCCAACTCAAAACCCTCTCCATCATCCACTCGCTCATTAAACCTTAAAAGGAATAAGGCCTACAAAAAATTGAAAGTTGAAAAGAATGAGAAAATTAACCTGGTTGATTTGGAGGAAGAAAATGAAGGGGGTAGTAGAAGGTTTGCGAGACTTGCCAAAACATGGCTAAGTTTAAACAAAAATCTTGTAGGGACTAGGAGATTAATAAGGAAATGAAGTCAGAAACCAGTCATGGAGAAGAGAAGATATCAAAGAAGAGAGGAGGGAAGGATGATGATTTAGAGGGAATGGGGACTGAAGAAACTAGTTTGGCCTTGGAGGAGATTATGATTGTAAAAAAGAAGAAAGGAGTTAATCATGACACAACCCATGTGTCGGCTAGCTTCACTATTAACACAATTAATTTTACCTTTGGTGTAGTGTCTTCCCCGGGAAAGAAAAAGGAGGACTTGGCAATGATGGTGACTTCCCTTGTGTGTATGGACAACAAAATCAAGAAGATGGTTTCTACCAATCCCATGTTTTTTGATGTTAAAGCTATGGAGGTTGGGAATGGTAATTGTGCTGGTTTCTAGTAGTTGGCTAGTAGTTTCAAAGATCTTAAGTTGGAGATGGTGACCGTTAAAGAATAATTTGATGCTTTGAATGTGAGCTTCACACTCTTTCCAAATTTTTGCTCAAGGCGACTAATTGTATAATTGTTATTCTCCAACTCTTACAATAGGAGAATGAGGAGAACACTCTTGGGATAGTGGACTCTGCTAAGCTCAATACCTTCTTCACGAATGACTTGGCCAAGATCCTACTAACCAAGAAAGGGAAAGTGAAGGCCAATTTTTAGGCCTTGTGTTTTTTTCAAGTTGTTAGGCCTTAGAGACTATTTAATTTTAATGTTTAAATACTATAGTAGATTTGATGGTAGATGTGTGGTAAGTTTTATTTATTTATTTTTATTTGTAAGTGTATGCAGATTGATAGACATTATGTTGATTTTGTGGTATTATGCTTTCCACTAGTGGTCTTAGTCATGCTACTAGTTGTTATGTGTATATGTATGCTTATAGTTGGGTGAGGATCATTGCTTAGCATACTATTTTTTTATGTTATTGGTAGAGTTGGTTGTTGGTAATCTTTTGCTATGATTGTGTTGTTAATGGTCTTACCATGATATTGTACTATGGGCCAACCTCATTATTTTAGCTTCTTTTAAGATAAAAACAATGTGATTTTCTAAATATTTGGAAATATACAGTATATGTCATCATGGTAATAAAATCATAGATGATATACATACAACAATTGAAAGGGAGAGAGTATTGGTGGAACAAAACATATTAATGATTATCAATGTCTACAAATTGCAAGAAGAAATGCCAACTACACATGATCACCTAAGTCTCAAGGGCATGACATACCAGACAAGTCGCTAGTGAGAGTGGCATATAGGAAAGAGAAAATGATGGTGAAAATGGGTATTGCCTATCAAGTAATCTGCATTGTAGATGCCAAGTGATAATAAATTTGGGCAAAACAGATTTTATCTAAAGCTGAAAATAAAAGTCTCATTATTATGAATGAATTTTTAATTATATAAAGTGATTGGTCCCATAAATAAATTAATATATAATTAAGTGTTTAGATGAAAAGATGTAAAAATATATTTTTTTTATTGTAGAAACAGTTGATAAAAAATAAAAAACTATTTTATTACAGTTTGACCTTTTGTATACATAAAAAAATTCTATAATGTTCATCTTAATTACTGGTAAGCTAGCACAATTCTTCTAAATACTGAGTAGACAGAAAAAGGACGAAAGTTTAAATTACTATTTCAGATCTTGAGATGGACCAAATTGCCTATAAGAACTACTGTAACCGTTCCACTAGATGTGTTGCCGACAGATATGAACAAAACCCAACTGTTCCAAACTAGCAATCTCCAGCCAATCAGTTCCAAATAATAGTGCTCGATTTCTTTCCTTATTACAAGTTGCATAGTTGTAACCAATCTAGTTAAATACGATTTACGATGGTGACACTGACGATGCCATTCCACTTGGTATAAAATTAATTTAAATATTGTTCTGATTTATTTAAATAGCATTCCCACTTCACGCTTGGCAGGAACCCACTCTCTTGAATAATAAACTGATCTTCTTGAAGAATTTATTATTATTTTTATCTTCTAATGAACCTTAAGCAGTTGTCACCGCTCTGACTTTGATGGTTAATTCGTTTCTAAATCTGAGTCTCTCCCGGTGAAATTTAAAAATTGGTTACTGGGTTGAAAATTTAAAACAAAATTTGAGAGGAAAAAAGGATTATATTTTCATCTCTAATTTGGCATTACAATTCAATTAGAATTTGCGAAACTCTCTGAAAACATCCCCTTTAGATGATACCCAGTTTGAGAGTTTAGATCGCATTCTATGCAGTGAAGTGGGTACAAACATGAATTTTAGCCGCTCCATATCTCAGTTATGTCTTGAAAACTAAGTAACAAGACATAATTACTAAGCCAATTGAAAATAACATGCAAAAGAGATTCAATTGACATTTACCTCCCAGAGTTTCCTCTATCAAATTGTTCTGTATCTCCAAAACATCATAAAAATTCTGTATTACTCGTTCATAATTTTTACTCCTCTTACCCCACTTAACTGCTCTCTGTAAAACTAAAACACCATCTCTTGCATTCACTTGGCAACCCATCATGTCCTCCAGTTGCAGACTAACCCCAGTCATCTGCGAACAGCTATCCTCTTTACCCACACAAACTGTGCCTTTAACCACAATATTACATGCTGCTAATTTTAAAGGCAAAGTATTATGACCAGGCAGAATGGATCCAAACCTAATTGTAAAACCATTATTAGAGCCCCAATTGTGCTTCTGTACTTCCAGAGGCCTCCAACTTGAGAGATTTACAGCGTCCTTTGTTCTTCTGTTGATGAGAATCCAACTGAGCCTCAGATTAGCTGAAAGTATGATTCGCTCTACATCTTTCTCCCCATTACTTGAAACTGAAAACAGAGTGCCATCAGAATTACAAGGAAGATCTATTACCAATGGGGACATTGTGGATGACCTGCAATCTATGATATCATCTTCACCTGGAATTTTCAGTACAACTTTGGAATAAACTGATTTATTATTGTAATGGATATCTACAACAGAGGCAAAAGCAGAGAGAGAAACTTCATCATTTTCATCCAATGGATCGAGACAATATTCTTGAGAGATATCGATGAGGGGAAAACAATCTGCATAGAACTTGTTGAACCCACCGAGGGAATAAATCAATTGTTTAACCTCATCGATTTTTGTTGAAGGCCAAAGTGAAGAACACGCATCCTCCCGTAGCCCTTGTTCCTTTACAACCGACCTCATATCAGAGCTGGAGCATTCTGCTCTTGCAAGAGTGGTGCCGTCCACTCTTTTTAAGATTTCTCTAACAATATCACTGCCCAGAGACATTCCTCTTACACTTAATATCCACTTCAAGTCTAATTTCTATGCCTGATTAGTTCTTAATAAATATAACATCTTTAATGAATACGGCCACGTGTGCATTACATCACTTGAGGATAATCGTTTTGTCCATGGAATTAGACAATCTAGATATCAGATTAATGTTTCCCCGCGTGAACAGACAGTCTTATGAATTGTCAAATCAGATTCTTTAGGTGAATATTTTGATTTTACCCAAAATGAATTCAATCGACAATCTAACTAGTCCCCTCCATGCATCTCTATCGAATTAACATCAACAGGTTCAAGTTTTTGTGAGAAATATATTAAAATTTAATTTAATGCTCACAATCTTAAACGTAAAATTTTACTCGGCACTTAAAAATTGCTCGGCACATGAAGGTGCCGAGTGCCAGTTTTACTCGGCACTTGATGGTGCCGAGTGGCTGGTTGCTCGGCACTTGATGGTGCCGAGTGACAGGCAACAGGTACCGAGTGAGCTTGGCACATAATAAAAAATGCACGGCAACAAATGCTTGGCACCAATGGATGTCGAGTGAGCTCAACTCACAAAGGAAATGCTCAGCACCTACAACAAAGTGAAGAAGATGCCGAGTGTTCTGTTCCAAACTGAAAATTTTATAACTTAGAGAAATTCAACGTGAATGCTTTCACCATTAAAATCAGAAAGCCAAAGCTTTAACCTTTCAAACAAACTTGTCAAATGCAATGAATAGAAGAGGAAGATAGATTCAAGTATGTTAGCTTGCTTTCCATTCAATCTTTCATTAAACTATTACACAATCTGAGAGCATTCGGCTTCAACCAGAAAACCCTAAAACAACCCTAAACTGGTAAAATTTCAAACTTCAATAAACTTTAAACCTGCAACTCTAATAGCTGCATACAATGGTGCCTGGAGCAATCACTATTTCAACAGGACAAATCCAAACAACAACTTACAGAGAGAACAAGGGAAACACGTGCAACTGCAGGCGCAAACTTCTTTTCTTCTTCCTTCTTCTACTCTGCTCTCCTTTGCAACTTCTGATCTGCTTGATCTCTTTGAATGAATGAATAAACATTCCTTTTGTCACATTTCATTTTTCCCCTCTTTTCTGATTTCAAAATCTCACCCACCGTATTTATGTTTTTTGTCTGTTCTGCTAGTCGTCAGGTGGTAGGTGGGCGTTTGGCTCCAGGGGCAAATGTCAACTGCCGTATTAAATATTCCAACACTCCCCCTTTGTCCTGAGCCAAAAAAAACAAGGATCACAATTGATCCACATTAACTACACTAAGACACTCTCTTAGGTGTACAAAAATTTCAATGCCTAAAGGATTAGTAAATATGTCTGCTAGCTGCTACCTAGAGCTGCAAAATTCCATCTTGATATTCTCATTCTCCACCAATTCTCTGATGAAGTGATATCTGATCTCTATATGTTTTCTTCTCCCATGGAAGACTGGATTCTTGGACAATGCAATTGATGAGATGTTGTCACAATAAATTGTGGTTCCATCCTCTTGCCTTTCATTCAAATATGTCAAGATCCTCCTTAGCCAAATTGCTTGACATGCTGCTGTATTTCCTGCAATGTATTTAGCCTTTGCTGTAAATTGAGCAACAATAGGTTGCTTCTTGGATGCCCATGAATTTGCACCTGATCCCATATGAAACATGTATCTGGAAGTGCTCTTCCTATCATCTAAACTTCCAGCCCAATCACTATCAGTGTAACCAACCAACTTGAAATCATCATTTGCAGTATATAAAATTCTAAATC
Source organism: Cupressus sempervirens (assembly GCA_028749045.1). Taxonomy (NCBI): domain Eukaryota; kingdom Viridiplantae; phylum Streptophyta; class Pinopsida; order Cupressales; family Cupressaceae; genus Cupressus; species Cupressus sempervirens. The sequence continues at coordinate 630,305,977 of CM053793.1, forward strand.
CCTTGGTACCTTTCGCATACCTTAGGATCCTCTTTCTCGCTTGCCAATGGGAATCCTTTGGTGTTTCCATAAATCTAAAAATTAGACTTACTGCATGCATTAGGTCTGGCCGAGTTGTAGTCAAATACATTAGACTTCCAACCATACTCTTATATAATGTTGGATCTACTCTCTTGCTAGAGTCTTCCTTGCTCAACTTCAGACCTACTACTATTGGTGTGGGGGCTGCCTTACTGTTCTGCATTTTAAATCTCTCCAAGATCTACCCTGCATATTTTTCTTGAGAGATGAAAATGTCATTATGCATTTGTTTTACTTCTATGCCTAGAAAGTATTTCAAGAGACCTAGGTCTGTCATTTCAAATTCACTTTTCATGGCCTCTTTAAGCTCACCAATTAGAGCATTATCATTACCATTAAAAATTAAGTCATCTATATACAAAACAACAATCAATACATTACCATCTACTGCCTTGATGTAAAGAGTGGGCTCACCATTGCTTTTGCTAAAGCCATTGCTCATAAAATATGAGTCAATCCTTCTGTACCATGTCCTTGGAGCTTGCTTGAGCCCATAAAGAGCTCTCTTCAATCTATATACTTTATTCTCTTCACCTACAACTTCATAACCAGGTGGCTGCTCCACATACACTTCTTCTTTCAATACACCATTTAGGAAGGCGCACTTCACATCCATTTGAAATACCTTTCACTTGTGCTGAGCTGCAATTGCTATAACAGCACGCACGATTTCCATTCTTGCAATAGGGGCATATGTCTCATCATAGTCTCTTCCATACTGCTATTTGTAGCCCTTTACTTCCAGCCTTGCCTTATGCCTATCAATCTTGCCTTTAGCATTACATTTGGTCTTGTAGACCCATTTCACTCCAATCACATGTTTCTTGGGAGGCAATTCAGTTAGGTCCCATGTCTCATTTCTTTCTATAGCATCTATTTCCTCATCCATGGCCTTACACCATTTATTCTCCTTGATTGCTTCTTCAAAATATATTGGATCACTATGAGAAAATAATGCAAAATTAATACTCTCATCATAATCTTCATACATTTCATCTTGGTATATCTCCCTAAGACTCTTAGTGTTTTTTGGTAGTAGGGAGGAGAGTGTGAGATCAAAATCTTCACTGCTATTGCTTTGCCGACTAGTTCGGTCTTCACTAGTACTCGGCACTAACACTCGGTCATGCCTAGAGGAGCTCGGCAATGTCTGAACTTGCTTGCCTTTTCTTCGATTTGCTCCTTCTTCTTAATGTTCATCAGTGTCTTCTTCACTCATAATTGACACTTTACTTGAAGTGCTCGGTGACTCTTCAGTTGGACCATACCAAGACTGATTTTCAAGAAATTCCACATCTTTTAAAAGAGTCATCTTGTTGTTCAATGGGTCATACAATCTATATGCCTTTGATTCTGAGCTGTACCCTGTGAAGATGCACTTCACACCTTTGTCATCCAATTTTTAACTTTTCTCTTTAGGCACATGTGCATATGCAACACATCCAAACACCTTTAGGTGTTCAACTATCTATCTTCCTCGTGACCATGCTTTCATTGGAATTTTATCACAGGCTGCCTTTGTAGGACACCTATTAATTAGGTAAATTGTTGTTGCCATAGCCTCTCCCCAAAATTCAATTGGGAGACCTTTCTCTTTCATCATGCTCCTTGCCATTTCAACAATGGTCACGTTCTTTCTTTCAGCCACTCCATTTTGCTGTGGTGTATAGCTGGCTGTGAGCTTTCTCTTTATGCCATATTTCTTGCAAAAGTTTACAAAAGAATTGGAGGTATACTCCCCTCCTCTATGTAATCTTAGGACTTTGATATAGTGTCCACATTCTCTTTCAGCCTGGGCTTTAAATTCTATAAATTTTTTAAATGCTTCAGATTTATTCTTTAAGAAATACACCCATGTCCTATGACTGAAATTATCAATAAATGTCATGAAATAAGTACTCCCCCCAATAGAAGTAACTTGCATAGGACCAACTAGTTTAGTACACACTAACTCTAATGGATATCTAGCCCTCCTAGAATTTTCAGAATTAAGGGGAAGCCTATGTTGCTTACCCAAAATACAAGCCTCACACTTGTCACAAGAATTTCTTACACATGGAAAACCATCTACCATTCTTTTATTTGACAATAAATTAAAATCAGCATAGCCAAGATGACCATACCTAAGATGCCACAACCGTGAAGGGTCTTCAATCACACTCCTTAGAGCTGATTGTGTGTGAGGTGCAACACAAACTTGAGATGAGAAACATGTCTCTATCCTCAAGGGAAACATTCTGTTCTTTGTCATTTGAACTGCTGCAAGTAAGTTCTTGCTCCCATCCTTTTCATGAATGACACACGTGTCATTCTCCATCAGCACTTTGTATCCATTTTGAATGAGCTGACCAATGCTCATCAAATTATGCTTCATACCAGGGACGAAATACACATTTTGTATTTCCTTTTTCTCACCTTTCTTGGTGCAAACCATAATAGATCCTTTGCCAACAACTGGTAGGGTTCCATTGTTACCCATTTTAATCTTAGATTTAAAACTCTTGTCAATGAATGAAAAAAAAGTTTCATTACCACTCATGTGGTTGCTACATCCACTGTCGAGGTACCAAATGTCAAAGCTTCCTTCTTCACCAACATTACACATGATGGAGGCAGTGACATTGTTTCCACTTCCCATATTCACATCAGCCACATTTTCTTGTCCTGACTGATCATTTTGCTTCTTCCAGTAGTCATTTGCATAATGCCCATATTTATGACAGTAGTACCATTTTACATTACTCTTATTTGAGTTGTAGTTTTTCTTACCTCCTCTTGAGGCATTTTGTGAGCTCCTTGCTCTATCTGCTCTTCTTGAGCTTTCTACCCCAGCATTTCTTTGTCCTCCATTTCCTCAGCCTCTACCTCTAGAGTTTCTGCCTGAGCCATTTCTTCCTCTCCCCCTTCCTCTTGGATTTGACTGAGCCTTGAATGCTTGCTCTTGGGAAGATGAAGAAGTAGATCTGTTGATCCTATGCTCATGGGTTTGAAGTGTACCCATCAACTCATCCATTGTCAAAATAGTGAGGTCTTTTGCCTCTTCTATGGTCATGACCAAATTGTCATATTTATGAGGTAAACTCCTCAATATCTTTTCCACTATCCTTTGCTCTTGATAGTCTTCTCCATTTGACTTCAATTGGTTAATCACATTGGGATATACTTGAAATGAACTTCAAGGGGACTGATAAAGTCCGCACTGTAAAGCTACAGAATATAAGGAGGGAGTTTGAGAACCTTTAGATGAAGGAAAATGAACCATGAGAGAAATATATTAAAATTTAATTTAATACTCACAACCCTAAATGTAAAATTTTACTCGGCACTTAAAAATTGCTTAGCACATGAAGGTGTCAAGTGTTAGTTTTACTCGGCACTTGAAGGTGCTAAGTGACCGATTGCTTGGCACTTGATGGTGCCAAGTGGTAGGTTGCTCGACACTTGATGGTGTCGAGTGACAGGCAACAGGTGCTGAGTGAGCTCGGCACACAATAGAAAATGCATGGAAACAAATGCTCGGCACCAATGGATGTTGAGTGAGCTCGACTCACAAAGGAAATGCTTGGCACCCACAACAAAGTGAAGAGGATGCTGAGTGTTCTGTTCCAAACTAAAAAAATTATAACTTAGAGAAATTCAACATGAATGCTTTCACCATTAAAATCAGAAAGCCAAAGCTTTAACCTTTCAAACAAACTTGTCAAATGCAATGAATAGAAGAGGAAGATAGATTCAAGTATGCTTGCTTGCTTTCCATTCAATCTTTCATTAAACTATTACAAAATCTGGGAGCATTTGGCTTCAACCAGAAAACTCTAAAACAACCCTAAACTGGTAAAACTTTAAACTTCAATAAAATTTAAACCTGCAACTCTAATGGCTGCATACAATGGTGCCTGGAGCAATCACTACTTCAATAGGAAAAATTCAAACAACAACTTACAGAGAGAACAGGGGAAACACGTGCAACTATAGGCACAAACTTCTTTTCTTCTTCCTTCTTCTGCTCTACTCTCCTCTACAACTTTTGATCTGTTTGATCTCTCTGAATGAATGAATAAATATTCCTTTTGTCACATTCCATTTTCCCCCTCTTTTCTGATTTCAAAATCTCACCCACCATATTTATGTTTTCTGTCTGTTCTACTGGTCATCAAGTGGTAGGTGGGCGTTTGGCTCTAGGGGCAAATGTCAACTGCCGTATTAAATATTCCAACAGTTTTTGTCCTTTTAAAAATGCTATTTATTTTTAGTTGTTGCCAAAAAAAATAGAATTTCGACATTCGAATCACATTGAACATTCCATGTATGTAAAAGTACTAAAACACAATTTTACTTTGAAATTGAAATATTTTGATTAATATGGGCTAGGGCTGGCTTTATTGGCACGAGCTCCATCTAATCTCTTTGTTCTGAAGTTACCAATTGTATTGAAATATTAACTTCATATTTCCAGTAGTGAAGTGGATAGCAATTAGAGGAGTGGTTGGAAACAAGAAATAACCAAAAACAATATAAACAATGACGATTTGTGGGAAGTCGATGTCAAGGAAAACTAGTTCTACCAACTACACAATTTGCTTATATTTATAATCAAACAATTCTTGTAAATGCGTAGTGGTCTGTGGAATATAAAAAACAAAGAAAAAAGAGTTATTTTTATTAAGCAGGCTCCTTCCAAATGTTATTTTATTGAATCACGGTGCTTGAGTAATGTAATATAGGACAATGAAGACAGTTACCCTTTCGCTTATAAGAAGATCAAGCTATTAAAGACTTTTCATATATGGACGGAGTTATCATTGAAAAATTAATAGAGCTAGGTCAGGCGTCACCGTTATGTTAAAATGATAGGAGTCAAACAAACAAAATATCTTCCATGGAGAATTCCAATACGCTAGGGTTTTTTTCTGGTTTAGATGTTCATAAAATTGAAGGTGGGCAGAGACAGGGAAAACTGAAACCAAAATAAGAAATCTTTATATTATTGCTTCTTGTCTTTTGTTTACATCCATTACAACTGCCTCTATTTATAGAGGTCTATGAAAAATCCAGAACTTTGCACATGTATGGTAGGAAAGATCTAGAATGTAAAGCAGTCAAAAATCACATGTAAAAGGTGGAAGAGAACAGTGTATACAAGGAGGATGGTGGGAAGCTTCCATATTAAATATGGTGGTTGATAATAATTCTTGGATAGTGAGTGGTCGACAGCACTAGAAATTACATATGCATGCCAACACTCCTCCTTAATTTCTACCATTAATTATATCAAAGTTTACAACATTCATTTGGTCTCTTACACATTCAAATTGTTCTTGTGATAATGTCTTTGTAAATATATCTGCCAATTGATCTTTGGATTTGCAATACTCCAAGCGGATTTCTCCATTATTGACTAATTCTCGAATAAAATGATATATAGTATCAATGTGCTTTGTCCTCTTGTGAAAAACATGATTTTTTGATAGTGCGATGGTGGACTTGTTTTCACAATAGATTGTAGTAGATTGATCTTGCTCATGCATTAGATCTTTCAAGACTCTTTGCATCCATTCTGCTTGACATGCTGCTGATGTACTGGCTATATATTCTACTTCAGTTGAAGAAATAGTCACGATAGGCTGCTTCTTTGATGCCCATGCCACAATACCTATTCCAAGATGAAATGCATATCCAGATGTGCTCATCCTATCATCAATACTTCTTGCAAAATCACTATTAGTATACCCAACTAGCTGAAAAACATCTGAAGAAGAATACATTATGCCATAATTTAGAGTCCTTGCAATGTATCTCAATATTCTCTTTCCTGCTTGCCAATGTGAGTTCTTAGGTGAATCCATAAATCTAGAAATTACAGTCACCGCATACATAATATCAAGCCTAGTTGTTGTGAAATACATCAAACTACCAACCAACTTTTTGAATTGAGTAGAATCAAATTCATTCTCATTGCCTTCTCTACTTAATTTTGTGCCCATTGTCATAGGTGTACATACTGGACTACAATTTACCATTCTAAACCATCTCAAAACATCTTGTGCATATTTATTTTGACAAATGAAAATTCCCTTGTCATTTTGTGTTACTTGAATACCAAGAAAATATTTCATCAAACCCAAATCTATCATCTCAAATTCTTTCTTCATTGCTGATTTGAACATATCAATGGGAAGATTACCAGTAAAGATCAAATCATCAACATACAAGCAAACAATCAAAATTTGACCTTCCTTATTGACTTTGGTGTATAGTGTTGGCTCACTAGTGCTTCTATTAAATCCATTCTTAATCATATATGAATCAATTCTGCTATACCATGCCCTTGGTGCTTGTTTCAACCCATAGAGTGCCTTTTTCAACCTATAAACCTTGTGTTCATGTCCTTTGATTTCATAACCCAGTGGTTGTTGCACATAAACTTCGTCTTCCAAATACCCATTTAAGAAAGTTGATTTTATATCCATTTGATAAACCATCCATTTATTTTGAGCTGCAATAGCTAGTACGATTCTAACAGTATCTAGTCTAGCTACAAGTGCAAAAGTTTCATTATAATCAACTCCATATTCTTGTGAAAACCCTTTAGCTACTAGTTGCCTTATATTTATCAACTTTTCCATTTCCCTTATACTTAGTTTTATAAACCCATCTTACACCTATGCATTCTTTATTCTTAGGAAAATCAACTAGTTCCCATGTATCATTTTTATCAATAGATTCCAATTCTTCATTCATTGCATTAATCCATTGTTTTTCCTTGATTGCATCTTCAAAATATATAGGATCTTGAGAAAATAAAGCAAAATTTGATTGTAAATCTATTTTGTCCCCTTGTTCATAAATCTCTTGCAAACTTTTAGTTTTATTATTCTTAATCCTTAATCTCAAAGCTGCAAGTGTAGGATTAGAGTCACTACTTACTTGCAAACTTGAAGATTCTCCTTGCTCATCTTCTATTTGTGTGTTATCCCCATGTGTACTTCTTGAAGGAGTTCCCCCTTGCTCATTTGTTTGATCTACTTGATTCTCTTGGTCTTTTCCCTTCTTGGTCATCATATAGTATTGGAGTTGTGCCTATAATTGTCTTGTCTATATTGCCATCCCAAGATTCTGCCTCTTTGAACACAACATCTCTATTTATAATGACTTTTCTAGTTATGGGATTAAACAACTTATATGCCTTAGATTGTTCATCATAACCAATAAAAATACGTTTTCACTCTTATCATCCAATTTACTCCTTGTTTCTTTAGGAACATGTGCATATGCAATACAACCAAATACTCTAAAATGGGAAACACAATGATGCTTACCACTCCATGCTTCTTGTGGAATCTTGTCTCTTACAAACTTTGTTGGACTCTTGTTTAGGATATAAATAGCACAAGCTACTACTTCAGCCCAATATTCATTTGGTAGATTCTTACCTTTCAACATGCTTCTTGCCATCTCCATTATTGTTCGATTCTTTCTTTCGGCAACACCATTCTGCTGAGGTGTATAACTTGTAGTGAACTACTTCTTTATTCCATGATGCCTTCAATAATCCATAAACTCATTTGACATGTATTCTCCCCCTCTATTTGACCTTAATAACTTAATGGATAGACCACTTTGTTTCTCAACAAATGCCTTGAACTCCTTAAACTTACAAAATGTTTTAGATTTATGTTTAAGAAAATAAACCCATGTCTTTCTACTAAAGTCATCAATGAATGTTAGAAAATAAATACTCCCCCCTAATGATGGCACTTGCATAGGACCACATATATCAGTATGCACAATTTCTAAAGGTGCCCAAGCTTTATATGATATTTCTTTTGGAAAACTTTCCCTATGTTGCTTAGTTAAGATGCAACTTTCACATAAACTAATTGGTGCTTCAATGGGGGTAAGCCTCTTACCATTTCCTTTCTTTGCAGTAAACTTAATCCCTTTAAATTTAGATGACCATACCTCAAATGCCATATCTATGATTGATCTTGACATGTTTCCTTGAAACTCACTCCACCCTCGTCCATCACTCCACTTTTCATGTGAAGTGGAAACATTCTATTGTCTGTCATTTCAACCCTTGCAATGACCATGGTACTAGGAGAAATATCAAATATAGTGCGGATGTTATTTTCAAAAATAACTTTATAACCTTATTGTATAAGTTGTCCCACAATTATAAGATTATGCTTTAAACCAGGTACAAAATACACATCAGAAATAGATTTCTTACCAAGATTTGTCATTGCAACAATTGTACCTTTTCCACTTACTTCCACTATGTTATCATTGCCCAATTTTACTTTTGACTTGACTGAGGTATCCAAGCTTTTAAATATATCTCTATTTCCTATTATATGATTGCTACAACCACTATCTAGAAACCAAATATCACTTGAGCTCTCTTGAGCTACATGACATGTAATGAACAATGTCCCTAGACTACTTTAAGAAAAAATTGCATTTTGTTTGCCTACATCTGTTTGCTTCTTCCGACATTCATTTGCTAAGTGACCAAACCTCTTGCAATAATAACATTGGACATTTGATTTATCATACCTTTCTGATGCTTGATTGTTATTGCCCCCCCTTGAGCTTAAACTTTGATTTTTCCTTACTCCTTGATCAAAACTCCTTTCCTCTCTTTGATAATTATTTCATCATCTAAATCCTAGATTTCCTCTTCCTCTGCCTCTACCAAATGTCATTTGTGTTTTGAACGCATTCTCCAACAAAGTATTATCACGCCTGTTCAACCTGTATTCATGATTTTGTAATGATCCAAACAACTCATCTATAGATAAATTTGACAAATCCTTAGATTCCTCAATTGTCACAACAATATTATCAAATTTAATAGGCAAGATTCTTAAGATCTTTTCTACAATTTTTTGATCTATTAGCTCATCACTATTCAACCTTATTTGATTAATCACAATCATAACTTGAATTGAAAATTGTTGTACTGATTCAGTATCTTTCATTTGGATGTTTTCAAAATCTCTACTTAATGACTGCAATTTAGATACTTTTACCTTGCTTATACCTTGATATGTTGTTTCAAGGATCTCCCATGCTTGCTTGGCTATTGTAGCTCTATTCATCCTTGCAAGAACATTGTTATCCAAACCTTGTTGAATGATTTGAAAAGCCTTTATATCTTTTTTCGTATTTTCCTTGAGTTCATCCTTTTGATTTGCAATTAATAATGATTCATCCAATGGCTCTACAAAGCCATTCACTACAATCTCCACTAACTCTTGGGAACAAAATATTGTTTTCATTCTGAATGCCCAATGATCATAATTCTTGCCAAAAAATATTGGAATCATAAATTGATTCATGCTTGATGCCATACTTTAAAAAATAAAAATAAAAATTTAAAATACTAGAATTCCTAAGTACAGTAGCAGAATCAATAAGATTGTCTCAAAAAAAATAATGATCTCCAACTTCTTACAAAACTAATCACTTGAAATAAAATCCAGCTCATAAGCACACACTCACACCTCAACTTTAAAAAGAAAATGCAATACCTTACTACTAGACTAATCTCATATGTCTTTCTTGTAGCAGCAATCTCTTTTTTTAGCTCCACAATTTGCTTGGACTATGAGTCCAATATCTGCCTATGATCTAACTCCACAATCTGCTCGTGCTCTGATACCACTATGAAGGTGGGCAAAGATAGAGAAAACTGAAACCAAAATAAGAAATCTTTATATTATTGCTTCTTTTCCTTTTTCTTACATCCATTACAACTACCTCTATTTATAGAGGTCTATGAAAAGTCCAGAACTTTGCACATGTATGGTAGGAAAGATCTGGAATGTAAAGCAGTCAAAAATCACATGTAAAAGGTGGAAGAGAACAATGTATACAAGAAGGACGGTGGGAAGCTTCCATATTAAATATGGTGGTGGGTAATAATTTTAGAAATTACGTACTTATGCCAACAAAAATGGGTGCTGGTTAATCTCCAAGACAAAATGCATTAAAGACAAAAAAAAATGTCAAACATGATTCTTTTTTAGATTAATGAAAACATAGTGAAGTTTTCTCAAAAAAAATTGTTGTTTTTTATCGCAAAGTATATGAAGATCAAATGCTAAAAATTTCAAAAAGAAATATTGTGTTTTCATTTTTTTAAAATTTAATCAATGGTGCAATTTGTAGGGAGGATAGCCGCGTCCCATAAAATGACAAAATGAAATTTTTAATATGGTAATCGATGTTAAAAGAGTTTAATAAATAAATTATATGAGTATTATAAAATTTTGGTTTGATTGACTAATTTAACACATTTAATTGTGATAATGCTATCAAAATTGAACTTTCTAGTTTTTGAGTAAAGAAAAATTCGAACAAGATTTAGACTATATATTAAGAATTCAAGGTAGAAATGTGGCTATCATTTTTTTAGATGATTAAGTCAATGGATGCACAAAGGTCTAATAATATTTTGGAGCAAACCTAGATTTATGTCTAAACTGAATTCGTGACACTATATCTCAAGCCAAACAAGATTTGGAATTTGAGTATGGTAAAGTTTTGTTTTCTAATTTAAAAAATCAAAAATTTAGTTACTCGATATCATCATCAAATTGTAGTTTGTGATTAAGGATTGTCATAATTCATTAATTTCATGAGATCTACAAAAAATATCATGTGATAGGAACACAAGTAAAACATAAAATTGTAAGGATTGATGTTAATGTTTGCTAGTACCAAGCCTAAGGATTAATATTGACCAATAAAGCTAATTGAATTAAAATGTGAATGTATTACAACATGCTTGTGTTTTAAATTCTATAAAACAATAATAAAATCCACAAGTCATTTGATTCATTTGTCTTCATAGCTTGAGTAGAGCACGAGCATATATTTGTAAGTTCAAGAAATGTAATTCATGTATTCATGTTTTAATGATGTGTGCAACAACAACATATTCACTCATTATTTTAGTTATAAATGATTCGATTTGAAACAATATTGTTCTATTTGTTTATTTGTTTGCTTAGAATTTTTGTAATAAAAACATCTCAAAAGTCTTGTCTACTCAATGTAACATGAAAAAAATTCAAATTGAAATATTGGAAAAGTTAATTCCTTTGAACCCTCTATTGTTTATCAAGTATTCTAATTTTTTTTGGTTAAATTAGGCATAATAGAAGAGGCCTTAAAACAATAGTAGAAATACAAAGGAATTATAACAAATAAAATATTCAATGCAAAGCTATCAAAATATCTTTACAATTAAATTTGTCTTACAGATTCAACCAATCAAAAAAAAAAACTATGCATGAAAAATTATTCTAGAGAAAATGTCTACTAATTATCTTGGACTAGTGGAATTAGGTGTAACAAACCTACCAAATTTTTTTTATGGATATGTAATAATGCCTAGAAATAGGTTTACTACACCTAACATGGTAATTTTGAAAGTATTGATCATCTCTTTCTACATTTCACCTTTATCACTAAAGTTTGGCCATATTTTTCATCTTCATTTATGATTTCATATTCCTCAATAGGAAACCAACAACTTTGGTTGTCACGTCCTCCTTTTCATAATGTGTCAAATTGCAACATATTTTCTATAAACAAGTGTTGGTAATGTATAACTCTTTGGCTAGCCATGCATTCATTAAATTTAATACCTTTTTTAATCTTTCTTTTGTTTATAATAGATATATTTAATAATGATTAAACTAGTTGGATATAACTCTTGATCGCCATTTATAGTTACTTCTAACAACTTGTATTTTTCTTTCATGTATCTTAGTAGATAATAATCTACACGAACTATATTGTTAGGATTGACAACCATTCATAAAATATCATCTATACAAATGAATTTCATAAATTATTGAAATAGGATAAGATGATATTTTAGCATTACTTGTGATTTAAATTTAAATTAAATGAAGGAGCACATACATGCACACACATCTATCTCAATTAAATCAAAAAAATATTCATAATCATTTGGATATATAGGATCACAAATGTATATATCATCATAATCTTAATAAGGATACATTCTAATTAACTCCATTTCATGTGTCATTGTGAAATATATGATCCATGTGAAATATTCTCGCACTAACTCATTTTATTATACTCAACACACTCATGAGAAAAGAATGATTTTTATTTAACTTATGTTAATGGAGGCTTGTGGCATCTTATTATCATCACTTGATGTAAAATTATAAAAATATTCATAATCATTTGGATATATAGGATCACAAATGTATATATCATCATAATCTTAATAAGGATACATTCTAATTAACTCCATTTCATGTGTCATTGTGAAATATATGATCCATGTGAAATATTCTCGCACTAACTCATTTTATTATACTCAACACACTCATGAGAAAAGAATGATTTTTATTTAACTTATGTTAATGGAGGCTTGTGGCATCTTATTATCATCACTTGATGTAAAATTATAATACTTCCAACTTTTTGACAACTTTAAGAATTAGATCAATCAATATCTATCGTAAAATATGAAATGAAATGTAAAATGTTTTAGATAAATAATTATTATAAAGGTAAAATGCAATGGATGAAATCTTGAAAAATAATTCGGATAAAAGATTTTATAGGTCTCACTAGTCAAAAGTAATATTTTGTGTATGTTGTGTCACAACTAAAAAGATGGCTTCAATACCATTCAACAATCTCCTTCAATTTCTCGAAGTTGTTACTAACATTAAAAAAAAAAAACTATTAGTTTAAAAAGAATTGTGGAAAAAATGAAGAATGTACTTACACATTGTTTATTGAACAACATTTGTACCTTTAAGTAAGGTAAATGAAGTGTATATTTTCCACATGCATATGTTGCATTATTTTCTCCTTTTAAGTGTCCACTTTCAAATAAGTTCAAAAGAAACCTAAAATTGCATCTATCATGTTGCATGGATGGCCAATTAAAGGATTTTGTAGACTTAAATTATCTTGGGATAAAGTTAAAAATGTGTGCATGTAATCATTTATAAAAGCTATCAAATTGATTGTTCAAATATAAATTTACATAAAGATTAATATTATATATACCAAGAACTATGTAACTTTAATATATTAATTACTAGGAAGTCCACTATTCATCAAAAAGTATTATATACACTAGAATTGAAGAATGTATTTTCATACACAACCATTAGACCAATTAGTGTGGTGTAAATTATTAACACCACAGTTTTCCAAATCCTCAAAAAATATTGCAAAAACTAAGCTACATAGTTCTTATCATTAATTTTATCATCACTTATATATAAATGAGCTTCCTTGATGATGACTATATCATTTGGATCAGTACTCTCTACCTCATTCAACTCAAATTATGTATATTTATAAGTTACATGAACAAATATTGAAACTTGGTTTAAATGATAGTATTGATGTTAAATACTCGACTGAGTAGAAAATATTTAGTTCTTAGAGAAATTTGCAATTGAAAAAATACAACAAAGTGAAAATTAAGTTTTGCAATCACAAATATGTTTAGCTTTCAATTGTGCACCATGACAATGTTGAACATGTGGATAAATTATAGTAACAAATATGTTCATAAACTCAAGGTGGGGAAATTCATTCTCTTTCAAATATGTAATTTTTTGTTGGACTTATCAACCACAATGGTATGAAAATTTGAGACTAGTGAATGTTAACCCTTAGCATCTAATGGTGTTTTCATTGGTCAACAAGTAGCAAGAAAAGGAGGATGAGAATGAAGTCAAAATGATCACTAGTAAACTCATACACTTTTGAGACCAAGGAAAGAGTTAAAGGTCACATAGATAGAAAGGTAAAGTAAATAATTGAAGGCAATGATCAAGGACAGTGAGTCACCATTGATGTAACACAATAGAGGAAGGCATAGGTAGCATGATGTCATATACATCCAAGCATGAAGGATCACATATAGAGAAGCGTTGTCCCTTCTCTAACTCTCGCTGAGTTCATGCTGGGTACCTATCCTGCTAAAAAATTAGTGAGGCTGTAATATTCTGGAAGTTTTTGGAATATAATTTTTGGTAATTTCTTGTGATGGTAAATCAATTTCACCCCTAGCAAAATGGGGGTTAACCAATCATAAAATAAGAATTAATAGTTAAAAATAAATCAATTTGAAACGTCAGTAGTAAAGTGACTGTGGTCATAAAAATCAATTATGAACCCCAACTGAAAACATTAGTTCCCTGTCTTAAGGCAGGGACTAACAAGTACATGTTGTATGCCTTATAGAAATATTATTATTTCAATCAAATTTATCAAACCTACAAAAATATTCTCCTAAAATAGCTCACTCCTATTTTGAAAACATGAGCATGTTACATTATAATACAAATAAGTTAAAGGCTTGATTATGCCTCTTTTGACTTGAACTACAATGCGACCCAATTCAACTTAGACACAAACCTTGCTTTGCTACAAAATAATATTAGACCTTTGTACATTCATTGACTTCTAGAAACATAATCCTACCAAATTCTTAATATGTAGCACAGATCGTGTTCTAAAAATTGTTGAATTTAACATGCTTGAATGGCCTGAAGCTGTACTTTTTTCCCGTCCAGAACCCTCTCCTTGCCATCTAACTGAAAAACATGGCTCAATTTATACACTTGCCAAATTGGTCAATTTCACTAATAAATCTTAAAAGTCAATTTCATTAATAAATCTTATAACTTATTAAAAGATGCCTTTGCTATTTTATGCAAAGTTTCTGCTTTTTATTTGGGGTAAAATCATGCTTCAAGTGTGCGTATAAAATTCCCCGTTGAAGATATTTTGTTTCTTGACTCGCTATCATCTTAACCTAACCTGTTACGCCTGGCTTAATTACATTTTTTAAGTGGCAATTCCTTGCAAATAATAAAAAGTCTAGTGATCTTATCTCGTCTTCATTACGGTTCTAGAAAATGACGTTTCGAAGGAGCCCACTTCAAAAAACAAAAACATCTTTTTAATTGCACAGGCCACCACACAGTTTTTAAATTTGTTTGATTATAAATTTAAGCAATTTATCAAGTCAACGTCGACTCCGCACAAATCGTTATCGCTGATATTGTTTTCGCTTGTCTCTTCTTTCCAGCTACTTTAATTATTATTCAGTTCGGTACCTGAATCTAAAAATAAAGTGATCTGATATTAATCAATAGAATTTAAAAGGAAAGAAAAAAAAAAACGGTGATAGTTTGATATGAAGCAAAATTTTTAATGCAACTGGTAACGTCAGAACTAGTAGATTAGATGAAGCTCGTGTCAATGAAACTAGCTCCAACCCATATTATTATTCGTATTATTTCAATTTGCAAACTAAAACTATATTTCATTATTTTTACATACATGCGATATTCTATGTTCGAATGTCCAAATTCTAAATTTTGACAATAAAAAACTTCAGTTTTAAATTAGACAGAAACTTTAACCCATTCATGATACCAGAACGATAGAGATGCATGGTGGGGAATACTAAGATTGTCGGTCGAATACATTTTGGCCCCTATTAGATATTCGCGTAAGGAATCTGATCTCGTAATTCTTAAGACGACTGTCTGTTCACGCGGTGAAACATTAATCTGATCTCTACATTGTCTAATTCTATGGACAAAACGATTCTTCTCAAGTGATGTAATCCACACGTCACCGTATTGATTAAAGATGTTATATTTATGGAGAGCTAATCAGGCATAGAAATTTGTCTTGCAGTGGATATTGAGTGTAAGAGCAATGTCTCTGAGCAGTGATATTGTTCGAGAAATCTTAAAAAGAGTGGACGGCACCACTCTTGCAAGAGCAGAATGTTGCAGCTCTGATATGAAGTCAATTGTGAAGGAACAAGGCCTCTGGGAGGATGCTTGTTCTTCCCTTTGGCCTTCAACAAAAAACGATGAGGTTAAACAATTGATTTATTCCATGGGTGGGTTCAACAAGTTCTATGCAGATTGTTTTCCCCTCGTCGATATTTCCCAAGAAAATTGTCAAGAAATTTTCAATCCATTTGAGGAAGATGATGAAGTTTCTCTATCCGATTTTGTCTGTGTTGTAGACATTCATTACAGCAATGAATCTGTTTACTCCAAAGTTGTCTTGAAAATTCCAGCTGAAGATGATATCATAGATTGTGGGTCATCCACAGTATTTCCATTGGTGATAGATCTTCCTTGTCATTCTGATGGCACACTCGTTTCAATTTCAGCTAATGGGGAGAAAGATTTAGAGGGATTCATATTTTCAGGTAATTTGACCCTCAGTTGGATTCTCATCAATAGAAGAACAAAGGATGCTGTAAATCTTTCCAGTTGGAGGCCTCTGGAAGTACAGAAGCAGAATTGGGGCTCTAATAATGATCTTACAATTAGGTTTGGATCCATTCTGCCTGGTCATAATACTTTGCCTTTAAAATTAGCGGCATGTAGTATTCTGGTTAAAGGCACATTTTGTGTGGGCAAGGAGGATAATTATTTGCAGATAAGTGGGATTAGTCTGCAACTGGAGGACATGATGGGTTGTCAAGTGAATGCAAGAGATGGTGTTTTAGTTTTACAGAGAGCAGTTAAGTGGGGTAAGAGAAGTAAGAATTATGAACGAGTTATACAGAATTGTTATGATGTTTTGGAAATACAGAATGATTTTATGGAGGAAAATCTGGAAGGTAAAGGTCACTTGAATCCCTTTTGCATGATATTTTCAATTGGCTTAGCAATTATGTCTTGGTACTATTTCTTCGAGACATAATTGAGATATGGAGCCGCTAAATTTCATGTTTGTATCATTTTTATTGCATAATATGCAATCGAAAATGTCCAACTGGATATCCTCTGCATCGGATATTTTCAGAGAGTTTTAGCAATTGTAATTGAAGTGTAATACCAAAATTTAGATGATATATAAACTTAATTTTTTACTCCCCACTTTATAGTATGTTTTGAACACACACCAAGTTTAAAAATTTTACAAGGACCGTCAAATATAGAAACAATTTTACACTCATGATTTTTCATCAAGCATCTTCTTAGAGTTTTAGCTAATATCAAGCTACCATTTCCCAATCTATTTTAGAGACTATCAAAGAATAATTTTCAATTTAAATTAAATACATTACATATGATTTAACTAGGATAAACTATTTTATTTTATCAATATTAGCCGTGTAAATCATTTTTTATTATCATTTTTTGTGTTTGTTTATATGACAATTTTGATATAATATTAACAGATTTTTTTTTTAAGTTTTCTGTGTACATATATTTATACTGACTGAATCTATCCGAAATATTTTAATCACCCATTCATATTTCTAGATATGATAGAAATTCATATTTCTAGATATGATAGAAATCAATGATATTGACTAGCACTTAAATCAACCAAACATAGTTCTTAATCATTTTTACTGTACATTATTAGATTTCACAAAAATAATGTAATTTTCAGGGATTGAATAAAATCTGTACAACATTAATGAGGATAGACAAAAGAAAATCCAGTTCGTCCAACAATAATTCATTTGGTAAAATATTCATAACCTAAGCGTATGAAACATCTCTATCTTCCTACGCCTGATCCAGCATAATAAATACAAGTTTAATGGAGAGAACCGGCCATTGAACTACTTTAATATTGACAATTACGTGTACATGGAAAGTCTCAGCACCTCAATCTTATCTCTTATTGGAGAGGACAACAGCCATGAATTAATTACACTTTTCATTGTCCTATCTACAAATGGAAAATAATACTTTGAATGAACCTTCAGAACAACCCCTTTAAAAAATTAAAATACATTGTTTGTTTCTCTTATATCAAATCTGTTTCTTTAATAATTTTAGCAGTTTCTGAAGTGTTTTCTTCGACGTCGATTCCCCTCTAATTTACATGGTTGGTAATTTCGCCAGTTGTTTCTTTCTTTGTAAACAATAGTATAATTATCATTCAGTTCAGAACATCAAATCTGCTTTTCTTAAATTCCCGTGAATAAATTTTCATTAGACTAAATAAACAAGATTAAAATCTTGTTTGAGCGAGTAAATTGAAAGAGAAAATTATGTGATCCAGCATTTTTCCATCAGAAGTTACTCATCAATCAATTTATTTAATGGTAGCTATTTTTTTAAATAAAATTAAGATAAGTAATTAATATAGAATAGTAAGTCTTGATTTAGAAATTTTAATTTCACAGTAAAGAAAGTTTGAATCCATGAATGTCTAGAGATTGAAATGCGGCTGAGCAGTGATATTGTTTGAGAAATTTTAAAGAAAGTGGATGGCATCATTCTTGTAATTGCAGAAAGTTCAAGCTGTGTTGTAAAGTTCATGGGAGGTTGCATGCTCTTTCTTATGGCCATTTGTAGCAAATTATTTAAAAAAATAACGCTAAAATTTTTAACAACATACTTTTTATTTTAATTTGTATTCGTAAAGGGATTAATATAATTAATAATTAATAGTAAATTCCTTATATCAATTTATATATATTAAATTGATTATTTGTTTTTACCAAATTTCACATTAATTAGTCTATTGTGACCATACAATCTAATATAGATGTATTAGGTGTCCTACTCTTCAAAGTTTGATGAATCCTCTATGTGATTTGAGCTAGTGTTATGACCATGTACATCTTTTGCAAACCCTCAAATCTATTATATAAATATGAAAGTAGAAAATATATAGTTGATGTCTCAAAGACTCACTCTCATCACCCTAAAAGATATGTCTGCTATATGTTACAAAAATGTCTATATGAGTGAATTCTTTGACTATTGTGACTACACCTCAATACCCTACTTCACAATAGAAGGGGTTGTTATGTTAATTACACAAAAAACAAAGGATCCTCATTAATTAATAGTGAAAAAAACTTGCTCCCTATCGACCATATACATGGAATTTCACATTGCCTATGAAATCATGAATGCCAAGTCATTTTGTAATTTGAATTAGAGATAGAACCACACAAAAGTTTTCCACAAATTAGTGAGTCACTTCATTATCATTGCATGGGCCTATTGTAAAAGAACTAGCTTCTACCTATCTTAGAAGTTACCATATATCCTTTGGTATCCACCAAAAAAAAAAATACTTTTGCAACTTATAAATGTATTGATACATAGTTCTATAGTCTACAAATATTATACATAAATCATTTTTCATTATTCATTTATTTAGTGTTTTATATAGAAAAAAATTAATCTATAATATTAGTGAATATTTTTTTGTAAAAATTCTACATGTATTTATTTTCCTTTTAGTTGATTCTATTCAGATATTGTAAACTACAACATGATGTTTTTGAAATTAAGAAGCAACCAAAATGGGGGCTGACCCATAACAGAAAAGAAAAATTGTCCGAAGAACAGTTGGCATTCACTACCACAAGATTAACTCACCGCCTTTCAAAATTTCAAAAACCCTCCCACAAGCATTACAAGTAAAGCAAATACTATCGTAAGTAGCACAAGTCTTAACAATATACAAAAACATGGTTATCAAATAAACATTGGCTCTACTATTAGTCTAGTATAATAAACATAAAGGGGCCCAAAGGCTCAAAGAGTAACTAAGTGACATAGCAAAAACTAAAACAAGCACACTAATAAAGGAACCATCACTAGTTCCTTGGGCTTTCCAGAAGCGAGCAGAGCCAATCATTGGCCAGGAAGCTATATAGGGCGTGATTTGTCTTCGCATACTTATCATTAGTCTCACCATCCTTATTAGTTTGCATGAAGTAGAGCATAGGGGTTGCTGAGTACATGATGCACAATGAGAAATTAGCAACCCTATCAAACTTGTCCTCCGGATTCGTATCCTATTTGATCAAATTAGCAATGGACTTTTCTAGTTTCTCCACCTCCTAGCACTTTTTTATCAATTTTAACTATAACCTCTTCTTGTTGAGTGTGGTATCCTCCCTGAGCCTCGCCCTTAACATCTTATTTTCCCCTGGTGATATCTGCCTAGTCATGACTACCTAGAGTGCCCATTCTAACTGGTGAGGTGACCATGCCATGCTCCATATTCTCAAACTTTCTAGCATCTGGGGTGATGGTATTAATTTTAAACACATCTGAAACCTTAGAGGGAAAAGGACTAATCTGGCCTTCCTCCAAATTCTCAATTTTATCCTTGCTTTCTATTTCTTTTTAATCTTGCTCCCCATAGTTCCTTCTAGTGGCCATATGTTTGGTTGAGGTCCAGGCTTTTTTTCAAAGTTGTCAATCTTAGGCATGCCATGGTTGGAGAATGGTTTTTTCTCTCTCTGCCTCTTACTTGACTGGTTTGTGCCCTTTCTAATGGCTCCAGGTTTTTTGACTTCCTTAAATTCTCCTAGCCATGGTCATGGGGTCCTCTTTAGAAATGGGTTTGGTGGGGGGAGGGGAGGGGGGAGCTTTGGTCAGTAATTTTTAGAGGTGAGGGGCTAAGTCTCAAAATTTGAGGGTGGAGGCCTTTGTAAAAATTTAAAAAGGTGGAGAATCAAGGCTTGGTGATAAATAGTGTTATCTTTTACTTTATCACATTTTTTCCTTATATTTCACACACAATCCTCCATAGAATGAAGTAGGAAAAAAGGGAAAGAAATGCAATCTTTGTTTTGAAAATGATTCAAAATAGGGAAATGGTAGTAATAAAAGACCGTAACTATGTCGTCCATGGTAACATAGCACATGATGACATAGTAGACCATATTCCATGGTTCTAGAAACTTTTCCCACGTGAAACCACTACATAAGAGGATAGGGGCTTAGTTATAGTAGAAGAAGCTCCTAAGGCTCGTTTCATCCTTGAATCTAGACTGCTTTCTCCATGAATTCCCTTCCATAGATAGGCTGGTGGCATTGGTTATCATCTCTTTAGTGACTTCAAATGAGACCCTATTCATGGTGACCCAACTCCTCTTCCAAGAGTCAGTGAATTTCTAGGCTACCATCTCATCATGGCCCTCAACGCTTTCCATGAAAGGGATGAATCTTCCTTCTTTTAAATAAGACCATGTCACTTTGTCATCCCTAGCTATCTTTTGAATTCTCAACAATTCAATTCTTGAGTTCGCCCCTTCCATGACCTCATCAACATCC
Source organism: Cupressus sempervirens (assembly GCA_028749045.1). Taxonomy (NCBI): domain Eukaryota; kingdom Viridiplantae; phylum Streptophyta; class Pinopsida; order Cupressales; family Cupressaceae; genus Cupressus; species Cupressus sempervirens. The sequence continues at coordinate 630,327,162 of CM053793.1, forward strand.
AATTCCACAACCAACTCCTTATCTCCATCCTTGAGCTCAAACACCATATTATTCCCTTCATTAATCAAGCTTTTGGTAAAAACTAGAGAAAACTCTTTACTAATCATGGAATGTCTATTACAATGAAAACCCCAAATGAATAAAGGCCTTTTGGGAGTCATAGTGATTAAGTTAATCTTAAATGGCTAGATCACCAAATATTTGTGATTTCTCATTAACTCCCAATATCAAGATTTGATAATCCATCTTGGGTGACATAAAAAATCCTCCCAATTATTGCTTTGAGTTTAGCCTTTTTCCTTTCCATTACAAATAATGATTACAACTTTTTCACTAGAAGTAGCACAATATTAGATAAAGGCCTCTCCTAAAACTATTACCATCATGACATAACCAACTAAGATAACAAGATATTTAGTAGTTATGTGAATGATCCTTGCTAAAACCATCATGATCGGGAAACCCTTATTGTATACCAAGTTTTACACCATTCTTTAAGTGATTCTTTATGAACAAGAAATTTGATCACCCCCAGAGAATCTTGCAAATCCCACAAACTTGAGCATTAATAACTTCATGACCATGGCCTGCCAGGCTATCAGCCACCTAGTTTCCTTCCCTATAGGCATGTTGTATCCTAATGCCATTGATTCTATTTAGGATGCACTGGGCATCCCTAATGATCGACGTAGCTTTCCAACTCATCTTGTTCTCCCTACTAGCAGCTTTAATGACTAACATTGAATCTCCCTCCATAATAAAATTTTGAATTCCCATGCTATTAGCTAACTTGACTCCCCATAGAAGCCCAAATACCTTAGGCTCATTACTCGAGACACTACCACATTTCCTAGAGTATGGACTCTAATGCCAACATCTTGAGAATTTTAGATTATTCCTCCCACAACGGCCCTCTCATCGCGCTTAGAACCATCAAAATTCAACTTCAACTAGTTCAAGGGGGTGGCTTCCATTTCTAATTGAGGAAGGTGATTTCCATTTCTAATTGAGGGCCCCATCACTTATTCCTCCCATACATTTACAGATGACCACCCCTGGGGGGGTACTTGTGTCTCTAAAAATATGATTGCTTTGTTCTTTCCATAGGTTCCAGCAGACATATGGAGTAATGGCCTTCCAAACCATTTTAATTAAGGGGTGGTGGAGAGGGCATTGCCACCCCAGAGTGAATTGGGAAATGAAATGATGGAAAACCCATGATAATCCAAGTTGCCAAAAAATATTCTGCCAAACCTAGACAGAGTAAGGACAATGAATAAAAAGGTGTGAGATTGATTCTTCCTCCTGGTAGCATAGCACACACCTATTGCACATCTGAAATCTGCACCTCTTGAGGTTATTAGTGGTGAGAATACTATCATGCATGAATGACCACAAGAAGAAGTTAATTTTGGGGAGAAAGTGGGGGTGCCAGACATTTTTCCACTCTGGATTTCCCATTTCTCCCAAGAGGAAGTTAATTTTGTTGAGAATACTATCATGCATGAACAACCACAAGAAAAAATTTATACATAATCTAGTTTCTAAGGTTTAAAGTTGTATGTTAGTTTAATGTTGTATCATTAACAAGGGATGTAGGAATATGATGTTCCAACAATTTATCAAAGTTTAGATATCATTAGAAATACTCGTAATTTTCAATCATATCTACCAAGCCTAGAATTTGATGGTCATAATGGTCATTTTTGCACTTTTTAAATATATATGACAGTCTAAAATTTATTTAGACCATATAGGTTGACATGTCATTTAAGTTATAAAGAAATCATAAAAAACTATTATTATTAATATCTAGTATTTTACTTTATAAAATAAATATATGCTATTAATTTATTTATGTATCTTTAAGTGATGGATATGAATGTTCTATATTTAGTATGAATTTAGAAACTTACTAATTTATAATATTAGTATGTAATGTATTGTTTCTATATTGTTTATTATATACTTACATTAACTTATAATCTTTCTAAAATAAAATATACAAACTTAAAATTTATCTACTTAATTTGTTTTTTATTTTTTTATTTTGCTTAGGAAATAGAAAGTTTCAATATAGTTTATTATATAATATTATTAATTTATAATTTTTTGAACTAAGAAATTTGATATTGATTTTTCAAAAATGAAAAAATGACAATGAATTTTATTTTTGTAGAACTAAAAATGAAAGGTATCAAAATGATCAAACTATCGTAGAAAAATCATGACTATCAAATTCCAAGCTTGATATCTACTTTCTTGATAAGTAGGAGATCCAATGAGTGCTAAGTGTTCCATTTGTTCTCATGAGAGATGGATTTATGTTGAATCACTACTCATGAAACATGGGTCAATGAATTTGACTCAAAATCACACAGTTAAAATCTGAATAGCAATATCACAAATCTACTTTCTTATCAAACTATTTAGCTATTTTGTAAAAGGTCTACATTCTTCAACGACTATTAGATGTAGCTTTGTTGAAAAACAAATGAATCAAAGCATCTCTCAATTAGTCAATTTCATAATTTGTCATTACATATGACCACTACCTCGGAATCCCACTGCACAAATTTCAGTGTCCACATCGTGACAAAGGCAACTATTTGATTTGCGCGTCACGAGAACTTCCATGAATCCGAAATCTACGATGAACGTGGAGGGAGCATACGCTTCCTCTTCCTCTGCACATTTTCCCACTAGATCTTTTATAGTTCGTATATCGTACGCACATTTTTCAGAACGACCACCTCTACCGATGAAGGAATGGTAGAACTACTTTAGAATGGTAGCAATCGGCATGTACCATGTGCTATGATCATTGGATACACAAAAATACATTCATTATATGATTCTATATTGTGGCCATCTTTCTATATATCTATAACAAAATGTTACAGACTCTCTCATTGTGTATCAAATTCTAAACTTGAACTGCGAAAATGTCCTCCAATGATGCAACAATTAATAATGAGGAGGAGTGGCTCTTGGCGCTGGAGCTTTGCACCTCCTCTTGTCTACCCATTGCTATGAAAGTTGCAATAGAACTCGATGTGCTACAAATCATAGCCAATGCAGGTTGTGGCATTCAGATTTCCCCCGCACAAATTGTGGCCCAAATTCCTAATGTAACAAACCCAAATGCAGCAATTACTCTAGATAGGATTCTAAGAGTCCTAGCAAGTCATTCACTCCTCACCTGCTCTTTAAACACGGGCAATAATGGGAAGCCTGAGAGGCTCTATGGTCTTACTCCTCTCTGCAAATACCTTGTGTCTAACAAGGATGGGAAGTCCTTGGCACCATTTGCACTGATGAATCAGGACAAGGTGTTTATAGACTCTTGGTTTCATCTAAAGGATGCTGTTCTTGAGGGGAGTCAGCCATTTATCAAAGCTCATGGGGTGCATTCATTTGAGTATCCTGCCATGGACCAGAGATTCAATGTCATATTCAACAAGGCCATGTCTGAACATTCTGCAATGATGATGGAGAAGATTCTTGATGTCTATCAGGGCTTCAAAGATTTGGAGGAACTTGTGGATGTGGGAGGTGGAGTTGGGTCTACTCTCAATCTTATACTCTCCAAGTACCCTCATATCAAGGGAGTGAATTTTGACTTGCCTCATGTTGTGAAAGATGCCCCTGACTATCCAGGTTAGTAAATAGTATTGATCAATGTGTTAATGGGTACTTGTCATTTCTATTTTATTTCTGATTAATTAGATTTTAGTGATTGTTCTAACTTTGTTAAAAATTACATTGTCTGAGTTTTTTCATAATGTTTTGGATTATATTTTGTGAGTTGTTATTGAGATAATAAAGATTTCAATTTTAAAATTTTGATTTTTGTATTTCAGATATTGATCAATAATTCAGATTGTGTTTAATGAATTAGAGTATGATCATAAATTAAAATGTTGTCTAATCCATCCTCTTGCCTATTATGAAAAAGGATCTTGAAGATTGACCTAAAACATTGATAAAAAATTTAAACACTATTTATTTGAGAAACAACCAAAATCTTAAAATACCTATATTACTTAAACATTGACTTTGACTTTTTATGGAAAATATCTCCTATTTTTCCATTTATATTCTACTTTAAGATTTCTATTTGAATCACTCATAAACCACAAAATAAACAATTTTGAATGAATTTTTCATAAGGTGTGACACATTTTGGAGGAGACATGTTTGAGAGTGTACCATCCAGCAAGGCTATTTTTATGAAGGTATGTAATTCAAATTCAGAATTTTAAATAATTGGGTGAAGTTTCAAATGGTATTTGCTAGTATTTAAGCATTTAGATTTTAAATAAAGAATATAATATTTATGTTTCTACTTTAGATATATGTTTTGTTTATCAAATGAGGTGGATATTTGATTTCAAAATAAAATTACCTTGATATAGGAAAATATATTTCTTGTGGGTCATTTTATTGAGAAATTTCTCAATTAATATATTTGGCATTTAGTTCTTCAACATTTGTCATCAGATTTATAAACAACTTAAATGCATAAAGCAATTTGAAGGTTGCAACTTTATTGTGAAAGTCGTTATAATTCTGACATTATTACTGAATAAATAATAGATTATTAAGAAAACATTAGTTAAGCTAGAGAAATGTAATATTCTTTTTTAAACAAATAAAATAATTACACTTTTGGTAAATATTGAAGCTTACAATATAAAAATCGTACATGATATAATAATAATTCTTACAATGAAATTAGTTGCTTGTTGGTTATGATCTAATTTATTATCTATATGATATTTGAAAATGTATTTGATTTGAATATAGAACTGGATAATTTATATTTATATTTTTTTTTGGTCAGTGGATTTTACATGATTGGAGTGATGATCATTGCATAAGGCTTTTGAAAAATTGTCACAAGGCATTATCAAAGAATGGAAAGTTGATTGTAGTGGATTGTATCTTACCAATAGATGTAGAGACCACTACATTTGCCAAACAATCATTTCATATAGATCTTTTAATGTTGGCATACAATCCAGGGGGAAAAGAGAGGACAAAGGAGGAATTTGACAACCTTGCAAAAGCTGCAGAATTTGTAAGAGATATTAAGCCAGTTTGTTGTGTCAATGGTTTATGGGTTATTGAGTTCTACAAGTAACTTTGTTAAATGTTCATTGTAATAGCTCTTGGAATGCAAACTTGTCTTCTACCATATAGAATAACTTGGTAGGTGTGGAATATACACTCTCGCTAACATTGTAAAAAAATTATTCCATGGGCTTCAATTCTAAGAAGGATAGATAACACATTATCTAGTTTTCTTTCCACTCTCCATATACTATGTTTGCTTAGTTTTAGTTCTATATATGAGCCTCCTTCCATATTTTGGTCTCAATAGAGAGCTTATATAAATTTTCTTATTTGAAAAACTATTATTTCATTGGAAATTAACTAAAATGCAATATATTTAGCAAATTGTTATAGAAATAGCACTTGCCTCCTTGAATGGCTTCTTTCAAATTATACCAAAAATATTATTGAATAATTATATGAATGATGTCTAGTCATTTGGTCCTTAATTTTTATGAAAAATAATAATAAACAAATATAACCCTATAAAATAAAAATAAAAAAATTGATAAATTACTATTTATCTTCCTTTTAAAATAAATTAAACTAGATCAAACAATAAAATTATCTTCAATAAGAAGGTATTTTTTATATTCGTAAATTTATTTATTAAGTATTGTTTGTATGAAAAACATGTCATGATGGTGGAATAAGATGTAAAAAGTTTAAATAAAATAAAGATGTTTATGCTAACCAAGCTTGAAAACTTATTATTGTATTATATTTAGTGAGAAATAAATAGGATGTTAAACATTGATTAATTTTTAAAGGGCTTAATAATTTATTTCAAAGAATAAAGACCAAGATGCCTCATTATATTAGATAAGATTATTATAAAATTAACTAAGCGACAGATATAATTATTATTTTACTTGTTAAATATTAACTAAATCCACTGATGAATAACCATGTAGTCAAGGCTAGAGCAATCTATTTGGGCTTTAAAATAGCCAAAAAAAAAAAAAGGTTTAGCTAAAGTGTGGATTGAGAGTGATTCCTTAAACATCATTAAGTTCTTAAAGGGTCTCTCCCCTCCTAATAGGACTATTAGGAATATCATAAATGATTGTATAGAAATATTGAATGACTTTCAATGGTTTCTTAATTTCTCATGAGCATCGTGAAGGAAATTGGGTTGCATATTTCCTTGCTAATAAAGGAGTCACATCCCATCATTGTTTAAGCTAGGATTATTTGATTACATCTGAACAAAAATGGTCTATATTATCATAAATGATGTTAATGGGTGGTCTTTTAAGGCCTAACTAGCTTTCATTTCTAGTATATGTGTAAAAGCACAATGTCATTCCTAAACATAGTCATTCCTTTCACTTTGATATTCCACAACTCATGAACTTTATACCAAAATTACACGTGAGAGTGCCACATCATCTCATAATGAAAGTGTTGTGGTACTTTCTAGTTTTTCTCCTTCCAAACTAGGAGAATAAGAGAGTGAATTGAGGTCATTCGGGGAAGAGCATGGAGGGTAGAGGAAGAGGAGATGTCCCACCCTATAGAGATAGAAACATGTTAGTCTGACTTGGATATAGTCATTTCCCTTCCTATTGTTAGACCAAGTAAACTTGGATCCCAAGAGCTCAATGTCTATCATATCATTCCTACTAATGAAATCACCCAGATTTAACATACTATTATTAATATCTATTGAACCCCCCTCCTCTTCAGATGGGAAAAGGGGGTATTAAAATCACCCATACAAAGTGCATTATAATTAATGGACAAAACTTTAGTGATATCCTCCTAAACCAACAACCTTTTGGACTAAGAGTTTGGGGCATGCATATTAAGTAGGAGCTAGAAGGTATCATGGTAATTAGACATAATTTCCAAATACTTATGTGAGAAGGAAATAAATTTATCTAAGAACTTACTTGGATTCCACAAACTAGAAACACCACTAGAAGCCCCAATAGCTTCCATATAGTGGAAACCAGCACCTAGCCAAAGGCCATTCACAATAGTATCAAAGTTATCATACTTCAACTTAACCTCCTAAAGTAGTAAGATATCAATTTTCTTGCAAATAATCAATTTTTTATGTTCCATGAACTATCTTTGGGGGTCATTCAAATCCCTTATATTCTAGGATAAGACCTTCATTTATTTCTTCTCCTTTAGGTAGTTTCCAAGGTTGATTATTTTCCATTAGCAATCTCCATTTCTATAGAATTTGTTCTAGTTGATCTATTATTGGGTCTCCCCACTTTGACCTCACTTCCCACATCTGCCTTCAAGTTTCCCCAATTTTTTCTTTACAAATCTTCCCATCCTCCATAATTTTCATCATTTGTGGCTCTAGTAAGGTAGTTGCTTGGTTTTTTATCCAGCTTAACTTACCAGGTGAACTAAGGGAGTCCCCCCAAAGTTGTTTGATAGGCTTAGTCAATCATGGAGTCAGAAGGTATGACACGTCTTTTGCCTTCATATTGATGTCAAGCATGACCTCCAAAGGTTTCTCTAGAATTTTTCACTCTTTCAACACTGTCTCACTTAAATCTAGTATGGAAGCCTTTAGGGTTGGCTATATCTCATTGATCTCGTTGGTGAAGGGATAGTCCTCTGAATCCTCTAGTATAGTCACTATCTCATCCTGTTCCACTAAAGGGGGGTATGTTTGTACTTTAACCAGCTGTACCACCAAAAGGGGGCTAGCTAAGGTGGAACCTCCCTCACTATGACCAACCTTGGAGACCCCATGTGAGGACACTTTTTCCTTTTTTTTTTGGAATGAATACAATGTACATCCAAGTGACCAAATTTCAAGAATAATTGGAAAAAGGGATTGCATTATCATAATCCAAAGCTTTGGTTCTCTTCCCCCACTTGGGTTTGAGTGAGATAGTCATTGGGAGGGGTTGGTTGGTAGCAACATTAACCAAAATTCAAGAAAAGACTAACTTGCCTAGATATAGATCTAGTAACCTCGTCTAGAGTAATGAAGTGTCCAAATGAATTACTAATCTTGTTAAGGATATTTCATCCAAGAATTCAAGTGGAAGCCTAGGAAAATGATCCCATATAGGGGCCAAGCGATGGAGGTTAGTTGTAGGTTCAAATCCTTGTTTCCACCAACCCAACAACAAACCATGGTTTCCATAGCTCTAAGTACCCAATAACACCATGTTAATATCACTATATAAGGTAAACTTGAGGATAAAAATCCACTTAGGAGCATTGACACTAAGACACTACCCTTAAGTTTCCAATGGCCACTCCATTTTCTAACCATCTTAATTGATGGTCTAATTTTTAAAAACATTCCTACCAAGAAGATGTTTAAGGAAAAGGATATACTCTTTGCTAGAGAGTTTGATAGAAAAAAAATTGGGGCCACAACTCCTTATACGACCTTTGGAAGATCCAATGTCACAATGCTCTCCTTGGATCCTCTCACCACCTCATTATAACTTTTCCCCAAAGATGGGGTGATAGGAACTGCCTTGGGGGGATCAATCACTAAAAAGGATAAATCATCTCTATTTCATATTTTAAGAATTAAAATTAATTTATTAATTTTTTTGTTAATATCTTTAATTCATCTTCTATTGTCAACTTTTTAGTTTTATAGTAATCAAAATTTCAAGATCTAATTTGATAAAAGATCTAATCAATTTTATTATCATAACTTTGCTATGTCTATAGAAATCTATCATCATTCCACTAAACCAATATAGTACACAATAAAATATAAGCATCTCCTTTATTTATGATTAGTATAAGAGAAAAATATTTAATATTAATATTAATACAAATAAAAGATAATTATCTTATTCTTATTTATTCCCATTATAAGAAAATAATATACTAAATGTAAAAAATGAGCATCTCTCTTTTAGTTATGATGCTTCTATAGTTGAGTAGAACCTAAAATTTACATATATAATCATACATACTCTAAAACATTTATGTGATAATAGGCAAGTAAATATAAATGACTCATATTACATAAAAATGACTCATATTACATAAAAATTCTATAAGTTGACAATACATATCTTTATTGTCTTATACTAATTCTATGAAATAACTGCAACCTCACACACCATCTTCATTACAATCTAATGAAATAAAATCTAATTAAGTTGTGATAATCATTAACATAGAGAGATTTCACAATCAATCATGGTAGAGAGATGCAGATTCTAGATTTGATTATGTGCCATATTATTGCATCAACATTTTGAATCAGGCTTAGTGATCAACAATAAGAATGCAAAAAGCTAGAGAAATCAGTTATCCATCATCATGATGGGAAGAGATGAAGGAGATATCTCCTCTAACTCTTCTCACCCTAATGATGGATCATTGAGTGTGATTCAAAAAATTTATGCAAAAATATGACACATAATCAAATCCAAAATATGCATCTCTATACTATGATAATCATTGTGAAGTCTCCACATAGCAATGCCCAAGTACCTCACTATAGGGTCCCATTTTTGGAATGATTTAATGGCACACAAGATTTTGAGAGGGTGGCAGGTTTGAATTAGGATCATAAACCTTTTATCTTCAAAACCAATTTAATGAATTCACACCTAATTCATCTCAAATAGATCTACCATTAAAATTTTAATGCTGAAAAATAAATGAAATAAATCACATTCATGAAAGGTTTCAACACATAACACAATGATTCAATAACCTTGAAACACTTCAATGTGAAGGTAAAACTGGGTGGGGATGAAACCCACAAATCTTAATTGTTGCAACAATAAAGTTAACCTATTTGGGTTACAATGTTTGATCATATGATATGATCTACCCTATGAGGGGTATGCCCTATTAAAAACTTTAGATACTATTAGGTCTCACCTTGTTAAAGGATTTTACACACAATGAAGTAAGGACTTTGTTAGGAGGTTTACATAGGTCTATTAAAACCACTCTGTAAAGAGATTTATCCTAACTCAATTAATAGTAACTAATTCAGTACCTAACCCTCAATTTTGTCTATAAGTTGGTCTTGGATCTCCTCTTTGTTATATCTTTGATCTAATCTCCTAATCTAATAACTTTATTCAGTCCTTCACTACTCTGATTTCTCTTTCTCTAATCTACTTTCAAACTTAGTCTTCTCTTCTTCACATGTGCATATACCTAGTCGTTCCTTCCTTCATACATGCATATGAATTATAGGGTTAGAATCTTCCTTAAATAGATGTTTTGTTAAGGTTCTTGATCTTGATCAGTGATTTACAATTCATCATCTTTTTTCCATTTCTATATGATTTTCTAATTGGTTGAATTGCATGCCTTGGGATCATTACCTTTTTTAATGATGCGTGATCATCTTCTTAGCTGGCTCTACAAATATTAAATGTCATATATATAAGTTAGTCAAAATGGTTTACATATATGTGTTTGTGCTATTATAAACTCATATGTCAAAACTAGACTACTCAGCACTTGAATGCTCTGACACTCGATCATATAAACTTCTTCCTATTGTCACTCGGCTTCTATATACCTGCTTTCTTGGCAATCATAAACTTTTCAATGTTCTTGGTTCCAACTATATTTTTCAACATGTACATGTGCTTAGTCTCAATTGAATACTTGACAATCAGTATCCTACACAGTATAATCTTTGTATGCTCTGCCTTTACTAGATAACTTGGTCACGGTGATGACCGTGTAATCTTGCCTAGTAAATAACTAAGTGTTTGAACACTAATAGACAATGTAGGCTTAGAGATCAACAATCTCCCCCTTTGACATTAGTGGAAAAAATACTTTTTCATGAATAATCATTTCTTTCAAAATGAGTACTCCCCCTGAAAGCAAAGTTTGAACTTGTAAAATCTTATATATGATGTCTAATCCATAATCTACTCATTTCTTATCTCCCCTTTTCTTGTTTTTCATACTATATCCCCCTTGTTTTTGTCATTGATGGAACTTGGGTTTGTTGTCTAGCTAATTTATACTTATCAAAGAATTGTTGATGATTTGCCACAATATTGGAATAGCCTTTATTCCATCTCTACTTAACTTGATCCAAATTTTGAAATTGAATTTCTAGCTTGGAAGCTAGATCAATAAATCCTGCAATATGTGAAAAATGTGTATCTTTCTTCAAAATATTCATGGCAACATATACCTCCTTCTGAATAATCTCTATATGTGGGAGTAACTAAAGTTGAATCTGCATCAAATTATTCCTAATCTTGGTGTCTTTAGCCTTGAGCTTGGCTAATCTCTTTTGACTAGATGTCAATTTATAATAGAAGGATGAGCTTGAATGTGTGTTATTGCCCAATGTACTTACACTTTCTCTTATGGATGCATGTAAGAGTGCTAATGAATGTGTAGTATGTATTGTAAAGAAATGAATATCACACAATTTCAAATACAATGAATTAATAATTTGCAAAATTATTGCTAGTTGTTTGATTGATGTAGAAAGCTTAGCTTGTCTTTGTACAAGTTCCTATGAGACTTTCTCTAGCACTTTATTTCTTTAAGACTATTGTATTAATTTTTCATTGGTCTCTATACCTTCTGTCTAAAACTTATCAACTAAATATACTAGTTGATCCAAAATTGTATTTTGATTATTCAAATCTGTGATTACAAATGCATCTACAAAAATATCTTTGATAGTATGTAATACCTTCCTTCTCTTCTACTCTCTTCTCAGATGTTCTTGCTTTGCCTTATAGCTCAACAAAATTTGTAGCTTTTGCATTTTCTCAAGTGTTAGATTATTCAAATCATACATAAGTAATGTGATTACCTCATCAAGGCTCACTAACTCATCATCCTCACCCAATTGAGTCATGTCTAGAGATCATGAGGGTGTATCACTTGGTAGTGATAGTTGTAGTTATTTTCCCTTGTCACTTGATCTGTATCTTGATCTTGGCTATTGCACTTGTGTAGTAATCACCTATTGCATAGGGGTCTTAGTTGTGTGTTTTGCAGCCTTTACACTCAAAAATTGAATAAGAGCTTGAGTAGCCTCTTTCTCTTTTTGTGTTACTTCTTTTGCTAGCGATTCAGTGCATGTGTCCTTTTCAAAATTCACCTTTGTTTGCAAAATAGGCATACAAGTAAATGATGTAAATATAATTAAAGCTTTACCAAGTTTCTCAACACTTGTATCCTTTGTAACTAATGTCACATCAATATCATCAATCTTCTTATTGTCAAGATTTGGATAATCTACAATCTATAGCAAAATTAGGTTAGTGCAGAGCTTGCTTGAATCTTTCATTAAGCTTTGAATGTCATCTTTTGCTAATATATTTGGATTCAGTGGACGGGTGTTAGTGTCATCTTCTATTGTGACGATCTCTTTTTGTTTGCATTGACTAACTAGTTGTTGAATATCCTTGGTCAGCATGGAAACTTCTTGCTTGTAGTCATCTTCAAATTATATTGTGTCTCAACCTTCTCTCACTTCCATAGATGGAATAACCAATCCAAATTATTCTTTCCATATCTGAATGCTATCTTACTTAACTTCATGAGATTTAAAAAAAAATCTTATATGCTCTATCTCTTGGCATAAACTTATTTACAAAATCTTTAAGGGCTATGAATCTTCCCCAAATCTGGCATAGCTTGTGCCAATGGTGTCTCTCTTATTTTTTTTGTGGTGGCCAATTCCCACTTCCACTTTGCATCCACTCATTTGTACAATCTTATTAGGAATCCATCTCCCAATTCCAAGGGTGTATGTCTAAACTTGATCATCATGTCAATCATAGCTCCTTCAAGCTTATCTTGATCAATATTATTCAAAGAATCATAATGAAAATCTTTGAATCCCATGAAACTTTTTGATTCTCTTAATTTTTTACATACCTGATCCACATTCATTTGAGGGAGTCTCTTCACTATTTGAAGTTTGTTGGGTTCATCAGAATTGGTCTTTTCATCGTCTTCCTCCTCCTCTTGTGTTGCAATCAAATTTCTCCTTGAATTTTCTTGTGTTGGATGCTTTTGTATTTCAATCAGTTTCCTCTTTGTTGATAGACTTACTATGACTTGCTAGATAGGGGGCTAAGATATCTTTGAACTAGTGATAATCACCTTTCCCTTTGGCTTCTAAGATGTCACCATCCCTTATACATCCTTCTTTAGGTTGGCCTTTACCTTACGCTCAATAACAACAACCTTTCTCTGCTTAGTAGCCTTAAGATTTGCAATAGAAATTTATTTTCATTTCCCTTCCTCAACCTCTATAGGTTGTCCAAACCCTTCTCCTTCTTCCTTATTTCCACCCTCGACAATCTTTTTTTTTGTTTTCTTTCTTGCTTTGGTTGTGTTAGATTCAACAATAAGCTTGGCAATTACTATTTCATATGTGCCATATTACTCAGCACTTGCATCTATGTCTTCTACCATAAGTGCAGTGAGTGCTACAGTGACCTCATCTACATTCACTTTGTAGGGCATTGGCCTTAGCCATGCTATCATCAGAAAAACTACTTGAGCATAAATAAAATCTGTATCTACAATAGAATATACTTCATCATAGTACTTATCTATGACTGTCTTAGGAATCTTCATCCTATTCATCATCTTTACTTTGAATTCTCCTAAATAATTGTCCATTGTTGCTTCAAAGTTTTCTCTCAATCTACAAATTAAATCACTTATATGCTCCATAGCTGGTTTATTTCTATCTCGAGCAATTGTTCCAATAATAGGAAAAGAGTTTTGTACATAGAAAAACATACAGACTAATAAAGATTCAAACTTATAGGAGATATTCTTCACTTTCCTTACTACCTCTAAATTCTTTATAAGTTGGTGAAGTTTCAGCTCAAAAAGATCATAGGAATGATCCTTCTTCACAATTTTGTAGTCCAAATCCACTACTAGACATGGTACAATAAGATCTACCAAATCCAATAGGAAACTGGAGTTGGATGGAGGATGAAGCAGAAAAGATTATATTATAGAGGTTTGCCCCTACACTTTAGGAAAAATGGAAAAGATTGGAATAGGGAATAGGTATGACATGTTTCAAGTCTCTTAAGTATGAGAATAGAAGCCAAGAGGAGAAAGAGAAAATTGAGGATGCACTTATGACAAAATTGGGTAAGTGGAAGTACTCACTTGGTGAATTAACACACAAGTTCTTGATGTAATTCTAAAAGTAGTCAAACCTAAATGGGATAATGCATTGAAAGTTGCTAAAGACATTAGTGAAAAAACCTTGAGACAACTTATGTCGTGTCATAGTGAAAAAGAGGTGAAGGAATTATTGAAAAAAAATGAGCAGAAGCTTACACCTAAATTCAATACATGTCTAATATTGCTAAGGGACATTAAATATGTGGTGAAATCCAATACTATAACATGGAAAAAAATCTATGGGTTGCACAAGCCTAGTGACTATGTTGTGCAAATAGATGATAAAGATGTTGAAGAAGATGATTTGGAAGAGGAAGAAGAAATCAAAGATAATGAAATAGACAATGTAGATCTTGATAATTTTGTTGAGGAAGAAGGACAAGAAGCTACTGGAGGAAGTCTTCCAAAAATTCAAAGTATGGAGGAATCTAATGTAGAAAAGATTGGAACAGAAGTTATGATGTCCTTTCCTCATTCTTGAGCAAAGCCTTAGTGCAATCAAGCTTAGAGAAGGTTTCTACTGAGTTTTTTGTGGTTACAACTAGATCACCTAGTACCCAACCAATCTCTAGAATTATTCTACTGAGTTTTTTAATGACTGAAGTGTCTAACACTTCATTTGTTAAGTAGCAAGTCTCTCCAGCATCCAGCTCGACCAAGAAACAACAAGGTATTCCTATTGTTAATGTTATTTCTACTATTAGTACAATTTTTGTTGTTCCTACTTTTTCAACTATTGTTTTCACCATGGCTGGTGCATACTGAAGTTTTGAATAAGCGAAAATGAATTGTTTCATCTATTATTCCTAAGGATAAGGGTCAAGAGGTTGAAACCTCTAAGGATGAGAATGATCTAGAGGAAGATATTGTAATACTAGATTAGGATCTTTCCAATGTAACACATGATCAAATGGATACCCTTGGAGAACTTTGGAAGAAGAGGGCTAAGTAACAAAAACTTAGAGAAGAGAGGAAAAATAAAAATCAAGTCCTTGAGGACATCAAGAGTATATTTGTTGATGCTCTGAGCATTGAGGTTGATGAGAAACAACCCATTCTAGATCAAAAAATTATCCACAAGTACAATGAAGAACTAAATGGACAAGAAAAATTGTTGCAAAGAGTAGAGAGAAGATTTGAAAATAAAGTTTTGGAGCAACTAGCACAGAAGATTGCTATTGATCAAGTAGAACTATCTACTATTCTTTCTACTCTACAAACATCTATAAATAATGTTGTTTCTTTATTTTTCAAGTTGAGTGACATGTCTATCTTTACTAAGGAGATTAAGGATAAATTATTCAAGATAGATGAGGATCGGCTATCACTTGTCTTTAGCCAAAAGTGTAGTGAGCGTTGCAGTGACCTCATCTACATTCAATTCATAGGGCATTGGCCTTAGCCATGCTATCCTTGAAAAAATTGCCTGAGCAAAAACAAAATATGTATCTATAATAAAACATACTTCATCATAGTAATTATCTACAACTGACTTACGAATCCTCATCTTGTTCATCATCTTTACTTTGAATTCTTCAAAATAATTGTCCATTATTGCTTCAAAGTTTTCTCCCAATCTACTAATTAAATCACTTATCTGCTCCATAGTTGGTCAATTTCTATCCCAAGAAATTTTTCTAATAGTACCTAAAAAGAGTTTTGTACATAGAAAAATATATAGACTAATAAAGATTCAAACTTACAAGAGTTATTCTCCACTTTCCTTACTACCTGTAAATTCTCTATAAGTTGGTGAAGTTACTGCTTGGAAAAATCATAGGAATGATCCTTCTTCTCAATTTTGTAGCCCAAATCCACTACTACACATGGTATACTATTCAACCTACTCAATTGATAAAATTTGTGTGCAATCGCATGAATAGAAAATTCAACTAATGGGTCCTCAATTCCTTTAATTGATATTCCTTGACCATTCCACTTTGCCTTGGTTAGATTTTCAATTTCAATCTTTGTTGTGCTTCTTATACTTTTTTAGTTGATCCAAGGTAGGGTACCTAGTTTGCCTATGAATGATAGCCTTGTTTATCTTGATCGGCCCACCTTCTAACCATATTTTCATGTCAATAATATGTCTAAGAATAATATTTATCCATTCAAATTAAAAATATTTGGAAAACCTAGGGCACAGGTAAGCCCTTTCTCAGCAACAATCTTATGTTTACCCTTCAGGATTCCATCAACACATAGCTTATCATAAGCTGCTCTAATCTCAAAATCTCCAATTTTTCCTACTTTGCATATACAACAAGATCTTACATCCTGAACAATTAAAACTCTGGGAGAAATTGACAATAAAGCTCCAATATCATCAATAGTTTTTTTAAGGTTTACTAAATTTATAAAATCAGGTGGAGGATTTTGATGATTTCTTACAATTTGTGCACTATTGTCCTTCAACATGTCACTTCTAGATGCCATCATGAACTAGGGTTTAGTAACAAAACCTTTTGCAATATCTTCACTAAATATTTAATTTGACATCGAGAGTAATACTTACCTTTTTTGACAAATTCATTGGTATACTGCTATGATTCTTTTGCACTAGTTGTTGAAATCACCTTGATTGTGTTGAGATTTCTTGTAAACTCTTTTGATCGCTCGGTGAATGAAAATGAATTTCTAAATTCAATAAATAACTTCAAATCTTCATTTTAGGACTGGATTTAATTTCTTCATACTTGGTTGATATATGGAAGCTAGGTCAGTATCCATTTCTTTCTCATTCAAGGTTACCTCACTCGGCTATTTCTATTTCATCCAGTCAATACATTAACTTCCTTGATCACTCAGTCTATACTACAAGGCTCGATCAATACAGATTGTACCATTGATGCTTGGTACTCAATGATTTTCTTTTACTTTCAGTTCTTAATGCATCCTTACTTATGTAGATATGAACCTTTAGCACTTCTATGAGCACTAGGAACTAATGTAGAAATATAACATTGAATATACAATTGCTACATACCTTCTTTCTTTAGAGAGATGTGGTGTGATCACCTGAACTGTCAGATTGGGTGATCACAACTTCTTCTACTCCACTTCTTCAAGCTCTTACTATCTCTATCCATATTTTCTTTCTTTTAGGTTTTTCATCTCCACTACTTGGTGTTGGTGTTGGTGCTATGGTTTTGCAGTTTCTACTAATATGTCCAACTTTGAGACAATTGAAACATACTATTTCTCCATTTAGCCACTTCTTGCAATTTCCTATGAAATGTGTTTTGATGTAATTCTCTAGAATGTTTTTGTATTCTCCACAATAATGACAACTGTAATATGTATTGTAATTCCAATTGTAGGAATTGCCTTTCCTTGATATGTGTGTTTGTTTCTTAGATATCCAATTTGAATTTTTCTTGAATCTACACTCATGAGCTCTATTTCCATACTTTTGAAATTTATAATGATGACCTTGGAATTTAAATACATTTTTGGTTGAGTCATTTTTCTTTGATATGCATTCATGTGTTTAATGTCCTTCTTTCTTGCAATTAAAATAGTTACCACTTAATTTGGATTTAGGATTATGTATTCACTCTTGGATGATTCTTCTTCTTTAGTAGATGAAGAGTGCTAGCTGTATCCAAGTTCATAAGTGTCTTTTATTCTAGGTGACCTCAATAGTTCTTCAAAATGTTTGATTTTTTCATTTGGTTTATTCACTATCTCCATAAGTTCCTTTTTATGCCTTAACTCACTTTTAAATTTCTTATTTTGTAGCCTTAGATTTGTGATCTCCAAATCCTTTCTATTTGCTTCCTAATTTACAACTACTAATTGATTTATCATATCCAACTGATTATTTGTAATTTAAACTATACTTCAAATGATCTCTCTTCAAGTTTGATAGTCATCTATCTTTTGTCGTCTTCCATTTCTTTCTTCTTTTGTTTCATTGCTTCGCATAGTGTAACATATTGATTTCCTTATTCTATCTTGAGATCTTTTGCTTGTTTCATCAAGGCACTATTCTTCTCCAATAATTATATCAATGTTTCATCATTATTACTAGCCTTTCCACTATTAAGTAGTCCTTCTATGTCAAGTTATTTGTATTTTGTGTCATTTTGTTGAATAGTTATCTCTTTCCTTCTTTTCAAGGTTTTCTTTTACTCTTCTTTTGATGCTTCTAATTGTTGCACTATTATTTGGATTTCAATCATCTAATTCTCAATGATTTTTCCCATCTTATATACTTTCATCTCCATGATTTGATCCTCTCAAGTTGTTAGGCTTCTAGATAAAAGAACTAGGCTCTAATACTAGAATTTTTGGAATGAATTAATAAGAAACAAGATACTTAGGGAGGGGGGGTGAATTGGGATCTTAAAATTTTTATCTTCAAAAACTAATTTAATGAATTCACACCTAATTCATCTCACATAGATCTACCTTTAAAATTGTAATGCTAAAACATAACTGAAATACATCACATCCATGAAAGATTTCATCACATAAAACAATGATTTGGTAACCTAAAAACACTTCAATGTGAAGGTAAAATTGGGTTGGGGATGAAAACCACAAATCTTCAATGTTGCAACAATAAATTTAACCTCTTAGGGTTACAATGTTTGATCATAAGATATGATCTACCCTATGAGGGGTATGTCATGCCAAAAGCTTTAAATATTATTAGGTCTTGACTTGTTAAAGGACTTTACACTCACAATGAAGTTAGGACTCTATTAGGAGATCTACATAGGTCTGTTAAAACCACTTTGTTAAGAGATTTACCTTGACTCAATTAATAGTAATTGATTCATTACCTGACCCTCAATTTTCTTTATAAGTTGGTCTTGGGTCTCCACTTTACATATATCTCTAATCTGATCTCCTAATCTGATAACTATGTTCAATCCTTCACTACTTTGATTGCTCTATGTTTGATCTACTTTCAAACTTAGTCTTCTCTTCTTCATATGCACATACACCTAGTAATTCCTTCCTTTGTACAAGCATACAAATTCTAGGGTTAGAATCCTCCTTAAATAGATATTCTGTGAAGGTTCTAGATCTTGATTGACAATTTACAATTCATTATCTTTTGTCATTTCTATCTGATTTTTTGATTGATTGAATTGCATTCCTTGGGATCATTACCTTTTGTAATGATGCATGATCATCTTCTTAGCTATATCTACAACTATTAAATTTCATATATCAGTTGGTCAAAGTGGTTAACATATGTTTTTGTGTCATTACAAACTCATATGTCAAAATTGAATTGCTCGGCACTTGAATGCTCTGGCGCTCAGTCATGTAAACTTCTTCAAGTTGACACTTAGCTTCTATATACATGTTTTCTTGACAACCATTGAATTGTCAATGTGCTTGGTTCCAACTATATTTCTCGACATGTGCATGTGCTTGGTCTCAACTAAATACTTGGCAATCATTATCTTGCTCGGTATAAGATTTGCATGCTCGACATTTACTAGATAACTCAGTCACAGTGATGATCATGTAATCTTGCCTAGTAAATGATTAAGTTTTTGGACACTAATGGACAATGTAGGCTTAGAAATAAGCACCCATCTCGTAGCATGTTTCACCTTCCTCAAGATAATCATTTTCAAAAACACAAGCACCCGTGTAGGGATCACAGTGATATCCCCTCTATTCACCACATGCTCCTATCTTGCAGCATGTCATATCAATGCCACAATGAGACTTGTTATAACATGTATTATCCATGCATGGATCATCCCAAACAACTGCAATACCTACAAATATATCAAAAATCATCACAATGAAAATTACATAATGTGATCCAAAACACTGATACTAAAAAACATACACAATCAAATTCAAAAACAAAATTTACATAAAAAATGAATTGGAGAAATCTAAAATTATTTACAATAGAAATCGTCAATGCAAGTAATTAGGATAAGGGTGAGCTTATATTGGCTATAGCTTCCATGCACTTAACCAATGTGACTATTATAATTAGTAGCACGCAAAAAAAGATCATTGTCTTTTCCCTTCTCTTTTATGCTATAAGGAAAAATGATGCCATGAAATGATGATCCAATCCTATGTATAGAGGGGATTTAAACCCTATTATTTTAATTTTAGTACGATTTGTCCTAAAAATTTGTAGATATAATCGAGAAAATTGATGGCAACAATGCATACGTTGACAATCTAACCTAGCTGACTAAGTCTTTGGCTTGGACAAACTGTCTCACAAATTTTATCACCTTGAGAGATTTGATTAAAGAAGTAAGCACATTGCAAAGAAGGAAATCCTTAACGGCAAGTCACAAATATTAAAAATTCATAAATTATATCTATGTTCTAAATAATTTATCTACTTTTTGAGATGTAATGTTGAAATTTGGAGAAACTAAGGTTGTCCTTATCTACTTTCTCAACAACATTCACATTGAAATGAAGGAATCCTCATTGGCTTCAAAAAGGATAAAAGATTATTCAATTCTATATACACTCCCAAACATTCATTCCCTTTTCGAGATTGAGTGGGGAAAATTGGAGAAATGAAGGTAGGAAGTCACATCAAAGACACATTGTTTGCTAGAATTATTTTTCCTAGGGTCATTCTTATTTATAAAATTTGTTGATTCTTCTACCTTGGCATAGCTATTCTAGTGGTGGCATTACCTTAAATCTGGCACTGTTTGTAAGCTATGTCTTTTCACCTTGGGTTATTTCCCATCTTGTTTGATCTTCTATTCTAAGGAGAGATTTGTCAGATATAGGTGCAGAAAATGTCAAAAAAAATTAAAAAGCTTAGTGTACCTGTAAAATTTTAACTTAACCAACAAATATATAACTATTCTGGTGGTGGCATTACCTTAAATCATGCACTATTTGTAAGCTATATCTTTTCACCTTGCGCTCTTTCCCATCTTGTTTTATCTTCTTGTTTGAGGAGAGATTTGTCAAATATAGGTGCAAAAATTGTCAAAAAAAATTAAAATGCTTAGTGTACCTATAAAATTTTAGCTTAACCAACAAATAATCTATCTAGAATGATAGAACAAAATATATGCAGTTGTAGAAAGAAATAATCCAAAATAGAAGATCAAAAAAGAAAGTTCTCATTAATTACAATGAAATAATTGCAATATTATAGGCTTCCTCAAAGCATAAAGCAAAGGAAAAATAGGAATAGAACTTTAAAAAAAATAGAAGTATTCCTTAGTTAGCTTACACACTAAGAAAAGAAGCTTTTTCCATAAAGTATGGATTAAAAATGAAAAACATGCTAAGTTTTATTTTCTAACACCCCCCTTAAGTCTAACTAAAGAAACAAAATCCTAAGTATAGGAAAGAGGAAAGAGGGAAAACCTAGTAGGAACAAAAGTAAACGTTTAGCTTAACCAACTAATAATCTAGCTAGAATGATAGAAAAAATATGTAGTTATAGAAAGAAAAAATTTACAACTAAAGATGAAAAATGAAACTTTTCATTAATTAAAATGAAAGAATTATAATAATATAGGCTTCCTCAAAGCATAAAGCAAAGGAAAAATAGGAATTTAAATTAAAAATATATATCAAAAGTATTCCTTAGTTATTTTACACACTAAGAAAATAAGCTTTATCCATAAAGCATGGATAAAAAAAAAACATCAGGTTAAGTTTTATTCTCTAACACCCCCTTTAAGTCTAACCAAGGAGACAAAAACCTAAGAATAGGAAAGAGGAAAGAGGGAAAACCAAGTAGGAACAAAACCCCCCCCCCCCAAAATATGCATTAGAAAAACATCTTTCGAGATACAAGAAAAGTGTGGATGACTGTCGAATGATAATTGTCATAGTACTGAATGAAAAACCTCCTTTGAAACAAGGAATAAAATTAGGATCAATCTGCATGAGGGCCACCAACTAAACTACTCGAACAATGAACAGATGGAAAACTAGTTAAAACATTTATCAATCAAAGATACAAAAGACAATAATCTACATAGCATCCCCCAAACAATGAATAGATGGAAAACAAAGGAAAAACATATATCAATTAAAGATGCAAATGACACATAAATCTTTATGAGTGACCCAAATGACACTACTCAACCATGCAAAAATAAATTGCTAGGTGAAAAAATAGGTGCCAATTGTCTACAAAACTGATCAACTATGGAACCAAGGAAGCATCAACACTAACAATAGAAAACCCTCCAAAATCTTGAAATGAAAGGCATGATAGGTCCACTAAAATTGTGTGTCACTAAGAAGAAGATGAAGGCAAGACTCATGCAAAAAGAGCATGATCTTTTCCTATCTATGATGGACCAATGAAATTTAGTTCAACCTCTATTGTCATTACTATTCCATGCAAATCTCTACTTTTGAGATGAAGCAAAATCTTTGGCTTCCATTTAAAATAGAAATATAGCTTCAAGCAAGCAAAGGTAGAAAATTCCATTCTTTAAAAGCTCTAAGTTTCTTCAATACCTCCAAAAAAAATATTTATTCTCCTTTCTAGGTTCCATAAGCTCTAATACAATGTAAAAAAATTTCTCAACCAACAAATAATCTAGCTAGAATGATTTTATAAAAAAATGTAGTAGTAAAAAGAAAAAATTGAGAGAAAAAGATGAAAAATGAAACTTCTCATTAATTAAAATGAAAGAATTACAATAATATAGGCTTCCTCAAAGCATAAAGCAAAGGAAAGACAAGAATAAAACTGGAAAAAATTAAAAATTAAAAAAATAGAAGTATTCCTTAGTTAGCTTACACACTAAGAAAAGAAGCTTTATCCATAAAGCATGGATTAAAAACAAAAAATATGTTAAGTTTTATTTTCTAACAGTACCAAAGGACCCACAGGCAGGCCTGGAATTTGATGGTTGTATTGGTCATTTTTCCACTTTTGAGCCATAAATGA
The DNA here is from genome assembly GCA_028749045.1 of Cupressus sempervirens. NCBI lineage: Eukaryota > Viridiplantae > Streptophyta > Pinopsida > Cupressales > Cupressaceae > Cupressus > Cupressus sempervirens. The sequence goes on from CM053793.1 coordinate 630,350,281, forward strand.
CAAGCTAAAAATTTCTGGGACCGTATTGATTGGCATTTTAATTTTTTTATAAAACCATCAATATGATATTTAAGTTTATAAATAAGCCATCAAAAATTGTAATAGATAATATTTTTATAATATACTATATAGATTTTCTTTAGCAATTTGAAATATTAGAATGCAAACTATAAACTTAGAAACTTTCTTAAGTTGCACATATTGTTGATTTTTAATTACTTTCTAGAATTTTATATTAATTTTTAGAATATATGAATTTAGAAACTTTGAGATATGAGATTTTTTTTAAATATTACTAATTTATATGCATATTATATGATTTTTTTACAATCAATTTTTATCTCAAAATGTAAAATGAAAGGCATTAATATGACCAAACCATTGAAAAAAAGTAAGATGACAAGCAGGGTGACCGTCAAATTCTAGGTCTACCCACGAACATAAATTTAGTTATGGAATAAGTTAAGTTTGGATTCTTGTGTACTCATTTTTGAGAAATTTATTTTGAAAGCATGAATATTATATTATTATTTTTTTTATATTTTTTAATTTTAATCTAAAAACTATTAATTTAAACTTTTATATTATATTTACTATGTGACTATATAGTTTTTTTAATTAAAAAAATATTTTTAAATATTTTTAATTCTATTCAATCATAAATAGCAATTTTCTATTTATAAGATTAATAAAAAAATTTAAAACTATTTAAAATCTTATTTCAACTTAATTGTATTTTCTTATATACATATTGTTGGCTCCTGATTTAACAGTGATTATTATTACCAGTAGACAATTTTTCATACTTAGAGGTAGCTAATGCTCATATTTAGCATAATAAACTAAGTCTCTTGGCTAACTTCACAAAACACAAATGTCTCCTATACTTCTGGCTCTACAAGACCAAGGTGGGAGTACCTTAGGGATTCAAATATTTCCTTGACTCTTACCCTTAATCCCTAGAAATAGCAGATGTGGTCCAAGTTCTCTGATGTATATGAAACAAAGATGAGCTACACCACCTAACAATAACTCATAAATTTCCACAAATAGACAATGACCACCTTTATGCACTTGATACAATATTTGATTGATTTAGATTTGAATATAAATTGGATATGTGCAGCAAAATTTACTTTAGTTTGTTTCTGATTATATGACTAGTGCCTTATCCATTGTAACACAAAGTCAACTATTAGCAGGGGATCTAATTCAAATAACTTGTAAATGAATTATATCAGTTGTGATCACCAATTCTAATTCTTACAAAATATGTCTGTCATGAATTCACAAACCCCACTAATTCATTGAAACACTTCCCTAATTCCTTGAATTAAAAGCAACAATAGAATCAATATACAACCTATCCAGATTGCATTCAATCAATTAAACCTTATTTAACTAATCTCAAAGTAAACAAACTCATAAAATGGAGATAAAGATTGATAATACAGATATAGTGTAAGTGCCCTTTTGCATTATCCTTTGAAAAACTAATAGAGACTCAATGTTACTCAAGATACCTTGCTAGTTCTATCATTGATATGAACACATCAACAAAATACAAAGCTAGGAAATAAACTCAAAAATTACACATAGAAATGGACCGACTGTAGTTTTGAACTAGGAAAAAATACAAAATTCACAGAGCCTTTCTCTGACCTTGGGATCTCACTTATATGGTGAGATGCAACAAGCTTCAAGTATAGAGAAATGACAACTACCCTCAGAACAAAAGATATTTACATATTTCTACTATCATACAAGACAAAATTTTCCTACAACAAAAAATATTTTACATCATAACATTCCCTTTGGTAGGCCTACTTTCTGTTACACTAGTTGCTATACTTTCTTTGTTTGAAAAAACTTGATGACTAGCACTATTACTATTGTTGTGCCTTGGAGGTTGTAGCTAATGGGAATGATTGTGGCATAGCTAGCTGAGGATCCCCATTGATATCATCATGAACTGATAAAACAACATTTATCTTTATTTCCTCTTCTTCCACGTTATCAATTTGGGCTTTTATGCCTGCAACTGCAATTGGTTGCTCACCTTTATCCCCTTCTTCCTTTTGACACTTTGATGATGTATCAATTATCTATAGCTCAACTTGTTCCATCTCCTCATCATCATCATTTTCAACATCTTCTAATTGCTCACCAGGAGCAATATCTGTCATTCACTTGTCAAAAGTGTGTCATATGGCCCATTGAACTATAGAATATCATGTTGCTTCTTAATCACATATTTAGCTATTTTGTCAATTTTAATAAAATATTTCTTTAAAGAATCAAAGAATAATTAGGCTTTTACAATTTCCTCAATAGTAGTTGTCAAGCATGTGTTTCCCCTTTCATTTATGACTATATTCATCCTTCGACAAAATAAGTCATCTAACTCTTTGGCCCATTCCTCCTTACTTTTCAATTTATTCTTCTTATCCAAAGCATGTGGGAATAAATAAAATTTAACACTCTTGTATTTGTCCAAGTTGCTGACAATTCTCTTCTGTAAATCAACTCTTTTATCATCAAACTCTAAGAGATCATTGGCAAGATCATAAGTTGTTTCTATATGATCATGTGACAAATTAATAACATAAAAACATAAGAAGGTAGCCTGTTTTCTTCTCTTACACCACTTGTTGACAATGGGTTTCAAGGTCTCATCACTTGCCTTTGTTTCTTCCCATATGTTTACTGTCTTTACTAGTTGATCATAAAACAAGGGCCATTCAATTTTATCAACTAAATACATGAGGGCCTTTCTTATTTTATCTTCATATTGTACATTTAAATCTACATGTAATGCCCATAATTTTCTCTTTTCCTCTTCAAAATCTTCAATAGTATAGTATTGTGGCCTCTGTGGTGTATCAGGAATCTCAAGAGGGGAGTGGATTTAAAAGGCTTCATTGGTGGGTGAGGGTATGTGATCCTTGGCCTGGTGGACCATCCCATCACTTTGTTTTTAAGTTCAATTCTTTTTTGAACTATTTTATTGTATGCTTCCAGAACCTTTTCATATTTATCTTGCAAATCCAACCTTGCCTTTTCATCTCTTTGAGTAGTGGCTAAAGTCAAGCCAGATACTCCAGCACCTAGATGTGCAGCTTCTACATTAGTAGTTTCTTCCACTCTCTTCACAATCAGGTTTCCTATTAATCTACTATTATTAGGTTGGGAAGAACCAGTCGTAGACCCTTTCCTTATTGACCATATGACCAATATGGCATGGTCCTAACGAAATTTAGCACCCTTTATTTCCTTCTTCCCCTGATCATCTATACTCAATCTATCTAGAAAAAAATTAAAAACCAAAGCATCTGCAATATCCCAATTGGATAGCAGCAAAACACTAGATACTTTTACCATTTGTCTCCCCTCCTCAGGGGTCATGTTCTTGAATTCTTGTGTCATTTCTTCTTTGACCTAATTCTGTACATCTACCTCTTCCATCTTTGGATGATCTACTCTCAATTTATTGCATATTTCTTCAAACAATCCTATGTTTATTCTCCAAGAAAATTGATGAAAATCTCTGGATTTAACAAAATCATCATCAAATATAAACTCATAGCAAGCTTGCTCCATCACAAGGTCCAAATCTCTTCCTCTGTAATCTGCCATAGTCAGTTCAAGGCTTGGCATTGGAGCTCTTGAGGATTCCCCTCGTCTAACTCTACTTAAGTGATAAATGCTCCTCCTTGGGACCCTAACTACTCCATATGCTCCCTAGTGAGCTGCTCATCTCCAATTTTTAATGGGGACTAAGTAGGTGAATATTCCTTAATGTGAGGAGTCTGTTCTTTTATTATTTTTTGCCTCTTGGGTGAGGGCTCATCAGGTCTTTCCTCTAGGGCAACACTAGTTGATCCCACTGTCTATTTACCTTTGTCCACAATAGCCCTTTTATTTTGAGTCACATTATATTCAAGTCTCTTCTAGACAACCACCTACCATGTGCCTATTGTAGGAGTAAATGTCAATCTCCTCATAACTTCTCTAGCCTTTTTAGGAAAATAATTGATTAAAATTTGTTTCTTTTCATTCATAGCCTTCATGATCTCAGGAAAAGTAATCATTCAAGCTTATTTAATCTATCTACCTCTATTTTTGCATCACATAGAGGCTTGTAATCCTTATCAAAACAATGAATAAAATCCATAATTCTAGAAAAAACTCTCCATTTTTCCTTCTCGATCTCCTTCTCTTGCAGAGAGAACTCATTTCTTATGATGTCTTTAGGGAAGTAAAACTCATGACTTTTGTAACCAACTTTAGCCCTTAGTCTAAACACATCAAAAAATCCCTCAATATCACAAAAATGGGGATGAGAGATAGCCATCTTGTACTGGTCTAGAAATTTGTACAAGAACAACCAACTACCTTTTTTAATTATAAAATGGTGGGCTACAGCACAAGTGGGGAAAATTGAACCTTTATTTCTTCTTACCAAATATGCTTCCTCTAATCCTCCTAGCTGCCACAACATCTCAGGTATTCCTACCTTCAAAGGTACCTAGTAGAGAAATACATGGGGAGTCCCTTGGAAACCATAAACTCTAAATATAGTTGAAATAGAGTATGGTATGATGTCTGCCTAGTTATGTGATACTTTCAAACCAAAAGGATTATCCATGGGTCTAATAAAATTCATCAATGCCTTGAGGATTCAAGGATTGTCCCTTAATATGAGGCATCTTAGCCTTGAAGCAAAGTACCTATCAAACTTGGCAAAGTTAGCATTTTCTGCATCCCAAGTCATATATGCACTCCATAACTAGACCGGTGGAGCTTCCCCTTAATGTTCTTTGTTCAAAACCATTTCTTTCTCAAAATATGTTACCCCTTTAAACAAAAACATATGCATGAACAATGAGTAGTGGCCAAAAGTTTTTTCCACCTTGCCCTTTGCAATTCCAACTAACCCTACGTGAATTTTGTCTGCCAAGTAGAATGCAAAATCAAAAATAATATCAACCCTAAAAGAGGAAATTTGAACCATCATATACATAAAATTTATAGGCATAAAACTCTCTTCATCCTCACCAAAATCCCTACACAGAGTCATGTCTATTTCTACAGACCAAGAAGTGAAAAATTCCTTTTTAAAATATTCCCTAGTAGATGTCGTGACTACTAGAGAATTTCTAATTATACCTATATGTGGCCTCAATGCACCTTGCCTAATCTTATCCTTCTTAGAAAAGTATTCTTTCTCTAGTTCTAGTAGGTCAATAGGTATATGATAATCTAAAAAATGGTTCTAGCTAAAAACCTCTCTAATTTCTTCAGGATTTATTTTAACCAGGTACTCACCATCCATCCTTCTCACTACCCTAGCTGTTGGGTCATAATTTTGGGCAATGGCCATTAATAAGTCAAAATCCATAAAAACACTAGGGAACACTAGTCTTCACAAGTCAAAATTCCAAACATTCCCATGAGGAGAAAACAAGTTTCTTTCTGAGAAACATTTCTTAAAAAGATAGAGCCTTATTTTAGCAGCGGTAGCATCTCTAACCCAATTCCTTTTATCATATAGCCCATCTACAATCTTAAGTCTAGGGTTTATAGAAGTTATCTTTTTCACTTGAGCAGACTCATTTGTGGACTCAAGCAATAATTCCAAAAGGTCATCATGTATGTTTATGCTAGCATAATCTAATTGTCTTGAGAATACTTTCTTTGGAGGCATGATGGATAAAAATAGTAGAATACTAGAATACTTTGATATATATAGTGAATTTAGAAATTTACTTGGCTTTTCGCTATTCTCCCACTACAATTATGTGACACACTGTAAATATTGGAAATCCTTTCACATTTTAATCGCACAAAGCACAATTCCTCAATGGCTCTGAGCTCTTTGAAATTCTAAAGTTTTTTCATATAGAGGAGAAATAATGAGATCCTTGTAATATACTTTGTTTCTAGTTTGCACAAGGAACCTTCAAACTTCATAAATGAATTATAAGGAGAAATAGGGTGGCATCACCCTTTGTTTTTAAAACACGTCATTGATTTCCAAAAAATCTAACGATCTAGAAACAAAATTGTGAATGACTCACTTTCCACCTACCAGGCTGGCTATCAACCCAATCTAATTTCTCCATGTAAGATTTTCTCTCTACCACTAGCAACCCAATCTAGACCCATTGGCACTCAATGACATGTGTCACACTCTCGCTATGTCGCTATATGTAAACATTGAGCAACTTCTATATGTGACGTAGTAACCATTGTTGATTCTTCCATGATCTGACCCTATGTATTTGACAAGTATTTTAATGCAATTATGGTGGGTCCTTTTATTTTTCCTTTGGTTGCCATTGTGCATGCACTAAACATCGAGCAAGTTTCCATAGCAACAAGACGATCATCATTGATGCATCCTCAATCTAACAGCTTTAATCAACATGCATCTTTCTATGAGTGCAGGTCCACATAGTATGTGACATCAAATTTCCCTTGACATGATGGCATAGTCATTTATAGCTGTCAATCCTTTTGGCAATGGTCCTTCAAAATTAGGTTCCACCATATTTTTGTTTTACGAGAAGTCACCATGTCGTTATTGGAAAAATCTCACAACATTTGGTGGCGACATGGCTACTAGGAAAAAGGCACATTCTCATTAGGATGCTCTTTTAATGCATCTTCTAACATTCCATAGCAATAATGACACTTCTTAATAAATGATAAATAAAGTATATAGTTCTTGGCTTTAAAGTTAGGCCTCATCATGCTTTGGTTTGCTAGGAGGTCACCATATTGTTACCAAAAAAATCTCATAACTTCCAATGGTGATAGCGACTTCCCATGTTTTCTAAAATAATTCAGCATTGTAAAAATAGCACATGCTCTAGTTATGACTATCTTTACTACCCTTCTAACACATTTGGTAGTCCATCATGTGGATATGGTTCATTAATGATAGACAAGACTTTTGGCACCGTATTCACTTTTGGCCAATCACAGTTTCCTTTTACGAGAAGGTGTCATGTCGCTACAAGTAGAATGCTTGCTTTTTCTGGTGGTGACATAGTGACCACCATGACTTCACAAAAATTGGTGTTGTAAAACAAAAACATGCTTAAACTAGTACCTTTTACAGTGCCTAACATTTCTGACATCCCATCATGCCGCCAAAATTCACAAAAAGAAAATAAAAACACAGCGCCCGTCTTTTCGAATCTTTTCTCATAGTTTTTCTATTTTACAATGGTCACCATGTTGCGAAGGATAAAGACCTTACAAATTTTGGTAGTGACATGACGATCACCATATATTTGAAGGAAGATCTGATGGTAGGAAACAAATATTAGTTTTTAAAATAGGTCTTTTTCTAGGGCTAACAAACTTTTAAAAGGCCAAGCCCTAGTTTGCAAGATATACATAGATCTATCTAATTATTTCATAAAAATTTTGCATTGTGGAAAATCAGACCATCACATATTATTTGTAATTTTTTTTAAACAAATAGTGAAGTTAATGTTATTTGTGTTTTAATTTTTTTTTTGTAATTTGTACTCATAAGTGCCACATAATAGCCAGTACTTTCCTTCTTACTTGTATAGTAATTTTTTTTATTTTTCATTTTTTGGTAAGCAAGAGGTCGAAGCCATATATTAATTAAAAAAATAGTAATACAACCCAACTCAAGGAGCACTAGGAGGATGGCATTGGGTGATAGTCCTTCATTATTGCCCTTTTCATATCAAAACCATTGGATGATAGTGTATAAATAAAATAAAACTTTAGGAGAGATTTTGTAATTCCTTAGTTACCCAATCTATTTGCATAACCTAAAACAACATAGATAAAGATCCAGCAAAAACTCTATACTACTTGTTAGGAGGTTAGAGAGTCCTTAAGAAGACATTGAGATCCTAAAAGGTTAGACAAAAAGGAACCAACAAATATTAAATAAAAATAAAAAATAAACAAAATAAAGTGTATTAATAAGCAAAAACTCTCATTCAAGACTCAGGTGTTCTTGGTACATTCATATATTTTGATACGAAATATATATAAAACCTTTAATAATGCCATAAATGAAAAAAAGGAACATTGATGAGTAAATTGGCATCTAAGATGGGGATGGTGAATCTTCCACCTCCTAGACCTCCTCTTCTTCTAGTGGAGGAAGTTCCAAACATTCCAAACTCACTTTTTTTTCTTCTCCCAAGCTCCAATACACTCTTCAATCACTTATTGCTCTAGCCAATTTCTCACGCGAGTCCTCTTAACATGCAAAAACATAGAAGGAAATAGACATTCCTATAAATTATTGGATTTGATCACCTTGGTTGGATGAAAGGAGAAAATGATGAGGTAGACTGCAACTAACTATTGCCCATGCCAGGGAATCTCATTCTAAGTAAGATATTAGTTAGCTTAGTAGTGAATGCATACATTGATCTATAATTGAGAACTCCTAGAAGAATGATTGAATAAATACACTTCCCTCTCTCCAAAATTATGACTTGGAACCTTTTTCTAAGATATGAAAAGTAAACTTTAATGCCTTCATTTATGCCATGTTTTCTCGCAACTAAAAAATTTAAGAGTGTGTGAATGGAATCAATCACTAAAAAAAGGAATATAATTTGAAACACTTCTAGGATATTGAAAGTATGATAAGTTATCTATTAAATATGTTCTAAATAATAATTACTAAAGGTAATTGAAATGAATAATTGCAACTTTATTTAATCAATTAGAAGTGATTTATCAATTGCCATATTAGCTAGCTCATCAACTCTCTCATTACTTTCCTGATAAATATGATTTTTTATTATTTTGTTGAAGGATTTGTATAGTTCTAAAGTTTGTGAGAGTTTTGCATCTAGCCTCTAGTTGGAAAGAGCTCCTTTCCTAAAACAATTTATAATTATGTCTGAGTCTCCTTCGATTTCTAACTTATTTATTCACAACTATTTGCATAACAAGAGGTTTTCAACTAAAGTAAAAATTTATGCCTAGTTATTAGTAGCTTCTCTAATGTATCTTTCTATATTGGCAATTTCCTTTACTTTTTCATTGTGAATGCATCATCCTATGCTAGCTTTACCTAGGCTACCTCTTGACACTCCATCAAAATTTAGCTTGAACCACTCGTAAAACCACTTGGTGAATGTTGATAATGTTACTCATAAAACTAAACCAAAAAAACCCAACAAGAACATCCATATTGCCAAAGAGCTTACAGGTTGTGTGAGAATGTGGAGACCATTGGGAAGAGTTTGTGGCTTAGGTGTAAGTTTTCAAAAAATAGTTTGAAACTTATTAAAATGTGGTCTCAAAATGAAAAGCTTTATAGGAGGAAAAACCCTTGAATAGATTACCTAAAGCCAAGACAAATAACAAGAAGTTAGAAATACTTAAATTATTTAAGATTTATTTAATAAAAACACAATACAACTTCTTTATGATCTAAAATTTAACTTTATTACTTTTTTTAAAATTGCAATCAAAAATTTGAAAAGTTATCAATTATTACATTCCAATGATAAGATTATATGCAAAGATCATGGGAAGGAATGTGGTCTTATAGTTATGATTTCATGTTGGAGTATGACAAGAATTTGAAAGCATGAGAATACAATTCCATGATTGAAAAGGAATAATTTGATAATCTATTGAAAATAGTATGAAGAAAAATGTATGTAAAAGGCTTGAATATATAAGAAATAGTGAGGAGGTGAGGAAGTAGTAGTGAAAACTCTACTACTCCAAAAGAGTAACACATGTGAGCTTGTTTGACAAGTGTGTGAGTGAGTAGCAAGTATGTGCATGTAATAGGTGTCTCAAGTGATGAGGACACATCTCTCAACCATAAGAAGTGAGAAAAAAACATATTAAAAAATCACTAAACTTTAGCTAAGTGTGAATAGGCTACTCACTAGAAAGGTGATTAGCTAACTAGTTTGTAAATGATTCTATTTACACTACCAAGGTAGACAAAAAAGACATGGTAATATAAGACTTTCATATAGTTCTTCATGTGCACACTAAAGAATAAAATATCACAAGTATATCTAGAAAAAAGATGTCATGTGAGACGAATGAGAAGACCATCCCCACCATAGGATAAATTTGTGTAAATCAACCAAGGAAAAAACCTTAAGAGGGTCATAGTTCTAGAATATCCAAGGATGGAAAGGTAGAATAAACTATGTACAATACAATGCATATTTAAGTCATGCTCAACATATCTGAATATATATAAATTGAGCCCAATAAAATCTAGAAATGGGTGACGAATATGATTTATACTAAAAATTAAAAAAATGTTAGAATTCACCAAGATATCCACCAAAATGAAAAAAAGAAAAAAAATGAATAGAATAAGCCTGGAGTAGAATCTAGAAAAAAAAACTAGCATCATTAGAAAGAGTACATAAAGACCTTTCCAAAGATATAAAGAATTCTCAAATCGGAGATCGGATGCTAAAGATATGTCTCTCGGAGTGCAAAATAAAACCTCTAACTTTGACTACATAAATTGGAAACCAAACAACACCAAAAATCTAAATAAGCTCGAGAAGAATACTAGCTTTGTACTAGAAACTGTCTCAGGAAGCATGCAGGTTTGTTACTAAAATCACATAGGAAGTGTGTTAGTTCCATACCAAAATTGCCTTGGGAAGCATGTCAATTCTATATCGGAAAATCTCAATTTCTCATGCCAAAAAATATTGATTTTTACACCAGAAAATCTTGATTTCTATTCCAAAAAATCTCAATTTCAGTGTTGAAAAATCATAAAATCGTAGCCTTGGGAAATGTGTCCAATATGGGAGCAATTTTTTTGCCTCAAATTCCAATTGTGTCCAAATTGGACAAATTTTACATGAAAATAAAGGTTTTTGGGTGCTCTGAGCTCAATGGTGATGTCAGTTTGGGCTCAAATACCTAAAAATCAATGACCCCCCAAATCCAAAAAAAATATTTTGAAGAACCGAAACCCTCTAAAAAAAAAAATCTAAAAAGCCAAGCCAAACTTGTCATTAATAGAATGTAGTGCCTCCCCCTAGTTTACTTTTCAATTGTTATTGCCAAACTCTTTTAGGCTAGCTTTATGTTTATGCTTGATGATTAGTGACATTATTTTCTAGATTATTGGATATTGTTTCATACCTAGTTGACTATATGATGAGATTACTTTGGTACTAGTTATCTCATGTATGCATGAGTATACTTGATAATGATTGTTTACAGTGATTCTAGTTATTTGATGATGTTAGATGGATTATTTATACACATTTTCTATGGATACTTACCTCATACTTTCATGTGCATGTTGTAAGTTTATGTTTTCTTTATGTTTGACATTTCTGATGTGGTTGAGGGAGTCATAGTAACTTGCTAGTCAAGATCTACACTATGCACCACTTCCTACCATTGTCTGTTTAGTTTAGAATAGACGTGTTTGTAAATGCATAGATTTTATGCGGATTGCAAGTACCGGGTATCAACTTCCCTAAATTACTAAGATGAGTATACCCTATCACAATATCTCAATGGTAAGAGAGGGGAGATAACTCTTGAGTCTGAATCCTTTTCTTAAACTATTTGTCCTAAAAAGTAGAGCAAGTATCTGTGATGTTTACCCTTCTAAATTCATCATATAACGTAAATTTTTTATTATAACCCTTGAGTTTGATCTTGTATGTTGTATTTTATGATGGGTTTTCATAGTTCATCTTGTGGGTCTATGGTGATTTTTTTATTAATTAAATCAAATTAAAATAATAATTAATGATTTAATTTACTAGAAAATTATTAAGATAATTTCAACATTTAATTAATTAAGAAATTAATTAAATAAAAGGGTTAACTTTAAAGATAAAATTATAGTGCTAATTTAGTGCGTAATAATATTTATTTAATTTAATAATAATATATTTAAGAGATCATTTTTAAATAAATGCTAAATATTACTACTACTTAAGTTAATAAATATATTTATCAAAAAATACTTCAAAAATTAATTAAAGAGGGAAAGAGAAATTAATTTAATAAAGATATTTTAAATTGCAAAAAGTGTGCATGAATATTCAAAAAGTAACAAAATATTAAAAAGAATTGTGATCAATGAGTTCCCTCATGTGATTGCACAACCAGTGCCCCAAATTTAGGGGAGAACTCTTTATTAGAGATTGGGAGTTCATTTCGCAGGGACCGGGATTTTGGAGAAGGGATTTTTGGAAAGAAGGTTTTTAGAAGAAAGAGGATTTCTCGTGTTCTTCATACGATTGCATATTAGCATCAAATTTAGGTAGAATCGTGTAGTTTATTTGCACATTGATTTATGTTCTTTGAATTTCTTATCTTCTTTGTGTCTTATGAATCTATTTTCTAAGTTTTATTTAAGATGAATCTTTCATTGTGAATTTTATGATTATTCGTATCAAATTTATCTGCATATGAGAATTGAGAAATTAAAATCCCTCATTCTATAAATTAAATAGTTGGATATTTAAATCAAGAAGGGTTTTGGGAAGAAACTAATTTTTTAGAATGCAAACTTGATAGGTTTGATGCGTTTCCTCTATCAAATTAAACTCGTAACTTATATATATTTATGTTTGCGCATGGCAGACAGTCATTGTTGTACGCAGCAATGGTACACAATACTATTGCCTGTGGTAGTAATGACGCCTACAACAGCGCTGTTCAAAAAGGTCGGCAAGCCTTAAAAGATATGCCAAGATTTATATTTATTTTTTAATTTATTTAAATTTTAAGTATTTAAAGTTTAAGTTATTTAAAAATTTAATTTATTTAAATTTTAATTTAATTAAAATTTAATTATTAATATGTTTTATTAATATTTTTCTTTAATTATTAAAGTATGATAACTTATTAAGTTTTTTCATTAAAATATTTTTTATTAACTATTAATTTAGTTATTAATTAATTACTCTGGGATGTTAAAAAGGAAATTGATTATTGAAATTCTTTTTAAAATTTAATATTGTTAAATAATTGCTATCTAATTATTTAATAATTATTATATAAATATAAGATCTTTATAGAGATGATGTTTGTTTCGTGAGTTAATGATAATTGTGCATTCTATTTTTAAATGGGAAATGGGTTAAATTGTAAGGGGAAAATTGTAAACCTCATCAGTTTGAAAACTTACATTGAAATGAAAGTTCGAACCTTATTGTTAAGCCAAACTGTGTGTTTTCAAAATCTAACAAAACTATGAAACTACAATGTTTGTTGTATGCTTTCTTGTATGTCAAGTTTGGGGTTGACTTAGAGTGTTGAGCAGTTCTAGGATGTTTACTAGATGCCAGGAAGTATTGTTTTGGTGATTACATATGATGTTATGATTTGGTTTATGTGTACTCTTTTGGATCAATCCTATTAGGATGATCATATTAGTGTTGCTTGTATTTTGACCAAGTGATTTTGGTACTTGTCAATTGCTTGTTTAGAGAACTGATGTATGGTTTTTGGTCTTTTGAGATCTTTTTGCTTTGCTGAGCTTAGGGTAGGTTGTCTATATGTTAAGTTGGGAAGTGGCTTGCGATGGAGGTTGAGGCCCTAAAGAGGTTGATGGGTAACCCATTATAGGTTATTTAATAAGTGAAAACACTACACTAAATGAGAGTAAAATGAACTAATAAGAGTCTTTGTCTTTTCTTGCCCATGCCCTGAGTGCTAGTATAGACTAGGATGGGAGTAGAGAGGATGCTTGGTTGCAACCATGCATTGTTAGTATGCCTTGTCAATATGAAAGGATACTAGTGCCACATAGAGTCACTAAGGGGCCGGAGGATTAAAAGACTAGTTGGTTAACCTTAGAGGTGGCTCATGCAATGAAACTTGCCCATTAGCATTATAGATTCCCTACGTGTCATTGTAGCCTCTGGGTTTAGATGTCATTTTATCTTGGTACCTTTGAGTTAGATTTCTTTTTAGGTTTTTGTTGACTTAGATGTTGGATTTGACTTTTGATTTTGTTATCCTATTTGGGACTTGAGACTATCTCCTCAGCACAATGGAAGTAGACCTTTTTGGGTTACCACGAGGTCAGGTGGTAGTTCTTTTTACTTTTCCCATTGAGATACCTTAGTTAATGTTGTGGCTGGAGTTCCTTGTTCTACATTTCCTTTCATTCTATCTTTGTGTACTATGATGGATGGTTATACATATTGTATTGTATTTTAATTTAGTGGATCTTAAAGAAATGAATGTAATCTATTTTATGATGTATATTCTTTTAGCCTTTCATACCCTGTGACATGTATAGTGGATGATTGTGCATTCTGACTATTTCCAAGTGGCATTTAAGACAAATGTATATTATTTTAAAAATATTTGTACTTGTAGTTAATCTTTAATGTGGATGTGTTATATATTGGATTCAATATTATTTACATTTAAATGTGATTCAGTATCTTGGGATCCTTAAGGAATGTAATATGTTTATGTGTTGCTTATGTATGAATGTGTGTGAGTGCTTACATTGTTTTATAATTGTTGTTATATGTTATCTTTAGAAAAAAGTTTGGAAAACTTAGTAAAATTTTAGGTTAGTTCTTTTAGATCCCTTGGTGGGGCGTTAGACAAAACAGGGGCATAAAGATCTGGAGCTTGTTGGTAAACATATTTGTTCTTTTTAATTATAACTCTTAAATACCCAAAATTGGAACAATATCTAACTAAAAATAGTTGAAAATCCACTTATGGATGAATTGAATTTTCTCTAAATTGGTAGGTACAGCTCCCTAGAATAGATTTGCAACGAATTATGTTTTTCTCCTAAAACTAATCCGGGGTGTGTTCTTGACCCGAGAATAGAAGAGGTAGAACCAAGCTAGACCTAAACAAGATCTAACTCAGGCAAATAATTTTTTTTGAAGTTTTAAATCAGTTTATGAATCCACACATCCTATGAATTCACAAAGCTTAACGGAGTAATAGCTAGTACTAAAATAAGTTAATTTGAATTTGAATTGTGATTAACAAATGGAAAATGCTAAAGGGATTTCTCTTTGAATGAGCAATGACACTAATTATCACATTCATTCATTGTTTTGAAATAGGGGAGTGAAACTCTATTCTTTCCTCTCTTCAATTCAAACAAAAGAGAAAACATAAGACTAAATCTAACAGAACTGGAACAGAAAATAATTGATATAAAATACCATTTAATTGTCTCTGCAACATAAAGTACTTCACACCAAAAAATTGCCGATCTTTTATTAATCTTTCAATCTCATACATATAAAATTTTGAGATAACTGTTGCAATGGAAGTTTAATCGGTTCATCTTCTAAAAAATGACAAATGGCAAGGCACCAATTTGTCACATTTCAATAATTACAAAAGAAAACAAATAAGGATATAGAATGTGAATCACTTTGACTTCTTCCCCTTTTTTTTCTTTTGATCTATAGGCCTTGGCGGCAACTATGATTGGGATGAGCTCGTCATTTCTAGGCATGTGTATATTGGTATATCTTAAGAGCCATTTGGAATGTTCTTTGGCCAACTCCTTCACAACATCCAGTTGATTTGGTAATTCCTCTGTGGCCACGTGTATGCATCCACTAAGTGCCTCGAGTTTAGTAAAACTATTTTGACTACTAGAAGATATGTCAAATAGACTATCTAGAAATGTGGAAAAGTTCTCCTTCATGACATTGATCCCAATGAGTGCTTTTCCTTGACCACTACTCTATAAATATGTATGTAGTATCTTCATGAGTTCAAATCCTTTGTCTTGTGTTTTCTTCACTTTATCCTATATTTCTTTAAGCCCTTTCTTTGCTAATTGGATCATTTATGTTTTAAACTGCATGCTCTGAAGCTACTCGAGTAGAGGTTTGTCTCCCTTTGGCAAGATTTTTTCTTCAACCACTTCCTTGGCCTTCATCTAAAAGATCATCTTCAAGAGGGAGACACAATCATCGCACTTCACCCTTTCTCTAGCCATAGTATTGCTATTTGATATGATGTTATCTTTTTCCATTTCTAACCTTAAGATAACATTACTGATCTGCTCTATAATAGTGGCTCCTTCTAATTTGAGCTTCTCAATCCATTCCTTACCAATCTGACCAAAATGCCTATCTTCTTGAAGTTGAGAGATGAGGACTTGAACCTCAGTAGTAGTAGGATTTTTTGTCACTGATACTCCAGAGATGGCTACCAATGGAGTGACTAACTATTTGATGAACTTATTCAATTCTTCTATCTCATTCTTCATTTTGGTCTTGGATAACTTTAAACTTTCTAATTGCCCCTCAATCACCTCATTGGTTGACTTCCACAAGTCAACTTCAGTGTCATGCCTAGCTTCTCCAAGGTCCATAGAGTGCAGAATAAAATCATTGGCAATCATGTCTTCAATTCTTCCTCCTTTGTTGGCCTTGGCTATATCCATTGTCAGGTGTCGTGCTTCTAGATCTTGCCCAAGTATAGACAAGGTTTTCTAATTCTTTACTTTTGTCAATATAGATCCAGAACAAACTACAAGGGATACATTATCTTTGGTGGAAGTGCTTTCATCTTTTCTTTTCCTCTTTCTTTCTAGAGTATCCTCCAACCAAGAGTTAGTATCTATCACCTTGGAGGTCATCCCAAGTGATTCTATACTAAAAATCTTATTCTTAGCTAGAGTAATTGCTAAAGTAGTCAAAGAGAAGGGATTCTTTGGGTCTCGAGAGATGAGCTTAGAAGAGCTTTGGCTTTTATCTACTTTTGGAGTCATCTTCTTTGCCTCAACAGAATCGATAGACTCACTACTATTACTCTTTCCATCTCCCAAATCTACTATTTGTATTGTAGAGCAACTTGGTTGCAGAAGTGTAGCACTTGCTGGCAGAATAGGGCTATGATGAGGAGAGAGAACTGGAGTGGTATGGGGAGAAGGGACTGGAGAAACATGAGGTGATGGAACTAGTGTGACATGTGAGGATGGAATAGGGGTAGTAGCATTATCCTTTGGCTCCTATGTCTTCTTTTCTTCAGCACCAGTCTGGGTTCCAATGACCGAGAGGGAGCCATCATGACAAGTCTTGGCTATGGGGCCATTCTTGTCCAGAGGTTGATCACCTCCACCTTTAAAAGGTTGAGCTAGTCCTTAAGTGGTAGCTATTGTTATGCCTGGTGTAGCACTCTGGGATGAAGAAGGTGTTACAACTGCTAGAGAAGCTTGAGTGGCTGCACCTTTGCTCCAACTCCTCTTGGTTGTCCATTCAACCCACTTCCCCATTCTCTTGATGATCCTGGCCATCATAATATCCAAATTCTCCTCAACATCTACATAAGGCTCTGAACTAATAAGAATGCCCCTTAACTTAGTTAAATATGTATTACTATACATATTTTGGCCATCACCTTCCAAGCCTTCTACATCAAAGTTGATACCACATGTTTCAATCTGCTCCACTGTGAGCCTAAAAAAATCATGATCTCTGCTTTCAAGCTCATCTCTACAGTCTAACCAATAGTCTTTGACATTGGTAACATGTTTTATCATTCTCCCAATCTACAACACATCTCTTGCATATCCATTCGAGTTGAACATAAGTCTCATGACCTCATATGCCTCCAATTGATATTTAGTCTCAAATGCTTTGAGCATATTTTTCACATTAGAATGAGACTCACAACTATAAGCTCCAACCTTCATAGGGAATTCATGCCCTTTCTTCTTTAGGTTTGTGTTTAGCACATTCACCTAGATTACCTGTCTCATGATCTCTATCAGCACAATCATATCACTTGGATACCTAGGTAGCTTCAAAGAAAATCCATCGAAAGCTGCAAGATGCAAATATGAGAAGGATGAGAACTGGATAAAATAGCTATCGAACTAACTAAAGCTACCATTGCCTCTGGGTTGAACCTCCTCTTCAAGCATCCTTGGAGTTCCCTACAAATTCTCATTATAAATGTGTCATTAACCTTGACATATTCTACATAACTATTCTACAATTACAAACATGGATAGAACTCATAGCTTTCACATCATCGAGAAAGTTCTCTATTCTGGGAAGGCCTGGCCACAATTGTAGAGAAGCTAGCATATAAATCAAAAAAGAAGACATATAAAAGGTGTTGTAAAACTTTGTGGCACTAAGTGCTCTGGACAGATGCTCACTTACCTCATAGGCCCAATCAACATACTGTGTATCTAAACAGATAATTTATACCAGAAAGAAATACTATTCAACAAAATTGAGTGCTTCTACCTCACCTTTCAATCTATGTAAGAGAACCAGAATGTCTAAGATCTTAGGCTTGAGATCAGTCCCAAATAGAGTTTTAAGAACCTTACTCTTGGCACCCCATGGCTTTTGAAACTAGGATTGTATAATTTCTTTTATCCACACCATCTTCTTCAAGGAGAACTCAGACATTGCTCTTCCTACTATCAACTCAAAAAAATTCTCCCGTTCTGGAACTCGAGGCAATTCACCATAGTTTTCTTATCAATAGAGATTAGAACTGTATGGTCAGGTAGTAGAATTTTTTTGGTATCTGGGTTGTAGTGATATATGCATTCAACAATCAATTTAGGAGCTTGAACTACCATTGAAAACCTAGCTGCCTCCACTAGCCCACTTCCTCGAAGCTTCTTGATTATAGGATGAATTGGCTCTGACCTCAGCCTCCTTTTAAAATCTTGCATGTCATAGAAATGGAGCAAGGTACCTATGAAACTCTGCAATGTGGATTTGATTCAATTAAGTCTGTCAAATTCAACAAATCCGGTTGCCATTTTATCTAAGGAAAAGTGAATCAAAACTTTGAACTTGAATGAAACATAGAGAATAAAATTTACAAGTATAAGAGATTTGAAAATGTTGTGCAATTCAACAGCATAACAGTTCAAGTAAAAGTGATAATTTGAAAAACTGTTATGTTTCCCTCTATATAGAAATCCTAATTCACTGGTTAATCTTCAAGATTCGTGCCACATGAATGAATTAGAGTATAAATTAGTTGAATCAGTAAATGTGAGAGCCTCTAATGGACATTTTGGTGTCTTTTAACCATTTTTATTAGCTTGACAGTAACATTCTTTCCTTTCATATTTACCTTCCCATTTTCCATTTAATTTCAGAAAATTAAGAACAGAGTACTTCGCAAGGAAATATCTACTTAGCCAGATTCTATCTAGTATACCCTTCCAAGAGTAGTTGGATTGTTTCTATTAACATCTTGAGATGCCTTATGTGTAATTTGTCAACCAAATCTGTTTAAAAAGTTGATTTCTTTCTTAATGTGGAAAATCGCCCTCATGGTTTGAAAACCCGACAAGGAGAAGATGATCTTCAATTTTTCTCTTAGGCTTTATTTACATTCTAACTCATGAGTTAACCTTTTCTTTGGGTTTGGAAAATCATAAAAGGACTATGAAAGTTGAAGGGGGCCCAATTCTATGCCTCTTTCCTTCATCATTATTTTTGGCGAAAAATGGACTTCATGGGTCACAAGCCTGCCGAGGAGAAGTTTTTTTTTAGGTTTTTTGCTTAAGATTATTTCAAGCATCATGATGAATCCCAAGTGTTTCTCAAAGTAAAATATTGCAATGAAAACAAAGATTTTCCATAAAACAACTTGTTATCTTCTTATCTTGATCCATGATCTTCATTTGTTAATTGCTATGGGGAATCACCTTCATGGGTTAAAAACCTACCGAGAAGGCAATATTTGATATTCTTCAAGTGTCATTCCTTCATGGGAAAAGAAAAAAAGTCATGAACAAGTTCAGTTTTGTGAATAACTCCATGAAACACAAGAATCTCTATCGAATTAGGTACTAAGCTACCCATACAACATCAAGGAGAAACCCACCCAACCATGAAATGTGAGAGAAGGAAAATGATGGGAAATTTGATTGAGAATCTTTTCACTTAAGGAGGAAAGACTAGACCTAGACATACTTAGGCCAAACTAAGACACAAAATTTTCCACTTTTGTGAAATGGGTACAGGATGAAAAGTGGGGCAATAGCTGGCTCTGACTGGGGACTTGGGTAGAGCATACCCAAGCAAGGAACTCAAATCTCTTGTTTTGCAAAAATAAAAGACAGTGATCTAAACAAAACAAAAATAGGAGAAGAGCAAGAAAACAAAGGAAAGAGAAGAAACAAACTAGGAAACATGAAAAGAAACTAAACCTAAGTATAATACAATATAGGGGTTTCCTGTTCTCAATTTTCAATTTGATAAAGCTTCAAATCCTAACCATTATAGGTTAGGGGTAGCACTTTTCCATCTTCATAAACCAATTTGAAAGAATTATTCTCAAATGCCTGATGAATTCTGAATGGACCTTTCCACAAGGTGTCAAAATTTTTATGCATACCTTTTGGAGCACTTCGCTTATCCCAAAGTAACACATTGTCTCCCACCATGAATTTTCATGGTCTAGTCTTCTTATTAAATAGATCCTTCACCTACATGTGGTGTTGTGTGATGTGATCCACCATTTTTTTTCTTTCCTCTTCAAGCTTGCTCAAATACAAAATTCTCTTCTCTAGACCATCTTTATTGATATCATCTTCAATCATTTTTCTAAGTTTGTTTATAGCCAATTCTAAAGGTAATGGTAGATTAGCTTCAATTCCATACACTAATTCAAAAGGAGATATGTCATTTCTCTTTTAGGTGTCACCTTGTTTACTCACAATACCTCATGCATTTTCTTGTGCCAAGTCTTTTGATTATCTGAGACCAGTTTCTTAATAGTATTTATCAAATTCCTGTTACTAGAATTGGCTTGACTATTTCCTTGTGGGAAATAATCAGATGAATGACTAACAGTAATTCCATACTCAAAACAAAAATTAGTAATCTCAATTGAAGAGAAGTAGGTCGCATTATCCATCACTAATTTGATAGGAACACCAAATCTGACTAGTATGTTCTCCTTAATGAATTCACACACTACTTTAGAAGTAGTTTTCTTGATCACTTTGGCTTCCACCCACTTAGTGAAGTAATTGGTACTGGATGTTGGACTAACAGGACCAATAAAATCAAGACCCCATTGTTGAAAGGGTCCTTCAATGATGACAGGCCTTAATGGTAGAGAAGCCAATTGAGGACGCCTGATGAACATCTTACATTTTCCACACTATGCCACCCAGAAATAGGCATCTTTGAACATCCTAGGCCAGTAATAGCAATGTCTCGATATTTTGAAAGATGTGACTAAGAATGAAAAATGCCCTCCACAAGCTTCATCATGAAATTTTTTCAATAACTTTTCTTTCTATTGTTTGTCTACACATCTGAGAAAAGTGCCATCAATAGCCTTTTTAAACAATTTTCCATTCCAAATTACGTACTTAGTTGCTTTCAACTTAAGATCTCTTCTTTGTCTTGCATTTAGGCCCTTGGGACATTCTCCATATGTTAGCAGATAAGTAATATTTTCAAACCATGAATCATGAAGACCTACTGCCAGCACTAGTTACTTTTCTCCTAATTGTTCTAATTCTTCAACAATGGTTTTTTCTGCAATTGATTTACACAATGCATTACCCCTTACTAGCTTGGTAGGCTTAATTTCTTTATCATGTTCTTGTTTCTTTGCTATCCATGCTCCTCTGGTATGACAACCTACATCTTGTTGTGTCAACACACTTTTCATTGCTACATTTGGAACATAGATGATAGAATGTGAATGCAAGATATAGAACTGAAAATTTTTAGCTGCTTTGACTACTAAAAAAGCATGCTTCTCTATCTATGAGTATTTCAATTCATGATTTTTCAGTGGTATGCTCATGAAAGCTATTGGAGCTTGTACCCCTTCATCATTGTCTTGCATAAGTATTACTGATAAAGTATGTTCAAAAGCATAATAATAAATGAGGAAATCTTGCTTATAATTTGGGTGACTCAACACTAGTGCATTAGCAATAGCAGTTTTTATATTCTGAAAGGCCTGCTTTCCTACCTCATTCCATTTGAAATTTGAATTTCCCTTCATCATGTCCATAATATGTTTAGTGATTATTACAAAATCCGGTACAAACCTCCTGAGAAAATTCACCTGCCCAAAGAATGAATTACCCCCTATTTTATTTGAGGGCAAGCTTAACCTTTAAATGGCCTCTACTCATTCAGGATCAATTCTAATGCCTTCCTAAGATACTATATGACAAAGGAACTTTCCTTCTATCACATAGAAAATTGATTTCTTCAGATTGAATGAGATTCCATGTTATTGGCATCTTTGTAGGACTTTCCTTAAATCTTCCATGTGATCTTTTCTCTTTTTTGAAAACACGGTGAGGTCATCCAGATATATAACTATAATCTAGTCCTTCAGATCAGCAAACATTTTGCTCATAAATCTCTGGAACGTGGCACCGACATTGATGAGTCTAAAAGGAATTCTGTGATATGCAAACATACCCCAAGGAGTGGTAAATGTTGTCTTATTGTAGTCTTTCTCTTCTACCTCAACTTGATTGTAACTTAAAAACCCATCAAGCATAGACATCATTTCAGATCTAGTCACTATTTGTAGTAAGTAATCCATATTGGCAAGAGAAAAATTATCTTTCAGAGACACTTGGTTCAAATTATGGAAATCAACGCAAATCCTTATTTCTCCATTCTTTTTTTTTACTGGTACTATGTTAGCTACCTAGGTAGAGTGATGGATGGGGTAGATGATTCTTGCTTTCAACATTTTATCCACCTCCCAAAATATGGTATTAGAGACCTTAGGATTATAATTCCTTTGCTTTTTCCAAAAATGAACTGCATCAGGTTTGAGTGGAATTTGATGTTTTACCTCCCCACCTCAATAGCTTCTTAAATCTTCATAACTCCAAGAAAAAACATCTTGATATTCTATGAAGAGTCATTTCGCAGCTTCCTTCTCTTCAGGTGAAATTTTTTTTCCAGTATTGATCATTTTAGGATCATGAGTGTCTCCAATATTTACCCCCTCATACTCTCCAATGGTAGGTATCCTTTCTACCCTTTTCTACTTTATGTAGGCATCATGTCTATTAAACAATTTTTCCAAGGCTACAAAGTATGGGGGAATTATATTACCTCACAATTAAAATTTATCATTTTGATTCTTTTCAACATCAGAACCTTCATGATTATCATTCTTGGATTCATGTGAAAAATTGGATTTGTCATTTTCTAGGAACAACTGTAAGCTCTTGTCATCTTCAAAAACTTGCCAGGATTCTACATTGTCTAGAACAGAAGCTTGATACACAATTTCAATCTGGTATTTCTTATCCTTCAATTCTAGATGGGGTAATAGCAAAGAAGTAGAAACTATTAGGGAATTAGCTTTGGTATTCATCTCCCTTGGCACTATTTCAACAGAAAAGGCATCTAGACCTTCTATTTCATCCCAAACTCTATTTCTATAGTTCCTTAACCTATGATTTTTCACAGAATATTGTCTTTTAATTTTCCTGACAATAAGTTCTACATCACCTTGAGCTCTCAGGATCTTTACTCCTCTTTCTTTTGTTGATATTATCCCTAATAACAAAGCCTCATACTCTATGGTATTATTTGTATTCCCAAATTCTAATTTGAAAACCAAGGGCTCAGGTTCTCCCTCAGGGGGTATCAACACTACACCTATGCCAGACCCTGAGGAGGCACAACTTCCATCAAATTCAAGTGTCCATATGCCTATTACATCTTTTTCCCCATTAAGAATTCCTTTTCTTTGATATCCATCTCTTTGTTCATCTAGAGCCTCTTCAATAAATAACATGTAGTTGCAAAATTCTAGCTCTTGATAGAGGATATGGGCTTTAGGATCATCTGATTTTAGAACTATGAATTTTGCCTTTTCTTTGAGTTCTAACTTGACTTTATTATTCTTGATAGGTATGACTGCTTGAGAATAGTCTAGTTTAATTTCTCCTCCTAAGTCCTGGCAGAAACTCCTGCTTAAAAGAAGTCCATAGCTTGCTGGAATATCTGCTACTCGAATGGTCAATAAGAGTTTCTTCTCTGGATGTGAAGCCAAGGCGACTTGAGCATCTTTGATTTGCCCAAGCAAAGGGACTTGTTTGGCATCCATAGAATAACATCTCCTGTGCACTTTAGTAAGGTTGGGACCCAGGGCCTTTGCTACAGAATACAACATAACATTATCTGATACACCTAAATCTATTATGCAATTTCTTAGCTTGCACCCATTGATATATAATGAGATATAAAATGGGTCGGGTTTTTTCCAGGAGATGTTGCTAAAATAGTAGAATCCTCTTGATTAAACAAGCTAGATGTCAAGGTTTCATATCCTTTTTCATCAATCACATTATGATTCAAATCTAATGCATTCCCTTTACACCAGTCTACTAGTCTTTTTAACTCAGAAGGGTGAGACTTCAAATAATCTATAGGGAAAATTTGAATTTTTTATTCTTCACATAATTGAATGAAATCAAAAGGAATTTTTTCCTTACCCATTTGAGAAGTTGATGCTCCTTGATCAACATGAATGTGGTTCATCAAGAGACTGGGATCATCTCTGTGAGGATGGTTGGAGGATTGGTTCTTTATTCTTTAGCCCCGAGTAAGCATTGTTTATGAAATTCCATCAAGGGTTGCATAACATTTGCCTTTTGGTTCAAAATCTAATTCGTATTCCAAAAATAAATTTCTAGAGTCACCATTTGAATATGAATCGAACTCTGAACAAGGTACTGCAATGTTCAATTCATTGGTAGATAATAACTGCATCATACAAGCAGTCTTCGGACAACTCTCACTTTCATGATCCATGGTCAAGTGAAAGACACACATGTTTCCGTTCTTCGGTGCTGCTTCAATTTGCAACCTAGGTTGTGAGCCCGTGAGTTGTGGATATTTTCCATTATTGTTCTTTCCTCGCAAATTTTGATAATTCTGCTGATAGGAATTACTGAATCCAAGTAATTGTCTTTTTATTTCTATCAATTCATTTGACAATTTCTAAATCATTTCATCAGATGGTGTGGTATTACTATAATTTCCTTTAGTTTGAAGTTCTCGCTTCCATTTTCCTATAGAAATCAAATCATCTTCAAATTTAATTTCTTTCTTTTCTGCATTTGTCAAATCCGTAGGATGTGCTCTCCTCAAGTCATAATTGACATCTAGGGGCATTGCACTTATAAAGAAGGTTTTCAAATTATCAGTTGTAAGCCTATCAGCGATTGGAATTCTGCTAATAATCTTCTTGAACTTGGCAACAAAATCTCTCATACTCATGGTGGATTACTTTTTAATAGAAGTCAACTGTGTTAACAAGGCATGTTCATCTTCTGCAATTTTGAACCTTGTCTCAAAGTTCATTCTCATTGTATCCCAATCAGTTATTGAGCCATCAGCTAGATGATAGAACCAGTCTACTGCACTATCTATTAAGGTTTCCACAAATAATCTTACGAAAACATCCTCATGTCCAACACCTAAGATGTGATTAGCTGTGAAGAAGGCTTTAATATGTTCATCTATAGTAACCTTCCCATCTCCTGAGAATTTTTGGAAATTCTTCCTTGAACCAGACTGGAGGGGATGGTAAGTTGTTAGTGCTAATGGTCTTGTTGCTACAGCCCATGGAGCAGCCATGACTGTTCTAGCAATGTATGGTGAGAAATTAACAACTGAGGGAGTAGTAATTCCGTGCAAGGCCAATACCTAATAGGTAGAATGCGAAGTACTAGAGTCTTGATTCCTAATAGGGGAAGGTGGTCTACTCCAACTTTTCTTTTCACCTTTTCACTTTGGAATGTCTAAGATGGGAAAACCAAGCTCTGTAAGTTTATCAAAAATAGATTCTTGCCCACCCTATTCCTTGGTGCTTCTAAGGAAACTTGTTTTTTCCAAGGTGCCAAGTTAATTTTGTCTTTGAGCTGCTTGTCCCAATTGTCTTTTTTCTCTTTGGATGTCCCTCCTTTGAACAACTCTTTCCAAAGCTTCGGCTCTTCTTTCTTCTTCTTCCAACATTTGACTAGCATTCCTGTAATGTTCAGCATTCCTCCTATTTCTCCAAATAAATATATTAAGGGATGAAATTATGTCTTCTTGATCATCTTGGAAACCAAGATTAGGATGGAGCACTAGAATAATGTTTTCATGAGGTAGTACCATTTTTCCTCATGACATGGGCTTTTTAGTCAAGCGACTATTTGAGTCCCCAGTGGAGTCGCCAAAAAATTTGTTGGTAAACAAATTTTTTCTTTTTAATTATAACTCTTAAATACCCAAACTTGGAACAATATCTGATTACAAATAGTTGAAAATCCATTTATGGATGAATTGACTTTTCTCTGAATTGGTAGGTACGGCTCCCTATAATAGATTTGCAATGAATTATGTTTTTCTCCTAAAACTAGTATGGGGTGTGTTCTTGACTTGAGAACAGAAGAGGTAGAACCAAGCTAGACCTAAATAGGATCTAACTCAAGAAAATACTAATTTTTGAAGTTTTAAATCAGTTTATGAATCCACACGTCCTATGAATTCACAAAGCTTAAAAGAGTAATAGCTAGTACTGAACTAAGTTATTTGAATCTGAACTATGATTGAAAAATGGAAAATCCTAAAGGGAATTCTCTTTGAATGAACAATGACACTACTTATCACATTCATTCATTGTTTCAAAATATGGGAGTGAAACTCTATTCTTTCCTCTCTTCAATTCAAATAAAAAAGAAAACATAAGACTAAATCTAACATAATTGGAATAGAAAATAATTGATATAAAATACCATTCAATTGTCTCTGCAACATAAAGTACTTCACACCAAAAATTTTCCAACCTTTTATTAATCTTTCAATCTCATACATATACAATTTTGAGATGATCATTATAATGGAAGTTCAATTGGTTCATCTTCTCAAAAATGACAAATGGCAAGGTGCCAATTTGTCGCATTCCAATAATTACAAAAGAATTTTTTTTTAAAAGGAGGAAGAATGTGAATCACTTCAACTTCTTCCCCTTTTCTACTTTTTCTCTATAGGCCTTGGTGGAAACTATGATTGGGATGAGCTATTCATGTCTAGGCACATGTATATTGGTATATCTTAAGAGCCATTTGGAATTTCAGTTGATTTGGTAGTTCCTCTGTGGCCACATGTATGCATCTACTAAATGCCTAGATTTTAGTAATCCTATTTTGACTACTAGAAGATATGTCAGATAGACTATCCAAAAACTTGGAAAAGTTCTCCTTCATGACATTGATCCCAATGGGTGCTTTTCCTTGACCACTAGTCTATGAATCTGTATGTAGTCCCTTCATGAGTTCAAATCCTTTGTCTTGTGTTTTGTTCACTTTATCCTTTGATTCTTTAAGCCCTTTCTTTGCTGATTGGATCATATCCATTTTAAATTGCATGCTCTAAAGCCACTTGAACATAGGTTCATCTCCCTTCGGCAAGAATTTTGGTTCAACTGCTTCCTTGGCCTTCATCTAAATGATCATCTTCTAGAGGGAGACTCAATCATCACACTTCACCCTTTCTCTAGCTAGAGTATTACTATTTGATATGATGTTATATTTTTCTATTTTTAACCTTAAGATAACATTACCGATTTGCTCTATAATAGCAGCTCCTTTTGATTTGAGCTTCTTAATCCATTCCTTACCAATCTAACCAAAATTCCTATCTTCTTGAATTTGAGAGATGAGCGCTTGAACCTTAGCAGTAGTAGGATTTTTGGTCACTAATACTCTAGAGATGGTTGCCAATGGAGTGACTAACTGTCTGATGAACTTATTCAATTCTTCTATCTCAACCTTCATTTTGGTCTTGGACAACTTTAGACTTTCTAATTGTCCCTCAATGACCTCATTGGTTGAGTTCCACAAGCCAACTTTGGCGTCATGCCGAGCTTCTCCAAGGTCCACAGAGTGCCGAGTAAAATCATTGGTAGTCGTGTCTTCAATTCTTCCTCCTTTATTGAGCTTGGCTATCTCCATTGTTAGGTGCCTTGTTTCTAGATCTTGCCCAAGTATAGACAAGGTTTTCTGCTTCTTTACTTTTGTCAATGCAGATCTAGAATGAACTGCAAGGGATACAGTATCTTTGGTGGAAGTGCTTTCATCTTTTCTTTTCCTTTTTCTTTCCAGAGTATCCTCCAACCAGGAGTCAGTACCTATCACCTTGGAGGTCATCCCAAGTGATTCTATACTAAACATCTTCTTCTTAGCTAGAGTGATTGTTACAGTTGTCAAAGAGAAGGGATTCTTCAGGTCTTGAGAGATGATCTTAAAATAGCTCTGGCCTTTATCTCTAGAGTCTTCTTATTTTCCTCATCAGACTTGGTAGACTCACGACTACTGCTCTTTCCATCTCCCAAATCTACTATTTCTATTGTAGAGCCACTTGGTTGTAGAAGTGCAGCACTTGCTAGCAGAATAGGGCTATGATGAGGAGAGTGAACTAGAGTGGTATGGGGAGAAGGGACTAGAGAAACATGAGGTGATGGAACTGGTGTGACATGTGGGGATGGAATAGGGGTAGTAGCACTATCCTTTGGCTCCTCCATCTTCTTTTCTTTAGCACCAGTCTAGGTTCCAACGACCAAGAGGGAGCCATCATGACAAGTCTTGGCTATGGGGCCATTCTTGTCCAGAGGTTGATCACCTCCACCTGAAGGTTGAGTTGGTCCTTGAGTGGTAGCTATTGTTATGCCTGGTGTAGCACTCTAGGATGAAGAAGGTGTTGTAGCTACTGGAGAAGCTTGAGTGGCTACACCTTTGCTTTAGCTCCTCTTGGTTGTCCATTCAACCCACTTACCCGCTCTCTTGATGATCCCAGCCATCATAATATCTAAATTCTCCTCAACATCTACATAAGGCTTTGAATTGATAGGAATGCCCCTTTACTTAGTTAAATATATATTACTATACATATTTTGGCCATCGTCTTCCAAGCCTTCTACATCAAATTTGATACTAGATGTTTTAATCTACGCCATTGTGAGCCTAGCAAAAGCACGATCTCTACTATCAAGCTCATCTCTACAATCTACCCAATAGTCTTTGACAGTGGTAATATTTTTTATCACACTCCCAATCTACAACACATCTCTTCTATATCCATTCGAGTCAAACATAGATCTCACAACCTCATATGCCTCTAATTGATATTTAGTCTCAAATGCTTTGAGCATATTTTTCGCATCTGAACAAGACTCGTAACTATAAGTTCCAACCTTCATAGGGAATTCATACCCTTTCTTCTTTAGGCTTGTGCTCAGCACATTCACTTAGATTGCCTTCCTCACGATCTCTATCTAAATGATCATATCGCTTAGATACCTAGGCAGCTTTAAAAGAAACCCATCGAAAGTTGCAAGACACAAATATGAGAAGGATGAGAACTAGATAAAATAGCTACCGAATTGATTAATAGCCGCCATTGCCTCTAGGTTGAACCTCTTCTCTTGGCATCCTTGAGTTCCCTACAAATTCTCATCATAAATGTGTCATTAACCTTGACATATTCTACATAACTATTATGAAATTGCAAACATGGATAGAACTCATAGCTTTTCACATCATGAGAAAAGTTCTCTATTCTAGGAAGGCCTAGCCACAATTGTAGAGAAGCTAGCATATAAATCAAAAAAGAAGACATATAAAAGGTGTTGTAAAACTTCGCAACATTAAGGGCTTTGGACAGATGCTTACTTACCTCATAGGTGCAATCAACATACTGTTTATAAAAAATAAATACTATTCAACAAAATTGAGTGCTTCTACCTCACTTTTCAATCTGTGCAAGGGAACCAGAATGTCTATGATCTCAAACTTGAGATTAGTGCCAAATAGAGTTTTAGGAACCTTACTCTTGGCATCTTGCGGCTTTTGAAACTAGGATCGCATAATTTCTTTTCTCCACACCATCTTCTTCAAGGAGAACTCAGACATTGCTCCTCCTGCTATCAACTCAGAAAATTCCTCCCGTTCTGGAACTTGGAGGCAATTCACCACAATTTGCCTATCAGTAGGATTAGAACTATATGGTCAGGCAGCAGAATTTGTTTGGTATCTGGGTTGTAGTGATTTATGTATTCAATAATCAATTCAAGAACTTGAACTACCACCAAAAACCCAACTGCCTCCACTAGCCCACTTCCTCAGAGCTTCTCGGTTATAGGATTCCAACCTCAGCCTCCTTTGAAAATCTTGCATGTCATAGAAATGGAGCGAAGTATCAATGAAACTCTGCAATGTGGATTTGATTCCATTAAGTTTGTCAAATCCAACAAATCTAGTTGCCATTTTATCTGAGAAAAAGTGCATTGAAACTTTGAACTTGAATGAAACACAGAGGATAGAATTTACAAGTATAAGAGATTTGAAAACACTGTGCAATTCGACAACATAAAAGTTCAAGAAAAAGCGGTAATTTGAAAAACTATTATGTTTCCCTCTATATAGAAATCCTGATTCACCCGTTAATCTTCAAGATCCATGCTAGACAAATGAATTGAAGGGTAAATCCATTGAATCAATAAATGGAAGAGCCTCTAACAGACATTTTAGTGTCTTTTCTCTATTTTTGTTGGCCTCACGATAACTTTCTTTCCTTTCATATCTACCTTCCCATTTTCCATTCAGTTTTCAAAAATTAAGAACAAAGTACTCTATAAGGAAATATCTGCTTAGCTAGATTTTTTCCAGTATACCCTTCCAAGAGAAGTTAGACTATTTCTATTTACATCTTGAGATGCCTCATGTGTAATTTGTCAACCCAATCTATTTAAAAAGTTGATTTCTTTGTGAATGTGGAAAATCACCCTCATAGGTTGAAAACCTAATGAGGAGAAGATGATCTTCAATTTTTTGCTCAAGCTTTATTTACATTATAACTCATGAGTTAAGCTTTTCTCTGTGTTCATAAAATCACAAAAGGACTGCGAAAGTCGAAGGAGGCCAACTTCTTCACCTCTTTCCTTCACAATTATTTTCGGCAAAAAATGGACTTCATGGATCGTAAGCCTACCAAGTAGAAGTCATTTTCAAGTTTTTTGCTTAAGATGATTTGGAGCATCACGATGAATCTCAAGTGTTTCTCAAAGTAAAATATTGCAATGAAAACAAAGATTTTCCATAAAACAACTTGTTATCTTCTTATCTTGATCCATGATCTTCATTTGTTAACCACTACGGGGAATCACCTTCATGGGTTAAAAACCCGCCAAGGAGAAGGTAATATTTGATTTTTCACAAGTTTCATTCCTTCATGGGAAAAGTAAGACAAGTTGTGAACAAGTTTAGTTTTGCAAACAACTTCATGAAACGCAAGAATCTCCATCAAATTAGGTACTAAGCTACCCATACAACATCAAGGAGAAACCCACCAACCATGAAATGTGAGAGAAGGAAAAAGATGGGAAATTTGATGGAGAATCTTTTCACCTAAGGAGGAAAGACTAGACCTAGACATACCTAGACCAAACTAAGAAACAAAAATTTTCACTTTTGCAAAATGGGTACAGGATGAAAAGTGGGGCAACAGAACTCTAATACCATGTTGAAGTTTATGAAAGATCAACCCCATAGCTCCCAATAATTACCTACATGCAAACACTTTTCATAGAAAGAGAGAAGCAAAAGCTATGGAGATCAAGATTTTCCGATCCACAGATGAGACATTCTTAATGAGAAAAAGGAAAATTGACATTATAAAAAATGAATGAATAAATAACAAAGAGAGGTCGACTTTATAAAGGAATCAAAACCCTAAAAGGTGAAACCTAGGTTGCATGATAATAATTAATAAAAGAAATAATTATTATATGCCTAAAGTTTAGCTAAAGTAAACTAGAGATAATAAGTGATTTAATAATTAAATCAACTTGATTTTATTAATAGTAAAATACTTTATTAAGTTCTAACATTGACCATAGACGAAAATAAAAAGTGGTCTAAGAGTACACATATATTTACATTTGATACATAAGATATACATATTTATGTGAGAAAATATAGATTAAATATTAATAAACTAGCAATCGCACCTAAGTGTGCAATAGGTATGTCATAAGAGTTATGGAAGGCTATTTCTCTCTCTCTCTCTCCTTGTCACCTCCTTTATATACTTTTAAATCTCTATATCTCCATATTTCTTCCCCTATCTTCCCCCTTCCATCGCTCTCTCTCTCTCTCTCTCTCTCTCTCTCTCTCTCTCTCATATATTTGTTTCTTCCATCTCCAATCTCCCCCTTTATCTCTCTCTTCATCCTTGTTGTGTTCCTCTTCATTATTTTTTCTCAAAATAATTAACATTAAAAATAATAGTAAATAAATGAACGATGTAGATTTTTTTGAAGTGCATGCAAACACCTATCACCGAAAGAGAGGAGCAAAGCTATGGAGGCTCAAATTCATAGATCCACAAAATATGGGACATTCTTGATGTGCAAATAAGAATTATAAATTGTATTGAATGAATGAATGTTACAAAGAGATATACATCCTTGTAAAAGGAGATCAAAACCCTAATAGGAATCTAACCTAGGTTGCATGATAATAATTAATAAAAGAATCAATTGTAATATGCATAAAGTTTAGCTTAAGTAAAATAGAGTTAATAAGAAAAAACTTATTACTCAAACATAATATATCAAAATTACCTATTTAATATTGTAGGTCTCTTAATTACCTTTCCAACACCTATAAAAAATAAAAACTTTATGCCTATTTTACTAAAATGTGTAGTTTTTTCCAAATTGGATATACTATTGAAAAGTAGCTATTTGATTTTAAATCTAGTATTTGATTAGGTTTGGCACCAAACTAAATTCAATTTTTCTCCTACCCTTGCAAAATGTTAAAACACTTTTTGACATGTTTGACATGTAGAAAACATATTTTTTTCCATTGTCACTTCTTGGCAGACCATGATTCTGCACATACCATCCAAGAAGAACTTTTTGGAGTCTGAGATCTAGATCTTTCACTAGATATGTCTTGATAATATTGATCTAAAATGACAACCTAGGACATACTCACCCCCTAGAATTATTTATTCCTACAGTGGTTCATACAATGCACCTTCTTTTAGATGTTGTCATGAGGGAAACAACAAGAAAACAGTAATAAACATATAACAAATGTCCAATCAATGATGGATCATTGAGTGGTCTCACTATGTTAAAGGGTGGTGTGAGTTTTGTGTATGGTAGGGTGATACACAAGAGGCATATCTTATATCTTCAATTTTCATTCCTCCATTTTTTGGTGTTATAAAAAATGATTTGATAGAAAGAATGAAATATTTTAATAAAATTTGTGAGCTGAACTAGACTATGAGAACCCTAAAATAGCACACGCTCCATAATAAGACACTAGAATCTTAAAAAACTGTAAGTTCAAAGTTATGAGATTTCTACATTAATTCACTAACTAATTTTTTAGATTTGATTGTGTTTGTACATTTTTATGAATATTTTAGATCACACTATGCGATCTACCATTTGAAGACAAAAGTCAAAAGAAAAATGATGAGAACAAAAATAAAATATGGGTACACATGAAATGAGGGAGTGGGAAAATTCCTTATGTCTATCGGCTAATTAGACTTAAGTTTCATGCATCGATTATTACAAAAAGATCAGTTTAAGAGATTATTCTCCATGCCTACTGAGACCTGGACAGCTAGGGAAGGAAAAGGTAGACGTCATTTGCTAGTTTTGAACAGCTGTTGAAATTTGGTCATATAGTTAGGGAAACAAGCTTAAGATCGCGACAATGGCAAGGATAGCGTTGTCCATGCTCTCCAAACTTGGGGCTTTCGGCCCAATAACCTGTTCCATTCGACCCTCCCAGGTGTCTCATTTTTTAACCCTCAGAAGACCCACATCTAATCAGAAAGAAAGTCGTACAATCACAGTACAGTGCACGAGATCTGGAGTCAGTATAGAAGACTTCGATCTGAAAGGTTACACAAAACCCCTCATCAAGAGTGTCAATAGGGAGCTCGACAAACTGATCCCCGTGAGCGACGACAAAGTAGAAGAAGCCATGTGATACGCCATGATGGGGGGGCAAGCGATCGTGCCCAGTCATGTGCATAGCGGCGTGCGAGGCGGTGGGAGGGCGGAGAGAAGAGGCCCTCCCGGTGGCCTGTGCGATGGAGATGATCCATGACACCTCACTCATCCTCAACGATCTCCCCTGCATGGACGACGACTCCCTCCGACGTGGCCACCTCTCAACACACATCGTCTTCAGCCAAGCCTCCGCCATTCAAGCCAGCGATGCACTCTGCGCCCTCACGTTCCACCACATCGCTCGCCCCTCTCACGATGCCCAAACAGCGCTCAGAGTCGTCTACGAGCTCGCAAAGGCCGGGGGATCCACTGGTATGGTGGGAGGCCAGTATGTCAATCTGGCCAGCGCGGTGAGTTTATCCATCGAGCCTGCCTTGGTGGAGTACATTCACCGCCATAAGTCAGCACTCATGGCTGAGATTTCGGTGGTGGGAGGAGGAATCGCTGGCGGCGGGTCCGACGAGGAGGTGGAGAGGCTGAGGAGTTATGGGCGTTCCGTTGGTCTTGCGTATCAGATCGTTGATGATATGCTTGATCTGAGTGGTACTACCGAGGAGCTCGGTAAGACGGCTGGGAAAGATAAGAGTGTCGGCAAAGCCACATATCCTGAGATGTTTGGGATGGAAAAGTGTCGTGAGATCGTGCTTGATCTTGCGCTCAAGGCACAAGAGTGCATTTCGCAGTTTGATCCCTTGCGATCGGTGCCGCTTGTTAGTTTTGCACAATTTGTCATTGCCAGAAACTTCTGAAAAGTTTGCTAGATAGCATCTCCATTTTATTTGCTTATTTCTCGGGAATAGGACTTTTATGCAGAGTGGCGTAACTTGGATTTTTTTGGCTTCTTTCGTCATGTAGTGGAAAAAAAAGCTATTACGAGTGTGCTTCAAAATGTTCTTTGTATAAGATTTTTATGGTCTATATTTTAAAATCATTTAAAGAAGTAATTTTTAACATAGCAACAAATTGCCCTTGGTTAAATTTACTGCTTTGAGGGTGTAAGGTCGAGGTTGATGCGTGGAGATGAAAGATGTCTCGACGAATCAAAAGAGGTGACGAAGATGTCAAGATGATCAATTGTTGTCAATGCCATGGGGAGGCTTTGTGCAGGTCGAGGACAGAAGAGACACAATAAAAATGGCCAGTGGGGAGGGTAAGCCAAAGAGGGGGCGCTGGATATGATTTAAGTAATAGCTATTAATTGTTGACTCCACACACATGCTTGTGTAAGGTGCAAATAGATTAAAATATGGTGTACCAAGTTTGTTGTTGTGGTGTGAATTCCATCAAACACGTTAGAGGAAAGGTCTCTTGGGTAATGCTGTTGATGTTGCTCAATAAATCAAACAAAAAAAAACCAATAAGAAGCTCCACATTGCCAAAGAATTTGTAGGTTGTGTGAGAATCTGCAGGCCAATGGGAAAGGTTTGTGACTTACGTGTAGGTTTGCAACAAATAACTTATAAAAATGTGGTCTCAATTTGAAAAGCTTGACAAGAACTACCTTGAATAGATTGTTTAAATAATAACAAGACATTAATAAAAGTATAATATAGTGTCTTTATGATCTAAAATAATTTTATCATTTTATTTTAAAAATGCAATCAAAAAATTGCAAAATTATTAAATTTTACACACCAACCATATAATATGTAGAAATTATGGAAAGGAATGTTGTGTTATAATTCCAATGTCATGTTGGAGTATGACAAGAATTTGAAAGCACAAAAATACACTTCCACTAGTGAAAAGACAAAATTGAATAATCTATTAAATATAGTATGAAGCAAAATGTGTGTAAAATACTCGAATATATAACCAAAAATGAGGAGGTGACAAGGTAGCAATGTTCTACTACTCCAAAGGTGCAACACATGTGAGCTTGCTTGATAAGTGTGTTAGCGAGTAGCAAGTATGTGCATGCAATAGGTGTCTCTAGTGATGAGAACACATGTCTCAACCATATGAAGCGAGAAGAAAAAATATAAAACCATCACTAAACTTTGGCTAAGTGTACATAGGCTACTCACTAGAAAGGTGATTAGCTAACTAGTTTGACAATGATTCTATTTACACTAACAAGGTAGAAAGAGAAGACATAACAATATAAAAGCATATAGCTCTTCATGTGCTCACAAAAGCATAAATTTTACAAGTATATCTAGAACAAACATGTCATGTAATGTAAATGAGAAGATCGTGGCCAATAAAATCTAGAAATGGGTGACAAATATAATTTATATTAAAATTTTAAAAATATTAGAATTCATATGAAACCCTTAAGGTACAACTAGGTCATGCAAGAGCAAACAAACTCACCAAAATGTAAAGGAAAATAAACTTTCGCATGCTTAGTCTATGCTAATCCAATAAGATGCATACATATTCAATCATAAATTGACCCAGATTTATATGACACAATGCAAGCAGGAGAATCCCCAAAGGAGATGTCCTAGCCCCCAGCAAATAACCACACAGCGGAAATAAAACAACAATGCAATATCTAATACCAATACACAACACTTTATTCATAGAATAATTGTTACATGCAATGTGTTGGGCTATAAGGCCTTCCTAGTTACAACCAAATATAAAGCAAGTAATAGTTCTGCAAGATCTAACCCAAACCCCAACTAGTCCAAATCCACACTCTGGTAGAAACTAAAGGATTTGACCAATACAAATCCACAAAGCCTGAAGAATACCTGCATATAAAAACCTATCACAGAGAAGAAAAAGACAAGAGAAGGCAAGGGTTTGCTTTGAAAATATGTAAATTGCATTCTCAAAAATGAAAAAGATAAGAGATAATTACAAAAGATCAATCCTTATAATAGGAGATCAAACCCTCAAAAAGGGTAACCTAAAAGGTAAATGTTATTTAATATTACAAATTAATTATTAAATGTGAATACATAAGTGCATAAAGTGAAATATTAAGAAGGGAGTAAAGGTAATTTAATAAAATAAAATAAATTAATGCTTTACTCGAAACACCCCCCCCCCAAGATGAGCAACAATGTAGAAAAGAGCAAGGAAACTACAATGCAATGCGGAAAGAAAACTTGGGTCTTGACAACAAGGCCTGATAAGGCACCTAATCACAACCAACTCTCTATGAAATGAAGAAATAGAGACAAACCAATAGGAAAAACTCTACTCCAAAAAGAGATAGCAAGTAAAAGAAGGACGAGAGGACTCATCACTAAGACCCCCCGAGGACAACTTCCTTCACCCAGCATAGAACGCAACTCAAGATACCGCAGGGATGCAAAAGGTTTAGTGAAGATGTCTACAACCTACTGAGCAATAGGAATGTAATCCAAGCTCAAATCGCCATCCGAAATTAGATACTTGATGAAGTGCATGTGAAGCTCAATGTGCTTGGTCCGCTTATGCTCAACTGGGTTGGAAGAAATGTGTATAATACTCTAAGTGTAACACCACAGGAAGGTGGGACTATTGGGAGGAAATCCAAACTCTATCATCAACTAAGCATGTTGCTTCTTGCAAGACCATGTGATAGGACTAGAGCCAAGATAAAAGACAAATATAGAAGTAGACTTGAAACCATCAATACCACCAACCCAATCTGAATCTCTAAAACCAACAATATGAGGATCCCCTGATGTGTAGTGAATATCATAACATGTTTTACCCTGAATATACCTCAAGATATGTTTGGAAGCTTGCCAATGACTCTCATGTGGATCATGGGAGAATAGAGACAAGTCCAACTATAAAGGAAATATCAGGACGTGTGTGTGTGTTAGGTACAACAAACTACCCACAAGTTGTCTGTATAAAGTGGAATCCATTGTAGAAGTAGAGCAAGTGGTAGATAAAACAACACCTGACTAAAAAGGTGTGGGAGTAGGCTTGCAATCAAGCATGTTGAATCTCTAAAGCATATCAAGAGCATACTTCTGTTGGAGTATGGCTATCCCATCTGAAGACTAGACAACCTATAGGCCCAAAAAATAGTGCAGAAGTCCAAGGTCTGTCATCTCAAATTGGTCTCTCAAGGCTTGTTGAACACTCTATATCATGGAGATTGAGCTACCTATAATGATGAGGTCATCTACATAAAGCACAAGTATCAATAAGTCAGCCCCATGATGCTGAATGTAAATCATAGGATCAAAATGACACTCAGTGAACTGTGAAGAAAGCAAGAAGGAATCCATCTTCTCATACCAAGCCTGAGGGGCTTGTTTGAGACCATATATAGACCTCTAAATTCAGAATACTAAT
Source organism: Cupressus sempervirens (assembly GCA_028749045.1). Taxonomy (NCBI): domain Eukaryota; kingdom Viridiplantae; phylum Streptophyta; class Pinopsida; order Cupressales; family Cupressaceae; genus Cupressus; species Cupressus sempervirens. Next base: position 630,388,585 of record CM053793.1, read on the forward strand.
GAAGAGTCCTACACAAAACTATGAGGCTACTCCATATAGATCTCCTCATGAAGGTCTCCATACAAAAAGGCACTCTTCATGTACATATCCCTATAAAGCTGCAAGAGAGAGTACAAGGCAAATAGAATTCATCTTAGCAATAAGGGCAAAGGTCTTAGAGTAATCAATACCCTCAACCTATGAAAACCCCTTTGCAACAAGATGTGCCTTGTACCTATCAATAGAACCATCCGTAGCATACTCGGTACAGTACACCCACTGGCATCGAACCAACTTTCTTCCTTTCAAAAGAGGACAAAGATCCCATGTGTGGTTCTTCATTAAAGAAGAGTATTCCTCATCCATAGCCCTATCCCATTCTAAGTGTCCTTTTGCCTATGAAAAACCCTTTGGATCATCTGAAATGGCATGACTCAAGAGGCCACTACCTACAATTTTAGCACGAGTGCAAGGAGCATCAGTAGGATCACCTGCCAAAGGTTTGGCTACATCAACAGTATCACAAACCCACTTGGGCACTTGTGGAACATTTTATGGAGGTGGTGAAGGGGGATCAATGTTTAGATCATCCTTAGAGGATACATAATCCTATAGAGGAGTAGAGGAAGTACTAGGTAGTGAGGAAGAAGTTGGAGATGGTGGATCCATTAGAGGATAATGCTCATCAAATTGAACATCTCACCAAAACAATACATCTCTGGAATCAAGATCAAACAACCTATAAGCCTTCACATCCTCATAGTAGCCAACAAAGATGATTGGTTGGCTCTTCTTCTCCATGGATTTTTGCTGAGCATCTGGAATAAACGCCCAAGCCTCACTACCAAAAATATAGAAAATAGAAAAATCAAGCTTGATATGAGTCCAAGCCTCCTTAGGAGTCAAGTGTCACAATGCCTTTTGAGGCATCTGATTCTAAATATAGTTGGCACAGTTGATAGCTTCAAACCAAAATGAAGAACTCATAGCTCAAGACTAAATCATACAATTGGCCATCTCTCATAATGTCTTGTTCTTTCTCTCTGCAACCCCATTCTGTTGAGGGGTGTGGGGAACTGTGAACTGATGTTGTAAACCATGCTCGGTGAAAAACTCTCTAAAAGACTGATGCACATAGTCCCTCAATTTTTAGTGTATATACGCCTAACAAAAATACCAAACTACTTCTCCACAAATTTCCTAAAGATTCGAAATGAATCAAAGACATTAGCCTTGTACTTTAAAAAGTACACCCATGTGCATCTAGAGAAGTCATCTATGAAGGTGAGCACATATCAAACACCTAAAAAAGATGGAGTGGGAAATGACATAAGATCACTGTGTATCAACTTCAATGGTACCTTAGCATGTGTGGATCTATCTATCGAAAAAGTATCTCTATGATATTTTCCAAGTGCACAACTTTGACACACACCGTCAGTACAAGAGATCTGAGATATGATGTTTTCCAAGTGCACAACTTTGAAATAGCATGTCCTTTCCCTATAGGAGGAGGTAGAGGCTTCAGAGAAGTAATACTAGTATGTTGCATGGCCTCCTCTAAAGCCTCAAGACATTTCCAACACCTAGAAACTGGATGTCCTTCCTTGCCACAAAAACTACAAGGATCACCTATGTGCTTCTTAGTGTTGGAGGAAGACTTACCAAACTTAAAAGAATTACCCTTCTAAGAGGGTTTCTAAGCATCTAGTTTAGAAGTAGGCTTGGAGGAACTCTCATTTCTTATTGAATTTGACTTATGCTTCAATTTCTACTTCGGCTTTCCTATAGATGTCTGAACTACCAATGCCTTTGCCTTTGAACTAGTCATAGTATCCAACTGTGTAAGCTTTAGCTACTCTCTAGTCAAGAGATTAAAAAATACCTAAAAATTTAGCATAAAAAATCTATTACCCAAAGCATCTTCAGTGGAATAGAACATAGAAGCAAAAATCTAAAATTTTCCACAAATCTTAGAGAGGATCAGATAAATGCACTCAGTGTGAGTTTTTTTCATTCCACAACCCTGCAATAAGGATCTATGCTGATTAAAATTCATCTACAACTCATCAATGGTTGGAAAGGAATCCAGTACAAGAGAGGTGAGCTCTACCTCAATCTGAAGTTCCCTGAACTCATTCACAGTTCCAAACAAGCCTCAAAGCTTGGTCCACATAGCTAGAGGGGTATTGCACCTGTCAAGATGAAATTGTAAATTGTTGGATACCTGTAAAGAAATCAACCCCCTCAACCATTGTGTTCCTAAGTTGCATGACCTCATAAGGCCTCTGAAAAACAAGTTGCACTGCATCTAAACAAGACCACAACCCTTTTGACTAGAGAAGATGTGTCATCAAGGTCTTCCAAGTGTGATAGTTATCAGGGGTCAGAAGTTCTAGACAAGAAGAGGTCTGAGCCATTGTTTTAGAAGGTGTTGAATTTATTTTTTTTAATAAATTTTTGGTTTGCATATGTAAATAATAGAAACAATAAGACTAAACACCTCCCACAATCCAAAAAATCAAACACCAACTGCTAGAAGGAATGTGTAAATGAGAGAAGAGAAAAAAAAAGCTTCAGATATGAAATACTTGGTACAAAATACTGATGAAATTATAGAGAATCTAGAAAGTGCTCAAGAAGAGCTTTTTGGTTCTTTTTCAGATCGAAAAGTGAAGCTATAACAAAGAAATTATGCCCCCTAGAAGATAGAAGTCACAAGTACCAAACTGGGAAAGAATCCAAACAATACATGCCCAATCATCTTCATCTCGGAACAAATTTTTGACACTTCTTTTGAATAAAAAAAAACCTACGTATGCTCAAGATATCGCAAAAAAAACTACAGGGCCCCTGAAAATCAATAAAAAAAAATTAAATAAATAATTTTTTTAAAAATCCAAATAAAACATCAATGGAGCGGTGGTGGCATGATGGTGGGTGGCGGGAAAAGTGCTAGTGTTGTGGCTAGCGGAGCAGTTGAGTTTTGGAGGAGTGGCAACCATAGGAAGGAGTGGCATCGGAGCAAGTTTCACGATAGCCTAAAAAAGTCAGTGGGCCGGCAATATGCAAAGTGGCAGCTGGAAAACCAAGACCATTGTAGTTTTGAGGAAACACCACACGATTTTGTATAAACTATGGTAGTTTTTATAACTGTAGCACATTCAAGTGCCCAGTTTTAATTTTTATTTAAATCCATTTTGATATACATGTTAGAGGTCATATGACCCTTATATGCAAAGAAACTTTTCCTTCCAGGTCAACATTGTCCAAAATTGACAAACTTTATATGAAAATGGGGGTTTTAACACCTTTTGAATCCAACTATGAGGTCTGTTTGGCCTCAAAGTGCTCCTAAAATCAAAGAAACCCCTAGTTTTCACAACAGAAAAACTTGAAAAACACTAGATTTTTCCTGTCAAACCCTTGTTCTTCTTTTTCTCCAAATACCACACAAGCTATAATAGATCTAGCTCTGATACCATGAAGTATTTTAGCAATACAAATTTACAAAGCCAGAGGAATACCTACATATAAAAACCTATCACAGAGAAGAAAAAGAAAAGAAGAGGCAAGGGTTTGCTTGAAAAATATACAAATTGTATTCTCAGAAATGAAAAAGATAAGAGATAATTACAAAGATCAATCCTTATAGAAGGAGATTGAAACCAGAAAAAGGGTAACATAAAAGGTAAATGATATTTAATAATTACTATTTAATTATTAAATGTGAATGCAAAAGTGCATAAAGTGAAATCTTAAGAAGGGAGTAAAGTTAATTTAATAAATTAAATTAAATTAACACTTTACTCTAACATAAACCTCGAAGGAAGATCTAAGCTTGTGCTTGCAAGCCCCCCAAGAAATCTCCTTGTTCCCAAGCCTCAACTACTAGCTCTTCTAAAACTTTACCCAAGATCTAGGTGTAAACTACGTCACATTCGATGCTCTGTCCACACACTTAGGAAAACTTTTCTCACTCAGAAAATCCATCTTCTTCATGTTGGATCCCATGCTCAAAAATGACTCACTCCCTTGAATGAATACCTTAAGACTCCAAAAGACCCCTACTTATACCCACAAAGCCACAAGTCAACCTAACAAGTTGCAAATTAAATAAACCCTTACATTAAATGCATATTTAAGCTATAAGTTGGCTGAAAACAAACATTAAATACAAAATGTTAACCCTTGCTAATGTTAACCCGCAATAACCCCATGAAAATACTTAGGACAAGCCCCCAAGTTTCTAACACTAATTAAATGCACATAGGAGAGATAACCAAGACCTAAATGGGTCTGCACAAACTCCCAAATTGATCCACATCATGATCACATGCTACATGCATCAAATGCACCAGGAACTCCAATCAACACCAACACAAAGTTGAGTGTTAGCAAACTCCCAAGAATTTTTGAGAAACCAGCACATTCCAAGCATTATAGCTATTGAGCTCCTTTGGTGACTAAGCACCACAACAATCAAGTACCTTTAGCGACTAAGAACCCTAACCAAGACTATGCCTAGTAACAATCGAGCATCCACCCTTTTTCTTTGACCAAGCACCAAGCTTATCCATCAAGCCCATTTGGTCAAGCCTCCAACCGAAAAACACCATAAAGATGACTGAGCACCTTCAACTTTCCATTGAAAATGCCAAAATCTTCAAGAACCTTAGATGCCCCTGCATCAATATATATGATTCAAATTTAAATATTATTATATGAAATTAGATATAATTATAAGAAAATAGATGTAAAGAAGACAAGTGGTAGTTAATCCTATTCTTAAGAGAAAAGAATAACCATGAATTTTTGAAGATTGGAAATTATGCCTCCTTTCTATAGGCTTTGTCTTGTGGTTTGAATAGTGGTGTGGGCAATTTCTATAGGCATGGACTTGGTCTCTAACAAGATACTTTATCTTGTATAATACACACTTTTTCTTTTCAATTTACCTTATATATCATCCCTTCTTTTGTAATCTAAATTATAACATCTATATTTACTTTTAGAGGGTTATTGAATCACATAGACGAAAAGTTCTACTAGGTTAACTTGAAGAATAAACCAAAATTACAATCATGAATAAACAAAGAAACAATCTTTGAACACACATGTGCTATAATGATTTTTCAAATTAGGATTCATTTTACTATTCCTTGATTAGATAGGATGATAGAAATAGATGAAATAGAGTATCTTTTCAACAAAAAGTACATAGCAAATAAGACACTCAAATATGTGTTGGACTCTAGATGGGAAAGGAATGGAAAAGAGTAGTTAAGGATTGGATTGTTTAATACAAGTGAAAGATTGATTTAAATTGTGAGATTGACTTCACACAAAAAGAAGGTATGAGAGTACATGTATGCATACACTTGATATATAAGAAATGTATAACTATGTGAGCAAATATAGATAAAGTATCAATAAAAATATTAAAATATGTGAAATTTTACTTGAACCTCACACAAAATTATACTATTTGTACATTTAAATTTATAAAATCATTAATCAAAATAAATAAAAATTAATAGTTTCATTACTATATCTAATTATTAAAAAAAAAATATTACAACTTAAATACAAAACTATATAAATATATATTTAAAACATAGAAAACATGTTAATCTTAAATTATTTTATCAGCCAACATACTATTTATTATAGGAAAGACTTTGATTGGGAATTATAATGTCTTACTTGGGAAAGTCACTCCTTCGTCAAAAAAAAGTATGACATATAATCATGTGGGTTCTTCTAGAAAAATGTTGGTTATGATGCTAGCACACTTTTCTGATATAATATATTTCATCTCACTACCATATGGCCACTCTTAAACATCACACACTCATGGAGAAATCAAGCTTGGAAAAATTAGTCAACTTTGACTATTTAACACTTCTAGTGTAAGAATCAAACCTTAGTGTGTAATGTTTAAGTTGTCTGCTACCATATTAGTTGTCCATTTGTGTCAAAAGTATCAACCTATTTTAATGGAGTTTGTTACCAACTTCTATGAGAAATGTGACCATTAGAATAAGGCTTTACAAGTAAAAATCTACTTTCTATATTTGTTTAGTTTTTCAAATTTAAAATTCAAACACGTGTTAAAAGCCAAGAATAAGTATTTAAATTGTATTTTAATGGATATACTTGAAGAAATGTCTTGGTTGGACATGGTGTGGCTCTTTAGCAAGGATGTGAAGATTTCAAATACATTAGATTACTTCCCTCCTAGAATGATAAAACTTTGTTATTAAATATAAAATGTTTAGTATGACTATTACATGGGTTTTGGGAATGTAACCCATGTGAATTGTAGAATAGCCAAAACATCAAACAAATTTTAAAGTATGTTTTTGAAATGATTTTTTACTATTTTAGATTTTAGAAATTGTATGAGAATGTATAATTAGATATTGTGATAATAAGAATGTGTATTTTTAAATAAAATATAAATGAAGAAAATGAAAAGAAAAGAAAAAAAGAGTCTTAATGTTTTTAATAGTATTAATAGTCTTACTTTCTTTTATAGTATTTTGTAAATAAATGGAATTGGTTTTTGCTAAAAAAATCTTATGAAAGTATAATATTTTGGATTTTTACTTTCTATTATTTAATAATTGACAACTTAAGTTGGAGTTATGGATCTTTTAAGAATTATTATTTATTTTAATTGTTATCAAGCTGATAGATTTGACATAAATGTTGTAAGACCTCAGTTTTTTAATTTTTTGAATGATTTTCGAATGAGCCATTGAAAAAATCAAATTTCTAGAATTTCTAAAAATGGAATTTTATTCTTTGCAATCTCAGTTTTAATGTTTCAACAAGTTCATATTTTGATTTCTTGTAGACCACATGGTTCATGGATTCACATCCATTTTTCCATTTTTAAGTCTATAGACTTATATGTGGGAGCTTTGCTACCAAATTTTATTATTTTTTAGCAGAAAATGGTCAGCCCTTCATGGCTAATAAAAAAAATTCGACAATGAAAAAAAGCAACCTATCATATTTTAAAAATTTTTGAAAAATAAAATTTTGTCTTACTTTCTTTTATTTTATTTTTTAATTTTATCATTCTCAATTATAATTTATTTACCAAAAAAATAATAAAATTTTTAGAAAGTTGTAAAAAATTGAATCTTCTAATAGAGACATGTCCATAAGATTATAATTGGAAATTAGAAAGTTGCTAATAAATTTTATAGGTGTAACTGTAAATTTCATTTCTATATGACATTTTATAAGTACTTGACATAAGGAAATACTATTGTCTTGAGTTGAGTTCTATTAGATAATTAATTTTAACCAATCAAAACAGTTTATTATAGAAATTTTAAAAAGAAATATAGTTCTATAAAAGTTAAAATATATAATTATCTTTCCTTCTATTTTTAAATACTAATTTATCTATTATATCATTGGTTGAAATAAATATGTCTTATATGGCCACTTTTTAAGGGATACACAAAATCACTTCTCCAAAGTTTTATTTTTAATAGCAACTTGTACTTTTTCACATTGATAACAATGATTTTATATAGAAACTTTTTCTCATTAATAGCAATGTCTTTAGTAGAAACTTTATATCTGTCTATAACAATTATGTGTATCATTATCTAATATAGGTTTTCTTTAAAATCCTATTGTGAGGATGTAAAATATTTGCATAGTTTTTATCTTATGCTAAAAATAGGTGACGAATAAAAAACATTTGCATAGTTTTTTATGTACTGTTAAATACAGATGAGTGTTCTTTATTTTTGAATTATGAGTATTTAGGTAAAACTTTAATGATAGTGCATGTCAAGTGAGTAGTGTATACTGAGCATTAATTGTCAAACAATACATGTCGAGAAATAAGACAGTTAGTATCAAGCACTAGTATGTGTCAAGTAGTGTATGTGTGTCAAGTCACTTAGGTGTCAAGTCAACAGAAGGTGTCGAGCAAGTTAGTGTGTGCCAAGTGACATGGGTGTTGAGTAGACAGTGTATGCCGAGTTGTTCAGAAGCCAAATTACAACATTATGAACACATTGATTGTCGAGCATTAGAGCCTTTGGATGTTAAGTGAATAGTCAAAGACATAGTTGTTTGTAATGGCACAAACTACTATGTAAACCATTTTTTGGCTAACATATGCATTGTTTTATGATTGTTGAAGATAAGTATCGATTCATATTAGAATCCCTATGCAGTACATGTAACCAATCATATTAAGGGATGTTTTAAGTGGAAATATGGATCAACCATAGCCATTGATTCTAACCTAATCCTAGTTCACCTATGTTTAGTTAAGGAGGAAAACTCTAAAAATTTTGAGAAGAGTGTAAGGTGTGAAGGAGACAAATGTTAAGTATAGAGAGAGAGCATTCATGGTAACTATGGAGGTTATGACAATGTTTTGAATTTTAGAATTAGTTAGAGAGAATAGAACAAAGTAGAGAAAGGATAGAGGAGACATATCTAATCAGAAGGATCAAGGATTCATCAGGAAAGATAAGATCTGACATCTAGTAGTGAGGTGCTAACTGAAGGATCATGGCATTGAATCATTTTAATATGTGATACAGATCAAATCTCCTAATAGAGTAGCCCTAATAGGTTTTGACTCTTAACGGGCTCTTATAAATCTCTTAACTGAGTGTTTACTTAATTATGAGTTTAAATCCTCTAATAAGGTGAGACCTAACCATCTTTGTATCCTTTGACAAAGCGGACCCCTCATAGGGTAGATCATAGTTTATGATCAAACTTTTGTAACCATAATTGGCTACACTTTACACTTGCAATAGTGAAGATTTGTGGGTATCATTCCCACCCCAATTTTACCTTCTCCTTGGAGGGTTTCTGGGTAACCAAATTTATTGTGTCATGTGTTAAATTTGTTTATGTTATGGATGCAATGTGTAGTTAGCTATTTCATTTTACATGCTAAATTATGAGATGTATATGTGGTGAATATTTTATGGTTAAATTTTTGAAGTGTTTTTTCAACCCAACTCCCCCCCCCACCCAGAGTTTACTTTCCCATTGTTATTTCTAATAATTAGTATCAGAGATTGGTTCTCTAGAAGGAAAGCTTGATAGCTTTGGAGATAAGATCTTGAGGATGGAAGACTACGAATTGGGAAAGGTTATTGATAACCAAAAGATTGAAATACAACTTGTCCTGCATCAACTCAAGAAAGCAAGAGATGAATTGATACATTCATTGAAAAGAAGGAAAGAGATAGCTATCCAACAAGATGAGACTCAATATCAAGAAACTGATACAACTAGACTATTTAAAGATGGAACTTCTTCAGAGTTTGAAGAAGTCATTGCATATATGATTGAAAAGAATGGTGCCCTAAGTGAAGAAGTAAGAAATCTCAAAAGGGAACAAGAAGCACAATCAATTTACTATTGTGTGAGACAACTAAATTGAAAAGGAAAGTTGAAGAAGATAGATCCATGACCAAAGAAGACAAAGGACTTCTAGCAAATAGACTTGAGAAGATATCAGATGTGAAAAAGCTTGCAAACATGTAATTGGATACAATGTATCAATTGATGCTTGCAAATCAAGAACTCAATAGAAAAGACATTGAGATTACTACTTTGGAAACATAGAATTCCCTGCTACAAAATAAGTTAAGGTTAGAAAGAGAAAATCTCAACAAGCCAAGTGAATCCATAAATTATTTTGAGAAACTTATGGAATCACCAAGACCCAAAAATGATACTGTTGGATTGGGATACACCTCTACTAAAGAAGGAGAATCATCTGGAAGTGGTGAATAAAGGAGTAAAAAAGGTAAGAATAGCAAACCCACTTCTCATAACTGTGGAAAATTGGGTCACACACCAATTGATTGCAGAAGCAAAACTAGAACTCATAATCCTAAGCAAAAATTCAAGGGTCACTATTACAAGTACAAGAAACAAGGACATCAAGAACATGAATGTAAGATGAAGACTATCAACACACAAATATTTTAAGGATATTTTTACAACTGTCAAAAGTATAGACACATGGAATATGAATGCAAATCCAAATCCATGTGGACATCAAACAAGCAAACAAAGGGAAACCACAATGGGAATTCATATGATTGGGATTACAACACAAGGTACAGTTGTTACTATTATCAAGAGTATGGTCATGTTCCTAAAAATTGCATTAGAACACATTTTAGAGGCAACTACAACAGATGGTTGAATGGGATTGTGTGCTTTAGTTGTTTGAAGATTGGTCATGTTAGCAAAAACTATCTAACAAGATCACCTACACCAAGAAACAAATACAATAAAGGAAAAGATATGGTTGATGTTGAAAAGGTAAAGGTGCAAATGAGCAAGACATGGAAGAAAAAGGAAGATTGCAGTACATCAAGTACAGATGAGCTCATTTCATCCAATGGATCATTTGATTGCATCACCCCCAACTAGGTAATAAAAAGGTGTGTGGGACTAATATTTCAAAGTTATATTATGCATCAGTTCCAAGAATCTAAGATCTAAAAAGATTACATGTGCATGAATCAAGATGCAATGGAGTGACTTGAACCTAGAGAAAATCTATATTTTTGTTGTTTTTATGTTATTGTTGAGCAATTGAGTTGTGTTAGTATTGGCTGAGCTCTCTATGTTAGCCAAGCATAGTGAAATCACGTGTAAGTTGAGTGAGTTGGAAATCCTATGATAGTTGAGCTTATAGCAATGTAAGAATTAAGCATGTATTGCCAAATACCAAGGGTTATATAGTCAATTTTTTACTCATTTACATTCAACAGTGATTGAAGAGAGCATGAAGAGCACAAAGGAAAATTACAATAGGAGATCCTAGCATTTGTAAACTAGATTTCACTGCTACTCAACATTATTCATCAAATTGAAAGGTATTTTACTAAGTGTCGAGTTACATTGTTTGAATTTTCATAAACCCTAACTAGTCAAGATGGCAGCTAGCTCTTTTGCAAGTGTTAGGAAGGAAGGAAAGGAATTTTTCAATGTCCAACTAATAAGTAATGATGTAAGGCAACCACCTTTCTAAGCAATACCTAAAATTGCATACAAAGGAGACCCATCTGGTGTGTTATTGATGATACCACCAAAAGTTCTCATGGTCCAAGATGTTAAATGTTGCTATACATGTAAAGTTGGAAGTGTAGGAGATATGGAGATAAGAGATATATATAGTAAACTATGTGATAATGGAGTCTTGAAGGAGGAAAACAAAATTATATAGAAGAAAGGGTTAGCTAGTGCCCTCAATTTTTTGAATGTGTTCAAGACTGAATGGATCAAAATTGTGCTTAGTCAAATACATGATGATTATATTTTGTTGGAGAATGAACCTACTAAGATCACTAAGATGGTTATTAACTGAGTATTAAGGTACCCTACCCTAGATAGACCTAAGAGAATGCATAGTGATGCAAAGGAGGTGATTGACAAAAACACAGGTATCATGTGGAACAAGAGATGGATGTCTATTGATTCTATTTCACTTTCAATCTAGTAGACTAAATAGTGTGACTTGCATGGTTGTGGATTTGGGATACAAGATAGTGAAGAGAGACCACACCTATGACTTGTCGAGTTACAACTTCAACAATTATTTAAAAACTTGCAGGCCATTGGAAAAACAAAGAGTGTATCATGCAAATTTGGTTCTCTATTGGTCTACATATTCTATTATGTGTAGAACACTTTTCCTACATTTGGTAAAGTGGTGTGGAAGACAAATAGGCCTATCACACATCATATCAAAGAGTTCATAGAGTAGCTTGGAGAAAGTTTTGAGTCAATGATGACTAGTTATTTTGAGGATTTTAAGAAATCCATGAAATAGAAATAGATCAGAAGGAGTTTTGACATGAAGACTAAAACTAGGGTCTTCAAGGATGGAGACCTTTTTCTCAAGTGGGATGTAGACAGAGCTAAACTAGGTAGACACTCCAAGTTTGATGTTATGTTGAGTGGTCCATATGTTATCACCAGCCACAAAGAGGCCAATTCTTTTCAGTTATCTAGGCTTGATGGTGATATTCTACCAATTCCAGTCAATGAAATTCACTTTAAGCCTTCCTTCTAGACAAGGTTAGGGTTTCTATATATAATAGAGTAGTTTCTTGTTTTCAATAAGTGCATGAGCACGAGCCTTTTCTCCATGGAATAGCAGAGTTTTTGAGGTTTTGCAGTTACAAAGGATATAGTTTTATTTGTAGAACAGGGCTCATTTTTGTGACTCTATAGCCCAATGGATTGCTTAAGGCCACTAGTCCATGCTTAGCAGGAAATCATCCCCTATGAATCACTAGAAATGTTAACCATTTTAGCCTATTTGTTCAAATTTTGCAAGTATCATGAAAAATCTAGGGTTATAGCCATGTCATACGTTCATTGAATTATTCATATTTTCCATGCAAACAAAAGGGATACATAAAAAAATTTGTTTCTTTCTTTTTATATCCCTAATTCTTTAAAAATTCTTCAAGTCATATGATCATATCTTATAAGATGTTTCAAGTTGTGATAGTGTGAAACTCCTTGCATCACCTTGTCAATGTAGTTTAGGATCTAACTCCCAGGCAGTTGCAAAGATGTGAAATAGTCAAGTTCACCATTAGCACAGTTTCATAGCTGGTGACGCTAACATTTAGCTTAATGTTGCAAAGGAGCAAAAGTAGTTAATTGCATGATCATAGATCAATTATGCAATATGGAACTCTAAGTTGTGAAATTGTGATCCACGGTAGCAGTCAGGTTTAATGGCTTTCACATCTTTGCATGTAGTTGAGGTTAACCTAAGATCATGGTAGCAAGGTTTTGAGGATTCTTTGTCCGCACAGTTGCACATGGTTAAGAGTACCCTAGGGTTAAGGCAATGAAGCTGCAAAATGCATTGTTTGCATCGTCACAAGGTTAGGAGGTAGTTTAATATTCATCATTTCAAAGAGATGTCTTATCAATAAATGTAGCTTAACTTAACCAATTATCACTCCATCAAAAAGAAGTCAACCTTAAGTTGTGAAGGTGTGATGATAGTCAATTAAATGGTTATCATCATTTCACTGCAGTTAGTGGAAAGAGACAACAAGAAATCATGACAGTGCAATTGGCAGTTAAGGGTTGTCTTTGCAGCTTCATAGGGTAGGATGGTCAATGGAGAAATGAAGCTGCAAAGTTGCGATGGCATAAGACAGCCAACTTCAAGAAATTATACAATCATAGAAGTCATCCAAGGTAGTGTTTTCAATATCACATAGTTAAAGAAAGCTTTATGTCTAGCGGTTGCAAAGAGGCAATGTGGTTAAGGATAAGGGCATCACAATGTTGCAAGAAAAAGAAGTGCTAGATTCTAAACTACTATGAGGGTACAAAGTAGTTGGTTTGGTGATGTTTGTAGGGTCATCACAGTTAGTGGGCTAAAGTGATTTCAAGCTATAAAGCAGGGACAAGGCATGAAATGAAGATGTCATTGTTTCACATAGCCAAATAGTTAATGAAGAAAATGAGTTGCAAAGCCGCGAATAGGAGCAAGTGTAGGTCAACATAATAGAGAGAAATATATGTGAGGTGTTAGATGTCTTAAAGGATATAGGGTCACATGGTGAAGTTGACTATTGAATTTAGTTGACTTGATGATGCAACTGACCTGGCATGGTTGTGAACACGAAATCAAGTAGCTCATTGATGGAAAACATGTCCTTGATCACCTGAAACCACTCTTTTTGTGTTCTCCATGCCTCATAAATGTAGTTTTCCTCCTACTATTGCCATGGTAATCCATCTACTAACCAGAGAAGTTATGGTCATTGTTTATGTCTCTTCAAGGCCAGATTTGCATTGAAAGATCTAACTTTCTACATATGAATGTGTGTCTGATCAAATCTTTCATGGATTGGATTTGATAGTTATTATTTTCTACAACTTGAAGGTAGTAGCTGATTTTTAGGGTTTGAATTGAAGTCTTCTCAATTATGATTAAGCTATAAAGGTAAATTTTGTGACTCTTTCGAGGGTCAATCTTTCTTTGATTCTATATTGTATACTCTACTTCTGTAATTTCCTTTTACCTCTAAATGAATATATTTCTCTGATGTAACTCTTTCTTCATTAATATATTGTGCAATATCATCTTGCCTTTTGTTAATATATTTCTTTCATTCTTCAACTTGTATGATTGTATCTATTTGGCCTTTGAATAATATAGAGTAAAGTTCCTTCTTTATATAGCATTATATTGGTTTATGATCTTCATGTGGTTGTTGAGTTCAAACAAGGATTGAATCTATGTATTTTGGGATTATATTAATGAGTTGTGCATTTTTACGTAGAGATAAGAATGAATATACTATTAGGTGCATCACCTCCTTTGGATTAGATTAGGTAGTTTGATTTCATTCATCTCCTTCTCCCTTTTCTCCTCAAGAAGTAGTTAGGTGCATCCTGATTGTAAGGAAGTCAACCTTTGCTGGAGACTCAATCCTATAGGTCAAGTCCCATAGCTTGGAGATTGTTTCCATGTTTCACAAGGTTTCCTATAGGTTAAACTTTAGGCAAGGGTGCAAAATTTTGTGACAATAATTGATAGTCATCAATTTTGCAAAATTTTTAAGTTTTAAAATTTTGTATATGAGTTGAGTAAAGAAATATATTTTCTAAGTTATGCTCATATTAATGTTGTATATGCGTGAAAAAAAAATTTCTCCACTCATGTCATAGGGGGAGATTGTTGATCTCATTACAATTTTGACAAGGCAATGACAAAACACTTAAGTCATTATCTAGCAGAAACATAGAGCATGTCAAGTGAGTAGTGTATGTCAAGCATCAGTTGCTAGACAATATATGTTGAGCAATATGATAGTTAGTGCCAAGCACTAGTATGTGTTGAGCACTGTATGTGTGTCAATTCACTCAGGTGTCAAGCCAACAAAATGTTCCAAGCAAGTTAGTGTGTGTCGAATGACATAGGTGTTGAGTAGATAGTGTATGCCAAGTTGTTTAGAAGCTGAGTTACATCATTATGAACATAGTGATGGCCAAGCATCAGAGCCTTTGGATGTTGAGTGAATAGTCAAAGATTTAGTTTTTTGTAATGGCACAAACTACTATGTAAACCATTTTTGGGCTGACATATGCATTGCTTTACAATTGTGGAAGATAAGGATCTATTCATTTTGAGAATCCCTATGTAGTACATGCAACCAATCATATTAAGGGATGTTTTAAGTGACAATATGAATCAACCACAACCATTGATTCTAACCTAACCCTAGTTCACCTATGTTTACTTAAGGAGGCAAACCCTAAAGAGTTTGAGATGCATGTAAGGTGCGAAGGAGACCAATGCTAAGTGTAGAGAGAGAGAATTCATGGTGAATATGGAAATTATGAAAATGTTATGAATTGAAAAATTAGATAGAGAGAACATAACAAAGAAGAGGAAGGAAAAAGGAGACATATTTGATCAAAAGGATCAAGGATTCATCAAGAAAGAAAAGATCTAACATCTAGTGGTGAGGTGCTAACTGAAGGATCATGGTGTTGAATCATTTTAACAAGTGATACAGATCAAATCTCCTAACAGAGTAGCCCTAACAGGTTTTGAGTCATAATATGCTCTTATAAATCTCTTAACCGAGTGCTTACTTAATTATGAGTGTAAATCGTCTAACAAGGTGAGACCTAACAGTCTTTGTAGCCTTTGACAGGGCAGACCCCTCACAAGATAGATCATAGTTTATGATCAAAATTTTGTAACCATAATTGGCTACACTTTACAACTGCAGTAGTGAAGATTTGTGGGTGTCATCCCCACCTCAGTCTTACCTTCTCCTTGGATGGTTTCTAGGTAACCAAATTTATTGTGTCATGTGTTAAATGTGTTTATGTTGTGGATGCAATGTGTAGTTAGCTATTTCTACTAAATTATGAGATGGATGTGTGGTGAATATTTTATGATTAAACTTTTAAAGAGCCGATTCCCACCCCCCCATAGAGCTAACTTTCCCATTTTTATTTCCAACATGTATATTTTATATTTTTATATATTTAATATTTTACTTTTCACTATATTTATTTATATTAAATATATGATTATTCACATTAGTAAAAACTCCATGACTTTAAATGGATAAAGTATTAGTTTAGGTTTAATTGGAAAAAGAAATCTATATATAAAGAGAGAATATGTTATTTTACTTTGCTATTTGGATTCAAATCAATGTAGATTTTTAAATAAATAGAATATAAATTTAATTGTCAAAATAAAATACATAAATAAATCTACATATTCAAGAAACATTTCTATTTATTTTCTTATACATGTAGATCTAAAATCTAGATATATTTAGAATTTTTTTTTTCTTACTTTTGGATATAAAATATCTCTAATTTATTTGTAAATATATAAAAGTAGCATTTTTATTTTAGTTTTCTCATACTTCTAAAATTATAAGAAAACTAACAATTGAAAATATTAATTGAATCAATTTTTTTATCCATACATAGACTGATTGCTCACATTTTTATTAAGTTTTTAGTTAGATTTTATTTGTACAACTGCATTTTCTTTTTTTAGTTTCTCCATCAATTATTTTCATCTACAATTCTCTATTTTCAATTCTTTATGACATTATACCATAGTCAATTAATTAGTTATGATTATTCTCTATTTCTATATAGTCAATTATATGGTTCTAATCATTTTATTTGAGATAATTATTGATTTGGATCATTATTCAATAATTTTTTCAAAAAAAATTAGTTAAGATTGGTTTAAATTACTTTTCAACTCATATATCTTATATATAAGTATATATTGTTGTAATAAAATTTTTACAATGGCAAGTACTACCACTACATAGCACTTGTTTAATATGGATATAGATGTAGAGTCATACTCTAACATTAAAGTTAGAGATGGTTATATATTCTTTCATTCTATAAAGCTAAAATATATATACAAGACATCAATATCCTCAAATTAAGTTTTTTTCATTTTTTTATATCAACCTTACCATCAAAAGTAGACATTATAAATATTATAGTTTATAATATAAGACATTTTAAAATATTTTACATTAAATTTTATTTGTTAATAAATATTGCAATATATTTAACAAATATTGAACATTTTTTTAGATTAAATATTTAATTTATGATGAAAAATTATTTTAGTATATCAAATGATGAGATTTATAATGTTTATAACATCAAATTGCAAAATAACATCATTTGGATTGTGGAAATATATTTATTATTGATTTGAAATATTTTAATTTTTTGTATGATAAATTTTATTTATAAATAAGTATTACAATATATTTGTATATCTTTTTAGTTTGAGTATTTAATTTTATGATAACTCTTTTAATGTTTTATTAAAATTCACTAATGATATATATTTCGGATCAAAATTTTGATTTTAAAAACTAGATAGTCGACTTTTGGTAGAATATTATAAATTGTTTTTCAATTAAGAAATTATTTGAAATAATTCATAAGAAATAGTGCAAATAATGATTTGTTTTTTTAACTTATAGAAATTTTAACAAGATATCTATGTAAGTAATTAGAATGCTAGATTTTAATACATATTTTAAATTAAAATATTGTAGTATTAGTTAACAGTTTGTCTTCCTTGGGTTTTGGTTTATACCCTAACACTTAATGTGCACAATGTAGTGAAACACAAAGTAGTTAGCAACATAATGGGTCAATGTAGGTGTTCTATCAAGGACCCCTAAATTGAAAGGTACAATTCCCTTGTGTGCAAAGATTTTTAATGAATATTGTTTTTAGTAGATCAGCAATATCTAGGTGTATGCTCTTAACTAGAGAGCAGAAGAGGTATGACCAGATTGTCCAACACTTCAAGCAATCCAAGCAAATTTCAAATGATGACTCACAACTTCCATAGCTATGAATGCATATGAGCTACTTTTAAGTTCTCTCAACACCTAAATGCAGCCCATTTAATCTACTAAATGCAAAATGCAGTAATGCATGACTACCTAAAAATGCATATTGTATAAAGAAAGGATGTTTGACTAACTAAGCAATACTCAAATTGCCCAAGTTACTGAGATTCCACAATAATTGTTTTCTTTCTACTCAACACGTAATATTAACCAAATCCCAAACTTCTCATATAGCCATGAAAATGTACATGAAACTAACTTGCATGAAATAGAGGAAACAAGAAAATACTGTGAATGATGGTGATAAGTCATATAACCACTGAAAAGAGAGCAACAAAACTCAATTTGTCTTCAATCCCACAGTTTCTATTAACAACACATTTCATTCCAAAGACCATGCAAAAACTAATACTAAACTAACATGAACAATAGAATCAAAATGTAGATGCAGAGTCTCACATAGTAGTCCCTGCTACAAGGGTTTGCCCACATAGAAATTTTCCAATCTTGTTTACTTCTCTAAAAGTTGCATTTATAGGCCCTTTAGAACTAGCTAGTTACATTTCATGATTACCACATAGAGTACTTGAACCACTTAGGAATCATCAGTCATCAATTACAATTTGATACATCAAAGAAAGAAAGTTGAAATGGTTAGAAACCCTCAAAACCCTAACAGATTGGCATCATCACATGATTTTGGTAATGTTCCTGACTCTGGATTTGATAGCCTAGTATTACTTATTAACCTCTAGCATCCTCCATGGCTTCTACAATTCAATGTCATTTTAGAATGTGCTTAAAAGGCTTCATTTTCCCTTACTAGTTCAGCAAAATCCTTTGTGCCACCTTTTCCATTTCATATTTCTAGTTGTTTCTCTAAGTTTAAATCTTTTTTGTTGATGTATCATCTTTAGTTTCCAAATCAAAGGTCAAGATTGTTCTTCATGCTTTGACTAGAAACTAAATGTTAATAAGTTGGGTTCGCACCCCCACGTGGCATTACTATATTTTCTCTGGGTCCACGCATTTATCTTTTCAACTATTTTCGTGGCTGCCATTGATTTCTTCAAAATTTATGACCACGATCATGCAAGCCTTTTTCCTTTGACATTTAGGCCCAAAATGTATTTGAGTGTAGAAAAGTGTCATTATTTTGGAGACTTTCTCCAAAAAAAAATTATCCTTCAACATTTAGGCCCGAAATCCATTTGGATTCATTGATCTTCTAATATTCTAATGAGTTGATGAGTAGCCACAATTTGTTAAAGGTAAAATTTTGGCCGTAGAAAATCCTTGTGTGTAAACCATCATTTAAAACTCTCCAACATTGAGTGGGACATGTGGCACACTGTCATTATATTGCCATAACTAAAAACCTTGTAACTTTATATAATGACATAATGATGACAGTTGACCTTGAGGTTAATATGCGGCTGAAATTAATTTTGAGCACCACTATAGTTGCCTAATCCCACTGGACACACATCACAATATCACTATGTCACTTTGGCTAAAGGACTTACAATTTTTCATAATGACGTAGCGAGAGTCATTGATCAAAGTTGATTGAATGATGTGTAACACTTGTTAAGGGTGGCCTTGTCATAATAGATGTGGCATCAAGTATGACACATGACCTATTTCCAAAGACTTTGTGAATACAAGACAATTGTTGCCCAAAATTGGCTTAAAATATGACTAGGGTCATTTGATCCTAGCTTTGTTGGATGATTGGGATGAATTGATGATCTAGGCATGCAATATACTAGATGGAAGGAGATCTATGGCTCCCACTATGTTGTGAAGATTAAAGAGTTTGCATCTAGATAAAGTAATAAAGTGAGGGACATTGGATTTAATCGCTTATTAACCACTTCACTTGGCTCATTGTGGGTCTGTTGCTATGTGTATCTTTACAACTTGAGATTTGACTTCTTTAATGCTTAGTCACACAAATCCTTACTTATATGATATTTGACTTTCCTTCCTCCCGATGTGGCTGATCATGATTTGATTTGGATTGTTTCTCTGATCACATCAACGAACCGAAACATATCACCAACTTTTGTCTATGTTTTCCATGATGTCTTCATTCAACTAGTTTCTTCTTCATCGCTCTAGCTCTTGATCTTCGTGTAATATTTTCCTCTAATTTACACATAATTGATTCTTCACTTCAAGTAGGTTATGAGCATGGATAGATTATAGAGTTCATTTAGCTTTCTTCACATCTTAGAAAAATCTTGACACTTGTCCACCCATCCTAGAATCACCTAGTTGATTGATAGAGCTTTTCTACCTAGGTAGACTCATAGGGGGAGATGAGAAGAAAAGCCATCCTAATGGCAATCTAGACTTGACCTGACATATTTTGCATTGGATTACCATTCACTTAGGAGCTCAAAACTGGGAAGACCTAAAGTGCACCAACATGTAGAAAAATAACAAATAAGATAATTATGAGTGAAATATTTTAAATTTTAAATTCACTTTTACTTCCTTATGTATATTTAATTAATATGTCTTGAAAATTAGTTAAAACACCACCATGTGTCATTGGAGCCCATTTAATCTACAAGGTAGTTGGAGCTCACATAATCAGAAGGTAGCTCCATAGAATCATACTACTCTTGTTTTTGGTTTTTGTTTTACTTCTATAGAGTTGGCCATTAAGAATTGTTGGACAATGATGGGTCCATTAGTTTTTTTTCTTAAATTAAAACTATTTTATAGGTGTGATAGTAATGAAAATTGGAGAATAGATTTGTATTGGCTATTAGTTATGGGTATTAATAAAGTTAATGATTTTTTAAGTAAAGTTTCCAATTATTTATGACTAAAACCAAAAATTTAAATTATTATGATGTATAAGTTGGCTATCGTTAGTACATTTAAAACTTACTAATAGAATTTTATTTGTATTTTTTTGTTTATTTAAAGTTAGTAATTAAGAGGTTAAATATGTACACAATAAATGATATATGAAACATAAATCATAATAGTATTGTGGTTGAACCTTTGTGAATTTGGAGGTTAGATGTTTAAGTTTGAATTAAAAAGTAAACTAATTATTCTTGGTATTTTGCCTCAACACAAAAATAATTGGTTAACATATGCAAAACCATACCAAATCATCACACCATAGGTAAGAGCTTTGATGCTTGCCTTTCCTTTTTATTAAATGGGTATTGCTCAAATTATTTTTGAAATTAGTTGTAACTGGTATTTCTTTATTTTGATTAATTAAATAGAAAAAGAATTGGGAAATGTAGCTGGAGACTTTAAAATAGTAAAATATTATAAAATGAAATTGTGAGTTACATCAAAAAGTAAATTCACCCATATATATTGTAATGTTTTCTACCATTTTTTTCTTATATCAATTACTTATTTATATGACACAAAGTTGTATAAGGTGAAAATCAAATTTCCTATCGGGCTCCTTATTGCATGCACAAAAGTATGCAACTAGTAGTATATATTTATTCATTGATATTTTGATATTTTCATTCAATTTTATGATATTTTAAATGTGTAAACAACATTTTAAATTACTAATAATTACTTCAATTTGATATTTATCTAACAAAGGCATTTTTCCTCAACACAAAAATAATTGGTTAACATATGCAAAACTATACCAAATTATCACACCATAGGGAAGAACTTTGACGCTTGCCTCTCCTTTTCTTAAATGGGTATTGCTCAAACAATTTTTGAAATTAATTGTAACTAGTATTTCTTTATTTTGACTAATGAAATAGACAAAGAATTGGAAAATGTAGCTGGAGACTTTAAAATAGTAAAATATTATAAAATGAAATTGTGAGTGAAATCAAAAGTAAATTCACTCATATATATTATAATATTTTCTACCAACTTTTTCTTATAGCAATTACTTCTTTATATGACACAAATTTTTATAGGATGAAAATCAAATTTCCTATCGGGCTCCTTGTTGCATGCACAAAAGTATGCAACTGCTAGTATATATTTGTTCATTAATATTTTGATATTTTCATTCAATTTTATGATATTTTAAATGTGTAAACAACATTGTAAATTACTAATAATTACTTCAATTTGATATTCATCTAGCAAAGGCACCATAAAATACAAAGAGAAAGACATTCTTTCTTAAAAGATGGGAAATAATAACAATAGAGAATGAATAGGATAATGAATGACACTATTATAAATATTTTCTTGCATCTCAATTAATTTAATCTAAAAGGTAATTATTATTGCTTTTATATTTAATAAATATATAACATAAATTTAAATTGTTTACACATTTTTAAAAATTAATGAATTTTAAATTATTTTAAAAAACACTTATTATTTATATTTAATAAAATATAATATAAATTCAAAATTATTTATATATTTTTAAAGAAAAATAATTTTTAAATTATTTAACAAATACTTATCATTTTTCTTTTTTAAGTGGATTTGTTTTTGAATATCTATGTTAAGTAATTATGTATAAATCTTGGCATTTTTAGTGCTATTATTTGTGACAATTAAAATTATCTTATTTTTCTAGGTCAAATGAGTAATATATAAAAATACTAAATTTTATATATGAACATAAATAATTATATTTTCAACATTATAAATAAACAATTTTATCAATCTTCCTTAGTAGGAGATATTATATTTATTTTTTAAATTTCAATTATAAATTTTATTTTTATGGTATCACAATCCTTAAATATAAATAAATATTAAATTTTATTTTATTAATCTAAAATCAAAAATATGTACATATATGGATAGATTATCATTATCAATAGTTAAACTATTTATATATATTTAAGTTATGACTATGTGGCAATTTAATTTTTATTTATTAGCGTTGATATTTTCATGTAGGATTTGATCATATATTTCTTATTAATAGAATTTATAAACTATTATATAAATTTTCCAAGATTTAACAATTAAAAACATTAAAATGCTATATTTGAAACTAATAAAAATATATCAAATATATTAATTATTGTTTTAAAGGATGTTAAAAAATCTTTATAAAATCTAAAGAGTCTTAGTGCAAATCATCTTATTTCACATTCATGTGAACAAATGATTCCTATAGGCTAATCGTTGGGCGTACAAAAATGCACAACTGATAGTTATTTTAATTTTTATTTAGATTTTATTTTTACTTTTCTATCAATCAATAAGATTTCAATTAGATTTTTTTTTTAAATTACTAAATTATTAAATTTAAAAAGTGAATTTAAAAATTTATATATAAAGTCATATATCAATGTTTAACTAATGCAAAAGCATTTTGGGGTAGCTGGAAATCTTGTATGTTAGAGTGGTTTTGATCTTGGAGTTGGAGAACTCAATTGAAGAAGAGGTGATGCTCAGCCATTTTGGGGTAGTTCTTGGGGAGTTGTGTTGCTCAAGGAACCCATTGACTAAAGGAGATTGGTAAATCTTGTGGTGCTTAGTTGATACTCTACTAGGTGATGCTTTTTGGAGCTCGTTGAATGTGCTTTCTCAATGATGCTTGGCTTGCTTAGTGGTTTGGCTCACCGAATGGTGCTCTTAGAAGTTTTATAAGTCGATGTCATGCCCAAAATTTACTAGGCAAAAACACAACTACATTTTTTTTTGAAAGATAAATTTAGGAAATCATATAAGGAACTACACATTGCCAATTAGGTTGTTGTATGGCTAAGAGTTTAGAATACCTAACTGTTATTCTTATGAGGTTGAAACATACTACCAACCCTTAACCAAAGTGATCCTCAATAGGTTGGTTGAAGGTTCAATTATTATTGGCACCATAGATTTAAGAAGAAAATTCAATGATACAACAACCATGAGTTGGCAGGAGAAAACCTAATTCTATAAGCCTTTAGTCCTAGTATTTACTAGGATTCATACGTTGTCAATTATAACACATAAGCTACACAATGATCCTTCCAGGCATAGATTCATGAAAGCATTGTTTAGGTGAGTGTATATAATTGATCCTATACACATTTATGATTATGAATTTTGCACCTAGGGTAAATTTATGATATGTGTTGTCCTTGTTATCAATATATATTCTTTTATTAATCATGTCATGTGTTTTGACTATGGGTTATTCTTGTAGGTTAAACTCAAGATATTTAACTTTGAGTACCTATGGTATATCTATTTTTGATTAGCTAGGTCAACTATACTACACTTCTCTTACCTATTGTGTCATACTCGCTTCCTCAAATACATATCTAATAGTTATAAATGCTTATTATAGTGACAATATATCTATGTTAACGAATGGGATATAACAATGAAATATTTCACTCAAACATTTATAATTAATAGCCTATTTATACTCGTTGAAAGAAACATAATGTACATATATTATTGATCTTATGTACTATTAACAATAATTATGATATATCTGAAGACTAACTCTAACCCCTAACAAAATCTACACATTATAATAAGAACCAATTGCATAGATTAACTATCCTAGGATAAATATTCATCATTTATCACTTATAATAAATTTTGATGCAATCTATATATACTAAATGCATTAACTATAAATTATGGGGTGAAATAATTATATTAAAATACTATACATATATATTAAATATTATAAGATACATATTATCTAAAATCTTATCCTAAAATATTACTACTGATCCTAATCATAACATTACTTTATTCCTAACACTAACTAATATTTAAACCCCCATTATTTCCTAAGTACTTACTAACATGCTCTCTCTCACCCATATCACTTTATTATTATTTTTGTAAACACTTATCCTAACCTACTTACTAAACTTCCCTATGCTAAAGGTTGTCCCACTTACTTAGCACTTTCCTAAACTTACCATCCTAACTTAATAACTTATCCCATTTAAATCCTTAACGTAATCCTTTTTTCCTAACACTAATTTCCTACTAATTAATACTAAAAATAACCATATTTCCTAGATCCCATAATTCCCTTCTAACTTTCACTAATACTAATCACTTTTACTTATCTTACTTTCCCCAAGCCCACATCACCTTATACTCATTTCCCCTTCCCCCACAAAGTAAGATGACTTGTCCTACATAGATGCCCTTCGCATACATCAAAGCTAGGGACTTGTGTTTGTGTGCTATGAAAACTATAGTGCAAAGACCATTAAGCAATTGAAAAAAATTCACACACTAATCACACACCAACATATAGATTAGACAATAAAAGAAAATAAGAGGGATGCAAACCAAAGGAGAGCATTCCAAGCTTATATCAATGAGTAGATGTGTCCAAATAGATGGAGATGTATTCTCAAGTGTGGCCTCAAGCTTCAATGGATGAATTTGATCGATGCATGGAAATTTGAGTATCTTTAAATAGCACTTTGAAATTAATTAGCTCTCAAAATGGTATAATAATTCTACTCAAAAGATCAATGATTTGTGAGAGGATAAGAGTTCAATTTATAGGTAACTGGGTGAGAAGGAGATAATAATCCCTAGTGGATAGTTAACTATGTGAGGAGTGGGATAGGCCTCAATTAACTTAGATGGGTGGAGGAGATGGACTTGTGCATTTAGAGATGGACGAGGGAGATGTAGCATGAGAGTGAACTTGGGCTTGAGTTAGAGGGAATAAATTATGCCTTAATTTATGCAAGTGATTTGGAGAGAGATTTTAGACATGGAAGAGGAGGTGATGTGTTTAAGTTAAGGTGGGGCAGGTGGCTCAATTGACTAGATTATGTGGGTGGTGAATGGATTTGTTAGAGAAAAGATTGGTGGGTGAGCTTAATTAAATAAATGAATTATTTAATTAAAAGAAGAATTATTGGTGCATGAGATTTAATTAAATAAATGATTTATTCAATTAAAAGAGAAATATTTAGTGCATGATTTTTAATTACATAAATGAATTATTAAATTAAAAGAGGAATATTTGGTGCATGAGTTGAGTTTGGGTAACTCTTGGTTTAGAGGATGAGTTTGTGGGTGGAGGGATTAAATTAAATGGGTTTTGCATTTATTTAATTTAATAGAGGAAGGGCGATTTTATTAATAAATTAGACTATTGGTTGTTTGTTAATTTATTAATTGGGCTATAATTAATTAATTTAATTAATTAATTAGGGGATATCACTAAAATAATTTAATATTTAATATATAGATAAAATATGCTTTAGAAAATGACTAAATTTGATTATGAATTTATGTGATCAGATTTAGGTGTCTACATGTTTCCCCTCTTTGATATAGTGTTGGTACAACACTATTTTGAAGATGTTTTTAAATAATAGATGACATAAACAATGTTTTAAAGAAACTAGATTGCCTTGTCTTGATAAAATCTTTTACTATGTGATGCCCCCTTGAGATGGTGGCAAGGAGAGAAAATGAGACTAGATGGCATCTCAAAAAGTGGCTCATACTCTCACTATGGGAATACAAGAAAATGGGAGATCAGTTGTAAAAATTAGACAAAATTGTGAAATAGGATAGAGGACATGAGGGGAAATGGGGAATTTTTCTTTTTAAATTGAACCCTTTAGGATGTGGTGGTTGAATGGGTGGAATTTAGGAAACCTTGTAGGATTTTTCTAGGATTTTTGGATAGGTTGCAAGATTGGATAAGGATGTAGGATAGATGTTGATAGGATAATGAGAGGATTGATGCTAATAGGATAAAAGTGAACTCTCTTTTTGGGTTTCCTTTTTATGAATAGGGGGATGAGATGGAATTCATTTGAAGCTTGAACTTGGGATTCTCCATAAAGAGAACCACCATGTAGCTAAGCACTTAATTTAATATAGCAATATCGATGACTGGCCAAGGTTACCAAGACCATCAAGGCCTAGTCATTATTTTTGCATAGGACCGACTCAAAACAAACATGCAAGGATTTTTCTAGCATCATACATGAAACCCAATAGGAATCAGAGTGGAAATAATATTGGGTAACCCACAAACAAAAAATATTTCCCAAGTGCACCATTTAGTCATAAATGATCATATGTTTGGATATGAAAGGGTTATACCTCACTCACTCATAGCTAGAAAAACAACAGAAGATAGATCAAGACCTTTTTCTTTGATTGCCCCATTCGTAGTACACCATGATATGAATGATCATGGAGACCTTGATGAGGGGATAACCAAATTTCTTGGAAAATATATTTCAAGAACCAAAATTAAAATCCAACATCGAAAGAAAGAGTAAGTTGACAAAAAATAACCATGTGCTAAAGAGATCAATAGAACTTGATACTAATAGACCCAAGTCTCACAAGAGGAAAGATATATCCTACAAGGACATATCGGTAGCACCTAGCACCTAGATTCAATAGCAACCAAAAATTTTAAGGACAACACTTTAGTGACACAGGATCTCGCATAAGGACTTTCTGAAGCACGAAGTAGTGAGAACTAAAGGATCTAATCTAATGTGAACTAAAATGAGACTAGGCTATGTATGATGGGACTGACTAAGATATTTGTTAGAGTAATTAGATATTTTCTAATTAACTCTAGTCTACTTAAGATAAACTTTAAGCATCTAATAACTAATTATTTTATTAATTATTATGATGTAACCTAGGTTAGACCTTTTTAGGGTTTTAATCTCCTTTATAAGGATGACCTCTCATTGTAAACATTCATTGAGACAATTCACTTTTGATAATAGTAGTCTCTTTCTTTTTTCTTGTCAAGAATCTCTCATCTATGGATCTAGGAATTCCACCCACCATAACTCTTGCTTCTCTCTTTTTATGATAGGTGTTTGCATGGAGGTGACTTTTGGGAGCTGTGAGGTTGATCTTTCATCAACTTCAACATGGTATCAAAGCTCCAGATCTTCATGCTCATATTTTGTTCTTAAGAGATTTGGCATCATTATTTAGATATGTGTTTTTTAGAGGATTTTGTATTGAATTTAAGGTGGGCCTATTTTTTGGAGCACTTTGAACTGAAATAGACATCACCGTTGAGCTCAGAGCACTTGAAAACTCCCATTTTCATATAAAATACATCTAGGTTGGACATTGAAATCTGAGGCAAAAAAAAAATTGCACCTAGGTCATTTTGACCTAAGCACGCAAATCAAGTGATTTTTTTATTCATAATCAAAATTTTAAGAGATGGAGGTGTTCTATTTTGAGGAAGCAATATTTTTTTATTGTAACATACCCTTGTTTTGTCCCTCACATGTACATGCACAAACCCCTTTTCATGCGGTCACCATGGTGTACCTTGTGCGTCTCGGATCCTGCACACTACTTTGTGTAGGTTGTTTGGGTTGGCTCGAGTACGCAAAGGTCAAGGAATTCTATCTTTGGTCATTCCTCAACTATTTCGTGGGTTCCACACCTTTGGTGATCTTGGGGAAAGTGAATATTTCTTAGTGATCACACATAGGTTCTCATGTCTTGGATTTTAGAGGATGCTTTTTTGGAGATTACACCATGGACTTATTGGTTTACCTCTATCATTGGTATCTACATCACCTCTCTTTGGAGAAAATCTAGGGTGTGCACGAGGTCATCCTCCATCTGCTACAACTTGCAACTTTTAATGCTAAAGCACCTTGCGTGTTCCTACAAGGTCCCTCTTGGCTCTTTGACTTGGTTATGGGTGGATTGGATGATATCTACTGGTTAGGCATGTGGTTTTCATGATAGTCTTTTTGGTGTCTTGCACTACATTTTTTTCCAATTCCAAAACCTCAGCTACAAGATACTCCATCGCGGTTGCAAGATAAATGGGAGCCCCGCCACTGACATGCTTAGCATACTTTCCATTTTTTCATATTGTTCGATCCTTCCCATGAGAAATTGAAGGTCAGCCTTTTGAGATCTTCTAACTAATTTCACACCCTTTACTTTACTTCTACCACCGCCTGAAGCCATTATTGTTGTCAAAAAAATTATTGCAGAAGAAATCGCCTCTAAAATTGGTTTGTCACTAATGGTGGTAGTCTTTTTGCAATTCCCAACATTTTTTGAGTGGCTATCTCCCAAGTATGTTGCATGGCATGTTAATGGCCACAAATTTTGGGAGGCAATAAATGCCCCTTCATCAGCAGTATTCGCCATTCTCGTAGTTTTGTGAAATTGGCAATTTTCCATTTGAAGGATGGTTTGTATTTTGTGCCTTCTAAAGTCTGCACTTTGTTTTGGAGGACTTCAATAATTTTAATGGCATCAATTCATGCCTTTTATGTGGGAATTTGACTATTATATTGATGGTTTGTGCCTTTTTTTAGCAAGGAGCACATTGAAGTTTAATACACTTTCATTTACCATGTCAAGGTTGATGTGTATTTTTTTATGGCATGCATATTAGTGGGATTTTTTGGAGTTTGGGTGGTTATTCATGTTTGGCAATTTACATCAAACAAATAACAGTTTTTTCCTCTTCAAATTGTTCCTAAATTATAGATCTAGTTTCTTGAAACTACTGGTAATTTTTCCAAACTCGTGCACTTTATACATGTCATTTTTTGCCAACTAGATTTTTTTCTAGCACAGACTCTTTGCTCATTATTTCCAGTGGTTAGACTTTTTCTCCACTAGGGGTCATCTTTTAGACATTTATGTGCCTTGACAGCTTTTTGGTCATCAAATTTGGGCTCGTCACTTACTGACATCAGTGTCATGTCAGCACTAGATCAACATATATTGTCACCTCCTCAGGTTCTATTTAGACCTACCTTCACATTTTTGCTCATATCTTGGGCATATAGACTCCCTTTTTCAAAAATGAGATATCATCAGAAAGATGGTTCTGAGCCCATCATAGTGGTATAATTACTTTTTAGTTTTGATTTTGTTTTATAGCTTTCTCTTTTGTCAAAGTCAAGGGTACAGTGTTGCACTCTAGGAAACATATCTTGAGCATCTGATTTCTGATTTGCAAATTATTTATATCATTGGAAAGGTCTTTATAAGATCTTTCTAGTGATGATGGTTTTTTCTCCATATTCTACTCCAGGCACATTCTATTCAATCTTTTGCATTTTTGCATTCTAGTGAATATCTTGGTTGTTTCAGGTCTATGGATTGATTTCATTGATTTAGATGATTCTTCATGACTTATACTATCTATTGTATTAGTATTATGTCTCTTATGGTCTATTTAGACATCATTTGTATGTATTCTTGCAAATGCACTGAGATAAAGTGCTATATTGCATCTGTATTTTTATTTCAGTTGTTTTGCCTTATTTTTCCTTTTGATTTGAGTAATATCATATGAGCACACTCATATAGATTAGTGTATCCTTGGTATTCACCATATCTTGTGTCTTATTGTACATGCACTACTCTAATTAAAGTGCCATGAGGGGGTTGATATTTTTCTTTTGTTTTCCATCTTCTTTTGTCTAGTGAGTGTCCCTTCCATGACATTAGCCTCATGATGTATTTGAGATCGGTCACCTTATTACACACATATATACTCTTTTGTGAATCTTGATTATGGTTCCTTGACATGTAGTTCTTTTGGCCCACTTTTCTAGTTACCTATCACCTCACCCTTGTCTACATTAGGGGGGCTTCTTCTATTGTTTCTCATGCTTCCTTGCTTTGATTGATTAGCTCTTCAAGCTTTGGTTTTTCATGGCATCTGTATCTTTGAGTTTACTTTTTTTCCTTTATATGCCTCCTAATTTGATGTAGATTATAGTCTTCTCTACTTGGCCAGGTTCTATTTTAGCGGAGGTTCTTCAGATTAGCAGTTATTTTTTATAGAGCTTTGCAACTTCTACATGCTTTAGTGGTGTTCTTCATGATCATCTTTTGTTCCTATCTTTTACAACATTTCCTAGTTTGGAGGCTTCTTCAATCCTTCACTATCTTCTTTCAGCATTGTTTTCATCTCTTTTTGGAGTAGGGTTTTTCCCTTGTGGTTTTCTTTATTTCTCCTCTTTTCAAAGATTTGGTTGTTCTTGGGTACCTCATCAGATCTAGTTGTAGGGGCCAAAATCTACTTTCTATAGTAGTTCCTAGGTTTCTAGCTACTCCCTAAGTTTATCTTAAGGTGGGGTGTTAGAGTAATTAGATATTTTCTAATTAACTGTAGTCTACTTAAGCTAAACTTTAGGCATCTAATAATTAATTCTTTTATTAATTATTATGATGCAACCTAGGTTAGACCTTTTTAGGATTTTGATATCCTTTATAAGAACGCATCAGCCATGATGTCTCAATGAATCTCAAATGATAAGAGTGGAAAATACACTACCACCTGACTGCATGGTACCTAAGTGGTCCACTCCCACCGTGCTGAGGAGATAATCTCGAGTCCCAAACAGGCTATCCATAACACATAGCACAAATCTCTATAGTCCAAGAATCCTAAAAGTATACTAACTCAAAGGTTTCAATCACGAAACTGACATCTACTTCCCAGAGGCACACAATGACATGTAGGAACCTACTATGCAAGTGGGAAAGTGTCATCGCAATTATCACATACAAGTTACCCTGGTAGTTAGCTAAACTCCACGGGTCCATACTAATTTCATGCGGCCACTAGTATCCTCTCATACTGACGAGGCATACTATGGAATCCAAGGTTGCAACCATGCATCTCACTACTCCCATCCTAGCCTGTACAAGCACTCAAGGCATGGGCGAGAACAAAACACTTATCTTTTTAGGTTCATTTTGTTAGTATTAGGTGTGAATATTATCACTTATTAATCCAACTTACAATGAGTTACCCTGGCAGCCTCTTAGGGCCCCGACCCCCATTGCAAGCCACTTCCCGTCACTACATGCAAATATCCTACCCTAATGCTCATGGACTCATCAATCTCAAAATCACAAAAGATAATCAATAAAATCATCAAATATGCATAAAAGCATCAAATCTCCATGAGCAAACATCCATAGAAAAACATGAACACAATAGCTCTCTATTGGCAACTGAAGTATCACTGATAATCAAAGTATCCAATGGTTTTCAATAACCAAAATATATATCTCAATCATACTAATCGAAAACTCTAGAAATGGTTGAGTCAAACATGTCACAACATGAAATCATCAAGAATAAATCCACATCTCAGTCCCATCATGGCGACTAGAAAATAATCAAAGATAACTGATCGATAACTCAAAAATGATTAGCTCAAGTGTTTCATACACATACATCTCAGCTTCACACATGAAGACTGATGAACAAATACAAACAGTAAATACAAACATTTCATAGAGCATACAATCACATTACCATGGTTGGGCTTATAAAGATCGAGACCAAATAAGATCAACATGCTAACACATCTCATAACCTCCGAGCCTCTGGTAACAACCTAGGACTGGTCAACACTAGTTAACCCAAAACCCAAAACAAGAAGCATATAGAATACACGATGCAAACACATGTTTTGGTTTTGCTAAGTTTTCAAATTTGAATTAAAATGTCTCAATTTACGTATTCCCAAATTATATTAAGTGGAGAAATTTCACATTTTTCCTAACCCACGTGTTTGTTTGATAGATAAAAGTTTCTCCTCAAAACTATTAGACTCCATTTGCTAATTGTACTAATAATATTTTGTCTATATAAATTTTGTTTGAAAAAAAAAATCTATATCACAAACCAATAAGACTCATTGTAGATTTTAACATGAATAATCTCCAAATTCTTAACATTATCATCTTCATTAAACAACTCTAAAATTGTTTAATATATATTAAATAGTATTCAATATACATAATTATAAAAATTCCACTATATTAAAACCTCTTTTCTTTTAATCTTATCTCATTTAAAAATCCATTTACTTAGATTAACTAATAATTAATTACACTTCTTCTACTATTAACTAATCTTAATTAAATTTGATTTAATTAGATTAGATAATAAACCATATAAAATTAATGCATATTAAATAGATTCTAATAAGGGAACATTGCAATAATATCTTTAATCCATTCCATGCTTTGGTATATTATTTTTTTCTTGTGAAGTTTTAGCATAAAGAACTCTTGGTTATGGGAAATGGAGAAATATCTGTCCTTGAATAAAATAGTCTCAGTACGACGGCCATATCTCCCTAATGAACCGTTGGATCGGGCTGAAATTGAAATATGTTGGAGAGGGCCAAGTCGCGCCAATTCTGACTAGAGTGATCGAATAAATTCAATCACAATAAAAAGTTATGAATGACTGAGTTCGGGTCTATACAAGGGGCAGCGACAGGGCAGTTTGTGATGAATTAAAAATTTCCTCTTAAAATAATTGTTCTCTAAATTTAACCACAAAAGGGTTTATTCATACGCATCTAAAAATATAATTGATAGAAAGATTACATCTAATCATTCGAATTTTCACTATAAAATTTCTATTTTAATTCCAAATCTTGTCTTTCTAATTTAATATAAATTCGAACCCAAATCCAATTCATATCTAATTATTTCTCCTTAATTGGATCCGGGGTTTTTCTATTGTTTTCTTCTCAACCAAATAGCATATCTAGATTCCAATTTCAAATTAAAGATTCAATCATAGAGAAGTTTTAGACACATATAACAAACACGATGAAGATAGGAATGCATGATGCGAAAATAGCATAAGTAAAATCACAAGAATCTACCTAGATTCTGATGCTAATCGCTCTTCCTCAAAAAACTCGCAGAGAAAGCTCCCTTCTTCAGAGTTCTTGAGTCCTACAATGCTCCAATTGCTCTCCACCCTCTCTCTAAGCTTCTATGAATGCCTGAATACAAAGAGCTCTCAAGAAACTTTTGGAATGCTTCTTGAAACCGCTGAAAGGTGTTACCAACTAAGCATGGGTCTTTTCCAATTCTTTTTGATGAGTCATAGAATTGTAGACACCTTGTGCTTAATTGATGCACTAACCCCCATGTTGTTGACACATGTTAATTCCCATGCAAGCTTATAACTCCAATAATTTCTATTTAAATTTTATAACTTTTATTTTAATCTTTTATAACTTTTATTATTATTATTTTATTTATTACTTTATTATTATTTTATAATTATTATTAATTTTAATTTCTAGTTTTCTTTTATTTAATTTCCTTTCCCCAATAATTCACATTACAATCAAAATATCAAAGATCATGATATTTTATTAATTTTCTCAAATAAATAATTTATTAATTAAATCTATTTGTTAAGACTTAATTAATGGAAAATTCACCATATACCTCCAAGATAAAATATGAAAACTCATCATAGAACAAATCATACAAAATAAATCTTAAGGGTTAAAAATCATGAAATATGTCATCCGACACATTCGGTGGGTATTCAACTTTGATACTTGTCCTAACTCACTAGGACAAATGGTCTTTAGGTTTGGGATTTGGACTTGAGAATTTATATCTCTTCTCTTATCATTGAGATAGTATAATAGGGTACGCTCATCTTGGCAATTCAGGGAAGTCGATACTCGGTACTTGCAACCTGCAGAAAAACCATGCATATACATACAATATATAATGCTAAGCTAAACAGACAATGACAGGAAGTGGTGCATCATGTAGATCCCGACTAAGCAGGTGACTACGACTCCCTTCCTTAACCACATCAGAAATGCCATACAAAAGAAAACACGCAAAGCAAACACACACACCATACACATGCAAGTATGGGGTAAGTAACCATAATAAAACACATGAGATAATAAACCATCTGACTAATCATCATTAATAACTGAAAACGATGTAATGATCATCATACATACATGAAATGTAAAGTCTAAATGATCTCATCATATATCAACTGAATCCTTAACATAATATTTGATAGTGTCAAAACAACACCACTAAAAATTAGTCTACATAGTCTGATAATAATAGCAACAATAAGTTTAGAAAAGATGTGAACGAGGGTAGGCACTACATCCACCCCCCTTGGATTAGGCTTACTCCTGGAAGCCTACAAAAAAATAGGGATATAACTCCCTCAATCTAGCTGCATCCTCCCAAGTAGCTGAAGAATCATCAGTAGGGTCCCATCAGACCCTTACCTGCTCGATGGTTCGACCCCTGAGGCTCAACTCCTGCTACTCCAGAATACGAACCGGCTCTAAAGCCAGCTGTCCATCCTCTACCCGCAACGCATTCCAATCAAGAACATGCACAATATTAGGAATATATTGCCTAAGCACTGAAACATGGAAAACATCATGAATGTGAGCTAGGCTGGGCAGTAGAGCAAGACGGTAAGCAACCGGGCCAATCCTCTCCAAAATCTTGAATGGTCCCACAAAGCGAGGTGCTAGCTTAGAACCATTTTCATACCGGATCAGACTCTTTTGCGGTTGCACTCTCAAGAAAACCTTATCACCCATAGCAAACTGCTTATCAATCCTATGAGCATTGGCATAGTTCTTATGCCTATCCTGTGCCGTAGTCAAATGGTTACGGATACACACTACCTATTGCTCCATATCACGAAGCATCTCAGGACCCAATAGAATGCGATCCTCGAGGCTGTCCCAACTCAATGGTGTACAACAAGGATGACCATATAATGCCTGAAATGGTGCCATGCCAATAGAACTATGATACCCGTTGTTGTAAGCAAACTCCACTAGGTAGAGATAGTCCTCCCAATGTGCCTGCCTATCCATCACAAACATCTGTAACATATCCTCCAAAACCTGGTTCACCCTCTCTGTCTGACCATCAGTCTCTGGATGATATGTCGAATTGAAATTTAGCTGCGCTCGAAGCTCATGCTACAATGATTGCCAAAATGCAGATGTGAATACAGGATCCCTGTCAGAAATGATCTTTTTAGGAATACCATGTAATCTCACAATGTCACGCATGAAGACATTCCCTACAGAAGCTGTTGTGTAGGAAGACCTGATCGGTGCAAAATGCCCCACCTTAGTCAACCGATCAACGGTAACCATGATAGCATCATGACGTCAAACTTTCATAGGTAATCCTACTATAAAATTCATGGAGATAATATCCCATTTTCAAGAAGAAATGAG
Source organism: Cupressus sempervirens (assembly GCA_028749045.1). NCBI lineage: Eukaryota > Viridiplantae > Streptophyta > Pinopsida > Cupressales > Cupressaceae > Cupressus > Cupressus sempervirens. Next base: position 630,424,463 of record CM053793.1, read on the forward strand.
ATTAGGCTGCAATAGTCCTGCCGAGTGCTAGTGTTCTGCCTTGACTCTTTGACACTCAAGACACCTAGCTACAAAATCAGCAATATCTTGCTTCATCTTGGACCAAAAGAACAAACGTCTCAAATCAGCATGCATCTTCTTGACACTTGGATGTGCTAAGTAAGGTGTACGATGGGCTTCTGCCAGAATCAAGGTGCGAAGCTTATCCAGTAATGGCACATAAATCCTCTCCAAATGTCTCAAAAGACCATCTGATTCTCGAACGTAACCTGCAAACTTACCTTCCAAGGGTCTCCTTGAATCTATCTCTTTGCACACTTCCTGATACCAGGAATCCGTAGGAAGTGCCTGAAGAATCCGACTCCTCAAATCCACACTAAGAGTCATCGATGTTACCACATGTCTCCTGCGACTCAAAGCATCTGCCACCACATTCTCCTTACCCTAAATGTAATTAACCTCAAAATCATACTCGCATAAAAATTTCATCCATCATCTCTGGTGAACATTCAAATTAGGCTGAGTAAAAATGTACTAAAGACTATGATGATCACTATGTAGCTCAAATCTATGCCCCAACAAGAAATGTCTCCACCTTGTCAAAGCATGAACTACTGCTACTAATTCAAGATTATGTGTAGGGTAATTTAACTCATGATCCTTGAGCTTGCGTGATTCATATGAAATCACATGTCCAGTCTGCATCAACACTACTCCAATTCCTTCAAGAGAAGCATCTGTACACACCATGAAATCACCTTCTAGATTAGGTACAGCTAAAATTTGTGCACTAGTCAAAATTTCCTTGAGCCTCTGAAATGCTTCCTCACATTTCTCTGTCCACACAAACTTCTTACCTTTCCTCTGAAGAGAACTGATAGGATGTGCTATCTTAGACAAGTTTTGGACAAATCTGCGATAATAACCAGCTAAACCCATGAAACTATGAATCTCTGACACATTAGTCGGGGTAGGCCAATCTATTATTGCCTGAATCTTTGCAGGATCCACTGAAATACCATCACCTGAGATAACATGCCCTAAATATTGAATCTCTGATTTGAAGAATTCACACTTAGCGACATTGGCATAAATTTGATTGCCTCTAAAACACTACAATACCAACCGTAGGTGTTCCTCATGCTCCTTCTAAGTCTTAGAAAATATCAATATGTCATCAAGAAACACGAGATCAAACCTGTCAAGATATGATCGAAAAACACCATTCATCAAACTCATGAACACTGATGGAGCATTAGTCAACCCAAAAGGTACCACTGTGAACTCATAATGCCCATAGCACGTTCAAAAAGCGGTTTTGTGAATATTTGCTTCCTTAATACAAAGCTGGTGGTATCTTGACTTAAGGTCAATCTTGGAGAATACTATAGCTCCCTTGATCTGATCAAATAAGTCATCAATCCTAGGCAAAGGATACCTGTTCTTAAGTCACCTTGTTCAACTGTCTGTAGTCAATAGTAAGGTGCAAAGAACCATCTTTCTTCTTCACAAAGAGCACTGGAGCTCCCCATGGTGATACACTAGGTTGAATGCTCCCTTTGGCCAGAAGTTCCTCTAGCTGAAGACGTAGCTCACCCAGTTCTTGAGTAGTCATATGATAAGGATCTTTAGAGATAGGCTTGGCTCCAGGAATTAGATCAATGCTAAAATCAATTTCCCTCTTTGGAGGCATGCCTAGAATCTTACTTGGAAAGACATCTACGTACTCCTGTAAAATCGGGTGATCTAAAGTCTTCCTCATAGGATCTTCCTTATCAAGATCATTTACCATAACAACAAATATCTAACATCCCTTACAGAAACTTCGTTTTAATTGCATAGCAGAAATCATCTGCAGAGATATAGGCCTCGGTGTCCCAACTATCCTCACATCATTCCCTTGGTCATCTTGGCACAAAATAATCTTCTTCCTACAATCTATACTAGCTCTATGAAATCCAAGCTAGTCCATGCCTAGAATCACATCATAGGAATCAAGGGATATGACTTGAAGATCCATTTTCGTATCAAAGCTCCCTAAGCTAAGCCCACACTTATGAACTATAGAATTCGTGGAGGCCTTAATCCTTGAGGCTAGTTCCACTTGCCAACCATGATCTTGCTTCACCGCATCCAGCTTACACTTAGAAACTATAGATGGTGAAATAAATGAATCTGTAGCTCCTAAATCAAACAATACTGAAAGAGATATACCTCGAATAGCACCTGTGGTCTCAACCACTGTTCCCTGATGATCTGCCTGACGCTGGTCAACTGCTGCAAAAACTCTATGAGCTCTCCCTGCATCACCAACTGTGGATTCTGAAGCTATAGGCCTAGGTCCTAAAAATTGAGGTTCTCACTATGGACATTGAGTTGCATAATGTCCAATCTGACCACATGAAAAAAATTCTGTATTCCTGCCAGATCCTCTTCCCATAGGTGGTACATTAGATTGTTGGCGACTGTTCTTTCTTACAAAAGACTAGCTACTCTGAGCTGGCTTATTGGACTGATTCTATTTATTGCATTAAGCATTGCGGTTGTTCTTAAAGTTAGAACCTTTGCCACCACCTTAAGCCTGAGAATTTGATCCCTTCTGCTGTTGCGTCTGCTGAGACTGCTACTGCGTCTGCTGAGACTGCTGCTGATATTGTTTTCCCTTAGAAAAGAAAGGCTTCTTGTTACCACCTGAATTGAAGTTGCCTTTAGATCTTGATGCTGCTGGTGCTCCTACAAAACCACCTTGACCAAGGTTGACACTTTGCTCAACAAGGATTGCTCGATGTACCGCATCTTTGAGAGTTTTTGGCTCAAATACCTTGACACCCCCAATTATACGGTTATTCAAACCCCTAATAAAGTGTTGTGTCAACTGAGCTGAATTTTCACTGAACCCTGAAAAAGGCATAAGCTCATAAAACTTACGCTCATACTCGGTCACTGACAAAGTGTACTGCTTGAGATTATGAAACTCATCCGCCCTTTGTAGTTTCCATTCCTCTGGTAGGAATCGTTCATGGAAACTCTCTAAGAATAGTTCCCACGTGACACTGCTCATATCGATTCCTAGCTTCTTCTCCTCAATCATCCACCAAGTGGCCCCAAAATTCTTTAAATTAGTGATCGCAAATCTTGCCTTAACATTGCTATCAAAATCCTACATGGCAAAAATCCTGTCGAGGGAAATCAGCCACTGCTCAGCCACATAACCGGAACCTTGCCCATTGAACACATGTTTGCAATAGACTAAGTTCAATTCTATGTTTAGGTTTAAGCAAAATCTCCAATTTTGAAAACTAAGTGTTGAGGTATGAAAATAATTCAAGTAACAGTTCAGGTTCTGTTTTAGTTCACCTAGTTTCAAGTTGAAGAGATACACTTAATAGTTCACAGCTCTAGTTGTTCCAAAATACCCAGAGCTCCCAATGTAGAAAACTTGGCTTTGATACCAAATGTAATGCCCCGCCAAGGGATCCAAAGATTTAACCTAGAATTTCACTAAGTTTGGTAACATTCTTTTTTTTTACATGAAAGTAAATACCATACATAACTTATTCACAATAACGGAAGCAATAGAAATGTCCATGTGAAAAGTAAACATAACATACATAACAGATTACATTCTTTAAAATCCCTTAACGTTGAATTACATACATGAATCCATCTAGTACAACAACCACATGAAATAATAATGATAAGTCCAATGTTCATACATTACATTTCTAAATGCTCAATCATCCACTGTACATGTCACAGGGTATGAAGGCTTAAAAGAATATACATATGTGAAATAAGGTACATCATCCTATTCTAATCCATGATACATCAAAGACAATCACATGATACATCATCATAGAAGACATATACATCCATCATAAAGATCAAACAAAATAAACTAAGTGCATGGTTCCTTCCAACCGTTAATAGCATCATTAGACCATCGTGGGCCCTAGCCATCCCTCCGTGCGTAACATCCCAAATTACCAAAGAGATCATTGGTATTAACATAGTAGGAATGTCACTCCTAACATATACAACATCATATGTAGAAAGTAATGTAACATGCAAATATAAGCATAAGATAACATCATCTAACATATACTAATCATCAAATGAAAGGATACATATCCACCATCACGAAGGACGCATCAGCCACGATGTCTCAATGAATCTCAAATGATAAGAGTGGAAAATACACTACCACCCGACCACGTGGTACCTAAGTGGTCCACTCCCACCGTGCTGAAGAGATAATCTCAAGTCCCAAACAGGCTATCCATAACACATAGCACAAATCTCTATAGTCCAAGAATCCTAAAAGTATACTAACTCAAAGGTTCCAATCATGAAACTGACATCTACTTCCCAAAGGCACACAATGACATGTAGGAACCTACTATGCAAACGGGAAAGTGTCATCACAATTATCACGTACAAGTTACCCTGGAAGTTAGCTAAACTCCACAGGTCCATACTGATTTTATGCGGCCACTAGTATCCTCTCATACTGACAAGGCATACTACGGAATGCAAGGTCACAACCATGTGTCTCACTACTCCCATCCTAGCTTGTACAAGCACTCAAGGCATGGGCGAGAACAAAACACTTATCTTTTTAGGTTCATTTTGTTAGTATTAGGTGTGAATGTTATCACTTATTAATCCAACTTACAATGAGTTACCCTAGCAGCCTCTTAGGGCCCCAGCCCTCATTGCAAGCCACTTCCCGTCACTACATGCATATATCCTACCCTAATGCTCATGGACTCATAAATCTCAAAATCACAAAAGATAATCCATAAAATCATCAAATATGCATAAAAGCATTAAATCTCCATGAGCAAACATCCATAGAAAAACATGAACACAACAGCTCTCTATTGGCAACTGAAGTATCACTGATAATCAAAGTATCCAATGGTTCTCAATAACCAAAATATATATCTCAATCATATTGATCGAAGAGTCCAGAAATGGTTGAGTCAAACATGTCACAACATGACATCATCAAGAATAAATCCACATCTCAGTCCCATCATGGCGACTAAAAAATAATTAAAGATAACTGATCGATAACTCAAAAATGATTAGCTCAAGTGTCTCATACACATACATCTCAGCTTCACACATGAAGACTGATGAACAAATACAAACAGTAAATACAAACATTTCATAGAGCATACAATCACATTACCATAGTTGGGCTTATAAAAATTGAGACCAAATAAGATCAACATGCCAACACATCTCATAACCCCCGAGCCTCTGGTAACAACCTAGGACTGATTAACACTAGTTAACCCAAAACCCAAAACAAGAAGCATATAGAATACACGATGCAAACACATGTTTTGGTTTTGCTAAGTTTTCAAATTTGAATTAAAAAATCTCAGTTTATGCATTCCCAAATTATATTAAGTGGAGAAATTTCACGTTTTTCCTAACCCACGTATTTTTTTGATAGATAAAAGTTTCTCCTCAAAACTATTAGACTCCATTTGCTAATTTTACTAATAATATTTTGTCTATATAAACGTTGTTTAAAAAAAAAAACCCTATCACAAACCAATAAGACTCATTGTAGATTTTAACATGAATAATCTCCAAATTCTTAACATTATCATCTTCATTAAACAACTCTAAAATTGTTTAATATATATTAAATAGTATTCAATATACATTATAAAAATTCCACTATATTAAAATGTCTTTTCTTTTAATCTTCTCTCATTTAAAAATCCATTTACTTAGATTGACTAATAATTAATTACACTTCTTCTACTATTAACTAATCTTAATTAAATTTGATTTAATTAGATTAGATAATAAACCATATAAAATTAATGCATATTAATAAGATTCTAATAAGGGAAAATTGCAATGATATCTTTAATCCATTCCATGTTTTGATATATTATTTTTTTCTTATGAAGTTTTAGCATAAAGAACTCTTGGTTATGGAAAATGGAGAAATATCTATCCTTGAATAAAACATTCTTAGTACGACGGCCATATCTCCCTAATGAACTGTTGGATTGGGCTGAAATTGAAATATGTTGGAGAGGGCCAAGTTGCGCCAATTCTAACTAGAGCGATCAAATAAATTTGATCACAATAAAAAGTTATGAATGACTGAGTTCGGGTCTATCCAAGGGGCAGTGACAGGGCAGGTTGTGATGAATTAAAAATTTCCTCTTAAAATAATTGTTCTCTAAATTTAACCATAAAAGGGTTTATTCATACGCATCTAAAAATATAATTGATAGAAAGATCACATCTAATCATTCAAATTTTCACCATAAAATTTCTATTTTAATTCCAAATCTTGTCTTTCTAATTTAATATAAATTTGAACCCAAATTCGATTCATATCTAATTATTTCTCCTTAATTGGATCCAGGGTTTTTCTATTGTTTTCTTCTCAACCAAATAGCATATCTAGATTCCAATTTCAAATTACAGATTCAATCATAGAGAAGTTTCAGACACATATAACAGACACGATGAAGACAGGAATGCATGATGCAGAAATAGCACAAGTAAAATCACAAGAATCTACACAAATTCTGATGCTAATTCGCTCTTCCTCAGAAAACCCACAGAGCAAGCTCCCTTCTTCAGAGTTCTTGAGTCCTCCAATGCTCCAATTGCTCTCCACCCTCTCCCTAAGCTTCTATGAATGCCTGAATACAAAGAGCTCTCAAGAAACCTTTGGAATGCTTCTTGAAACCGCTGAAAGGTGTCACCAACTAAGCATGGGTCTTTTCCAAATTTTTTTATGAGTCATAGAATTGTAGACACCTTGTGCTTAATTGATGCACTAACCCCCATGTTGTTGACACATGTTAATTCCCATACAAGCTTATAACTCCAATAATTTCTATTTAAATTTTATAACTTTTATTTTAATCTTTTATAACTTTTATTATTATTATTTTATTTATTACTTTATTATTATTTTATAATTATTATTAATTTTAATTTCTAGTTTTCTTTTATTTAATTCCTTTTCCCCAATAATTCACATTACAATCAAAATATCAAAGATCATGATATTTTATTAATTTTTTCAAGTAAATAATTTATTAATTAAATCTATTTGTTAAGACTTAATTAATGGAAAATTCACCATAGACCTCCAAGATAAAATATGAAAACCCATCATAGAATAAATCATACAAAATAAATCTAAAGGGTTAAAAATCACGAAATATGTCATCAGACACATTCGGTGGGTATTCAACTTTGATACTTGTCCTAACTCACTAGGACAAATGGTTTTTAGGTTTGGGATTTCGACTTGAGAATTTATCTCCCTTCTCTTATCATTGAGATAGTATAATAGGGTACGCTCATCGTGGCAATTCAGGAAAGTCGATACCCGGTACCTGCAACCTGCAGAAAAACCATGCATGTACATACAATATATAATTCTAAGCTAAACAGACAATGGCAGGAAGTGGTGCATCGTGTAGATCCTGACTAAGCAGGTGACTACGACTCCCTTCCTTAACCACATCAGAAATGCCATACAAAAGCAAACACACACACCATACACATGCAAGTATGGGGTAAGTAACCATAATAAAACACATGAGATAATAAACCATCTAACTAATCATCATTAATAACTTAAAATGATGTAATGATCATCATACATACATGAAATGTAAAGTCTAAATGATCTCATCATATATCAACTGAATCCTTATCATAATATCTGATAGTGTCAAAACAACACCACTAAAAACTAGTCTACATAGTCTGATAATAATAGCAACAATAAGTCTAAAAAAGATGTGAACGAGGGTAGGCACTACAAAGAATGTCTAATCTATGGATTTGGGAATTCTATTCTCCATAGCTTTTGCTTCTCTCTTTCTGTGACAAGTGTTTGCATGCAGGTGATTCTTGGGATTTTGGGGTTGATCTTTCATCAACTTCAACAATATTTACAAGGATGACATTGTATAGGAGCTATTTACAAGGGTGGAAGGTTGAATGGGATGGGTTTCTGGTGGTGCAAAGAAATGTATGATGGCATTCTAGTCAAATTAAAAAGCCAAGATGAACTAATGGTAGATATGGTGATGTGGATAATGGGAATGATGTACCTCAAAACAAGGCAAAGTATTTGAAAGATGAATCCCAATGATGATGATTGGATTTTTATCAAAGCTTTCAACAAGGCTAGAAACAAGACTAAGGGTGTGACTAGATGGGTTTACTGATGTAAAATTTTAATTAGCTAGAGGGGAAGAATAGGATGTAGCATGTGATGGTAGATTTATAGGAGCTTTATGATATGAATCAATGGAATTGAGTTGCATGGGGATAGCACAAAGATACATACCAATGACAAGGGATATTCTAGGTGATGAAAATATGGAGGAGATGTTGTGAGGCATAAGGATTGAAGCAAAAGGTATGGTGGATATGAAGATTTAGGTAGAGGAATGTGGGAAGATAGGGATTGGAAGATGAAGATAGAAATAGAACAAGAATATGGAGATGGGAGGTGGATAGGATAGGGTTTCCAAGGAATACAATGCCCCCAGTTATAATATGTCATGCATGAGGAGGACTTAAGAAAAGGTATGATAGGTTGGAAGATAGGGAAATGACAAGATGAGTGAAGTAGATAGATATGGATGGAGTTAAATGAAAGGAGAAGGATGGATTATATGGAAGGAAGAATTGGTGGATAAAGGATAGGTGGATGGACATTGTGATGGGATAATCAATGTCAAAAGGTTACCAAAAGCATGAGTGCATGGTGGTGGCTTTTTTTTTTTTTTTTTTTTTTTAATCAAGATCCAAAGGATGGAAGAGGTGAAATGGATAATATGTGGTGGGTATGGTAAGAAGATGGGATGGGTATGGTAGGCAGAAGAACTTGGCCCCAAGTGTGCAAAGCATTTGGATGGAAAATTTATCCATCATGGTACTTTTCCAAGGTGCTTGTTTGCCAAGTTTCACCATTGGAAAATTTATTATTTTTAGTGTAGGATTTTTACTCATAGATGTTGGTAGCATGAGTGGATAAGTATAAAAATGATTGGAATAAATGAGTGAAATGGTGGGTGGGAGTTGGTATATAATGTATGGGCAAATGTAAGACATGTGGATAAATGGATGGGAGAATTGGAAAGATCATCACTAGCAGACACCCTAAAGGGTGATGAAGTAGTGGGAAAGATGATGTTGAACGAGATTAAGGAGAAAATGGAGTATGAGGAATATAAGAACCAAAAGTAAATTTGGAAGATGGAGGATTGGCAATTTAGGATAAGAGGCATAGGGACTAAGAATGAATTAGGGGATGGAGGATGTACATATGGAGATTTGGATAAATTATGAATGGATGAGGATTTTTTAGCAATGGGATTGGATGCCAATTGATATCTTCCTTTGAGAAGTATTTATTTTATGAGTATCTTGGGTATAGATATTATTTTTGTCTTTTTCATTTTGGGGCTTTGTGGCCTTTTTATTTTTTCTTTCTTTTAGATCGTGTGTTTCTCTTCTTGAACATGTATTTTAGATGGGACATGTTGATACTTGGATTTTTGAGGAATTTTGGATTTATGCTTTTTAATTTTGGCATCCAATTTTCTTCCATTAGCCATGGTATGGGAACAAGAGCATGGAGGATATGGAGAGATTATCGATGGAATGATAGAGGTTGAAGGTTTGAAGGAATTTGAGGATGAGTGCCTTTGATGATCTAGCTTGTGGATTTGAGGGTATGGAGTGATGGAGTGGAATACAGTATATGGATGCATGTAATTTCCTAAGATGGATGGAAGGAATGAAGGATAAGGACCTAAAGTAGATTGAAGAAATGAAGGAGTAGGCACTATAATAGGTAGAGGAGATAAAAGATTTGGATTACATATATAAGGACCCAAAATGGATGGAAAGGGTGAAGAATTTCGATAATGGATATAGCAACCCAAAATGGGGGGATAAAAACTAGTAGTAGGATAAGGGCCCAAGATGGATGTGGAATAAGATGAATGGGAACTTTGGGGAGAAGATGGATGGACTTGGGACTGTGAAGGGATAAAAGAGATACCAACATCTAGAGATACACTTTTATTTATTTTTTCAATATATTGTTCATTATTTAGAATATAATATGTGAGTTCATTAGTAGGTGGAGGAGTAGAAGTTTTGGGTATTGTATTATGGGTATTTCTTCTCCTATAGATGTATTGCCATGAATTAAAAGAGATGTAGGATCATGAAGTAGAGGATATGGGGTTTGATTATCTTTCTTGAATGGGTGGATGGAAATGGATCTTGACTTGGAGGATTTAATGAAACAATATGATGTTGGAGTGGAGTAGTCGATGAAGGGGTAGGACCTTGATATAGAGGAGATGGTGATTGCTCCTTAGATGGAGTAAATGGTAAAAATGGTTCATGTAGGAGAATAAGTTGGATGCTAGGATTGTGAGTTGGATTAGATATGATGGTAGGATCTCAATAATTTATGCCAATGGATATTTCAACATGCTTTTGGAAAAGATCTTGATAGGATTGGTTGGGAGTGGATGGTGTGATAAGAGATGTATGGGTGAAATCTTCAGATGGATGAATGGGAGTTTCTTCAATGGGGATGGGTAGATGGAGGATGGACTCTTGAGGTTCAATAGATGGAGTTTAGATAATGTTAGGAGGAGGAGATGTGGATAGGAATTGAAGGGATTCAATACATGGGAGGGTTTCAATGATGGTAGGAGATGGAAGGGGATTAATAAGTACGATGGATGAAAGAGGGATGATAGGTGTGGAAGATGGAAGAGGAATGATGGGAGTGGGAGATGGAAATGCTTCATTACTAGCATTGTCACATGATGGAATAAGGTGGCATGGATCATCAACCTTAGGAGATGAATTTTCTAATTGAATTCTTTGTAAAACTACTTGGAGACTTGCGTGTTAGAGGTTGAGGTGGAGGATTGGTAGATGTAGATGGTGGAAATCTATATAAGGGTGTGGTGGAATATTGCATGCTTTGATGATTTAGTGATGGTTTAGAAATAGGGGTATCAAATGGAATGGCTAGCTAGTTCACATATGAAGGCATAAAGGTCACTTGCAGACTGGATTGAATGGAGGAGAGATGGGTTGTGGTATGGAATATGAATTAGAGTGAGGGATGTAGATGGATTGTGGGAGGGAGTTTGTGGTAGTGTAGGATGGAATGGAATATGGGAAACCAAGACAAGGTGGAGGAGTGGTGAAGGATAGATTGGATGGAATTGGATTGGAAAGAGTAGGTGAGTTAGGTTTATGCATTGCATAACTAGGATTGAGTTGAGGATTTGGAAAATAGGTTGGAGAATATGAAGATGGTGGATTTGGACTAGGGAGGTAGCTAGTAGAATTGATATGGAAATGTGGAGATTAGGATATGACTATAGAGGAAGATGGAGACACGAATGATGTATGTAGGGGATAGATGGGTGTGATATAGGAAGATGGTATAGATGAATGAAAAATTGGATTTCCCTTGTCAAAGGTGGGATAAGGGGTATTGTTAGGAATACATGGAGGCATAATGGGATAGTTTGGAGGAATGTTTGGATTTTGGAGGGTGTTTGGAGCAAGATCTCTAAGACTTTCAATGTACCCATCATAGTGAACAAGAATCTCACCATCACTCGAATAGGGTGGAGTGGCAAAAAAGGTGAGATAACCAAACTCATCATAATAGAATTCTAACTTTATGATTTGATGACAATTTAGAAAGGGATCAAGGATGAAGATGGATGAAAAAAAGGAGGACATGATAGAAGACTAGAATAATGACACTAGAAGAAAAATGATCTTGGATGATAGAAAGGATGAGGCTCTAACATGATCATGACCATGTTGGGAAGTTTTTTCATTTTTTTTATGAGGCAGTGATTGTGATAAGGATACCCTAGGTTAGGTTTGGATGAAACATCTCTTTGGAAAATCTTATAGTTGATGCGAATGAACTTGCTAACAACCTATCAATAGCCAAATATAGCTTTCTTAACAATAAATAAGATATGTGAACAAATAGTCCCTCAAAAGACATAGCAACTTTGAGAGGGACAAGTACATAGTCTTTTCTAAAAAATTGGATTTTGGAAAATAGGACCAAGAACTATGTATGTTCAACACATATTTTCACAAGGTCAAATCACAATGCAAAAACTTTAGAAACACATTATCTGTAAGGTCAAATTGTCTTTTTAGAATATGGCTAAAAAAGGTAGATGCTAAGTTGGTTTGCAATAAGATCTGTGGAGTCAAGTCAAATGGTTGTTACGTGCATGACTCTCTTAAAAGTTTTTTGGCCTCTAATTTGACAGAATTTCAAAAACCTTTTACAATGTTAGAAAACCTAGGAGTTAGCTAAAAAACATTATGAGTATTTTAAGAAGCAAAGATAAAAGGACCAACTAACAGGACCTTGAGATATTCTCCACTTTGAATTTTGCAAGATTCAGGCAAGTTTACCTAGGAATTCATTCTTATTCATTTAAAAATTATATTCTCAACATGAAATCCAAAAATAACAAACAATTTAGCCTTCTTCTTTCTATTTCAATAGCAACATAAAGATGATAACTAGCAATTTTATCAAACCCTAAACTCTATGAATCAAGTATAGGTTGATAGTTTCAACTTCAACAACAAAATATTAAATGATTGATTGATATATAAAAAATTTATTATGTAATGTATCCCAACTAAATCAACTTATAAGGATGATCAGTGCCTTATCCATTAACCTCCTAGGGATTTAACTCATAGGGATTACACTCCTATTTTTGGATCTTATCCTAACACTTTGTGAAAAGATCATCAATATTCATTTCAAATCTCATACTTATCATATTTTCAAATGAAAACCAAGAAGTTCTTCCAATTTTGCATTAAGCATTTACATAACCCATTAGATTATTAGCAAAAAAATATGAAATATAATTAGAAATGAATTACAACTAAAACTTAATAAACTTTTCTATTAAATTTTAGAGAACAAAATGGAGGCAAGTGAAGAGACAAGATTTGGGCTTAACAACTAGCTCTCTATATTTTCATTAATTTCTTTGAAATTGTATACAACCAAGTGCTTATCCCTATTAGAAAAATAACACTAGTAGACCAGCAATTATTAGTTTTCATATTCTATTCAAGAACAAAATTATAGTATGCATGGACCGACTTAGAATTTAAAAACTTAGTGTAGAAAAAAGAAACTCTAACCCTCCTCTAGCCTTAGAAAATCACATATATAGTGTGAGTTGCAACAAGCTTCAAGTCTAGAGGGAAAAGGACAGTTGTCCTTAGAAAAAAAAGATTACACAAAAGATTTTAAAAGTGACTTTTGAATACTACATGAGAAGAACCAAAAACTTGTGATCTTTTTCTTGTCAAAAAAATGACCCCTTCATTCGTTGCTTTGTGGTGGGGCCAATTCTATTTTGGAAATTTCATGTTCCTCCACTTCACTTGACAATTGATATTCTTCTTTTTGTTGCTCATCAAGCTATGGGACCACTTTCTCCTCCTTTGCTATACTTGGCTCTGACACTTGGATGTCTATTGTAGTTTGTTGATCCTCTTCTATATCATCTGTTTGGGTTGCTTTATCAACAAACTATAGTTCCTTTATGGTTTTTTCATTATCTATTAGCCTCTCCTTAGATGTCACCTATAACAATTATGAGGCCAAAGAATAATCTATCATCCACTTATTGAAAATTGTGTCATCTAGAAAGTTGAAGTTTGGGATTTATCTTTCTTTCCTCATGACATATTTTCCCAACTTCTTTATTTCATCAAAATATTGATGGAAAGAATCAAAGAACAATTGTACATTAACTAATTCTTCAACTATCCTAGCATATCATTTGTAGTTTTCCTTATTTACTACATCATTCATTCTTATACTCATTTTTTTATTTTAGCTCATTTCCATGTTCCTACTTATCTTTTATGTTGCCTAAACCTTTTAATACATTGGGAAAGAGATCAAAAATTTTACTAAGATATCTTGAGAAACACATTTTTAAATTTCTATATAGCATATCTCTTTTTCGGTCAAAAATTAGTAGATCATTTGCTTGGTCAAAATTATTCAATTACATTAATGATAGAAAAACACAAAGTAGTGATGATATCATCCCTACTAATCCATTTATTTCAAAATTTCAATTAGTGCGGCCTCATTATCCTCTAGTTATTTCCATATTTACCAACCTTGCCAACTCCAAATAGAAAAGAGGTCAATTAATCCTATCCACTAGAAACACAATTGTATCCCTTATCATGTCCTCATGTTGTATAGCTAATTCAACATGTAATGCTAGTAGTTTTGTCTTCTCTTCATCCCTTATTTCATCTATGGTAAAACCTCCTTGATATTGAGGAGTGTCAGGAATATCAATTATAGGGCTACTTAATGGTGGAGGAGCATGTGAAGAGACAAGTAATCTATGGGATCACTCCCCAACTTTTGATATTTTGACTTGTTTTCCTCTATATCTAGCAATTTCATTTTCAAGTCCCAACCTTTTTTGGACTTCCTTATTGTAGGATACCAGGACTTGTTCATACTTCACCTATAACTCCTACACAATCTCTTTTCTCTCCTTGCAGTTGCCAATGTGAGGTTTGATGTTCCAACATTCAATTTGGTTGCTCTTCATTTGGGGTTTCCTCCACTCTTTTTACAATCAAGTTGCTTATAAAAACAGAGTCACTAGGCTTAGAGGAGAGAGTCCTAGATCCTTTTTGCAGAGACCAAATAACTAGAGTAGCATGCTCCTCACTATACCTTATAGCACTTAGTCCTTTATGATTTTTCTCCTCGATGTTCATCTCCTTTTTCATAGCATCAAAGCTGACCATTGTATCTAAAATATCCCAACTAGGGAGAAATTTTACCCCAACTACTTTAATCATTCTAATTCATTATTCAAGACTTATATTGTTGAATTCTTGCATCATTTATTCTTTAATTTCACTATGTACAATAGAGTCTTCTTTTGTTGGTTGTTTTTATTTCCTTTTAGTGCATCTTTCTTCAAAGTTTGCAATGTTCATTCTCCATGCAAACTGATAAAAGGCTCTTGATTTTATAAAAATATCATTAGAAAGAAATTCATGGCTAGCCTATTCAATCATAGGATCTGGCTCCTTTTCTTTAAAATTAGCCACAGTTAACTTAAGGCTAGGCACAGGGGGTTCTTTCAAGATTCCTTCCTCTAGCTCTGTTGTAGTAATCAAGACCCCACCCTTGCTTCCAAGTTGCTCCATTTTCTCCACAATGAGTTTTTCTTCTCCTACATGGAGGGGAGACTGAGATGGTGTATAAATTGCCCCTTGAAACATAGGCTCTTCTTCAATCTTCTACCTCTTGGATATTGGATGTGATGGCCTTTCTTCAAGCTGGGGTCTCTTTGAAAAAACACTAGTATTTGCTACCATTTTTTCCTTCCTCTTTATATCATCTTGTTCCCCAATTCTTACTATACTATTTCTAGCCCTTTTTTGGATGACCAACCTAAACCAACAGCAAGTGAAGGATAATCTTTTCATAACCTCTCTTTCTCTGTCAGGATAGGTTCTAATGAGGAGATATTTCTTCTCATTCATGGTATCCATGATTTTGGCAAAAAAAATCATTAATTTATTTACTTTATCAACCAATTTTTTTTCCTCTGACAATGGGATATACTCCTTTTCAAAATAATTTATAAATTCTAGTACCCTAGAATAAAATCTCCACTTCTCTTTCTCTTGCAAGGAAAACTCATATCTAATAATATCCTTTGGATATTAGAAATCATTTTTATGATCTTTGGCTTTTTCTCTTTGTCTAAAAATTTCAAAAAATCCCTCGCTATCATTGAACCTGACATGACAAGTAGCTATTTTGTAGGGGCTCAAAATTTTGTACAAGAAAACCTAGTCACCCTTTGTTATTACAAACTAGTGTACAATAGTGCAAGTTGGAAAAATGGAACCTCTTGATCTACCAATCAACTTTATTTCCTTCAATCCACCTATTTTTCATAAAGTGTCTGCTAAGCCTACATTAAAAGGCACTTGGTAAGGTAGCACATGTGGGGTCCATTGGAATCCATATACCCTAAAAATAGTAGATACTAGATATGGAATGATATCTACCCAATTATGGGATACTTTCAAATTATTAGGACAGTCCATGTGTCTAATGAAATTCAACATCAACGTAGGAATCCTTCGATTATCATTTGACAAGAGACTCCTTAAGCTAGATGCAAAATATCTATCAAATCTCACAAAATTGGCCTCACCTATATCCCATGTCATATCTGCACTACACAACTCAAATGGTAGAAGCTCTCCCTCATGTTCTCTTGTCAATTTTATTTCTTTCTCAAAATAATTAACTCCTTTGAAAAGAAACATATGCATAGAATAACATCCAAATGTTTATTCAATTTTTCCTTTCGCAATCCCAATTAATCCTACATGGATTTCTTCAGCCACAAAAGAAGCAAAGTAAAAAATGATAGTAACACCAAAAAATGGAATCTACACCATCATGTACAGGAATTTGACTTGCATGTAATCCTGCTCATCCACACCAAAAATTCTACATAAGGACACACACACACACACACACACACACACACACACACACACACACACATATAGTTGATAAATTCCTTCTTAAAAGGCTCTTAGGTAGAGGTTGTGACTAATATCAGACTTCGTATAGTAGCAAGATGTCTTCTTAACACCCGCTGCCTAATTTGATCTTTTTGAGAGTGATGCTCCTTGTCTAGACCCTAAAAATCAATGACCTCATGATATGGTGAAGTAGGATCCATTCCAAATACTTCTTGAATTTCCTCAAGTGTAATTTTTACCAAGTATTCCCCATTTATTCCCCCTTACGATTATGGTTATTGGGCCATACATTTGAGTTGCAAAGGTACAGAGGTCTGAATCCATAAACACTCTAGGAACAAATAACTTGCCTAGGTCAAAATTCCAAATGTTGCCAAGTGGGGTGAATAGTTTTGAAGAGTTCTAACCCAATTTTTGATGTTTTTGCATCCCTAGTCTAGTTTCCTCTATCATATAAACCCTCAGCTACCTTTAACCTTGGATTTACAGGGACCAATTTTTTCATTTGCATGGTGTCATTAGTAGACTCATTCAACTATTCTAGGAAACCACCATGAATATTCTTATGCATGTAATCGCTTTGCCCGAAGAAACCTTTCTTTGAAGGCATTGTAATTAACATAAACAAGATATCCAAATTCTTCTTAAGGATAGGAAATTACTTACTAGGCTCAAAATATTCATAACTAGCTGTCACTATAGATTGTTGTTGTAGAAACTCGCATTTTGACTTTACACAGAAAATAATTTCAGCGACCACCACACTCCAATTCTTTAGCAATCTATTTTTAGAATGAAACCATCAACTTTTCTATTATAGATTTCATATCAATTTGCATGAGAGGCCTTCAATTCTCATAAATATTTTTCAGCGAGCAGAAATGCATGTTTTGAATCAAAATTTTGAAAAAGTATCATTGATCCGCAAAAATTTGATGGACAAGACTTTATCTGCAAGCTAATTCACTTTTCACCTTCTGACCTGTTAGTCAAACTAATCATTTCATGATATTTGGAGACCATTTTCATTGTCACCATCCTTCATATAATGGTTACAGTGTATAGGACACATGTCATCATGTCATTATGTTGCTAAGATTAAAACTTAAGCAACTCTTCTTGGCAACATATCAAAAACCTTAGGTCTACCGTAGATCTGATGACTTAAAAAAGTATACTTAACTTACTTCAAGTGGGCCATACACTACACTTGTCATGTTGTCACTATATCTCCAAGGTTAAAAATCATACATCTTGGAACATCAACATAGCGACAACCCTTGATTAATATATGATCTAACAGTTGAGAAAAAGCTAGGCATTATAGACTAAGCTGACCCACAAGAACACGCGTCATCATGTCACTATGTTATTACAGTTAAATAAATTACATCTTTCCATAGCAACACATTGATAGTCATAGATCTATCTTTAAATCAACAATTGTCATCACCCTTATTATCACTACATTTGGCTCAAGTGACTAGGTCCCACCTTGGACATGTGGCACTCTAGCATTATATTGCAAAGATTAAAATTCATGCAGCTCTCATTAGCAACATAGTGATAGTCATAGATATCTAATCTAATCAATGGTTGAAAGAAAACTTTCAAAAATTGGCTCAATTACAAAAAAATGAATCATGAACAAACATATGTCATGTGTCTGAAAACCTTACCCCCTACAAATTGAACTGGCCCACCTTGGACGTGTGTCATTTTTTCTTTATGTCACTAAGATTAAAGATCTTGTAACTCTACATAGAGAAATAGCGACAGTCATAGATCTCTAATCTGATATATGGTGTTGTTGATTGTAGTTCTAACAATGGTTGGACCCTACTAACAGATGTTGCATAGTCATTATGTCACCTTTCTTAAGAATCACACAACTATCCTTGGCAACATAGCAATAAGTATAGATTATGCAAGGATTTGATAGTTGAGAAGATGCACCTTATCACTATTCCTTTTGTGGTCCTGTGTGATAGATGTCACTTCATTATTATATTGCTTTAGTAAAAAATATAGCACCTCTTCATAGTGAAATAATGGCAACCTTTTAGCTTGGGGAAGATCAAGGGCTATCGTTATAACTTCATAACTTTGGTTTGAAAGGTAACTCATGTAAGACAAGGGGAAACCACGATCAAACCTCTGGTCGAGAAAGAGTCGCAAGCTAGAGCAAGAACATAATTTTGCAAGAATTTCAAAAAATAACAAGGAAAAAACCTTATTGAATAAGAATTAAAAGGTGCTAGGGTTTTTCAAAGTATTTCTTGGTAATTTCTAGGGCATTTTCAAATATCTCACCTCAATTAAAGGTGTGGTACACAATTTTTAAAAAAATTGAAAACTTAGGGAAAAAGAGACAATAGGGAACAAGTAGGGACTTCCTAGAGTATGACTAATCATGAGAATTGCAAACCCTAGCTGCTTATATGGGACAAACTAGATTTTCATAATAAATTTTAAAGATTTCAACTAAGTGAAAAACTAGGCCAATAGTGGCTCTATTTGGGGACAATGGTTAAACTATATTCATACAAGGGCCTAGAATCTATGGCAGAAACAGACCACAAACTTGACAAAAACTAACAACATTTGCCAGAGAGCAATGTGTACACAAAGAAAACATAAAAAGTATATACATAGAGGAAAACACAGATACAAGAACTTATAGAAAGCGTAGACCTAAACTACTATTCATGGAGAGGACAATATCTTCAAGAGAAGTATTTCTTCAAGAATTGCACATGAACTGGAAATTCAAGAATATCATCTAATAGTTCTTTCAAAATATATGAGTCCTCACCCCATGTAGATTTAGTTAAATATGGATCAAGCCGAATGGGATCAAACTTGCCATGCTTGTCTTTATCTTCAATTCTTGCACTCCACATCAAGATCATAGCTTCAGACTCAAATTTTCTTGCCACTGCTTTCTTGTCATATAGGTATTTTTCCTGTAACTACAATTTTGTATTTCTAGCAGAGGCTTCCTTCCTAGTTTTAGTCAATCCTACCAATTCATCCATTCTCTCTTGATTTTCATCTATGATATCATCATCATACAACTGGATATAATTGTATAGGCCTATCTAGTTATTTTGGCATTCTTGCTTGAATTCCATATACTAGATCAAAAAGTGAAACACCTATTGCCCTTTTAACTATTACTCTGTCATCCCACACTACTAAATGAAGCTTGGAATCCCGTGCATTTTTATTATCATCTAATGGCCTCTTTATTATCTTCAATAGACTTTTATTAGTTGATTCAGCTTGTTCATTCTCTTGTGGATGATGAGGGGAGGATGTTGATCTTGTAATACCATACTTGTCACAAAATTTTATGAATTCCTCTGATCTAAAACACATGGCATTATTAGTTTTACACTAGAAATGTGTCACACTCTAAACCATTCTATGCCAACGATTCCATGAGTTGGAATGTTTGGATGCTGGCTTAGAGCTCCCTATCCATGGAGTGCAAGAGGCTAGTATTCAAGCATGAAGGCTCTCAGCTAAGCCTTAGAAACGTGCTTCTTGCTAGTAAATCATGCAATGGGAGGTTCTTTGAGACAAGAGAAAGAGTGCAAATATCTCAACGAATCCCTCAAGTATGTAATGCAAGATGGAACACTAAACTAGAATGGAGATCCAAGATGTAGCTATGCTAGAATATGAATGAGAGTGTTACAATACCATTATTTAAACTATGTGAGATAGATTATTGCAAGGAAATAACTAAACTAGCATGTAAGTATGAATCTAAACTAGTGTGCAATGGTAATGAAAGAATGAGACAAGAAATGAGAAGTTCTCCACAAAGCTCCAAAGAAACCTGTTAGAAAACCTGCAGCATAACAATATTCAAAATGAGGATGGATCCTTTGAGGGGGAAAGCTCTCTCCCTTTTAAAGTCGTACGGATGGTAGAGATCAAGATGAAGATGGTGGATGATCAATGGTGGATTTTGAAAAGAGGAGTGATCCATGTGCACACACAAGTCAACCAATAGAATATAAGTTGACTTGTCACATAAGACAAAAGTCTCACAAGCCTTTTCTTTTAATTGTAAAATAGAAAAAGGACTTTATGTGTGCACTTTAAGTGGGTTAGAAGAATGGGGTCTTTCATTTAATTAAAAGGGGACATGTTCTTTTAATCAAATAATGAACTTGGGATAGCATAGTCAAACTATAGGTTATAGTCAAATTAATTGATTATTAGCAATTTGGCCTAGGTAAGTGATTAAATTAAATTAGCCAAAATACTGAGAAGGGGGCTAATAGTCTACATGACCATTTTTAGGTGATTATATTGCCCCTCTTTGACTAATGCATGATCAATTTGGGAACACATTATGTCAAAGAAAATCAAAGCCAAGTAGGCAATGGTAGATATGGATGTCTGATTCCAAAGAATGAAATGCAGAAATAGATAGCAAGTCCTGAATGCATAGCCTGATAGCAGTAGTACTGAACACTAGGAAGATGATGTTAGGATCTAAAAAGAATTCTACACCTAGCAAAGCGAATAGATCGAGAGCAAGTGATAAAGTCAAACAAATACTCCTAAGAAATAGATAGCTATAACAATCAGCAATAGAGTATTTTTGCCCCCTCAGGATCAAAATTTAAATGAGGTAAGAGGATGCAAAAACTAGCTATACATGTGAAAATTGAGATATATAAATGTCTGATATGACAGATAAATGATTAGAGCCCAAGAATGACTATAAGAAAGTGATAAAATGCCCTAGTTTGACTAGAGTTGACCATGAAGGACACAATGTAAAATTAGGTCAAATCTAGTAGAAAGATGATTTTAGACATGAAAAGGTTGAATTTTAGTAGATATGAAGTATGGAAATGATGAATACATGAAGAAATGAAGATGCCCCAGTGATGATTTGGAGATTAGACCTCAAAAGGTCAACTAACTACTCAGAAGAAGGTGAAATTTTAAAATGTGATTTTGACCATCAAGATGAACTTAGATTTCAATTTTGATCCCAAAAATAGATCCAGGACATCAAAATTAGCTAGGGGTGCAATTTTCATGCAATTTTGAGGAGTTTGAAAATTAGGTCAAAATGAGGTTGGAGGCTATAAAAGGGGTCTAAGTGTCATTTTCACTATTCATTTGTGTTTTTGTGATTTGAGAGATTTTGTGAGTGGTCCACATAGCATCATGGCTTACGCAAACATTCCTCTTCATCGACACCATTTCGAGCACAGCCGGTTGCACAACCGGCCAGAGCGATACAAAGCGTCAGTAAGTAATTACTTTTTTGTTGCTTTTTCGAGCTTTTTGTGAGCTTTTTTGCACGTTTTAAGGGTTTTTTGAAAAAATTCACATGATACTTTTAAATTATTGCACGAGCATTGAAATGCTATCACACGATACTTTTTTTCAAAAAAAGTATCGCACCGCTTAGTGAAAAGTGTTGTTGCGGCTATACCCAAATGTCGCACGGAATGGTACAAAATATTACACGACAAAATTATGTCGCACAGCTTCAAAAAAAGTGTTGCGCAACACTGTTTCCACAAATTGTGTTGCACGCTACATGTAAAAAGTCTCGCACTAATGGTTTTGATGCTTTTTCTAATGCTTTTTTTCGTCATGTGACTATTACTAATGGTTGCATGTTTTACCTGGATAGGAGGTATTCTCGGTGTTACATATCAGATTTCCCAAGGTGGTGGGTTTGTACTTTGTGGAGAAATTGAGCGATGATGAGCAGACTACTCTAGTGGCTATGGGCTTGTGGTGGGTTGTACAGATGCCCCATATTCGGGCAAACAACGATTTGCTGAGTGCACTAGCAAAGAGGTGGCATAGTGAGCATAACACCTTTCACTTACCGACTGGCGAGGCCTCTATTACCTTGGAGGATGTATATCACATTCTGCGAGTGTCATGCCATGGTGAGCTGGTAAGTTTCTTGATTATTAGTTTGTTGATTTATCAATTTCGATGTTGGAATGTTTCACACTAGAAATGTGTCACACTCTAAACCATTCTATCCCAATGATTCCATGAGTTGGAATGTTTGGATGCCGGCTTAGAACTCCCTATCCATGGAGTGCAAGAGGCTAGTATTCAAGCATGAAGGCTCTCAGCTAAGCCTTAGAAACGTGCTTCTTGCTAGTAAATCATGCAATGGGAGGTTCTTTGAGACAAGAGCAAGAGTGCAAATATCTCAACGAATCCCTCAAGTATGTAATGCAAGATGGAAGACTAAACTAGAATGGAGATGCAAGATGCAGCTATGCTAGAATATGAATGAGAGTGTTACAATACCGTTATTTAAACTATATGAGATAGATTATTGCAAGGAAATAACTTAACTAGCATGTAAGTATGAATCTAAACTAGTGTGCAATGGTAATGAAAGAATGAGACAAGAAATGAGAAGTTCTACACAAAGCTCCAAAGAAACCTGTTAGAAAACCTGCAGCATAACAATATTCAAAATGAGGATGGATCCTTTGAGGGGGAAAGCTCTCTCCCTTTTAAAGTCATACGGATGGTGGAGATCAAGATGAAGATGGTGGATGATCAACGGTGGAGTTCGAAAAGAGGAGTGATCCATGTGCACACACAAGTCAACCAATAGAATATAAGTTGACTTGTCACATAAGACAAAAGTCTCACAAGCCTTTTCTTTTAATTGTAAAATAGAAAAAGGACTTTATGTGGGTAATTTAAGTGGGTTAGAAGAATGGGGTCTTTTATTTAATTAAAAAAGGACATGTTCTTTTAATCAAATAATGAACTTGAGATAGCATAGTCAAACTATAGGTTATAATCAAATTAATTGATTATTAGCAATTTGGCCTAGGTAAATGATCAAATTAAATTAGCCAAAATGCTGAGAAGGGGGCTAATAGTCTAGATGACCATTTTTAGGTGATTACATTAGTCACAATCTTTTAGGACACCCAAACCTAGTTATTATATTATTTAACAAGAAATTATTTACCACTTTCCTAGTAGCTTTCCTAGTAGGAATGATCTCTACCCATTTTGTGACATAATCTGTTGCTGCTAGTATCCAAGAATAACCAGTGTTGGACTTAGTTAATATTTCGTGTATGAAGTCTATTCCCCATGATTGGAAATGTGTTTGTACTTCTACTAACTTCAAAGTTTTATTTCCAAAGAATCTTAACCTTCCAGCAAATCTTTGGCAAGGATCACATTTCCTAACCAGAACATGTGCATCTTTGAATAAGCTTGGCCACCAAAAAAAATCTCTCATTACCTTATGGGTAGTATTATTTTCCATGTAATGACCTCCACATGCTCTTGAATGAGTCTTAGCAAGTACCTTTCCTGAATCCTTATGATCAATGCATTTCAACAATACCCCTTCAAAATTTCTCCACCATAAGCTTCCATTAACAATGATGTATCTAATTGCATGCAACTTCACATACCTTTTTTCATTATCAGTTAAATGAGATGGGGCCTCCATATGTTGTAAATAGTATATAACATTCTTGTACCAATCACAACTATCTATATTGCATGTGTCTAACATGTGGTCTTCATCTACAACATTTATTTCGTCAACATCCAAATTTGACCGAGCCATCAACTTTGCTAGCCCCTAGCCTCTCACTAGTTTAGTGATTTGGAATTCAATGTTAAATTTTTGGATTCTATTAATCCATCTACATCTTTTGCTAGATACCTCTTGCTGAGAAAATATATCTTTAACTATCGCACTAGGCACAAATACAATTACAATGGTAGCAACTAGATAACACCTGAAGGCCTTCATAGCTGTGACAAGGGCATATGCATATTTCTCATTAATTTTACATTTTTTTTTCTACATGTTAGAGTGGTTTACTAAAAAAATCAATGGGTTGTTCATATCCCTCTTCATTTTTTTGAAGTAAAACTTATGCTATGGTATGGAAAGAAGTAAAAGAAAATATGTGCATTGGCTTTGCATAATCTGGTGTCCTTAGTACTGGTGCATTTTTTATGGCATCTTTGATTCCTTGGAAAGCTATAGATGGTTCACCATCCCAATTGATTAATGTTCCTTTCTTAATCATTTTGGAAATAGGACTATTGATCTCAGCAGGATTTGTCAAAAATCTTCTCAAGAAATTAACTTGGCCAAAGAAGGATTAAATTCCTTTGACATTTTTGGGTTTAGGGAGCTTATCTATTGCTGCCACTCTCTTAGGATCAATTTTAACTCCATCTTTGGACACTATGTGGCCAAGCAATTTTCCTTTCGACACTCCAAAAGTGCACTTCTTTGGTTTCAATGAAACTCTATACTCCAAGGCTTTTACAAAAATCTTCTCTAGATGCCTACAGTGGTCCTCAACCTTTTTTGAATAGGCTATCAAATCATCTTGAAAAATGACCATGAACTTATCAATACATTCTTTGAATGCAACATACATAGCTCTCTAGAATGTAGCTCCTGCATTTGTCAAACCAAAAGTCATTCGAAAATACATATATGTTCCCCAGGGGGTTGTGAAGGATGTCTTGAATTGCTCCTTCTCATCAACTAGTATTTGATTATAGCTAGAAAAACCATCCATCATGGACATTAATTTAGAACTATTTACCTACTCTAACATGGCTTCCATGTTTGGTAACCCATAAATGTCCTTTAGGGATGCAACATTCATATTTTTAAAGTCAACACATAGTCTAATGTCACCATTTTTTTTTCTGACTGGCACAAGGTTAGATACCCATGAAGAATGTATGATAGGCTTAATTATCCCTCCATCCCTCAGCTTCTTAATCTCTTCTTGCATCTTAGGGGCTGATGTGGGATAAATAGGTCTTTATTTCTATCTAAAAGGCTTTACATTTTCTTTTAGGTGTATTACATGTTGAAAGAGGTCTTCCCTATAAGCTTTAAGGTCATCATATGACCATGTAAAAATATGCCTAAATTTCCTAAGCAAGTATCATGGTTGAGTGGGAGCAATGGCAGACGAGGGTAAGTTGAGGGTTGACAAGTTTAATGGGCAAAATTTTTAGTTATGGAAGATGCAAATGGAGGACTATCTCTATCAAAAGGATATATGGAAGCCATTGGAAGGAAAAACTAAGAACCAGAGAACTATGACAAATGAGGAATGGGAGATTTTAGATAGAAAGGCACTTGGAAGCATTCGGCTATGCTTGGCACCATCAGTGACATTTAATATTACAAAAGAGAAGATGACAGAAGAGTTGATGGAAACCCTAGCTAAATTGTATGAAAAGACCTCTACTTTAAATAAGGTATTTCTTATGAAGCATTTATTTAATATGAAAATGGTAGAAGATGGATCTATTGTAGATTGTTTAAATGAGTTTAATACTATTAATAGTCAGTTATCTTCTATGGGTATTAATTTTGATGAAGAAATTAGGGCTTTCTTGATTTTGTATTCTTTGCCAGAAAGTGTCATGTCCCCATATTTTTAAGATTTAATAATAAAATTAAAGTAAATTAATAATAGAATAAATAATATATTATTATTATTTTATAAATATAATAAAGAGATTAGTAACATAATCAATATAAAAAAGATTTAAATAATGAAAATATCTTGGAAAGATTAAATAAAATAATATAAGATTAAATAAATAAAATAATAATATATTATTAAATAGTAATAATTATAATTGTAACTATAGTGATTGAATTATTATAGTAATAATAATTAAATAATATAATATACTAAGATAAACAAGTAATAATTAATAAGATCCTATAATAACAATAATAAACTGATTATAATTATAAAAAGAACTAAATGATATAATAAACAAATAAAATATGATTATAGCTATTAATAATTATAAAATATAATTATAGTTAAATAATTATTAAACTAATATTAATAATTACTCCTGATCGGTCATGTCTTTTGAGCATAATTTGGACTTGATATATAAGAAGAATAAATTCAAAAGGGAAAGGCATCAGAAGATATAAAAAAAAAAGGATAGGAAAAACTCTGAAAATAATGAATACTATCAAAGTTTTAAGAATAATGTCCTTAGTTTCTAACCCGAGGAACTGGGGACATTATAGTGGTATCAAAGCTTCCGAACCTGCTATCCTATTGGACATAGTTCAAGCATTCATCAGAAACATATTTACAGGAATATTTTTAGCAAAGCATGACGAATCAAAAGGAAATATCAATTTTGAAGGAACAAACTTTATCATCCCATAATGAAAAGAGGGTGAGTAATAAAAGACGCATATGTTTGAAGTGAAAATTAAGTTGCTAATATAAGGGAATCTCGGGAAGAATAAATAGAAGTTTATTCCAGAATTATGAAAGCTTATATGAGCACAGAATAGTGAATCTATACATTAAGCAGTGACTTAAGTTGATTATACAAAGTTACTAATAATCATGGCATTGATGTCATGGTTAAAATCTTTACATGCAATCTAGCTACAAATACGAGGTTGATTACTATCAGGGCACCATCATCTGCTAACTAAGAAAAAAGAAAGTTCTCATAAAATTATATATTACTATTTGTTCAGCTATAGAAACATATCCAGTTGGTGAGCAACAGTCCGTTCAAGAACAGATTCAAGTTACCAAATTCACACAGCAATAGAAACATTTCTTGTCAGCTATCTATCTGATGTAATGACAAATAATGATGTAACTATACAAAACTACTAGATTCAAAAGGAGTGCAGCTATATCACTCAGCAACATTAAGAATAGCTTGTATATGAAGATAATTTATGGTAGAAGACTTAAGTCACTATGAAAAACAATAATTAATTTCAGTTGGCAATAGACAAGGAAAATTTTAAAAATAAAAAAAAACCAGAAAGAAGCCAAGACAGACAAAGTAATGTTAATAAGACAAAAATAGAAAAGTTAAAATAGAATAAGAGAAATTTGTCCTTATCTGATTTGTATATGGTGCATAGACAAATACGATGATTAGAAAGAAAAGGAGAAGTTAGCGATGATATTACAGCAACGATTTATCGGGAAGATTATAATGGATAGTAAAGCATTGATTAAATTTGTTAATTTATATGTGGCATAAAAGACAAATATATATTGTCTTATTCAATAGCAAAGTCAGCAAGAAGACAAATAAGGTTGCCACATCATTGACAGAGATAGAATAAAGACAAAGTATGTTTGTTTCCTTTCATTCACACCAATATGACAGATAACACTTGTATACTTGGAGATTATTTGAAAGCAGCAAGCCACACCACCTGTTATAAGGCAAAAATTAAATTTTGGAAAGAAGTGTTATGATGAAGTAGTGATAGTCAAATAAAAATATACTACAAAGTCAAATTTTGTAAAGGAAGCGATATAAAATGAATGCAGTGATATATATAAAAAATGTGATGATTAACATTAATATATAGAAAAAGTGTGATTATAAACTGTGAGTTTATGTTGTTAATAATAAAGAATGGGTTATCATTTGAAGAGTCTTGAGACATGTTTTATTTCAAAATATATGACTTCGAAATTGAAAGACATAAAGACTTATAGATACATCTCTTTTTAAAGGGTATGGAATAATATGATGTAAGAAAAATATATCAGAAGTATGTGTGGAAGGAAGAAGGGCGGTAATATAGTTTGTACATGATAAGAAAAGTAAAGAGTAAAAAGATCATCCAAAAATAATGTTAAGTTTAACGAGAAGTGCAGATATTAAGGAAGAGAGAGCTAAATAAAAAATGTGTGCCGATTAGAATCAATAGAGGTATATATAAGAGTTGATGGCAGAATTATAAAGAAAAAAAAGTGAAAATTAAAAAGGTAACTATGAAGAGATATGGGATATGCCTCCTTTTTAAGATTATGAGATATTCTCAATTGTAAAAAATAACAAGAGATATTTGAAGAAAAAGGAAAAGAAGACAAATTTTCTTGGCTTTCTGCTAGAGAAATTAAGACTAATGTTGAATTGCATACAAAGAAGAATGAAGCAATTTGAAGGTAATCAACAGATATTACGCAAGCCCAAGTAGACAATATACGTACCAATCGACCAGGACAAATTAAATAGAGGTATCCGATATTATGGCAATATTTGAAGGATTGGTTTCTTTAGAGAGAAACTCTAGGTCAAATATTCATTGAGAGTTTTGAACAAGAACTTATGAAATATCTGGTTTCTTTAGAAACTCAGAATACAATATGACTAAATTCTTTGGTAGGTTTCTTTAGAGAGAAACTACCAATTTCTTTAGAGAGAAACTATATGGAAAGAGTGGCAATTAAGGGAGAACTGCTAAAGACACCCTACTGTTAGCACCTTCCTAAGAGGAAAATTAAGGGAGAATAGCTAGGGCACCCTATTGCAGTGGTAAGTAGGGAGAACTGTGGTTAGGACACCCTATTGCTCTGTAATTAAGGGAGAACCGATAGAGCACCCTATTGCATGAATAGTTGAGGGAGAACTTCTAAGGGCACCCTATCATAGTGATAGTGAAGGGAGAATTGCTAGTAGGGCACCCTACTACACTATGATTATGGGAGAACTGCTAAGGCACCCCACTATAGAGAAATATTATAGAGGCCTAGGATGAGATAAGGTCTCTCCTAAGGATTAAATAAAGGGGGATAATCCTACAGGGATATCCATAAAAGGATTTAGGAAGAAATAAAGTCTCTCCTAAGGATCAATTAGAGGCTTGAGGCAACACAAAGTCTCTCTTGGGGTACATTTTTCAGAAGACAATGCATAACGTAGAGCATAGAAGTATTATAACATATTAAGATAAGTTCTACCCCTTGAATCATTTATAAAATTTTACATTTAATATTATTTGATAATTTTATATTTATAAATAAATGATGTTTCTGATCTGAAATTAAAATTGTTGTTGCAGGATATAAAAATAATTTGCATTGCTTGAGGACAAGCAATCTGAGGAAGGGCGGACTATCATGTCCCCATATTTTTAAGATTTAATAATTAAATTAAAGTAAATTAATAATAGAATAAATAATAATATATTATTATTTTATAAATATAATAAAGAGATTAGTAACATAATCAATATAAAAAAGATTTAAATAATGAAAATATCTTGGAAAGATAAAATAAAATAATATAAGATTAAATAAATAAAATAATAATATATTATTTAATAGTAATAATTATAATTGTAACTATAGTGATTGAATTATTATAGTAATAATAATTACATAATATAATATACTAAGATAAACAAGTAATAATTAATAAGATCCTATAATAACAATAATAAACTGATTATAATTATAAAAAGAACTAAATGATATAATAAACAAATAAAATATGATTATAGCTATTAATAATTATAAAATATAATTATAGTTAAACAATTATTAAACTAATATTAATAATTACTCCTGATCGGTCATGTCTTTTGAGCATAATTTGGACTTGATATATAAGAAGAATAAATTCAAAAGGGAAAGGCATCATAAGATATCAAAAAAAAAGGATAGGAAAAACTCTGAAAATAATGAATACTATCAAAGTTTTAAGAATAATGTCCTTAGTTTCTAACCGGAGGAACTGGGGACATTACAGAAAGTTGGAATGGCTTGGTAATGGCATGAGTAATTCTATTTCAGGATCTAATACCCTCAAATATGATGACATGTGATTGGTGTTATTTTGAGTGAGGAAACTCATAGGAAATCCTCAAGTGGGTCTACATTAGGAAGTGCTTTGAATGCACAAAGCAAAGGTAGAACAACTGAGAGAGGAAATAATTTGGGAAATCATGGGAAATCAAGAGGAAAGTCAAAGGGTAAGAGGTCTCAATCCAGAGGACTGGAAGATTATTGGTATTGTGGTAAAATAGAACATAAAAAGAAAGATTGTTGGACTCAAAAGAACAATGAAGGAGATAAACTAGAAGGGAACAAGGGGGAAAATGTGGTAAGTAACAAATCCAAAGAGGATGCTTTGCTTCTTTCTTTAGAAAGTGTTGATGATTCATGGGTTTTAGATTATGGTGCTTCATTTCATGCTACACCTCATAGAGGTTATTTCACTGATTATGTCCAAGGGGATTTTGGGCTTGTTTATTTGGGGGATAATGAACCAATTCAAAATTTTGGAAAGGGAAAATTTAAGATTAAGTTTTAGAATGGAAATCATCGACTACCACATGAGGTAAGAAATGTTCTAAGCATGAGTATGAATTTCATTCCAGTAGGGCAACTTGGTGATGAGGGTTGTATAGTTACTTTTGATGATAAAAATTGGAAGGTTTCAAAAGGTTCCCTTGCAGTAGCAAAACATGTGAAAGTAGGCACCTTATATCTTTGTGCAAGTCATATTGTTCCTTCTACTTTGATTGTTTCAGAGAAAAATGAATGTTCAGGAATAGTTGTTACAGTTGAGCAGGGAGAACAAATTGCTGCTATAGATTCTGATACAACATTGTGGCACAATAGACTTGGGAACATGAGTGAGAAAGGTATGAAAGTACTTCATTCAAAGAAATTTTTACTAGGTCTGAAATGTGTCAATATGAATTTTTGTGAAAGTTATGTGTATGGAAAACAAAAGAGAGTGAGTTTTGTGAAGAGTGTGAAGGAAAAGAAAAGTGAGAGATTAGAGCTTGTGCATAGAGATGTATGGTGACTGGCTCAGGTATCTTCCCTTGGTGGCTCTCATTATTATGGTACATTTATTGATGATGCATCTAGAAAAGTATGGGTTTATTTCCTTACAAATAAATCTAATGTATTTCAAACTTTTAAGAAATGGAAATGCTTGGTTGAAAATGAGACTGGATAGAAATTAAAATGTTTCAAATCTAATAATGGTGGTAAGTATTGGAGTCATGAATTTGAATATTATTGCTCTGTTAATAATATTCATAGATAGAAAATAGTTCCAAGGACTCCACAGGAAAATGGAGTGGATGAACGCATGAAAAAGACTATAATGGAGCATGCAAGAAGCATGAGATTGCATGCAGGGGTGCCCTTACATGTGTGGATGGAGGCTATCAATACTGATGTATATTTGATTAATAAAGGTTGCTATATGCCTTTGAGTTGTGGTATTCTAGAGGAAGCATAGAGTGGTAAGAAGGTGAGTTATTCTTTTCTCAAAACCTTTGGTTGTGAAGCATTTGCACATGTTAATTTTGAAAATACAACCAAGCTAGAAGCTAAGTCAAAGAAATGTGTATGTGTTGGATATGACATTAATGAATTTGGTTATAGGGTTTGGGATTTTAAATCATAAAATTGTAAGAAGCATGGATGTCATATTCAATGAGAAAGTGTTGTACAAAGATCTATTGCAGCAACATGAGAAGAAAGAAGATGATTATGTAGTGTTGGATGATACTCCAAAAGCTTATGTTCTAGCAATTCCTCT
The DNA here is from genome assembly GCA_028749045.1 of Cupressus sempervirens. Classification (NCBI taxonomy): domain Eukaryota; kingdom Viridiplantae; phylum Streptophyta; class Pinopsida; order Cupressales; family Cupressaceae; genus Cupressus; species Cupressus sempervirens. Next base: position 630,456,530 of record CM053793.1, read on the forward strand.
TGATCTGCAACAACCGTAACAAAAAATACCATACACCCTAGTGAATGTTAGATAGTCAACAAGGCTAAGTAGACCTCTAGAAAGATTTTCTCCTTCTTTGTATTCTATCTTACTTACTAATGCTGGTGAACCTGAATGTTATGATGAAGCTATGTAGGTGGATACTAAGATTCAATGGGAGTATGCAATGAAAGATGAAATGGACTCTTTGCTGAAAAATAAGACATGGCATTTATGCAAGTTTCCTATAGGTAAAAAGGCTTTACAGAATAAATGGGTTTATAGGTTAAAAGAAGAGGATGGAGGTAAGAAAAGATTTAAAGCCAAGTTAGTTGTAAAAGAAACTGCATAGAAAAAAGGCATTGATTTTGATGACATATTCTCTCCTATTGTTAAAATGACTTCTATTCACACTATTTTAAGTATTGTGGCTACTAAAGATTTTCATTTGGAGTAGCTTGATGTTAAAATAGCCTTCCTTCATGGTGATTTAGATTAAGAGATATATATGGCATAGCCATAGGGATTTGAGGTCAAAAGTAAGGAGAACTTAGTGTGCAGATTGAAGAAAAGTTTATATGGCTTGAAGGAAGCACCTCAACAATGGTATCTAAAATTTGACAAATTTATGCATGAGCATGGATAAAATAGGTGTCATTCATATCATTGTGTCTATTTTAAGAGGTTGGATGATGACATCTACATTATTTTATGTTTATATGTTGATGATATGCTTGTAGTTGGGTCTAACATGGATCATATTAAGGGGCTAAAATGTCAATTAGCACATGCATTTTCCATAAAGGATTGGGGTAGCAAAAAAAATCCTGGGTATGAAGATTTTTAGAGATAAGAAGAACAAGAAATTGACATTATCTCAGGCTGATTATATTGTGAAGGTGCTGCAACATTTCTCTATGGAGAATGCTAAAGCTATCAGCACACCTTTACGTGTTCATTCGAAGTTAACTAAGGAGATGTGTCCCAAGACACAAAAAGAGGAGGATAAGATGTCTAAGGTACCTTATGCTTTAGTTGTAAGAAGCTTGATGTATGCTATGGTATGTAGAAGGCTAGATATTGCACATATAGTGGGAGTTGTTAGCAAGTATATGAGTCATCCAGGAATTGAGCATTGGAATGCAATTAAATGGATTCTTAGATATTTGAGAGGAACATCTAGTAAGTGTTTACACTTTGGGGGCTCTTCTACTGATTTACAAGGCTATGTTGACTCAGATTTGGTAAGAGATATTGATACCAGGTAGAGTACTACAGGTTATGTATTTACTATTGGTGGGGCAGCCGTGAGCTAGGTTTCTAGGTTACAGAAGGTTAATTATTTATCCACTATAGAGGCAGAGTATGTTGCTACTACAGAGGTAGCCAAGGAGATGATATGGCTTCAATTCTTCTTGGAAGAATTGGGACACCCTCAAAAGGATAATTATTTTTTTATAGATATTCAGAGTGTCATTCATCTTGCAAAGAATTCAGCTCTGCATTCAAAGACAAAACACATATAGTTTTGGTACCATTTCATTCAATCAATTTTGGATGATGGGCATTTAAAGTTGGAGAAGATACATATAGATGATAATCTAGTAGGTATTTTGAAATTCTCTTCAGCTTCAATTGGTCTTCTAGACTAAACAGAATAAAAGAATAGTAGAGTCCAGGGTGATTTGACATTCCAATGGGAGCTACAGGTTTAGAAGTGCTATGATTAGCCTCCAAGTAGGAGGTTATTGTTGTGGAGCTTGGTTAGTCTCCAAGTGGGATATTTTTGTGATGTGGAGCCTAATCAAACTCAGAGGCTTATTCAGTGCAATTTTTTCCCCATATTATTTCTACGAGGGTTTGGGGGCAGCACCCCAAGACGGGGCCAAGGGACAACGCCCCTATGGGGTACTGGGGCAATACCCCAAGTGCACTTCCTTTCGAAGTATAGGGTGGGGTCAAGGGGCAACACCCCTACGAGGGTTTTTGAGGGTAGCACCCCCAAAGCCAAAAATGACCTTATAGTGTAAAAGGCATCGGCTACTATTTTTGTCTTATTCTAGCCCTAATTTTGTAAGAGGCAAAAAACTTGTATAAAAAAGCTTAGGGTTAGGAATTTTCATAATGTGTGATACAAAAATTGGTTCTTGTAGTAGTATTGAGCTATAAGGGATTACAAATTGTAATCAGGTTGTAATCACTAGATCGTAATAATATTGGATTTTTTTGTTGGTGGATGTAACTTAGGGATTGGGTGAACCACATTAAATCTTGGTGTCTTGTGTTCTCTTATGTGTGATCTATTATTTTCTGATATTGGTTATATTTGCATGTAACTATTATTTCTATCAGGTTAATCCTAATAGAATTATCCAAATACATCTAAGGTATTTGGGACATGACTCCATTCAATCCTCCTTTTCTTTTTTCTACAAGTGGTATTTCTTGCCTCATTGATGATTCCTTTTCAACAATATTATTATTCCCAATTCGTCCTAACCAAGAGAGGGCTTTACTTTTATGTTCTTCTATCCTAAACATTTCAGAAAGAGGGACTTTAACAGTAATTTGTGATGGCATAGAAACCATGTCAATAGGATCATATACAAGAGGTTTGAATTAATTACCATTGGGTGTTTGTACTTGAATAGTAGGCTCCTCCACTTGTTTGATAGCATCGGGATTTGGCTTATTTTCATGTATATTCATCTTGACTGCCTATACACCTTGGAACTACACTTTCTTTTTAGGTTTCCATTTCTTATTCTTATTGTCCTTGATCTTGACTATCACTAGATTATCTTCCTTATTTCCATCATCCATTTTATGAGTTATGTCCTTAATGAAAATACCAAATGCTTTTCCAATAGCATTGTTTATTGTTCTATTTATGAGGTTATAGGCACTATTAACTTGAACTACCATCTCAATAGTTGTTCTATCAATTTCTTCATTAGATGGTTTCCTCAAATTCATATGCTCAACATCTAATATCATATTACACATCCTATCCTCATTTTGATCCTCATCATCAGAAAATAGTTGTTGATGATGCAATTGATACATATTTCTCCTAGATACTAACATCAACCTTAGAATCTTCTACATCAATTTCTTCATTATTATCACATAAATTAATTATATTACATTTCACATCTTCATGATTATTTTCTCCCTCATCTTCATCAGGCTATGTTTTTTGATTTGCAGAAAATGATTGGGCAACATCACAATAGTTAGTAGAATGAGGATATTGGCATACAACACACCAAGGCATCTCTTCCATCATATTCATAGAATTTATCTATAGTGTATCTGGTGTACCTTGGGTTGGGTTAGGAATGGACTTTCCATCCTTCCATTATGTGTTATAAGGATAGTTTTTCAATCTGGTTTGCTTGTTGTAATTGTTATTGAATTGAGGCTTCTCACCAGAATGGGGTTTATTTGCATGATTCACTGGTGGGTTCAAATTCTTATGTAGATTTAGAACTTGATCCATCTTTTCATCCCCAAGCTTCTTAGCTATAACATGTTTATCACCCTCTTTTCTATTACCCCTAGGATTGAACAAGTTTGGATCATCTCTTCTCCCCATCTTACCAGATGCTCTCCTATTACTTTCAATGTTGATAGTCATTTTAAAAGTGTCCCTCAATGTCATGGGATCTTTATCTCTTAGGTTATAGGCCATCTTACTAACAAAAGTATTGAAATAAGTGGTAAGATACACATTATCACCTAGTCTCATCACTTGAAATAATTTATACATTCCTTTCTAGAATCTTACATTAAAATCAAATGTTGACTCCTTTGGATTTTCCTTTATGTTATTGAACTCATTTAACATAAAACTTGTATTATTGTTATCACCATACTGCTCCTTAACCAACTTCTCTAAATCATCCCAAGAACCAATACTATCATCAGGTAACCTTCTGAACCAATCCCTTGGATCTCTAGTGAGTGTGTGCACACATAGTTTCATAACCACATCCTCATGCTCAACTTCATAGTCATTTAGAATATTAATGAATTTTCTGAGATGCTTCTCACTAGTTATATCATTATTTCTTGAGAATTTAATGACCTTATCTCTTAAATTATTTGAGATGGGATGAGGAAAACTGGGGATACCTAGTGAAGACATTTGCTTATATTTCTCCATATAGATAGGTCTCTTCTGGAAACCCAAAACATTTGAATTACTAGGTCCTAGCCCTTGGTTTTGTACAAATATTTGGACTTGTTGAGTGGTAGATGTTTGACCAGTATTCATGGAAGAGGAAGTTGGTGTTGACTAGGATAAGTTTTGGCTAATCACTATAGGTCCACAAACTGGAATAATGGGCACTAATTGTGAGGGTAGTTTTGGCCAGGATGTTAGGCCAAAGGTGGATTTAATAAAATGTATCTTTCTTCTTGTCTTTGTAGCCTAAGCTTCATTTTCAACTTTCTCAGGATCTTTAGCTAGATCTCCCCTTTCTTTCTTTTCTTTTTCTAATTCTAAATCAAGTTTTGACATGACAGTGCTCTTAGAGGCAACTTGGGGCCCATTGATTTGTATCCCTAAAACCTTTTTTTTTCCTTTATTAGGATTCTTAATGGTTAGATCTATAAACTTATCCTCTATAGGTTTGTAGGGTTGGATTTGTGAGATGACAGTTCCTTCCTTCTCTCTCAAAAGGCATTCTTAGTATAGGATTTTGGACCTTATTTCTCCAACATCTCCAAAAGCATTTGAATACAAAGTAGAAGATCTCTCTTCCAACTTTCTATTCTACTTTTCAATGCCTCCATCCTTCTAAGAAAAGCTTCTCTTTCTATGAGAGAATTCATGGTGATAGCTTCCTTTTCCTTTTCCAAACAAATGTGCTTGCTATCCTCCTCTAAAAATTTATTTCTAAGGATTTCAATTTCTAACAACTCATCAGGGTCTACAAAGGTGGTGTTCAATTCTACTAGATCGTCTAAATCTATGAGGTTTCTCTCAATATATGGGATTTGTCCAAGATTTGGTCTAGCATTTAAAGTATTTTTTATATGCCCACCTTTGATTCATTTATTTTGATACATTTGGACTAAAAGAAATGTCTCCTACATATTAGATAGTTTTATCTTGGTAAATCCACTCTTTTGGTAGTGGGGTTGTGAATATTTCACCTAGGAGTCTAGTGTTCTCAGATTCACAATTAAGAGAAGAGGATTCTCTTTCTATCACTAGTTGGTATTGTGAATGAACCACAACACTATCTCTAGGCTTCCATGTGTGGTTAGGATCTCCCTTCTTCTTTGTCTAGTTCTACCTACCCACATGAGGTAACTCTATATAGAGGCACTTCAGGATTAGCTTTTGTGAATGCTCTAGTATTTTTCCTTCTATTTTCCATTTTCAAAAGATTACTTAAAATATATAGCATTAGTTACAAAACCATTGACTAAGGTGCCACCCAATCAAGGGAAAATACTTTTAAAATGGCTTGGAGACATGAAAGGTATCATGGAAAAAGAAAATTTTAAAAACAAATCTGACACAACATGCCTATAACATAAAAACTTTTAATATTGCACACTTTGGGGAAAGTAAACTTTATTTGCAGCCAAGGCACTATTCAAACATAGCTTAAATCATGCACTTCCTTCTGTACTGGAGTTTTTAGATTCTCAAGGTTTGTCACTTTGAAGAGACTAGTACAAACATTAGTAAAACATAACAAAGACAGGGACTGCAATTGTACAGACTATACAAGAGACTGTAGTAAACTAAATGATGATTTGCTTTACACCATCCCTAGTAAAGTCACCATTTTGTTTGCTTTTGATTTGAAAAAATTGCAACAACCTTTTACAATGTCAACAAACCTAAGAGTTAGCTAAAAATCATTATGGATATTCTAAGTAGCAAAGATAAAAGGACCAACTAACAAGACCTCAAGATCTTCTCCACTTTGAATTCTATAAGATTCGAGAAAGTTTACCTAGGAATTCATTCTTATTCACTTAAAAATTATATTCTCAACATGATATCTAGAAATAACAAATGGTTTACCCTTCTTTATTCTAATTTAGTAGCAACATAAAGATGATAACTAGCTATTTTATTAAACCCTAAACTCTAAAATCAAGTACAAGCTAACATTTTCAACTTCAACAAAAAAATATTAAATAATTTATTGATATTAATTTTTTGCATTATGTAAGGTATCCCAACTAAATTAACTTATAAGGATGGCTAGTGCCTTATCCATTGGGCGATAACTCATAGAGATTACACTCCTATTTTTGGATGTTATCCTAACACTTTATGAAAAGATCTGAAATAGATCTCATACTTATCATATCTTCAAATGAGAACCAAGAAGTTCTTCCAATTTTCCATTAAGAATTTACATAATCCATTATACTATCACCAAAAGCAAAATGAAATCTAATTCAAAATGAATTACAACTAAAACTTAATAGACTTTGCTGTTAAATTTCAAAGAACAGAATGGAGACAAGTGAAGAGACAAGATTTGGGATGGACAACTAGCTCTCTATATTTGCATTAATTTCTTTGAAATTGTATACAATCAAATGATTATCCCTATCATAAAATTTATACAATCAAATGCTTATCCCTATCAGAAAATTAACACCAGTAGACCTCCAAATGTTAGCTTTCATATTCTATTCTAGAAAAAAATTATAGTATGCATGGACTTACTTAGAATTTATAAACTTAGTGTAGCAAAAAGAAACTAAACCCTCCTCTATCCTTGGAGACATGAATATATAGTGTGAGTTTCAACAAGCTTCAGGTCTAGAGGGAAAAGGACAGCTATCCTTGGAATAAAAATATTACACAAAAGACAAAAAAGTCACTTACAAATACCACATGAGAAGAACAAAAAACTTGCGATATTTTGCTTGTCAACAGAATGTCCCCTTCATTGGTTGCTTTGTGGTGGGGCCAATTCTATTTTGGCAGTTTCATGTTCCCCCATTGTACTTGATGATTGCTATTCTTCTTCTTTTTTCTTGTCAAGTTGTGGGACCACTTTCTTCTCCTCTACTATAGTTGGATCTGACACTTGGATGTTTGTTGCAGTTTGTTGATCATCTTCTATATCATATGCTTATGTAACTTTATCAAAAAAATTCAGTTCCTCTATGGTTGTTTCCTTATTTGTGATCCTTTTCTCAGATGCCTCCTATAACAATTGTGAGGCAAAAGAATAATCTATCATCCACTTATTGAAAATTGTGTCATCTGGAAAGTTGAAGTTTGGGATTTATCTTTCTTTCCTCAAAACATATTTTTCCCAACCTTTTTTATTTCATAAAAGTATTTATGGAAAGAATCAAAGAATAATTGTACATTAACTAATTCTTCAATTGTCCTAGCAAACCATATGTAGCTTTCCTTATTTACTACATCATTCATTATGATACTGATTAGATCTTTTAGCTCATTTCCCCTTTCCTCCTTATCTTTCATGCTACCTAAACCTTTTAATGCATGGGGAAGGAGATCAAAAATTTTACTGAGATATCTTGAGAAACACATTTTCAATTTTCTCTATAGAATACCTCTTTTTTGGTCAAAAATTAGTAAATCATTCGCTTGATCAAAAGTTTTCTCAATCTATCCATCAATGAAAAAAAAACACAACATAGTGATGATATCATCCCTACTAATCTATTTATTCAAAACTTCCCTTAGGGAATCCTCATTATCCTCTAATTATTTCCATATATTCACCAATCTTTCCAACTCCAAATAGAAAAGAGGCCAATTAATCCTATCCACTAGAAATAGAATTATATCACTTATCATGTCCTCATGTTGTATGCCCAATTAAACATGTAATGGTAGGATTTTTTTCTTCTCTTCATCAATTATTTCATCTATAGTAAAATCTCCTTGATATTGAGGAGTGTTAGGAATATCAATTATAGGGCTACTTGATGGTGGAGGAGGAGGTGAAGAGACAAGTGATCTATGGGATGACTCCCCAACTTCTAATATTTTGACTTGTTTTCCTCTATATTTAGAAATTTCATTTTCAAGTCTCAATCTTTTTTTGACTTCCTCATTGTAGGCTACCAAGACTTGTTCATACTTCACTTGTAACTCCTGCACAAATCTCTTTTGTCTCCTTGCAGTTGTCAATGTGAGGTTTGTTGTTCCAACTTTCAATTATGTTGTTGCCTAATTTATGGTATCCTAGATCCTCTTTGTAGAGACCAAATAACTAGAGGAACATGGTCCTCATTATACCTTACAACACTTAGTGTTTTATGATTTTTCTCCTTAGTTTTCATCTCCTTTTTTATAGCATGAAAGACCATTGCATCTACAATATCCCAATTAGGGAGAAGTGGTACCCCAGCTACTTTAATTATTCTCCTTCCTTTTTTAGGAGTTATATTATTTAATTCCTACATCATTTCTTCTTTAGTTTCACTATGTACAACATAGTCTTCTTTTGTAGGTTGTTCTTCTTTCCTTTTAATGCATCTTTCTTCAAAGTTTGCAATGTTCATTCTCCATGAAAACTCATAGAAAGCTCTTGATTTTGTAAAATTATCATTATAAATAAATTCATGGCTAGCCTATTCAATCATAGGATCTCGCTCATTTCCTTTAAAATCAGCCACAGATAACTCAAGGCTAGGCACAGAGGATTCTTTCAAGATTCCTTCCTCTAGCTTTGTTGTAGTAATCAAGACTCCACCCTAGCTTCCAAGTTTCTCCATCTACTCTATAGTGAGTTGTTCTTCTCCTACACATAGGGGAGAATGAGATGGTGTATAAATTTCCCCTTGAAACACAATCTCTCCTTCAATCTTCTACCTCTTGGATGCTAGCTTTGATGGCCTTTCTTCAAGCTAGGGTCTCTTTGAAAAAACACTAGTACTTGCTACCATTTTTTCTTTCCCCTTCATATCATCTCATTCCCTAATTGTTACTATACTTTATCAAGCCCTTTTTTGGATGACCAACTAACCTAAACCCATAGCAGGATTGAATAGCAATCTCTCCATAACCTCCCTTTCTCTAACAGGGTAGATTCTAATAAGGAGATATTTCTTCTCATTCATGGTATCCATTATTTCTATAAACATTATCATTAACTTATTTACTTTATCAGCTAATATTTTGGCCTCTGACAATGGGTTATACTCCTTTTCAAAATAATTTATAAATTCTAGTACCCTAGAATAAACTCTCCACTTCTCTTTCTTTATCTCTTGCTCCTCCAAGGAAAACTCATTTTTGATAATATCCTTTGGATGGTAGGAATCATGTTTACAATCCTTGGCCTTTACTCTTTGTCTAAAGTTTTCAAAAAATCCCTCACTATCATTGAACTTGGCATGAGAAGTAGCCATTTTGTAGGGGCTTAAAATTTTACACAAGAAAACCTAGCCACCCTTTGTTATTACAAATTGGTGTGCAATAGTGCAAGTTGGAAAAATGGAACCTCTTGATCTACCAGTCAACTTTATTTCCTCCAATCCACCTATTTACCATAAAAAAAATTCTAAGCCTACCTTAAAAGGCTCTTCGTAAGGCAACACGTGTGGGGTCCCTTGAGATCCATATACCCTAGAAATAGTAGACATTGGATATGGAATGATATCTTCCCAATTATGGGAGACTTTCAAATTATTAGGAGAGTTCATGGGTCTAATGAAACCCAACAACAACTTTGGATTCCTTGGATTATCATTTGACAAGAGACTCATCAGCCTAGATGCAAAATATCTATCAAACCTCACAAAACTGGCCTCACCTACATCACCATGTCAAATCTACACTCCACAACTAAACTAGCAGAGGCTCTCCCTCATGATTTCTTGTCAATTTCATTTCTTTCTCAAAGTAATTGACTCATTTGAAAAGAAACATATGCATCAACATAGAATAACATCCAAAAGTTTTTTTAATTTTTCCTTTTGCAATCCCAATTAATCCTACATGGATTTCTTTGCCTAGGAAAGAAGCAAAGTCAAATGTGATACTAACCCCAAAAGATGATATGTGTACCATAATGTACATGAATTTGACTTGCATGTAGTCCTCCTCATCCTAACCAAAACCCCTACATAAGGACATAAATATATATATAGTATGGGAATTAAAAAATTGCTTCTTAAAAGGCTCTTGGGTAGAGGTTGTGACTAGTGCCAGACTTCCAATAGTATCAAGATGTCCCCTCAATGTCTCCTGCCTAATTTGATCTTTCTAAGAGTGATGCTTATTCTCTAAACCCTGAAAATCTATGACCTCATGATACTATGAAGTAAGATCCATTCTAAATACTTCCTAAATTTCCTTGTCTAATTTTTCCCAAACATTCCCTATTTATCCCCCTTACAATTTTGGTTATTGGTCGTACATTCAAGCTATAGACATGAGGAGATCTAAATCAGTAAACACTCCTAGAATAACTAACTTCCCTGGGTCAAAATTTCAAATTTTTCCATGTGGAGCAAATATTTTTCTTTCTAAAAACCATTTCTTGAATATTTGCAATCCAATTTTTGATGTTGTTGCATCCCTAGTCTAGTTTCCTCTATCATATAAACCATCGACTACCTTTAACCTTGGATTTATAGGGACCAATTTTTTCATTTGCATGGTGTCATTAGTAGACTTATTCAAGTGTTCTAGAAAACCATCATGAATATTCTTATGCATGTAATCCCTTTTCCCAGAGAAACCCTTCTTTGGAGGCATTGTAATTAACAGAAACAAGATATCCAAATTCTTCTTGAGGATAGGAAATTACTTATTAGGCTTAAAAGATTCATATGTGGTTGTCACGGTAGATTTTTTTTGCAGAAACTCATAATTCGTCTTTACATACAAAATAATTTCAGCAAGCACCACACTCCAATTCTTTAACAATCTATTTTTAGAATGAAACCATCAACTTTTTCATTATAGCTTTCATATCAATCTGCATGAGAGGCCTTCAATTCTCATAATTTTTTAAAGAAAATAAGAATGCATGTTTTAATTCAAAATTTTGAAAAAGGGCTATTGATCTACAAAAATCTAATGGATGTGACTTTATCTGCAAGCTGACTGACTTTTCACCTTCTGACTTGGTAGACAAACTAATCATTTCATGACATTCAGAGACCTTTTGCTTTGTCACCATCCTTTGTATAATGGTTATAGTGTATAGAACACATGTCACCATGTCGTCATGTCACTAAGATTAAAACTCGAGCAACTATTCTTAGCGACATAACAACAGCCTTAGATCTACCTTAAATTTGATGACTGAGAAAAGTCTACTTAGCTTACTTCAAGTGGGCCATACACTCCACCTGTCATGTTGTTGCTATATTGCCAAGGTTAAAAATCTTACATCTTGGAACATCGACATAGCAACAACCCCCTGATGACTATTGAGAAAAAGCTAGGCATTATGGACTACACTAGCCCACAGGGACACACATCATCATGTGGCTATGTCATTATGGTTAAATAGCTTATATTTTTCCATAGCAACACAACGATAGCCTTAGATCTATCTTTAAATCAATGACTGATATCACTCTTGCTATTACTACATTTGGCTCAAGTGACTTGGTCCCACCTTAGACACATAGTGTTATGTTGTTATGTCACTAAGATTAATATTCTTGCAACTCTTGTTAGAAACATAGAAATAGTTGTAGATCTCTAATCCGATCAATGATTGAAAGATAACTACAAAAATTGGCTCACCTTGTAGAAAAATGAATCATGAAGGAACATATGTCATTTGTCTGACAACATTACCCCCTACAAATTAAACTAGCCCTCCTTGGACACACACCACCACATCATTATGTCACTAAGATTAAAGATCTTGTAACTCTGCATAGTGAGATAATGATAGTCATAGATCTCTAATCCAATCTACAATGTTGTTGATTTTAGATGTTTTAACAATGGTTGGAGCCTACTGATAGGTGTCATATTATTGTTATGTCACTTTTCTTAAGAATCACACAACTATCCTTGACGACATAGCAATGACCATAGATTATGCAAGGATCTGATGGCTGAAAAGATGCACTTGATCACTTGTCATGACACAATTCTACGAGGCAAAAACACAACTAATTTTTATTTTATTTTTTATTCAAAATCTAAAGATAAGAAAAGGACTTAGTTTACTTATAACCTAGAATTAATGAAGTATGATAAAGGAACGAAGCTATCATACTCAAAATCTGGTTTCAAGTTTCTTATGAGGGAACATGCGGTTCCTAGCTACTAGATGCAAAACAAAGTTGAGATGCTATGGATACAAGCCCTTATTATGATGCACTATGATGTGCAAGTATAATCCAAAATTTAGTCAAAGTAATGGTGAAAATCTAGAGAATTCAATGCGAAAGAGTTCATCACTTAATCATTTTATTTCCATAACCATTGAGTTTAACTTTATTTAAATAATTTTGTTATTATTAATATTCAATTATTATTATTATTTGAGAACTACCCATACCTTCAACTTTAATATGCACTCACTATTTAATGGTTAACTTTACTATTACATAATACGAGCTAGCATTACTACATTGCAAATAACATTTGATTAATCATCTAATAAAACTATCATCAAGTTCAATACTACCTATGCTACTCTTAGCAATTAATCTAAAAATAGTATATATAACTACTATTTAAAAATAATAATAATAATATCTAAAATCTGAATATATTGTAACCAAAATATCTTAAAATTTATATATAGGTATTCCCCTTAAATTTTCAACTAACCCATATTCTGAATAAAATTAAATAACCAAAAATCTATCTAACAACCCCTATAATCCAATTATATTCAAAATGAGTTATAAAGAAATAACACAGTTTGTTTGTTTTTTTCTAGCAAACTACCTATATTGGCGTAACACATATTTAACTTGCATAACACTATCCTTAGTTGCTAATTCCGTAGATTTTACATTAATCTTACTTTAATGTATTTCCTATATTACATTATCCTTAACACTACTCCCTAGGCATGCAATTTTTTCTTTAAACACTATGAAAGAGGAGTTGAATGGACATCTGGTAAGCAACCCACATACCCTTTTCAAAAAGATCAAATAAGTACCTTTTGCTTAATCCAAAAAAACTACACCAATCCCCATAAGAAGTTGACCTTCCACCCTATTCATTATTTTTGACAAAAAAGGGTCCTTTCTTAGCCGTGCTTGCATGGATAAAGGAAAGTATATTAATTGCCATGTTTAAACATCAAGTCACCATGCACCTATGACAAGATAGAGGCTCCTGACACTTGTCATATCTATGACAAGACTTGCATGGATTGCTTAGAGGCCTTCTAAAGCTTTTAATTCCTAGGTGTGGCTTATTTGTACTTTTGCACTTGTCCAAATTAATGCTAGCTTGGAGGAGGATTCATGGGTAGTCGGCTAGGTAGGTGGAAGCTTTTACAAGTACTTTATTCTTTGCAAAACTCCAAGCTTAGGTAAGGAGGGGAAAGGGCTAATATAAAATATATATTTTTCATTTATTGTGTTAGGTCAATTAGGAATTATAAAGCATGTTTTGTTTTTTTTTTTTTTTTTTTTTTTAATTATTATGTGTACATATCCTTCCATAGGGTCATATCATGTGCATGGTCTAGGTCTGACATTTATTTATTGAGGTAGCTTTTGAAATTGTTTTTTTTTTTTTTTAACTTGCTAATTTAAGAACTATTATTTTTAATCCAAGCCTGTTATTTTATTGGACTGTAATAGAATGAGCCTCTTTTTGGTTTGCCCATACATTTTCCAGAATGCAAAATTTGCATCTACAGGTCTCATTTAAACTTAACTAACTATCTAGTTCCTTTTATGCATTCTCAATAGTTGTTAAGATTATATTGGTGGTGGTCTAGTATTGCACTATGCATTAACATTTTCTATTCTAATGCACAATTTAACATGAAGCAAACTATCATATTGCTAATAAAAAAAACAAATTTCAGAATGGAACTCAAGAAATTTTGAACTAAAATTTCATTGCATCAAATATTCAAATACTTAAATTTCATCCAAGTCCATAATTTATGTTATCCACAAATCCATTACTACCAATTGCATATCTTACAACTAATTCAATCTCAATACTAAACATCAAGCATCTAAATTATTCTCATGTGATAGAGGAGATAAAGATATCAAGGAGATAATTGTTCAAATTCATTCTTAATGGCATATCATGACTCAAAATTCTTTCCTTCAACACATTCCAATATTTAAGTATAGTTAAGACAACATCAACACATCAAATTTCTCCTACATGTTCCTTGAAAATTTACTTTCAACACAATATCAAGCATGAACAAGGGTGGTGGAATGACCATATCAAGTTATATACAATGGAAGGACCATTTGAAACATACATTATTCAAATCTCTCTCTTTCTATGGACATTTGAATTGGAAACAATTACTACACCCTTATAATACAAATTGCTTCACATAATAAGTGGAGTTTATCTCTCCATTTCCAACACAAAATAATGAGCCTTCTCCTATGCAAGGAATAATCTGCATAACACCAAGCTTTCAAGCTCTTCAAATGAATACCTGCACAAGGGAGACAAAATGGGGAACCATGAAGGCTCACCTCCCAACCTAGGCCTCAAGGAGGCCACCCACCAAGCTTGAGGAAACAAGGCATAAATGGTTGCATAGTACACATTCACATGCCATGCATATTCACAACAATATGACAAGATTTAACACAATACAAATACAACACATCCCATCCCAAGGCTTTGCACAATGATTCAACAAATGAATCAAGTATAGGGTGAAGGTGGGCTCTCACCATGAGGAGGATTCCCAAATCTATGATTCACAATATACACATCTTCTCAATATCAACATGCCCTTTCGGGGCATACAATATCTTCCCTTCCACACACCTCCTTATACCTCCCCAAAATGCAAGTAAGCAAGATAACACATTCCATTGAACATATACAATCATCTCCACACATGGGAGTGTTCCTCAACTACATGTGTGAGCCCAACTAACCCCTTCACCCAAGCATCTCTTCCCTTCCAAGGGTGAGTGATGCTTCACACCCATTACACAAGACGCATAACAAGAAAACAAGCAAGATTCAAGGAAAGATTCACACATAACTCCTCACATGCAACCCTCAATCAAGATCTTGTTCCACAAACACAATTACAATACACCAAAAATGCATCATGAAATGAAGAATACCACACCTATTCAACATGCAAAATGAAAAACACCATGGATCAAAGGTACCAACCCCACTCCAAGAAAAGGCAATGAAAAGTTTTAGTAGAGCTCCATCCTCTTCCTTCAAACCCTAGTTGTCTCTAAGATAGTGAGTGGCCAAGTGAGTTTCCAATTTAGTCATGCCTCTATATATCCTTCTCATTTTCGTATTCAATAAAGAATTCCATTTTCTTGGGGTCTCCTTAGTCTACTAGACACCCTAGAGGTCATTATTAGCCTCCTAACTTATAGTATTAACATGGGTAGGGTTTATTTTTGGCACAAATTCACCCTAGAGTTACTTTATGGCCCTCCCAATGCTAAGTAAATCAATTTTCAAATTTTCCCATGGTGATAACCTTGTTCTCTTTACTAATTTTAGGGAAATAATCAAATATCTCAATTAAGGCATTTAACTCGAAATAAGGTGGCCTCATGATCCATCATCAAAGAACATGTCATTTCACATAACAAGTACAAGTGTCAAGTGACACACACAAAATACACTATACATTACACATGACACATTCAGAATCTACACAAGAAATACATATTACACACATACATCTCACGTTTACAAAATAAACACATGAAAATGAGGTTTATGAATCTCATAAAGATTCACCTTGGTAGAGTCATTTAAACATGTGTCTATACCTTGTTTCCACATTAAATTTTCATGGTTCCTTTTCCTACACATCAAACTCGAGCATTAGTAGTCCAAGGAATCAAATAAACATATACAACATAAGTGCATATAATTAATAACATTCATATTAACATAAAACAAATTAGATTTCCCTTCCTATTCTTTCAATTATTCCACTAGAAATGTTAAGATATCAAATATGCATGTCATGAGCCATCATTATCAAATTAACATCTATCTATATATCGTAACCATTTATTTGCATGTCATAAAGCATCATAATCAATTTAACATTATCAATAGATCAGAATTCATTAAAATCAAATTAACATTCTACATTGCATCAAAATCTAATAATATTATGTCATAAAGCTACATCCATACATGTTCGAACATTTCTTATGCAATAACAGTTTCCTAGTACATATAATAATGTAAAACACTACTGAAGTATCACAATCAATAGATAAAGCAAATCCACTGTCCATCTAAGTCTTGAATAACTGTCAAAATATCAAGGTCTCGAATGTCAAAATGTAAATAAAATATCCATGTTGTGATGGGTTGGGGTGAGGCCTCACATCACTATTCCTTCCATGGTCTCACATTATAGATGTCACTTTGTCATTATGCTGCTTTAGTTAAAAACATAACACCTCTTCATAGCGGCATAATGACAACCCTTGATCTTGGGAAGATCAAGGGCTATCATTATAACTTCATAATTTTGATTTAAAAGGTAACTCATGTAGGACAAGGGAAAGCCATAATCAAACCTCTAGTTGAGAAAGAGTCACAAGCTAGGGCAAGAACACAATTTCATGGGAATTTTAAAAAAGAACAAGGGAAAAACCTTATTGAATAAGAATTAAAAGGTGCTAGGGATTTTCAAAATATTTCTCAGTAATTTCTAGGGCCTTTTCAAATCTCCTGCCTTAATTAAAGGTGTGGTCAATTTAGAAAATTCAAAAACATAGGGAAAAGAGACAATAGGGCACAAAAAGTAGGGACTTTATAAGGCACGATTGATCATGAGAATTGCAAACCCTAGCTACTTATATGGGACAAACTAGATTGTCATGATTAATTTTAAAGATTTCAACTAGATGAAAAATTGGTCCAAAAGAATCTATTCTGACCATGCTAAAATCATCGGAAAGTTTTCCCACCTTAGACCACCATCAGAAATGCATCGCCCAAACTTGACTAGATGGAGAAAAAAGTTTACCTTTCTTCTCATTTATATACTGGCAGGAGGGGTTTACCAATTTGAGCTTCTATCTAAAGGGGAGATGCTTCCCAAATGATGATGAACTCATTAGAAGCACTCTTAGGTTGTTATGAATGATCTTGCTAACAACTTTTGGTACATGTATTGTGTAATTTAATGGTTCTACTTTGCAAAAAAATGAAAGAGAGCCCAAAGATGTGTTGAAAAACACATCTTAAGACACACAAGATAATTTGTTCATTCCAACCTTAAAGCCTTTAGATTTTCTATTTATTTTGAAGACACTCATGATTAGCATAAAATTTTCATTCCAACCTAACAATGATGGTCAACAAAAATAATCAAGTCAACAAAGTAAATCGTGTGTGAAAGCTTAAAAAGAGATGGGAATAAGATTTTTTTATCCTTAAAGAATTCAAGACTTTGTGAATTCTTTTTAAGCTCCAAATTGAAATGTGTTGATTTGGAATGTTTTTTTATCCTTAATCATTTGAGATTTGGTGGAATTAGTTTAGGTCCAAATTGAAGTGTGATTCATAGCATTGTTCTTTGATCCTTGTTGCATTCAAGAGTGTGTGTGTTTTTATGCATTCATTCCAATGAGAATATTGTCAATCTATTAAGCATTCAAGATGGGGTTTTGTATTTGTTCAATTTTAGCACCCAAATTGAAATGTGCAATTTATAATATTCATTGAAACTTTATACATTCAAGATTGTGTGCATGTGAGAACATTGTTCTTTTTAGGATCCAACACTAATACATTTGGCATCGATTTGTGATGGATATGTGTTGCAATTATGACAGCAATGTGTCGCCACTATGACAGTAATAGACATCGTTGTTTTTTAGTCACAAATTACAATGTCTCTCTATCACCATCACAATTACGATGCCAATCCATTTCTATGCAGCCACTTTATTGTGACATCAACCCTGTCACAATTCTCGTCCCTGACGTCACAATTGCGACACCCACCACTAGAATGGTGACAGCAGTTGGCATCACCTCTATAGCAACCCCGTCGCAATGCTAGAGGTAGACGTCGCAATTGCGATGGGAAAAAAGTAAAACAAAAAAAAAATTGGAGATTGGATTGGGCATTTGAAAAATTCACCAAAAAATGAATGTATTTGCTAGCAGGAGAACATTATTCTTTGTTTCACCAAAAAGCAATAAAATGACCTAATCGGTTGTAGATTTCAACCATCTACTAAGAGAGGATGAGAATGGGAAACCCTAATCATCTCTTCCAAAAGCAAATATGAATTCCACAATTCTATGAATTCAAACAGAGAAAAATGAACAAAATCATATTGTTAGAAGCCTTCTTGTAGTTTTGAAGTAGCTCACTTTTTTAAAGGATAAAGGTTTCAAAATTATTCTTAATGCTTTCTTTTCTACAAGTACTAGTAATGGAACAATAATTTGTGAAAAAAGTGCATAGCTTGCAAAAAGAATTTCAGAAGTAGGAAACAATCATACTTTGACTATTGGTACTGTAAAAATGAAATATTTTCAGCTACATCACCTGCCTTCTTTCATTGTTCATTTCAAATCATTCCTTTTGTCTAGCACTGCCACATGTAGCTGATGTCAAGCCTCTACCAATATTTCATTTGTAGGATCACCTCATGCTGATAATTTGATGAAATAAGGACTTTGCATACTAGGTTTTGCTATTAGCTAGAATTTATTAGAGCGGATAAATATATGGTTTTCATACTTGTATATAATGTTTTTATAATTTATTAAATCCTGTCACTACTAGAACCAGCTCAGTTCATTTTTCAGTTATCAGTCACTTTTGTCCATCAATCCAATTAACTCATGGGTCATCTATACTACAAATGATTCTGAAAACTAAAGTATGATGTTCTCAACTTCATTTACCCAATTTTTGCTCTCAAATGTCTACAAATAGCCCTAGACCATATTGTAATTCTATAAATTTAAAATTATAACAGAATAATCACAGAGATCCTACATTAGTGATGACATTGTCTATTATGCTTGGTATGAATCGTATGCTTACAATCTATCAATGAAACCACATAGACAATTGATAAAACATGATATATTATTTTGAAAAACTATTATTTTATCACTTTGTGTAATCCTAAAATATACTTCTCGTGGCCAAAAATAAGAAAATCAAGGGATAGAGTGGGAAGTTCTATGCCAACAAAAGTAAGAAGTGAATAAAATTTGGTATTGGGGGATAATCATCCTCATTGATTTATGTTTCATCATACCAAAATTGTGTATGTGAACTGTCTTCCCCTCAAAGACGAAGGAAACTTTAGCATATTTAGTGCAGAGCATTACAAATTAAAGCACCAATTTTCAACTCCACTTTCCAACCCAGGTAAAACAAGGAGGAGATTTCAATCCTTATATAATAAATCTATTAGATAATTTCTACCTATATCGGGAACACTTAAGATTACAATAATCTTAGCCTAAGAGAAAGCAAAATATGGTGAGGAGTTAGTTCCACCAAAAGTGCATATGCAAAGTAGGGAGGATCATTCAACTCCAAAATGGAAAACATTTGAACTCCAACAAGAATACACACATACAAAGAGAAATAACAAATTTGCAACCTACAACTATGGAAAGAATGGCCTTATAAATGGCACTAGAAAACATCCCAAAGGTTTACAAAATGTGTTGATACAGCAAAAATAAAATACTAGCCTAAAAAGCAATAGGGCCCAAAATGTATTTCAATTAAATGTCAGGGCCATAATGTTTAATTATATTATAAAGTTATTTAATTGCATCAGGGACATTACAATGTGGCACTTGGAGTTTCTATCTACTATGAACACGATACAAAAAACAAATACAGAAATGATAGTTCTTCTTACAAGATGTAATTATTGTAATACAACACAACCACTGAACTAGTCATTTCCTCCTTGTTACAACACCTTCGATCAAACCATGGATCAAATACATCTGCAACTTATTGCAATCTTTCTGTCACTCAGCTATTTTACTTAACCAATTAGACTAGAATATTTCAATTTTTAAATGGTTCCTTGTCTCAATAAATCTTCATAAATCTTCATAAATGTTGAAATTAAGTGGACTCCATAAATCTTCTGAAGTACTGGAGATTGTGAAGGTTAATTTAGACCAAATGCTACTAAGTGTATGTTCTACTTCTGATCTTTTTGATCATGTCAGTGGCAAGGTGAGAAAGCTAGATCTTGCACCATCACAAGTTCAGTCAACTTTAACAAGAATTAATGATATTGTGGAAAGGAGAAATGTATCGATGGGGCTAAATAGGCACTTGAATCTAAGGACTATGAGGCTACTGCCAAGAGACATTCATGAAACTTGATGATAAGTATGTTGCTTCTAATGTCATGGGTTCAAGAGGTAGGGAGACTACAACTGAACAGACTAACCAGCTTCTAGCATCTAAGAAAAAAATGGAGGGTATAGTCAAAAAAATAATTTCCTCTGCTACTGAAGAGAGGGACCACCCTTCCATTCTAAGATTTATCAAGCTTTTCCCTCCTCTGGGTCTGCAGGAAGAAGGGTCGCAGTCATATGTTTTGTACCTAACAAAAGATGTTTCTTTAAGGTCAAGATTAGAATTTGAAGGTTTAATGGAAACATCAGAACAGTCCATGGCATAAATAGGGGCGTAGACCCAGGATAACATTGTTGGTTGTTTTTAAAAAAAAATTAAGCATATATTTCTGGCTATTGAAGGGAATGATGGGGTTTTGAGGAATATTTGTTGTGAAGATGGAGTTGTACATGTGATCTGGGAATTGTAGGAAGAATGTAATTCAAGAAATGTTGTGATTTTGAAGAAGTACATGGATTATAGAGATCTAGCAAGGTTAGCATTAGAGATCAATTTACAGGATGAAAGTTTGATATCAATAGTAGAAGCTCAAGAAGGGGCAAATCCCATAGAGATTGAAATTTACCTGGAGGAAATGTTGTCATTAACCTAGTTAAGTAAGGAATTTACTCAGTTTATGATAACCAAGTTGGTGGAAGTTGGATCTATTGAAGTTCAATTGAGTCCTCAAGCCATCAAATGCAGTTAGAAGTGGGGCATTCAATCAAGCTGCAAAGGACTTGACAGGATATTATGTTATCCTTGAAGAGTTTTTCATAGTAGAGAATGTGAGGAAAGCTATTAAGATTGATGAAATTATTCCTGATGACCTCACCATTTCAATGGTAGATGATGTATTTTATGTACTGCAAAGTTGTTGTAGAAGGGCTATGTCTACTTCTAATGTTTCATTTGTATTTTCAATTTTGAATGTTGCTATTAATTTGTTGAACAACAAATTTATGGAGGCTTTACAGAGAAATACAAGAGAACCAAACCTAGGTAGAAAATTATTTTTAGGGGGTGCAGGGATATCTAAGATAGGCACATAAATTGCAACTTCTTTAAATAATCTGGACATTAGCCATGAGCATGTACTGAAGCACAGACATGAAATTGAAGAGTATTGTGTAGAGGTGAGTGATCTCTTGTTTCTTTCTAATCTTATTCATGAGCTCCATTTGGGTGGATACCAACACATCATTTTATAAATTTTTATTTTTTATTTAACCAATAGAGTACCCATTGTCTTTACCAGTTATTTTGCTTCTATTTGAGATGCATATTACACAAGTCCCTTGAAAGTTAAAATTTTATTGTTGAGGTTTTATTTTTCTATTTGATTTTGAAATCTATACTTCACAATTTTGATATATAATATTAAATATATAAAATAATAAATGTCAATTATATTGGTCACTGGGATTTCCTACAGTAGCTGAGAGGGGAAATGGCAAGTCACATTTGTCTGAGCTTGCAGAAACAAACCATGTTTTCAAACAAGTATTAAAGGCAGGTCTAAAGTAGCTAGCTAGCAGCATAAAACCCCTTCTTTGACCAATTTTGGATACTATTTCCATAATAAGCTATGAGTTATCTGAAATGTAGTGTGCTGAAAATGAAATTAACGATCCATGGGTACAGAAAATACTGCATGCAGTAGAGATAAATGTGACTTGGCTACAACCAGTCATGACAACAAATAATTATGATTCTCTTTTGCATTTGATCATTAACTTTATTGTCAAAAGAGTGGAGGTGATAATGACTCAAAAGAGATTCAATTAGTTGGGTGGCTTACAACTTGATCAAGATGCATGAACTCTAGTGGGCCACTTCTCTAGTATGACACAAAGAATTGTTAGGGATAAGTTTGCATGAGTTATACACAAATGGAAACCATCTTGAACCTAGAAAAGGTCTTAGAGATTTTGGATTATTAGGGAGTGAACTCTGGGCCCATGACATGGAGATCAAACAACTATCCTCCATAGAAACATCCACAATACTAGAAGCAATTCACCCTACAAGTGCAACATTATGTCCACCCACCACTTTAATAACTTCCAACCCCTATCTAGGTAACAAGGAAATCAACATTTCGCCCACTGAAATACTCACATCCATACTCACCTATTGCATCAAATACATACCATGCATTGAGGGCATCAATATTGGGGGCACCAACTACAACACTTGTAAACCTAGAGTGGCAAGAGATGAAGAGCATCCTCAAAGCACTAAAGGATAGAATAGATTCTAAAGCCTTCAAGTTTGAAAGTGTATACCCATATCCATTCAACAAGGCTATAACAATGACATGCTTCCCCAAATACTTTTAAATCCAAAAATTTGACAATTTCAAGGGTAAGGGGGATCTAGTCACACATGAAAGAATTTAACATGCATTTCTAGGAGGTCGTCTACAATGGAATTTTGCTTATATGCCTCTTCCCAAAAATCCTTGGGGGCCTTACCCTTAAGTGATTCTATTAGATACCCTATGGGATTGTAAATACATTCACATAACTTTTAAAAGTTTGTGTTTCACAATATGCTCACCATGTTGAAACATAACTAACAATAATGGATTTAGCCTACACAAAATAGAAAAGAGGTGAAAGAACCATTGACTTCTTACATAGATGTATATATCCACATTTGATTTTTTATGTAGATAAATGCTGACATCATGCAAGGTTAGCTTGGATGATGGGAAAGCCTCTCTCTAACATGAACTACACTATAAATGCAAGTATATTCATGGACATGTATTTCCCTCTAGTTAGGGGGTCAGAGACCCCAAAGAGAAGCATCATGCATCCCATAGAATTACAGTTTTGTGATGCTGAGAGTAAGCCAATGCTAGTTAGAGAATGATATAAACCATCAGGTGTTAACTATAAGAATAGGGAGCTCTTCTAGGAGGTTTGCAATAGTCACATTCTTATCCTCATAATTCTTAAGGAAAAGAATCTTAGTAAATGAATTCAATGTAGAGTTTCTATTGGGCTTGAGTAGTCCCATTACATTCAACATTATATATAAATTATAATCCCATAGTATCTCTTTTTCCCAAGTACCTTAAGTGTAGAAAAAGTGATCCTTTAAGACAACTTTATTTCTAAGCTACAATTATATTTAATCGAGGAAAAGCTTTAACAATTCAATTTTTTATTGGTTTTTCCATATCCTATAATATTGTCAAAACAAAAAAAGACAACATAATCAAAGATGTTAAAAATTATGTAAAAATTATTAGATCATAAATCCGCATAGCTTGGAATTTCTATAGATTTTTAAGTATACAGATGATTTTATTGGTATAGCTTTGAAACATACACATCTTGTGGCCATTACAGGATCATAATACTTGTACACCCAATAGACCATCACAGTTCCTATAGCCATGCTTTGAAATGCGAGAAGCACCCACCACTCTCCACTGCCCCAAAGAGATGAGATATTTTTCTCAAAAACTACATTTTGAGATGCCACTATTTTAGAAATATCAATACCATGAAGTGTGGGAATCTGCCAATGAAACAAGTTAAAAATTGGATGGATCTGAATAAGTACAGATAGAAGTTAAATGGTCTACATAGTTTATGCTTTTAGATCTATTGTTATGTTCTTTAAGGTTCATCAATCTATGTGATGATATTAACTGCCTTGCTAAATAACTAATTGCCATGACTCCTAAAATATTGTGCAAAGCAACAATGTGAAAAACTAGATTTAGTGGAGTGATACCATCATTTTATTTCAGAATCAGCTCATTATTACAAAATGATGTCTTACTAAGGAATGCATAGAATGAACCACCTTTTGTGCTTTGAGCATGATAAATAGCTTCACTATTCTGTAGCCTTTTTAACATTTCTAACTCCTTAACAATCCCTATAGAATAGTTAAGAATGTTAACAGCTGCCTTCTTTTATATAGTGCATGAGAAAAATATTAGATGATCAATGACACATGGAACAGTTTTCTTGCTATCCATCTATATCCTCTACTGCTAAATGAATTCATAGTCTAAAATAGAGTTTAACAACAATGTCACTAACCCAATTGAAGTTGGGTAGCTATCATCAGGTTTCTAAATATGATAGTGATATTCGCATATCTTGGAATTCCTTTTCAGCCTAATGATATTGGATGGAGAGCTCATAGCTGACATCAGATCCAGTGGCACTCAAATAAGGCACAGACCAGCACTGAATAGGCATGAATATTGTGCTCAGAAAGGAGGAAACAATGACATGAGGTGGATGTTGGTTAGTCTTTTTCCCCTCTTGCTTGTTGAGTTAAGAATCACCTGGAAAAGGGAGGCTGATCATGATAGTGAGGAAATTGTATTGTAAATTTTAAGAACTTGTACACATGCATCAATCATAAGTTGATTGTATGATAATGCAGGGTAGACACGCAAAGGTTTTCTCAACTGTCATCACAAGTATATGTACTCTCATTGCCTCTCTATCGTTGCATAAGATCCAATGAAACATAGGGACTCATTTTTTCCCTAGTTAATCATGATAATCGTATCATTGGTGATAACACAGTCCCAAGATAGTGCTGAGATCCAAGGATGCAATAAAAAAGCTACAAGTTTAGAACTTCATGATAGTTCAAAGCATGAAGCCTTAGATGCATAGGATAGCAGTCTAAACATAGGAAAAAATAGAGAAATATTTAGTATCTTATTGAGCTTCACTTTGTTTTGAGAATAGTTTAATATTCTCTACTAAATAGGGCCAACCACGTGAAGGTGGAAGCTCATTTGCCCCCACCCCCCTCCCCCTAACATCACTCTACATTCCTCGTTAACATCTAACATTCATTCATTCTTTCAACCATTAATAAAATGTAACATTTAGTCAATATCACATGATAACATTCAATAAATATCACATGATAACATTCATTAACACATTAGATTCATTAACATGCAACATTCATCAATATTCTACATTAACACATAATTCATGAACATTCATTAGCACATAATTAAATTTATTGAGACATAAAATTCAGTCATTATCAGTTAAGGTATGTAGATGACAATCATTTCTTTTTTTTCTTTCTATTTTTTTTTTCTATGTAAGCTCTAAGAGGAGCATCAGTGTCATCATCAATTCCCCCCTCATCAGTTGTTTAGTTCTCTGTTCTTGATGATCTCAAATTCCTATGTTTTTGCAAATGGGAGTCCTCTGCAATAATAAATAAAAGAGTTAAATTAAAAATAATTTATTATAGTTGTTACAAGTATTTAATTATTTTAAATAACATAACTGTGGTGCTCTATACTTGGTCTAACCACATCATTTTGTTTGGACTCAATGTCAACATGCTCATGAACATCGACCCCTTGATCCTCTATAGCTGCTATACAAAATGTTACGTCAATCCAAACACCAATTGCAATTACATATAAAAAATTTAATAGCAAATTTATACCTCCACCATTGGGATGCACATCATGTGAACCTTCAGCATCCACAGATTGTGTAGAAGGATTGTCAAGCTCCATTCCAACATCCTATGCATTGTTATCATTGCTTGCTTAAAACAGATATATTCACTTTGTATTGGAACTTAACATCAAATAGACTAATTGGTAAAGTATTCAATTTGAAATAAATTTCATTTAGCTTATTTACCAGTGGCTTAGATGCATCATTATTAGAACCTTCCACACTGATTTCAGCTCGTAGCCATTCAGCCACGGCTCTATAGCCTTGTTGGAAGCCAATTCTCTTATCCTCTTCTGTGAGGCATCTCTTGAACTTTGAGCCCTACATTTTTGCATGGTATGGTGAATTTCACTTGCATTGTTTTATCAACTAATGGAGGGTAGTTAAAATATCAAAAGGAAATGGTAAATAGTTAGCAGGGTTTCCAACCCTTGTTACACCTTATTTTCGTCATGTTGGAGTTTTTCTAAACTATCTTTGGTGTTTGGGAGTCCTAGAGGATCCAATTGCACTCTTGGTTGGGTGTGTAGAATAAAGGTCAAGTATTGCAATCTGCCCTGTGACTGGTAACAACAAATTTTCCTTAGACCTAATTTGTTTTGGGTTGTGTTGATGTTTGTTTTGGTTTCCATTTATGTTAGAGGGTTGGAGTTGTCCAAAACACTTGGTGTCAAGGTTGGGTGTATGAGGCCTTGAATGGTACAAGGGAGAAGTAACTAGTATGTAGCCTTATGTGACGAGTTGGGTCCATGAATTAAAGGAGTAGTTGTAATAGCATATTAGTTCCTTATTTGAAGGTGAATCAAGCCTTCAATGTTCTTGTGGAGAACAAAGGAGTGGGGTGATAACTTGAATTACTTATTTGTTCCAAGGTGCTAGGAGTTTTTTGGTGCTTCCAAATTGTGTTACTCTGCATCATATATTGGTGTGGAGGAACATTGAGATCCAAGTTGAGGATCAGGAGCATAGACAAGCTAGTCTATACTAGCATTTCCCATCACATTATAAAAAAAAATTGATACGATTTTTCATTTATTAATACTTGAAGTTTCAAAAAACCACCAGAGCTGAGCTTGTGTGTCCCGTGCTTTTCTAGTCTTGCCTTTGTTGCCTTTGATGTGTCAAGAAATCTATAAAAAGTTTGAAATATGTTAGATAGTATAAGTATAGAGGTTAATTAGTACATAATTACATTCTCAATAGTATCACATACCTTGTTGTACTCTCTACTGGTGTAATATTATTTTTCTTGTCAGCTTTATACTTTCCATCCAAAATCAGAGCCTGCCACTCAACCTCAAGAACATAGGGCAGACGCTCGTACCTGGGGTTATCCCATAAATTTTTTCTATACTGGTCCCTAATATACTTCAAACATAAACCAACTTTTTCAAGGAGCTTATTTCTCTTGAATGCATGAGGTCAAAAGAGTTGGGTCATGCTCTCTATAAGATCATCCTTCAACGGTTTGTCTTGGTTATTCCACCTTTTAAGTAAAAAAAAATATGTTAGACTCATAGATGAAGTGAAGCTACCTTTAATATAGTTCAAGAAATGGATGAAAAGGAAAACTATTCTAGCAATGATATGAAATCAAAATAGTGGTTTGGGGTTTTAGTTAGGATGTGATGTTTCACCAGGTACGCAGGGCGGGCTCAAATATTCGCAAACACTCATCACCAAGTTTTCTCCAAAAAACATCATTCCCTACAAAAAAATCATCGGATCATTAGTCAATGAAGAGTGATCAAAAAATAAATTACTATTATATCACTATAGAATAATAATAACTTTAAAGTACCTAGAACTTTGGCTACTTTTAATGGAATGCCTTCATCGTCATTGACGATCAATATGACATCCTTCACCATTCTCATACTAGGAACATAGGAACATCCAGGAAATGATGCTACAGCTCCTATTGCAAAAAGTTTCATAAGTTTCATAAATCTTTGTCATGAAGTATAAAAGAACAAAGGATAATTGATGTTAAAAAGTTGTAAAAATAAAACTATTTGTTGCTATCATAAGAGAGAAAAAGAGGGATTTGTGTACCAGTAGATGGTGTAATAGTCAATTCTTGTAAGCTGCATGTTGTCGACTCAGCATTCGAAAAGAGATTTGTGGTTGTCCTAGATGGAGGTGGTGTCCTCATAGGATACAATTGATTTGAAGCTGAAGAATAAAATTTTTAGAGCATGCATAAATATAGAACGCGTGGACTAGCATGGACAAGATTATGATTATTCCTATATATATTTAGTGGAAAACACAAGTGGGGAATGGAACATGCGATCTACCTGAACCACCTGCAGCACCCTCATCATGGGAACGGGGCTCAAAATCACACAAAAAACTCTGTAAAGACAACACATCCATATTTTAATTAATGCCATAAAAGAGCATAACATAAAAACCATTATTGAACTCTTTTTATAATTTAAAATTTTATTAATACTTACTTTTAAGGTTTCAGAGGTGTGCAACAATTCAGATCCCCTATCTTTTATTTCTTGAGTAGTAGGTTTTATGGTTGCCAAACGTATAATTTCTCTGCCAATTTTCTTTAGTACCTTTTTAATTGAACTGATCAGATCATTGGTCTCTGTTAAATCAATATAGAAAGGGTCCTCCTTAGGGGGGGTTGCTGATCAGGGACTGCAGGTTCCTTTCCCTCCCTCTGACCATTGGCCCTCTGTGACAACAATAGTATTAGTATTATCAAAATTACTCCAAAAAAATGAAGAAAACAACATTAAAAAAATAACTTTTTGCTTCTATCTAGTTTGCACAATTACAATGAGTTTTACCTACTCATGTGTAGATGAGCCAAGAACATCACCAACATCCCCTCCGAGCAGTTGCACCATATTGTGCCCTTGTGTCAAAGATCAAGTATAAAAATGTTAGCCAAAAATTTATAGACTAAATGGTATGTTGGAGTCATTGATTAGAAGTTGGTTTAATAGTATGTACCACCCCCATAATAGTAGCCTCATTTTTATCTATGTGGTTCAAATTGTAATCAATAAGAAGCTCTTCCCCTACATGTATTGATTTTATCGCATAGATGAATACACAATTTCCCTCACGGGCCTCAAATATGCAATTGGGTTGCTTTATAGTTGACCCAAGTCATGTACTATTTTTAAAACCTACAATATTCCCTGTTGCTTTTGGCCTTCCATCAATGTATATAGCCACACTTTTACTTTGATTATTGTCTTGCTATTGTATATAATTTGCCGAGAGGGAATACCTACGCATACTTTTTTTATATTGAACAATATGCATCCAACTTTTGTAATCGTAACATGGTCCAACATACTCCATCAATTCAAAAAAAAATTTGTCAGACACCTTTATGCCATCCATAGAAAATAGGACCAAACCATGTAATGATGATGGTGCTATGCAATATATCCTCTCATTAACACAAAAATCAGTGTTTATTGGAGGAAGTTCCTTGGGTACCCAATGTTTCTATAGATGTTGGTACCTCAAGGGCACCTCAATGTCGCCTTCCATCTCATCATCATAAGAACATGGCCCCCCTTGAGCAAGGAAAAATTTCATGCATTTATTGAATTTCCTTCTATTCCTTTGACCTCTAGTTAATCTCCATGTTCTAGATAAACTGCATGTCTCACTTTCCTCTTCTATTCCTATATTTCCCTCACTTGAGGAAGACACTTCTAACAAATACCTATTCGTTGGTACCTGCAAATGGGAGAGATCTTAGAAGACATCAATCTTACTATTGATAAGTGTATTAAATAGACTTTCTGTAAGGAGTATTGACTTATACCTGTCGATCCATGAGACTGTGCGAGATGCTCCTGAAAGGGGTTCAGTTTCCTGCAAATGTAATTCAATTATCCTGAGCATAATCACATCATAATCATAATTACATCCATCATAAGCATCACATAAAAATTAAAAACATTAAAAGGTACACAATATAACACTTAAATCAGGCTCACATTATAAGCCTACTAGGGAAGTAGGCCTAGTGAAGGGCTAAAACTAGTTTTTTGTATCAGTTGATGAGTTGAGGGCTTAGTCACCTTGGGGACATGCTATTTGAAGTTATTTTATGTTTGTGGAGGTGGAGGAAACACCTAGTTAAGGTGAAGTCAAGTTTGGCGCCTATTGAGGCATTGTGAGCATTTGATAGTTTGTTGATTAGATTGCTTGGATGAATCCATTGGATGGATTGAGGGACAGTCATGGGATTATTCCAAAGATGTAGAACCTAAGGTGGCATAAGGATTTGGTGTGCACTCTAATATGTTATGGAGTTGGCTTGGATCAAGGAGAGGGATCTTATGAAGATGCTTGGTTAGTGTTTGTGAGAATACTATGGAAGTCCTTCTTGTTATGAATGATTTCAAGTCTACCTAGGGTCTCTGCATCACCTATAGAGGCAGAATAATTTACCAACAAATTGGTTAAGCACTTATATTATGTTTTCCCTATGAATTTTATTCTAGGTACAACTCCCTTTTATAGATATTTAATGAATTTCCTTTTCTCAACTAAACACTTACAAATGCTTTTGACCTAAAAGAAAATAAGGCTCAATACATTAACGCATCAATATGTGTTTTAAATAGTTTTATTTAATTAATTTAGATTAATAGTTCATTTAGATTAGCAGTATTCTATTTTTAGTTGAAAATTGTAGCTTTTAAATAGATAATGAATAAACTATGTAACCATAAAAGACAAATATATTTCTATCAAGAAATGAATATTAAATAGATTAAGGATTGATGGCATACCTCTAAATTTCATCATCATCATCGTCTTCATCATCATCATCATCATCATCATCATCATCATCATCGTCGTCATCCTCATCATCATCATCATCCTCGCCATGATCGTCGTCATCATCATCGTCATTGTCATCATTGTCATTGTCGTCATCATCATCAACATCATCATCAACAACATCAACATCATCTTCATCATCATCATCAGTAGCAGCATCATCGTCATCATCTTCTTCTTCTTCTTCATGAAAATTTTTGATAGGAACATCATCCAATAACTGTCAATCGTGATCACCATCTATATCATCTTCTACTTCTTTGGTATCTTCTTCTTCCATCGCATTATACTTTATTGGCCTTCCTCTTGGTTCATGTCTAACAAAAAATGACCAACCTAGTTTATGTGGAACCTATGAATAAAATACCTGCTCACATTAGCTTGGAATAACATAGGGCTCATCCCCAACTGGCTCAAAGGACCTTGTATTAACCATTGTAAATCCATTATCATGTTCAATAATAGTTCTATCAGTATCATTGGATTAAGTCATAGCCTATACCATTTGACAACGAAGAGTACTAAT
Organism: Cupressus sempervirens; assembly: GCA_028749045.1. Taxonomy (NCBI): domain Eukaryota; kingdom Viridiplantae; phylum Streptophyta; class Pinopsida; order Cupressales; family Cupressaceae; genus Cupressus; species Cupressus sempervirens. The sequence goes on from CM053793.1 coordinate 630,487,891, forward strand.
TTGAAGGAACTAAAGTCACACTCAAGTATATCATCCAAAATGCCATAGTATCAATTTTCAGACTCTCGAGGATGTAAGTCATTTCTAGATGAAATATTAGTCACTTGGAAGACTGCAGTTATTCCTGAATCACAAGTTTTCTTCGTGTCATCCAATGCTTTAATGCAAAATTTTTGACCATTGTAGAACATAGCCTTGTGGTGTTTAACCTGCAATAATATGTGAAACATGTCAAAATTATTGTATCATGAGTTGATAAACATACGGGTGATTAATAAATTTGTACGTACCTAGAAATGTCTTGAACCACGTGCTAAATCTATTTCCCTTTGCATAACATTGGAATCTCTATTACGATGAGCTTCTTTAACCAATGAAGATACACCTTCCTATGTTAATGTGTGACTAGAATGTTGACATCATTCAATCCATACTATCATCTAATCAAGATTGTTTTCAATATACAAATGTAGTGCATCCCACTCTCAAGCACCTGTACAAAAAAAAAATTGAAAACTTACAACCGATTTATTTTGAAGATTAAGAAATAATTTATTACAATAACATCTTATAATTTATTAGCTTTCACTTTCCTTAATGTACCTTTCCCCATCAAGTACTCCCCTTCTAATTTTTTAAAAGGCTCAAGATTCCAAATGTGATCTACATGGATATTTGATGCAAACTTAGGAAGATATTCAGTAATGTACACCATAGTCTGGTATAACATATATCCCTCCACCATAGAACCCTCAAGATGTGCTCTTTTTCGAACCAAAGCCTTCAAAGATTTCAAGTGCCTCTCAACCATCCACATTGACCTAGTGTGTACAAGTCCACACAATTCAATCTCCTCAACTAGGTGTATGAGGTAGTGTTCTTGTGCATTGAAAAAAGTTGGAGGTAGACACTTTTGCATTTCACACAATAAATGAGGAATTCTTCTCTTCCAATAGTTTATATCTTCTTTATGGATTTCTTTAGATGACAACCACCTACATTAAGAGATTCAAGTCACAAAAAATATATAGATATGAGACTTTACAAAATAATATACAATAGATTACATAGCAAGAAAAAAATTGTGAATATAATAAATATATACAACAAATTGAATAGATATTATTGCTTACCTCATGTATTTTCCAAGAACATATATCACTTGTTTGATGTTATTGTTGAAGTGCTCTGGGAGAGATAGAGGAAGCATGTACTATAGTAATTATAAACCAATCATTTCATTGTTTTCTAACATAACATAACGAACAGTACATGTAGTTTATGAATATATTGTAAATACAGAAGAACATAACTTACCTTGATGAAAGTATGCCAATCATGCATTTTGAGCCCTATCCCAAATTCACTTTTTTTTGATATGAGATTGTTAATGTTCGTAGAAAATCCTGTGGGAAATCAAATATTTCATATGACTTCTTTTATGGCATCACTTTGCTACTCCGTTAATAACCAAGGAAGGGCACTTATAGTAATCTGATCTCTGTTGCTATTTGAGTGAATGAAATTCTTCAATGCTTGATTGGATTCATGAATGTCATTACAAATTTTGACAATTTTTTCTTTGTCACGCCTTCCATCCAATATTTTCCACAATGTCTCTATTATATTCTTTCCAATATGCATAGTATTAAACAAATGCATAATATGTAAGTGCTCGTAGTAGGGCAACCTACTAAATTGTCTGGGATAGCTTGTTAGTCCCTTTGGAAGGTTGTTAGTACTGCCTTGACGATCTTCACGATCATCAACTCTGGTTCGAGTCACACTAGGTTTACCACAAACCCTTTATGAATTTTGTGTGTGATGATTCATGATATGGAGTCTTTGAGAAGCGTTGGTTGTCGGTTGGGCTAGGGTTTTTCCCCTAGCCTGTTCTTGGTGTTTGATCTTTACTATTTTTCTGTTCTGTTTGGATTGTTAGCTGCTGGACATAATTTGCGTCGGTGTTTTTGGAGATCTTCTGCAGTCAATTTTGGATTGGGGGTTTTATTGTTTGCATGGCAGGGCCTCGGATTTCTTCTCCGTTGGTGAGAATAGATGGTTCTTCTCCAACTATACATGCAATGCGATCTGAATCGTTTTATTCAGGGGAGAGCTCCAAGCTGAAAAAAGTTAATGGTTGCCTTCCGCATAGCCATGATCACCCTGTTCTGGTTATTCCTCCAACGGCTGTAATGGAGGACATTGATTATTGGACCAAGCATGCTTTGATATGCAAATTTCTTGGAATCCGGATTTCCCTATCTGCTCTTGAGGCATGGATCCGCCGCTCTTGGCAGGTGGAAGGCGATATGGAGATTATGTTGGCAGGGAATAGTTATTTTTTTGTTGTATTCTCTTGCATGTCTAATCGTGATCATGTTTTTGAAGGAGGCCCTTATTTCTACAACAATGTGGGGTTATTTGTCAAACCTTGGCATTCAGGTTTTAATTCTGCTGAGGATCTCCCTTAAACAGTGCCAGTTTGGGTTCGCTTGCCTCGTCTTCCCTTGGAATTTTGGCGTGAAGACATCCTTCGACAAATTGCTGCTTTGTTGGGGAAGCCAGTTGCGATCGCACATCAAACCCTCGATAAAAGGGTTATTTCTTTTGCTAGAATTTGTGTTGAAATTAATTTGAATAACCCATTACCAAATTCTTTGGAAATTTGTCTGGGGGATTCTTCTTGGGTGCAGCAGTTAGATTATGAATCCCTCCCTTTCCGTTGCTAGATTTGTCATGAGTATGGTCATTTACTATGGCAGTGCCCCCGTAACTCAAGTTTCAAAGGAGTGGATCGGTCTACAGCTGGAAATGCTGGTGGTTTGGCAGATACTACAGGGAAAGGACAATCTCAAATGGTTAATACTACCAAGGGGATGAATCCACAAGATGCTACAGGTAAGGGTAAGGCTCCAATGCAGGATAAGGATGGATTTACCCCTGTTCGTCCTCGAGCTAAGGGACGTGGTCAAAAGAGGACTTTGAAAGAAAGATTATCTGATTCAAGTTTTAACCGTTTTGAGGTGCTGGATAGTATGGTTCTAGAGGAGGGTATTCCTCCTCCTATTTCTTTTGATCCAGCTTGCCCAGATGAGAGATCTATTCCTAATGATGCTTGTGGAGCATCTCAAGTTGTAGTATATCAGAATTGTGAGGTTCCTGTAGCTCTTGTGATAGCGGCTCTGGTGACTCCTGCAGTGTTGGAAGATGATGATGTTGTTTTGGCTGACTTGGTTAAGCATGTGCTACCATTAGGTAAGGGCAAGGGATCTCCTCTCCCCTTGGGGTTGTTGCCTCGACCCTTTAAGCGGGCTTCTTCTTCTCCCCCTCTAAGGAGTGGGCGCAAAACAGACCAAGAGAAGATTAAACTCACAGGAGATATATTGATTGAGTCTGGTTCAGTGAAACCTTTGGATTCTCATTTTCCCAAATCTACCCAATGATGATTATTCTCTCATGGAATGTAAGGGGGTTGAATAGAATCCCTAGACAAAAGGCTATTCATAACTTGGTGGTTGATCATAGTCCTGATGTTTTTTGTATCCAAGAGACTAAGCTCTCTGTGGAGTCTATGGTCCAACATGCCTCTAGTATTTGGTCTCGTGGCCAATGCCAATGTGTTGGGGCAACAGGCAGTGCTGGTGGTTTAGCTATATTTTGGGATCCTCAAAAAATTTCTCCTCTTGGCTGGATTTCTTCTCGCTCAGCTCTCTCTATGGTAGCTTCTGCTCTAGACTCAGGAGAGGTAATCATGGTTACTAATGTGTATGCACCTGTTGATCTTGTGGGAAAGGAGGAACTTTGGGAACATATAAAATATGTTAGAAATTGTCATCCTTATCATCCTTGGGTGTTAGCAGGGGACTTCAATTCAGTTTTAAGTCTGGAAGAGAAGCATGGTGGTTTGGCTAGATTGGGGCCTTCTTCTGCTCTTCTTCAGCAACACATATCTCTTTTGCATCTCTCTAATTTTAAGCCTTCTAATGGCCTCTATACCTAGAATAATCGCAGGATTGGTGTTGCTGCTATCTCAGAATGCCTGGATAGATTTCTTGTTTCTTGCTTCTGGCTTAGTGGCACCCTTACTATCTCTTCAGAAATCCTTGATTGGAGGGGTTCAGATCATTGGCCAATCAAATTTTCCGCTATAGGGGCTTATGCTCCGAAGCATCCTCCTTTTGAGTTCCAATTGATGTGGCTTCGTGACTCCTCTCTTCATGATTTTTTTTTTTGTTGGTGGAAAGATGGTGCCCCTGCATATGGTATTGCAATGTTCTCATTTTCTAAAAGGCTTCAATATGTTAAAAGGCAGCTCAAGATATGGAATAGGGAATGCTTTGGGAATCTTCACTATATGAAGAGGCTTGCTCAAGAAAATCTTGATGTCATCACAAGGGAGATTAGAGATCGAGGTTTCTCGGAGGATCTTGGCTAGGCTAAATCCCTTGCTTCTAGAGCTCTAGAAGAATGGGAACTTCGAGATGAAATTTTTTTGAAGCAAAAGGCTCGAGTTGATTGGCTCCAGGAAGGTGATCGAAACAATGCCTTTTCCCATAAAACAGTGCAATCTCGTCGAAATCAGAGCACTATCTCTTCTTTGGTTAATTCTCAAGGTATCCAACTAAATTCCTTGCCAGCTTTATTCCAGGAGGCTATTTCATACTTCTCTACCCTCTTCTCTGAGGACTCTCCTCCTGCTGATAATGAAGAAAATATTATTTTGTCCTGTATTCCTTCCCTTATCACTCAGGAAATTAATGATTATCTCATGTGTCCTATCTCTTTGGAAGAGCTGGAGGCGGTGGTCTTTGGCATGCCTAAGGGGAAGGCTCCTGGTCCTAATGGTTTTCCAGTTGAATTCTTTCAGGAATTTTGAGACATCATTAATCATGATTTGTTGGAGGTGGTTAAAGAATCCTATGCTAGCAAGCAGATGCTTCGAGCTTTGAACTCTACATTCTTGACTCTTATTCCTAAGAGAGAGGGTGCTAATCAATTGGAGTTTTTTAGACCAATTGCCTTATGTAATGTGGTCTACAAAGTTATTACTAAGCTGATTGTTGAGAGACTGAAAAGGTGGCTTCCCATTATTATCTCAGAAGAACAAGGTGGTTTTGTTGCTGGAAGACAAATTTTGGATGGGGTGGTTATTGCTACTAAGGCTATTCACTCTATGGCTACTTCAAGGGAGAGAGCCATGTTTGTTAAGCTGGATATGGCTAAGGCCTACGATAGAGTTAAATGGAGCTTCCTAAGGAGTATTCTTCTTTCTTTTGGATTTAGCTTTGACTGGGTGAGTTGGATTATGAGTTGCGTTACTTCTGTCTCTTTTTTTATTCTTATTAATGGTCAACCTTCACAACTTTTTGGTGCTTCTAGAGGCCTCTGCCAGGGTGACCCTCTCTCCCCATATCTATTCATCATCATGGTTGAAGGCTTGGGCAGATTCATTAACCATCAGGTGTCCTAGAATTCTATTCAAGGCTGGCGGTGGGGTAATGGCTTACCTTCTCTTTCCCATCTTCAATTTGTTGATGATTCTGCTCTTGCCAGTCTTTCTAGGATCAAGGAAGCTGAAGCCTTTCGACATGCTTTGGACATTTATTTGGCATCTTCAGGCTAGAAAGTTAATGAGCACAAATCTTTCATTTACTTTTTTAACACTCCTGATTCTATTCAGCATAGGATTGTTGGTATCCTACGGTTTCAGATAGGTTCACTTCCTTTGACTTATCTTGGCATTCCTATTGTTGTTTCCAGGTAGCCACGTCTCTTCTAGCAAAATTTGATTACCAAGCTTCAGGATAAGGTAAATCATTGGACTCATAGATGGCTTTCTACTGCTGCTCGGGTTACTCTTCTTCAAGCTGTTATCCAAGCTCTTCCTACTTACAGAAGCATGGTTCATGCTGCACCTATTTACTTTCTCAAGGAGTTTGATGCTCTTTCTTGACAATTCCTTTGGAGTGGTAATTTGTGTAGTGCTAAATGGAGCTTGGTTAATTGGGCAACTGTTTGTAGGCCTAAAAAGGAGGGTGGTCTTGGTCTTCGTTTTGCTCTATTGAGTAGACAAGCTTTGGCTGCTAAACTTTATTGGCGATGGTGCTCTGGATAGCATCAACTTTGGGCTCGTATTATCACTCATAAATATTTTCATGGTGCTGATCCTTGCTTTGTTTCTGCACTTCCTCTTGAAGGTCGTGGCTCAATGGTTTGGCATACTTTGAAGACAGGTGCGATGTTGGTGAAGAGGGGTCTGTTCTAGATATGTAAAGGAGGTTCTCAGGCTTTGTTTTGGTCTGATGCTTGGGATGGATTCCCTTCCATTTTATCCATATACCGTCATCTTCAGCCTCTTTGTGACTCTTTTCTTACCGCTGGATGGGATAAAGTGGCTCATTACAAGACTCCTTATCAATTGGGACCTGTTGTTGGTTATAGATGGAAGCATTCCTCTGATTGGCCTCCTGGAGGTACAAACATGGATCGTCAAGAGCTTTCTCAAATTTTGGCCTCTAGAGAGTGTTCCTCTTTGCTTGGTCCAGATGTATTGGCTTGGGGCGATACCTTGTCTGGTAAATATCATGTCTCTGCTTGGTATCAGGAGATAACTAGATAATTATTTGGGGATGCTGAGGTCCCTTGGTGGAAGCAAGTTTGGATTAAAGTTTCTTGGTCCAAGTGCAATTTTTCATGTGGCTAGTGGCTCACAACCATTGTCTTACCTGGGATAATCTTTGTAAACGTGGATTTCAGGGCCCCTCTTATTGTGTTTTGTGTGGTAATGGAGAGGAGTCTATCTCCCATTTGTTCTTCCATTGCTCCTATTCTACTCAGATATGGCACCTTTGGTGGAGCGCTTGGGGTTGCTCTTGTCGGCATGCTTCCTCTTTGCCTGAGTTCTGGGCTCGCTTGGGTAGTGCTCCCTCCAAGTCTTCTTCTCTCCATGCTGCTTGGATTGCTGGCCCATCTTTCATGTTTTGGCATATCTGGTTGGAGAGGAATCATCACATATTCCAAGATGTTCAGCTTGGTGTTTTGCATCTTTGGTGGAAAATATCACATTCTCTCCAGGAAACTATTCTTGCGAAGTGTGAGCTTGATGGGGGTATGGATCCGATTGATCTTGCTATTTGTAATCGCCTCATTTTTCATCTGCAAGATGGGGTTGCGGCTCATAGGTTTCCTTTTATGTCCAGGTAGCTTCACCATCAAAGGAAGGGTCGGGTTAACCGAGATGGGCACTGGACTCCTCCTCCCTGTGGAGTTCTGAAAATTAACACTGATGGTTCTTCTCGTGGGAATCCTGGTCCGGCTGGTATTGGCAGAGTGGCTCGTTGTAGTTTTGGGAATGTTAAATTTTTCTTCTCAATTCATAAGGGTGATTATACTAACAATCTCATGGAAGCTCAGGCTATTTTATATGCTATGAAATAGTTTTTCTTGTGGGGATGGAGTAAGATTATTTGTGAGTCTGATTCTTAGGTGGTGGTGAACATGCTTTCTTCGCAAGAGCTTGAGGATGTTAGTTAGCAGCTGGCCACTGTTGTTAAGCAGATTCTTTTCTTCTCTTCCTCTTTTCAGTTCATTAGGTTCAAGTATATTCCACGAGAATGGAATAGACCTACTGATTGTTTAGCCAAATGGGCTTCTAGTCATGATCCAGGTTGGAATATTAGGGATAGGGGGCAACTGTCCTTTGAGATGGTGCAAGAATTTGATGATCTTGTTGCTCAGGATTGAGCTCCTTGTTGAGCTCTCCTTGTTGTATTCCTTTCTGTCTTAATAAATTTTTACCCCTCTTTTTGCATTAGGTGGAACGGCATTACCTCGATGATTAATTCTATTATATTCCAACTTCCATAGGTGAGGTGTCATTTTTCGTGGCTTTGATGTAGTCTCTTCTTTCCCATTGAAAAGATGTTTTTCTATACTTCAATACTTATGATTCCTATGGAGGAAGTGTCTACACTCATCAAACACCTGCTTTCCTAAACTTTTTAAATGACGAGATTTCATCTTTGGACCACAAACTAGGCATGCAAATTTTTCCTTTGTTTGAAGACCTACAAGATAATGATATAATTGGATTATTAAATATGTTTATTTTTATAATTAGAATTATCGTGTGCAACTTGAATTCACTATAACATACCACAAAAATTTGTTATCCCTGGGGCATCATGTATTGTCTGTGCAAGTATTGCATGGAATTGAAATTTTCTTTGTCCTATTGGTCTAGAAATGTCATACATAGTGACACCATTCCATAACTCCACCAACTCGTCGATAAGAGGCTCAATATTTACATTCATATCTTTTACTTGATATTTACCTACTTGAATCAATAGTAACATTACATAATTATTGTGACCATTATACTACAAGATTTGTAAATACATGTAAATTAATAACTATCAAATGATAAGATACCTGGAACAATCATTGCCAAAATAATGTGCTCCCTCTTTATTGACATCCATGGAGGAATGTTATTGTTGATAACAAAAACAGGCCACACCGAGTAAACAAATCTCATCTCTCCAAATGGATTGACACCGTCCACTGCCAATGAAAGCCTGAGATTATGAGGTTCTTCTTTGAAGTGTTGCCACTTTTCCTCTATGTGCATAAATGTTGAACCATTTGTAGGGATTCAAATAATTTCATCTCGACTTCTATTGTGTGCATGATAATCCATAAATTGAGCCAAGCTACTACACCTGAATAATTGTCACATCTGTGGAATAATGGGGATGTAATGAAGAACTTTTTGAGGCACCTTTTTTGTTAGTCAATTTATTCGATATCTGCTTGTATGACATATAGGGAATTGTGTTGCAAATTCATGTTCTTTATAATATATAATATGATCATTGGGACAAGCATGTATTTCTTCATAGACCATTCCAATATATTTCATAACAACAGATAATTCTCGATATGAGCAAGATAGAATATTTGATGGTGGTAACAGAAACTCGCCTATCAATCTACGGAAAAAAATATAAGTTGTTAATATAAACAATATTAGTGGTACATTATTCACTCTTTGTTAACTATAAAGACATATATGACATACCTTAACATATGTGGCATTGTTATGTTGGATAAACCATTCATAACCTTCAAGTTCAACAACAACAATACAGCAGAGAGAAGAGTTGTTTGGGAGTCTTTGTATAGGGGCTCATATACCTTATCAAGTAGAGGTACATCGAGGCTATCATCATCATCATGATCAGATATGCTTAGACTAAATGTGTCATGGATCAATGTATTTATACCATCATCTTCAATTGTGTTTTCTGGTGCATGATGGTCATCTTCCATGGGATCATTATCTTCACCTTGGATATTCGCACCTCCATGTTCCTCCACTTCAAAAACCATATTCTTCAGATTGTTGTGGTTCATATCATGTACTTCCCTGGGGAGATCAGCCTATAAGAAATTGATTAACATAATAAACCATGATAATTAACTCATCATCAAGTGATTTCATATGTATATAAATTGTTAAAATGATATAATGAACAACTTACCAGTGGATGATAGTCATGCCCTCCTTCAATGTGACCATTTTCCCTACAATGTCTCTTAACTATTTTAACTAGCAGTCTTCTATGGTTTAAGCCCTTACAAATTTTTCAAGGACACTAACATTTTCCATCACCTTTTCTTTTCAAGTTAGACCACAATCTAGCGATTGTCTCCCTATTTTGTTTTTTACTTATATTATCTGACATGATCGTTCTTCGCAGGAAGCAAAAATTGGACTATGAAAACTTTGGTCTACAATTTTCACAAACTAAGAAAAACTGTCAAAAGTACACAAATCTTCTTAGACCTAGCTAAATACTTTAATATTTTAAAAATACTTTCTTTGACTTTATTCCTAAGACATTTAACCCAATCACCTTTTATAACATTCAATCAACTGCTCTAGGAAAATTTGTGGATAAGATTATTTGTAAAACTTTGACCAACTGCCTAAAGGTCTTATTTCAAGAGACCTTACAACATTAAGCCACTAAAATAAATTTCAAAACATATAAGCTAAAAGTATAGTTAAAATATACATTAGATTAAAAAATATACAATTTTCATACCCGGGCGCACAGCTATAACTCATGCAACAGCCTTCTTTCTTAGCTGTAGAAGCTCTCCAGCAATCAAATTATACAAGCTACAAGGCCTAACAGCAATTTCAAAACATATAAGTGACAAAGAAAGACATATTACATGACATGGCAAAAGGAACAAAATTTACAAGCTTTAGCAAGACATATTAAATGACATCATAGTGCTAGAGAGATCACAATTATATGAGTCGAACATAGTAATGAAAAAGCACATAAATTAGTTATTATATGCAATTAAAAGATATATAGTTAGATAGGGACATCCATAGGGCATATTGAAAATATGAAATGGTCACATAGATTTCATATAGGATTTTGAAGATGATAGTGTTCTAAGGCAAAGAATCCATTCATATAACCATAATGACATTAAATGTTTAAGCATGGACAACCATCAAATACCAAAATAGAGCAGCAATAAATCATTAGCAATAGTATTTTCTTGAAAGTTTCTAAAGCCTTTTCAAAAGATCCATTTTGTACATATCATGCAATCATGGCATTCCATGATACCACGTTTCTTAGATGAATTTTTTCAAAGAGTTCATGTGCCTCGTCTATATTTCCACATTTTGCATACATGTCGCAATTGGTTTTGGTTCTATGATGACTACTAAGGGGGATGTTGGTCTCAACACAAGAACTAGAGGTACCATAAAGAAAAATGATAAGTGTGGTGATAAACAATGTCAAGACCATTAGGAACTTTAACAAAACTTTTTCCAAGTGGAATTGGAAGCTAGTGGTACCATAATTCCAGATAAACGTGTAAAATAAATTGAGTCAAAAAAAGGAATAAAACAATATACTATATTCTTTTTATGAAAATCAGTAGTTTTTAAGAAATCAATTTGGAGGTTTTCAATTACCATGAATTTGATTGAGAAAGCCTAAACACCTATATCTTATGAGACTACATATAAAAGGTGTCAGGAATCTAACTCCAGCCAAACAAATTAGAGGTTCCTACAAGATCCTGGGAAAGTATGGAGAAATTTTTTGCAAGTTTTTGTAACCACCTTATATAGGTCTTTCTCCTATATTCAATATCTAAGATTTGACCATGTTCAAAGATTTTATGGATGAAGGTGTTAAACAAACATATTCAACTCTAAATGATGAAGACTAGGTGTCTGAATTACCATTGACAAAGGAAACATAGATTAAAGCTATTGTGGATACTAGAGAATCCAAAATGACAAGGCAAAAGGTGTAATGGAAAAAAATAATTGATAATGGATTAGACTATAAAACTTGGAAGCCACATGGATGCTAGAGGAAGAAATTAGGAAGAAATGTATTGATTTGGATCAATTTTTCTCTAAGAGGACTTTAGACTTCTTCTTTTTAGGAGTATCATGCAAGAACACCTCAAGCTTAGATTGAAGGCCAAAACTAATTAACTTCCTAGCAGGGCATAATAAGTATAATAAATTACATCGATAATTTAGACCAATGATGTAATGGAAAACAATATTTTTAAGCCAAAGTTGGCATGGATTTATACTTTAGGACCAACTAGGCAGCATTGTGCATATTTGGTCAAAGAGAGTCGAATATGATAAAAACCATATCATCATATTTTTCATGATATTCAAGGTCATCATCACCATTTTATAATTTCTTGGGCCTTAGAGTGCATATGAATCTTCATATTGCAAAACTACAAAAATGTTACGATGTTGTCAATGATAACATTGAAAATATTTGTGTTGGTCTTCTGGAACCTGTTGACTTTTGGGATTGTCCTGGTGTTGAGCCTTCTACAAAGGCTAGAGGTGATTTTCCCTATAGTGTAGATGTTGGTACCTTTTGTGGATGTGTGTTTTGAATTAGCATCCTGATATGAATCGTATGTATAGGGATATCTATTATCAATTTGCAGCTAAGAACAAAAATAATTGGTGCTTCTTGTTTAGCCTCCAATTAAAATAGGGCACAAAAACTGCATTAAACTTTCTTTTTTATGAACTATTTGAGATATATTGGGCTGTAGTTTATGCTAACATCTATGAAGCATCTATTCATGTGATCAACATCATCCAGAATAATCAACAAGTTTAAAATTTTTCTCCTTTGGATACGATCATTGAGACAACTTGTGTCATCCTCTACGCTTGAAAATTTGAGATGATCTTCATCAAAGATATCACTGAGAAGCTTTATTTGTAAAGAGGGCACATTGCATTTCACAGAGGAATCCTGAACATCAAACAAAAAATAGGATCAACTGTATTCGAAACACTTTCTGTTGAAGAATTATTTGCAAAGAACTGTCTTGTCGAGCCCACCCATCCCAAAAATGGCAACGATCTTAGCTTCCCCTTCTCCTCGTTAACTTATTTTGCACTACCTTTCAAAATCATCTACAACCTTATTCATACAACGCTTTTCAAAATCTTCTACAAACTTATGAAGTCCAACTAGATGTTTGCCAACATATAGTGTTTTCTTCTTTTCTACTTCCTTTTGCACTGCTAAAACTATCTTCTCACAGTCACTGAAACTTTATATATAGAAGAGATATTCAATGAGATGAAAAATAAACCCCTTTAATAGGAGAAAAAACCTATGGTATGAAGGAACTACACTAGAACCATAAAAATATTACCTATTAATAGCTAGTTGTCTCTGATATAAGATGGACTTTTTAATTCAACTGATAAATCGAAGACAGAATCATCTACAAAGTCGAAGTCTTTGCATTTTTTAAGTGATTAATTTAGACAAATCTGTCTCATCTATCTGGCATTTTTGAATAATATCTTTCCCATATATCAGATATTTATTTCAATAGCATTACGAATGAATAGAATTTAAATTTAAATTGAATAATCACGATGAATTTGATCGTCTTGCATGCCTCTTGTACGCCTTCGGCATAATCAATTGTTCATAAAATATTTTTATGAGTGTCCTTAATTGCTTGCTTACTATTTCAAAAAATAGAAGCTATTTTATGTTTTCACCGAGAGCTTTGCTTAAAGTCAATCCTAATTATCCTTTCCCAAATCAAAAATTTGGCAGATTATTAAGGAATACTAAAACTGATGTAGTCACGTTAGAAATTTCTACTATAATCATCTAAAGACTGATTGATTCAAAATCTGAAATCCATTGAAGAGAGATTATAAGAGGGGTTTCGTAGAATTGGAAACATGGATCATGCTCTGCTTCAACTACATTGCCCTTGAGAACTAATTTGGCCAAAATACAAATGGGTGAAGCATTGAATGTAGTATCATGAAAGATCAATCTCCAATATATATCAAATTTGAGATACCTCAGTTCAAGCCAAAATTAAAGCTAAACAGAGATTTGGCATGCTCTCCATTATCCTCTTCTCTGCAAGGTCCATCTCAATAACACATTTAGAAATACAAATGTGTCATTCTAGAGATAATATAATATGTATAGAAAGGCATGTGTGAGAGAGATCAAGCAACATGGGTTAGGATCATGTTAAGTAGATCAAGCAACCATATGTTGCAAAGGAGAATGAAGCATTTGACAAATCATGCACCACGGAGTCTTAGTGACCATATTGACAATTTTTCATAGAGGATTAGGTGTTTTTTTACTACACTAACCCTTTCAATAGTTTTGGTTCTTTGGACCTATGCCCTTTTCTATTCTAACAACTTTATATCTTAATCCTTTAAGGCATTCATCAATTTTTCCTATTTATTCTCAATGTTGACGTATTGTATTGAACTTTGCATTTGAATTGTATTAAAATTGTGCCTCACCCATTTTGTTCAATTACCTGATGATTTTATGTTATACTCAATAATCATTGCAATCCCAAAAGCATCACTTTAAGACATGATGCTTTTTTCATTTATCTCATGCCCTATTTTACCATCAAAAGGTCATTAGTATACAATGTAGGACAATATTCCACTCTAGGCGCTCGAGGCCACATAGCGTAAGGGGGTCATCTGTCTCACTAATGAATAGGTCCATCACTATCACTTGCCTCTAGTGTTTGGTGTTTGGATAAACTTTGTAAGTTTGAGGTCTTCAGTTCAGTTCACTTTGGTTCTACCAAGAAGACTGAAATTATTGTAAGAAATTGTAGAGATTGTGTATATTATTTATCATCAACATTGTTTTATCACACTCTGTAATCTATTATCAGAATGAAAGAGAATCACAGAGTGTGATCTGAAACCTTAATGCTAAAAAGTATACACATCGAATAAGAAACAAATATTGAATTGCAGAAATCTAAAGTTATTAATTCTTTGAAATTTATGTTGTGGGCTGACCCTTTCATGGTGTTCTTCAGATGACAAGTATCGGCTCTAAATCTAGGCATGAGCAAAATGGAGAAAATATTCGTAGTAATGAAATGAGGTTTGTCAGCTTAGGTTTCTACAATTTGTGAGGATTAGAAAGCTATTTATGATTTTAAGGTTTGGTAATCGAGACAGCTACCATTTTTGGTCTGAGCATCACCATTTAAGTAAAATTAGTGTCAAATGCTCCTCTGATTTTTTAAACTATCTAAAAAATTGCCTATTGAATTTTACTATTGACATTGACTACATTCTGCGTAGAATCATTAGATCTGCACTATTTCCCTTTGTTGGACTCAAATTTGATGTTAGTTTTTTTGTGGCAAAGAAACTCGCCATTTTAATATTCATATAGACTCCAATATGCAAACTTGCCTGGAGTGGCAATGACAAGGAAATTTTGAAGTTTTAGGTAAAACTTAATCAAATATTTGGGCTAAACAAGGGACCTATCTAGAATTAGCGACCCAAATCCGATCCTGATTTTTTTCACTAATATGAATGCTTTGTGGGATTTAATGCATTGTCAACAATAATGCAATCATGCTGGGAAAAGAGAAGATTGCATATGTGGCAATAAATGCCCTAACACAAAAGTATGATTGGTCCAAAAAAAATTGATAGAGAAGTCAAACTTGGGACTCTAAACTAACATGGTGAATTCACCTACCATAGATTACAAATGCATGTTTTCCTGGCAAATTGTGAAATGTACTTGGATAAGGACTTGCTCTACCTTTTGAGACAGATAAGATTAGTTAGTATTTGTTTTTGTTTGATCAGATTAGTTTGAACTATATTTTTATGTAAATTTGGGTTGCACCAAAATGCCCTAGACCAACATAACACTCACTGCCAGTATTGACTATGGATGCCTTTCCCTAATTTATGATTGAGAATAGTTCACCTGCACCTATATGAATAGTGTCCTATATCCTATAAACTTGTTTTTGCTTCCATCGCAATCAAATGTTCAATTTAGAAACTAAGAATGTGTGGATATTTATTTTGAAATTGGAATGTGTGAATCTATAAACAAAATAGGAGCATCACTCTCATAGCTATACAATTGGTAAACAAATAATGAGAGGTATGTTAACTAAACATGTCATAAATAAACCTAGCTTAAAGCTACCATTTTATAACTTTAACTCAGTTCCTTCCAATTCTAAATTCTAAATAAATTTTGGGACTTTTGATGTTTGCTCCCTACATATTGCTACCTTCCTATTAGTTTTAAGCTTTCACGATTTGGATATCATCCTACAGTCTCGAGAATTCCACCGAACCTATCTATTACACTTTAAGCTCGGGTCAAATTACACTGTAAACTTTTGTAAGCACGTGCCACAATTTAGGCATTTTGGACTATTAAAAAGTTGAAATCAAGCAAATGAAATTTTTTACTCTACACGGTTAGAGTATCACAATTGATACCCTTAACCCCGAGTCTAACTCCTGTCCTGTTTTATCAAATGTTCCATTTCATGTTTCTTCTTCGAACAGTTGGATGCCCTATTGATCAAAAGTGCAATATTGATTCCTCTAGACATGAGATTGATACAACTTATCTAAACATCACTACAATTCCTATATCTATTGTTTATTTGTTACAAACGATTCATAGGTTTTTAAATACTGCCTAATGAGAAACACCCTTACCTTGCAACTCCTCTATGCTTGGAAATGCCCCTTGAAAATCCACTGGTCCTCCTATAAAAGATCCCAACAACCATTAACAAACATCCCATGACCCACATCGTAAGCCCTGGCTGTTGAATCCATAAAAGAAAAGAGAAAAAGGAAACCAACCTTCTGAAACCCTTGTACGCTCTAGAGATGGATTTTGAAAATGACCAAGGCGCCTTTTTTTTTCCTTATATCTTGTTAACATCGCAATTGTGACATTGAATTCCATTAATGTCGCAAATGCGATGTTGTCGGGTTATAATTGGAAAAAAAAAAGCCCAAAACACATTACATTTGCCCGCCGTCGCAAATTGACGTCGCAAATTCACCCCTAATGTATTAGTGCAAAATAAAATTGAGTAAAATTTTAATTCCCAAAGCTTTGATTAGATCTACATTTTTTATTGCAACCTCCTAACATCTTTAACCTGCAAAAAAAAAAATTATTAGATAATGCCTTTATTTGCTCCCGAAAGATTTTTTTAATGAAAATCATGAAAAAAATTTATATAATAGAAATTGATCTTAAAACTCTAATTTTTTTATTGTAGGTTGCTAACATTTATAACAACCTCCAAAAAAAAAATTAGCTTTCAATTCTTTTTTTTGCTCCCAAAATATTTTTTTAATGACAAATCATGTAAAAAATAAAAAAAATTCCAAATCAATCAAACAAATCTAATTTTTTTATTGTAGCATAACGACATCAAAAGAAATTTCTAAAAAAAATTGAGCTCTTAATTCTCTTTTTTGCACTTTAAATATATTTTTGATGAAAAAATATACAAAAAATATATAAAATCGTAAATTGGTCAAAAAAATCTGATTGTTTTACTATAGCACGGAGATGTAAACAAAAACTTCCAAAAAAAATTTGAGCTCTAGACTTTAATTTTCAGCTGAAATATTTTTCTAATGAAAAAGCATGCAAAAATAAACAAAAACTATAAATTGTTCAAAAAAATTTGAATTTGTTACTAGAGCATGGCGACATGAATAGAAACCTCCAAAAATATTTTGAGCTCTTGATTCTTTGATTTTCATCTGATATAATTTTCTAATGAAACAACATGAAAAATTAGTAAAAATAATTAATTGTTCAAAAAATTCTAAATTTTTTACTATAGGCTTCAAACATCAGAAAGAACCTCCAAAAAGACTTTTAGCTTCTAAATCTTTCATTTTCTCTAAATATAATTTTTTTTATGAAAAAATATTATAAATATTATAAATCTCTAAAATTGATCTAAAATATGTGATTTTTTTTGTAAGCTCCTGATATCAACGTTGACCTGCAAAACTCAATAAAACTATGTAAATGAATCATGAAAACACAAAAGTGTTAGATAATCATTTAATCATTTAACAAAGAAAAAAAAAGAATTTTGAACAGCAGAATGACCCATTTGTGGGGTCCCACTAAGCATGCCAAAATGTGTGCTATGAAAACTAGAGCGCAAAGCACATTAAGAAATTTAAAAACATTCACACACTAATCACATACAAACATATAGATTAGACAATAAAAGAAAATAAGAGGGATGCAAACTAAAGGAAAGCACTCCAAGCTTATATCAATGAGTAGATGTGTCTAAATGGAAGGAGATGTATGCTCAAGTGTGGCCTTCAATGAATAAATGTGATAGATGCATGAAAATCTAAGTATCACCAAAATAGCACTTTGAAAGTAATTAGCTCTCAAAATGGTATAATAATTCTACTCAGAAAGTGGATGATTTGTGAGAGTAGAGGGCTTCAATTTATAGGTAATTGTGTGAGAAGGAGATAACAATTCCTAATGGATAATTAAATGAGTGAGGTGTGAGATAAGCTTCAGTTAACTGAGATAGGTGGAGGAGATGGGCTTGTGTGTTAAGAGGTGGATGAGGGAGATGTTTCATGAGAGTGTACTTGGGCTTGAGTTAGAGGGAATAAATTATGCCTTAATTTATGCAAGTGATCTGGAGAGAGATTTTAGACATGGAAGAGAAGGTGATGTGTTTCAGTTAAGGTGGGTAAGGTGGCTTAGTTGACTGGGTGATGTGGGAGGTGAATGGATTTGTTAGAGAAAAGATTGGTGGGTAAGCTTAATTAAATAAATGAATAGTTTAATTAAAAGAGGAATTATCGATGCATGAGATTTAATTAAATAAATGAATTATTTAATTAAAGGAGAAACATTTGGTACATGAGATTTAATTAAAAGAGGAATATTTGGTACATGAGTTAAGTTTGGGTAACTCTTGGTTTAGAGGATGAGTTTGTGGGTGGAGGGATTTAATTAATTAATTAAATTAAATAGAGAGGGGTTTTGGGGGGATTAAACTAAATTGGTTTTGTAATTATTTAATTTAATAGAGAAAGGGGAATTTTATTAATAAATTAGACTATTGGTTGTCTATTAATTTATTAGTTAAGTATAATAAATGTATTAAAATAATTAATTAGGTGATATCACTAAAATAATTTAATATTTAATATTTAATTAAAATATGGTTTAGAAGATGACTAAATTTTATTTTGAATTTATGTGATTAGATTAAGGTGTCTACAATGTCAATTTGGCATGGGAGAATGTTCAGGGAAAAGGCCAAGGTCTAACCTATGTCAAACTAGTCAGCGCATTAATAGCACTTGAATGGGGAGAGTTGAGCCATAGAAGGAGACGAAGTGGATGTTATATCTTGCACCAATCACATTCACCTTTCGACCCACCTGACCACATCCTTATCAGTGCCCCAATCGAAACGACATGTGTTTGGAATAGAGAGTGGTGTGGGGTCACTTGTTAGTTAGGTTAAACTACATGTAAAAGCAATTAAGAGTGTCATGTGGGAAATAGGCAGAAGGGTGTGGAGGAGACCACTACTTGAAAGAGGATTCCCATTTTTTGTGACAAGATGCCAAGGGAATATTATTTGATTTTTTTATTGGTCTGTAATTGGGAGGGGAATTATTTCCCACTTCCCATACAAAATCTAGAGAGATCAATAAGAATGTATAGGATGATCTTCTTATCATGATTTATGCTTGTGATAGATTTGGTTTCTCTCATCTACTCAACTATAAGGTTATCCATATTGGTTTGGTGGTGATTTGTTGTGTCTTCCATATTCCATTATTATTGCCTAGTTTAGTGTATCTCATTTGAAATCACTTGGACAATAATTTTGACACATGAGTTGCATTTGAGACATGAACTAAGGGATTAATCTTTTGTATCACTAATGGAACTTTAAATTATATTTATTGATAAGCTAATAATTTAGTGGAATTTCTTTACATGAACAAACTAATTGAAATGCAATCTTTTGTATTGTTCCATGATCTAATTGAGCATGATAGCCACAATACATATTCATTACATGAGTAGCAAAACATTGAACTATTCTTTGATATAAGTCTATCTTACATTCCATCTAAGACTATCTTGATGCATCAAACCTTCCATTACAATACATCTAAATGAACGTGATTGAACTTACAATGCAATCACCTATAATTATCTCCCAAGTTTCATTACATATTGTATTGTCTTAAAATGGAAGCACTTCCATTGTAAGAAAAATTAGCCCTCCTTAGGGGGTATTTTGGGCCTTCATCAAGTTGTCCCCTATTTTTTGTCCCCTTCCCATCTTCTGTGCCTATTTAAGGATTTATTTGGGCCTCCTCAAGCACTATTTTTCCCTTCTAGCTCATTTTCTAGAGGTCCTTGGGTCAAACTTGACCTTGACCTAGGTCAAAGTTGACCTCAACCTTGACCTAGGCAAAAGTAAACCTCAAACTTGACTGAGGTCTCTCTTTTGATCAAAAAGTTTTCCAGATGTGGGGAGAAGTTCAAAAGTTTTTTTTCCCACTTCCAGGTTGGTTGTTTCAAACTTTGGAATGGTATACCCTCAAATTGCATTTAATCTAGGTTTGTTTCTAGGGGTAAGGGCCTAATGGGAATTTATTTCTCATATCTCATTCTCTCTAGAAGTTTGTACCCTAGATTTCTATAAAAGGAAGCCTTCCTCTCTCATTTTTACAACCACTTTTGATGGTCAAGTAATCAAGTTTTCATCCATCAAGTAATCAAGTTTTGAGATCAAGTTTTCTCCCAAAAAAATTCAAGCAAGAAAATCAAGTGAGAAAGCATTCACCCGTTCAAGCATTCAAGTTCTCTTCATTGAAGATCAAGGATTCAAGCATTCAAGCCTTTGAAAGGATTTGGTTCAAGCATTCAAGATTCATCATTCAAACCCTAGATCTATCCATCATTCTTCCCTCAAGGTGTATTTCAAGTATACAATCATGGAGGTTTTGATTTACATTATTGCGTCCAAGATTTCATATCAATATACTTGTTTACATTTCAAATACAATTGCATATCTATGGAATATCATAACTTCATTGATAGATCTACTTCTACTACTTCTAGCATTCTTTATTTCAATTCCATTATTAAGGTTGATTCCAAACTAGGTTTGACCAAGGAAAACCCCTCATCTAAACAAAAAAACCTTTTTTCTTGTAGATATAGGTGCAAGACAATGAATATCAGTGCATATTTGAGTACCATTTCTGACAAACTTTTGGGATCTAGGAACATAATTTCTGTTGAAGTAGCATAGGTCAAGGATGACTTTTTGGGGTAAGATTGTACCTTAGGGTAAGATCTTACCCTAGCTTTGGGTCAAGGTCAACCTGGCTCAAAAAAGAAAAATATTTCTAGGTTTTGTAGATCTCACAGTTTCAGTTCAAGAGCATAATAATCAACAATTTTTTAGACTGTTTGACAGGGTTTTCAGCAGGTTCTTTTTTAGAGGTAAGTACTTCATTTCTTTATTTCAATATTAGTGTTTCCATATTTTCATTCCATCCCCTTAAAATTCATATGTATGTGCAAAATATCGGTTTAGGGTCTCTTTCATGTGCATTATTCTAAATCCTATTCATCCATATTTTATATCTTACATTTTGATGAACCCGTTTACGACAACTCTTTCTTTTTGGTGTTAGATTTGCATCTTGTGTTAGATCTTTCATATTTATGCTTAAGTTTCAAAAATGCAAAATAAAAAAATCCCAAAATTTCTTTAAAAAAAAAAAAAAGAATTACATTTTTCATGCTTTTAGTGTTACTTTGTGTTCAATATGTATGATTTTTGTTTTGAATACTTTGATGAGGCTATTACAAATAGGGATGGATCCCTTAATGAGGTACATGGAAGTGAGGGTGAAAAGTGTTTGAATGAGATCTCCATTGATCCTATTCCTCTTTCATCTTCCTCTACAATCTCGTCAATCAATTTTTACCATAAGGTTTGTGCATGGTTACCTTCATGTTCCACTATTTATAACATTGATACATCTAGAATTTTATATCTTCAAAATTATACCATAAGGTTTGTGCATGGTTACCTTCATGTTCCACTATTTACAACATTGATGCATCTAGAATGTTATATCCTCAAAATTCTATTCAAGATATAGAGGCCTTTAAGAAAGTCCTTTTTGATAGTGATCAAGGTGTTAATCTCTTGTTTGGCCTCAAACCTTTAATTTGAGAAGTTCAAGATTTGGGATTCCCTCCTCTTGTCACTAGTGTGGAACCTTCTTTCATTCCTTTACCTAGAATTCCTACCTACACTTATCTTATAGTCATTACATCTCTTTCATCTCTTTACATGTGAGTGTTCCACTAGTGTCTTTACCTACCCCACAACCTTATTACCACAGTATTCCTTATATCTATTCCAAACCCCTTCCAACTATGGTGCCAAGTGTTCCTCAGGTTGTGTTTTCCAATATTGCCGCTTCCTACAGTCATCCTAATCACATCTTTCCTAATCTAGTTCCTAATTTGATTCCTAATATTCATATTCCCAATTCTCCATCTATCATTCCTAGTTCTTCCCACACTTATGATGAGGCTCAAACTATAGTTTATGATGTAGATGTGCAAGAATTCTTTAAATTACCTTCCCCTTCTTATCCAATCCATAATGATATTAAAGGGAAGAGAAGAGAAACTTCTCCTTTGAGATTTCTTCAAAATTTTACCCCTCATTCGTTTATAAAATAGATCTTTTCTCCTCTTGTCTCTTCACTGGGGTGTAAGAGGTATTTCTTTTAGTTCTCTAAGATCCATTATGTTTTGTTTTGAGCTTAATTGGTTATCCTTTCTATATTTTATACCTATGGTTTTGTATTATGTTAATAATCATCCATAGTTTTATTTTATTATTCCTACTATCTTTTCTAAAAATGTTTTTTTTGCAAAGGTATCCCTTATCTTCATCCCTAGGGGGAAAGTTTCTTCCTTCTTTCTCTTTGTCTAGGGATCTGCTTTCCTTAGCTTAGTGGCATTTGTTTATCTTGCAAAATTATTTCATTATAATGACTGATGTTTTGATTATTGATATCCTTTTCTATGAGAAGTTTTTGTCCTAGATGAACATCTCTTTTTTATTTTGCAAATTATGTTCTTTATAAACTCTTGCCCTTGCTTTAGGTTTATAGTTTGATTCCTTTTTTCCAAGATTCCACTTCCTCTTGATTGCAGGAGGCTTGTTGATTGAATCTTAGGTCCTTTTTTGTTTTTCTTTGAAAGATGATATTTTATCTAAAGCATCCTCTATGGTGGGGGTCTTTTGATAAGATCTCTTTCTCTTTGAGATCCTTTTTCCATAAGTGACATATCCTTTTCATGATATATATGCTCTTGGATGTAGGGGTCAATACCCTTTGCTAAGAACATAGTGTACATTGTTGTTAATGGGATATCTCCTTACATTGTGAAGTAGGTATCCTCCTTATCTTCCTTATCATGTTTGGTAGATAGCCACGATAAGGAGGGGGGCATATATAGGGTATCCCTTGTACTATAGTTTTTTATTTACATGTTAAATCCCCTAAAGGTAATGTACATAAGTTGCTAAATCCTGAAGAGAAACGCATTTTTCAATTTTCAATATGCTAAATCCTCCAAAGGTAACACACGTAAGTTGCTAAATCCTAAAGAGACACACGTCTTTCAAAATTTTTAATATGCTAAATCTATGGAATGTAATGCACATAAATTGCTAAATCCTGAAGGGACACGAATTCTATATTCCATGGTGATACAAGAAGGTGGATCTATGTGTATTTAAAAAACCTTCAAAAAATGCATTACAATTGCAAAGCACATTTTTTGGGTGAACTATCAGGTTTGGCCACTTGTTGGGCTCTCCCTCCTTGGTGATTCATGGTAAGGTGGGTATCTTACTACATGAGGTAATCTCTCTCTCTCTCTCTCTCTCTCTCTCTCTCTCTCTCTCTCTCTCTCTCTACTTTCATACTAGTGGGATTGGGTATGTTATTTATAGTGTTTCTCTCTTGTCTTTCTTATGTAATCATTTATGATTTTATGATAGCTTTCCAAATATGATATTATTATAGGAAGTATTTCTTAGCAAGGTTTCCTTTACTAGTTGATTTGGGTTTATTTTAGGACTAACCCCTCTTTTTGTGTCTTTTAGCTTTGTTTTTATTTTTCTTTGTTTTCACACCCTCAAGCGTGTATGTTGAGTTAGGATCTTTGGCCTAGGGGCTTGTGTCCTTAACTAAGTGGTATTCTATCTCGTTGTGAATCCACTTGGATCTTTCTTCTCCTTTACTGCATGAGCATGTTTGATTTCCATACTCCTACCAAAGTGGGGGCTTAATGTAATGCCCCACTTAGGAACCCAAAAGAAATAAATCTAATATGTTACAAAGTTTATTGAACTATTTTTTTTTTAAATATTAAAATAAATCCAAAAAATAAAAATTTTCTGAAAAGAATAGAACTATGTAATTTCTTGTTTTCACGTGGCTAAGATCTTCTAAAACATGCAATCGCTAATTTTGCATTCTTTTGATCTCTCAAATCATGCAACCATAATATACTTAGTTTTCTATTTTTAGTATATTAGTTTTCACATGCAAGTATAAGTTTAGTTATAACATGCTTTCCTCTCAACTAATCTTTTTCTTTTCCCAATAAAATTTGCAACCAAATCATTTTAGATATAAGAAGAATGTTAATCTATATTTAGAAAATTTATGATAATCACATGGTTCTAATGACAAATTTAAAGTTGAAACCCTAACTGTTCAATTTATTATTTTCTTTTAATGTTCTATAATCAAATTTTTCCTATATTATAAAAGGGTTTAAAAGAATACAGTCATTAATCATTTTCTATAGTTTTTCTGCGGTTAGGTTTTGTAATGCCCACCCATAGTTTGTTTTTCTAGTATATTTACCAAACTCTTTTATGCATATTTCATGCATGTGTTAGTTTCAAGGATATTGGATTTATAATTATGACATTATTTCATGACTTGGATTACATGTATATTAGTAATGAATCACTTAGTTGATTATATTTCACATGTTGATTGATGATTATGATTACTAGTGCATTAGTGTCACTTTAATGGTTCTTAGTCAATAAATGTGGTTTCTTTCATGATGATATCAAATGATGAGTATTTTGTATTCACAATGATGATTTTCCATTTTTTAATATATGATAATTTGTACTCAAGACTTGTTATAGTACTTACCCATACTTGCATGTGCATGGTGTGTTTATTTGTTTTACTTTTTTGTTTGACATGTCTAATATGGTTGAGGGAGGGAGTTGTAGTCACCTGCTAGTCAAGATCTACATGATGTACCACTCTTCGACATTTCTTATTTAGCTTAGATATATATGTGCATATGCATGCTTATCTTTTATGCAGGTTTGCAGGAACCAGGAATCAACTTCCTTGAATTACCAAGATGAGCATGCCCTACCACAATAACTCAATGGTAAGAATGGGGAGATAATATTTAGATCCAATCCCAGCCATAGCCTAATTACTTGTCTTGAGAAGGAGGCCATGTATCTGAACTTCCACCGTTTTTAAACCCATGAGTTTTTTCTTTGTTCGTATTGTTTACTTTTGACTTTTGGTCAATTTTGGTAATGTTGTTTTTATATGGATTTAACTATGTGATTTATTTGGTAAATGATTTAAGTATAATATTTGGGTTAATCATATAATGTTGAGAATTATTAAATATTATTTGATTAAAAAGAAAATATTAAAGTATGAGAATATTTAATTGATTAAAAAACTCATTAAATATGTGCTTTAATTTAAAAGTCTAAATTTAGAAAATTGGTTAAAGAGAAACTAGAATATGATGATATTTAATTAATTAGAAATTAATTAAATATGTGCTTCAGTTTAAAAGATTTAATTTAAAAGTCTAATTTAAAAATTTGGATAAAAATAGAATTAAAATATTAAAATATTAAAATTTTAATATTGATTTATTATAATTATTTAATTAATAATAATTAAATTAGGGTTGTTTTTAAATAATGAGCTTTAATTATTATTAATTTAAATAATAAACTACACTTTAAATAGTGCTTGTACTAATTAATAAAGTGGAGGAAAATAAAATTATAAAGAAATATTTTAATTAAAAAATTCTTTAAGTGTGCATGATATGATTAAGTTATAAAAGTTTATTTTAAGAAGAGGCTTTTGCATGTTCAAAAGCTGGAAACCCTAGGTAGAGTTAATCTATTTATTAGGAGATTCAAGCACATTTCTACATGCACAGGTTTTTGGGGAGAAAAAATAAGAGTTGGAATAAAAAAATTGTTGAAAGTTTTAGAGGGTTTGGATTTGCATGCGTTCTTAGATTGTCTTAGATTTTATCTGTGTTTTTGAGGTAGGGTTTTCTATAAAATTTTATTGAAAGGTCTATCTACTTTGTGTCTTCTTAGGTGCTTTCATAATGCTTATTAATTACCCGATAGGCTATTTGTGGGAACTTAGTTCCCAAAAAATGATTTTTTTGATGAAAAAGTTGTCAGTTTGGCCAGAAAATTGTAAATCCTTCTCATTAATTATTTGTTGGCCAGTTTTTATCTCACTCCAATTTTAACTCTTGTTTTGATATTTATTAGTTGTTATCTCCACTTTTAACTATTAGTTTTTTTTTCTATTTATTCTCCACTGTAGTTCATGTTGTGATATCTATTTATTTAACTTTTAATTTTTAAAACTGATTTAGATTTTAATTTTTAAATCGTTTTAAATTAATTTTTATATTATTATTTTTTTTTCAAATATTATTTTTTAGTTTATATAATTTATTCAGTCAATAGAATAGAATATTTGTTAGAGACATTTTTTTTCATATTTTTATTTTTATTTTTCTTGTTAATTTTCCATAATAGATATTTTGATAGAGTTTTTTTAAATGATTTTTTTTCATCTTTGATCAATTAAATTTAAATAAATAATATTTATTAATCTATTTAAAATATTTTAGTAAATATTATATTATTTAAATTAAAAATTATTAATAATCTATTTTGTTCACATAAGATTATATTTTAAATCTCCACTTTTAGCTATTGTTTTTCTTTTCCTATTTATTTAAAAAATAAATACTTGTGATCTCCACATTAGCTCATGTTGTGATCTCTATTTATTTAACTTTTGACTTTTGAAATTGATTAAAGTTATAGTTTTTAAATTAATTTTAATTTATTTTTTATATTAGTTTAGTGTTTTCTTTAAATATTGTTTTGTATTTTCTATAATTTATTGTGACATTTTTTTTGTATTTCTCTTATTAATTTTTCATAATAGATTTTTCGATTGAGTTTTTTTAAATGATTTTTTTCATATTTGATAAATTGAATTTAAATAAATAATATTTATTAATCTATTTAAAAGATTTTAGTAAATGTTGTGTTTTTGATAAGATAAACAGGTTTTATAGCGATCCTGAAACTCAAAAGTTAAAACATATCAAAAGGCTGATAATAAGTAGTTAAAGCCCAGCCAAAGAACAAAAGCCAACCAAAGGGCTAGTACAATAGACAGACAAAAAGCCAACTAACCAAAAATCTACACTAGTCTAACAGTCCAAAAGACAAGAAAAGAAAAAGCAAAGTTAATCCTCTGTCTTTCTCTTGAGCTCTTGCATCATTTTCATTGCTTTGTAGGCTTTGTCAATCTCCTCATCCATTTGGTCTTGCTTCTTCTGACCATCCCAATCCATGTCATTGAAGGTAATATCCGTAGTCACGTCCTCTTCCATTCTAGTTCTTTCTCTATCCTTTTCCTCATTTTCATCCAGAAGACCTCTGGCTTTAAACATTCCAGTAAGGGACAAGATATTATCATTAATAGAAGTCATAATGGATATCATCTAATTAGCCAGATTATGATTGTAGTTTTCCAAATTCTAGATTCTCTTCTTAGCCAAATTGAGTCGATCCCCCTGTTCATTCAAATTTCCAGAATCTAGCATCTTCCTTTTGTTTTCCAACTAGATTATTTTTTCTCTAAAATCCTCCAATTCATGGTAAAGCCATTTGATTGACCTGAAATTGTCAATCATACAATTTCTAGCATTATTAAGCAAATGCATGCTAGATTCCCTTGCATTATTTGTAATTGCCACCATTGTTGGATCAATGAGATCCTCCAACTGGAGATGACCCTATTTTTCTTCTAGAATTTAGGGGTTCATAGCCTCTCTAACAATACCCATTTTGAAAGTTCTTACATTAAAATTTCTCTAGGTCATGCACCTATCCTTAACTACCACCTCTCCTCCATCACCATCTTTCTTCTCCTTGTCCTATTCCTGAGGGTGAATAGGGGAAAGTGGAATGGCAGAGATCTCCGACCTAGAATCTAAATCCCCTTTATATCCTTCACTTTAGACCTCCTTTGTTTTTTAGCCATTGACTCCTCTTTCTTAGTTTCTGCCTTCTCATCATCCTCCTCATTAGTTTTCATATCCTCCCCTTCCTCATTGTAATCTTCATCTCCCTAGCCTGAAGCTTTAGACCCGTGTCCTCTATCATGCCCAAACTACGAGGGCAAAAACACACAATTTTTATTTATTTTTAATTATAATTATTAGAATGCTCAAGCTGATAAGTTTGCGATCACATTTCAAGAAAAGATTCTCTTCATTACATCATAAGTTTATAAACTCTTGTGGAGGAATACATCGTTAAACTAAAGCTCTCGTTATTAAAATAATATCGACGTTTATTTCATTTCATATTGATCTTAAAACAATAGATTTAAATTTCCTCTATAACATTATAATTAAAGATAGATTTAACATTTATTACATAGCATCTTTCATCTCATATAAGGTTAACATTATAAAAAAAAGAATTTTAATCAAGTTCAACTAGATCAAGTTCAATTATAAATCTCTTAGACAATTATCAATTGACAATTTAATCGATATTGAAAAGTCACTTTAAGAAAAAAAATGAACTAGAATTAAAACATTATATATATATATATATATAATTTATCAACTTTAAATATTTTGACTACTTTAACATAATAATTAACTATCAAAACCCTACTAAAAATTAATTAACAACTAACTAAGTTCTAACTAATTTAAACCTTTCTAAATAAATTAAACAACTAAATTAACATAATATAAAAACTAACTAAACTTTTTATTACAAAACTATATTAAAATGACAACTATCCAAATCATACTAATAAACTAATACCACTAAATATATCTTAAAATATAAAACAAAAACTTAAAACAAATAACAAAATTAATAATTAACTTAAAACTTTATAAAATATTTAAACGACTAATTAATAAATAATAAAAGAATAAAATTACATAACTAATTAATACAAAACTTAACTAATATTATTAACAAATAAATTAATCTAAAAATAAACTAAACTAACATAATAAAAACTAACTTAAATCTTTATTACATTAACTAACTTAAATCAACTTAGTTAATATCTACAAACTAAATTTAAAATAACTTACAATAAAATAAAATTAAACTACTAGCAAATAAACTAATCTAGCCTAACTAACATCTAAACTAACCCCCTTTTCCCCCCTACACCCTACTCCATGCACAATCAAATGCGCTTCCCCAAGCACTGCACTTGGGACAACGCACTGCCCAAGTGGGGGAAAAGTACCTCCAGATTGGCGACCAAGAGGAGACATCAAGGTTTGCATTAAAAGCAAACATAACAATTTGATAAAAGCCTTCCCTTTAAAAAAAACAAGATGAGCACCTACTATGCTGACGGAGAAGGGGATGTGACGTGGGGACAGGGTGACGTCACCCCCCATGCACATTGGTTGACTAAATTTTTAAATTTTACAACATAAGTCTTATCAAACTTCATCTAAAAGCTGCGTCCAACAAGGGGATATGGGGAAGCATTAAACCCATAAAGTTTTATAGGTAAGATTATAGATATTTAGGATATATTTTTCTTTTCTTTGTTTTTTGTTTATGGATATTTTAATATTGTTTTTTAATTTTAAAATTAATTAACAATAAAGCAAAAGGTATAAAGAGGGAATCTTTAGATTCTCTGTTACCAAAAAGGTAACAATTCTTATCCCATACAAAAGACAGAGAGTTTTTACTCTCTTGAAACCCTTTTTTTTTTTTGAAAATTTTTTCGAAGTATAGATTTACAAGGTAATGTAAAAAAATTTTTAAGGGGGTATTTTTTTTTTAAGCTTTATTTTTACAAGTAGTATATTAATTGAATGGATTTAAAACATGGAGTTAATAATCATGTCACAATAATGCATGATTAATTTGATCTCCTAAATAACTTGGATTGAAATAAATCAACCTTAGCCATTATCCTTTCTTCAACATAGTTTTCACATATAACATATAAGGAACACTTGAAAAATTTGCTTAATTAAACCATCATCATATCATCCTATTTTTGATGAGCATCCATCTAAATTAAAATTATGATTAAATCACATGATAACTAATTATACTCAAACACCATTTTTATTAACAAACCTGATTCAAAGGCTCAGCCGAGAAAGAACCAGGAAGAAAACTCGATGTCGTTGCCATTACAATAAGGTTTTGAGATACAAATTAAATAGGATTTCAATCCTAAATTACAACACTTAAATTAAATTTCCTTCATGACCCTCATCAAGGGTTCCATACCAAATTCTGCAACACATTTCTACGAGCCATGGAGGGAACAAAATCTGATCAGGTGACAACAAGCATGACCAAGAAACAATTCAAACATGCATATTCATACAAGGTTTTCACAATAGGATTCACAATGAATCAAAACTAGGGAAAGGTGGATTTTTCCAACAGGAGATATTAGGCACAACACCAAACCAGGTGCCCAATCAGGGCTATAAATCAAGAACTTTCGTTCTTCCATTCTTACATGCCAAAACTCATATGTGGTTTGTGCTGATAGGTAGGGGCCCATAACACCCTACCCTCTCTCCCTCTTCTCATCCTGAGAAGAGACTCTACACTGTTGGAGTCCAACTAAAATGCCCTTTCCCGAAATTGGCCACTTCTGCCCTCTCCAAGGGTGAGTAATGCCAAAAGACCCATGCAAGAACATCTCAAAATTCAAACAAAAACATGAAAGGAAATCATCCAAAATAACATTGTTTTCAAAGCTTCCCAACATACCCACAAACATACAAAGATTCAAACAACAACAAGGTAGCATAAGCATGAAACAAACATGAAATATGAACAAGGGAGATGAGAATTCCTACCTTCACAAAGAGATAATGGAAAATGAACAAGTTTGAGTAGAGCTTTTCCCTTCCTTGCTTCAATCTTCCAAGACTCCTCTCTAAATGTAGAAATTGGGTAACAACCTCAACTAGTCCAAGAAGGGCCTCTAAATAACCTCAAACTCAACCACCAAAGGGATCAATAACTTCTCCCACCCACCTACAAATCTAGAAGCTCCTAACTCAACCCATACTATGGTTAACCACTAAGTGGAGGTGAGGTTAGACAACTCATGGTAGCCATAGTCAATTTTCGCACAAAAGCAAAAAGAGACTTTTTGAGTGGCCTCAAAAGTCAATAAAAGGGGCTTAGGGGTTGGAAAAGACCCCCAACCCACACCCATACCCCTTGGGCATAAATATTACATGTTTTAAAGCCTTAGGAATAGGTTTAGAGCCAAACAAAAGCTAGGAATTAATTAGGACCATCTAACAACTCTAACAATGCAGATTAAGCACTAATCTAGATTAGGGATGACTAAACTTGATTAAGAACCAAATTAGCAAAAGACACTAACTTAATATGACTTAGGTCCAGAGGTTACACAGCTAACCCTAATATCACATCGAAGAACATAAGAAAATTCATGAGTGTCAAGTGACACTATAAGAACACAGTTACGAACATTAACATTTACTGATCACAGAAAGATACATACATACATCTCACAATTAAAATACTTGAATTACGAACAACAAGGTTTCCAAAATTAGCACATAAAGATCAGTTTTGTTCCTCCATCAAGTTTTTCGGCTAAAATATCTACACACTCATTGCACACATCAGTAGACCCGTAAAATCGCATGTACATATATGTATACGTATCAGAAATTCACATAAATTGAAACATACATCAATCAAAGTTTCTTTCATCCTACTTAATTCTTAACCATTTAAAATCTCTTAAATCAAAGTATCAATCCTACATTTACTGATTTCATCAACATACATATACATAAAACATTAAATGACAAACATCAAATATTTGAAAATAACATCACACAGCATGAAATAATATAATATGTTCAAAGCATCAGATAATGTCTCAGCATCTCGAGTCGTGAGTATCAAAATGATAATAAGGTATCACTATGCTACAATGGGTCGGGGCAAGGCCTCACATCCTCTGGGGCTCTTCCTTCTTGGAGTTTTAATTAAGAGGGTGATTTCTTCTCTAAATCCTTGGCCTTCTTTCCAAGTGAAATGTTTTCTTCACCCTCTGAAATAATACTTTGGACATCCTTTGTATCAGATGTGAAGCTAGAACTTTCCGTGTGTAGAAATGTGTCCATGCCTTGCAGGGAGGTTTTGCTTATGGTTTGAGCCTTGAAATGCTCATAAATTAGAAGCAATAACCCCTCATGTAGGGCTAGATTTATAGAGGGTTTCTTCTTGTGCCCAAAAATACCCTTACACATTGAAGTATATAAATAAAAAGGGAACGAAATCTAGACACCATAGCGAAAGTGATTGAGTAAAACAAAATGGTGTGTTCTTACTCTATCAAATCTAGTGTCCAAAGAAATATACTCTATAATAGACCGTAAAACATACCTCCATAGCCTCTTGATTGAATCCATTTTGTAGTAAGTTTCACACTTTACTAGTTCATTTCTCTCCTTAGTATTATTTGCAAAATCCTTCATAGCATTCATTGACACCTTTGTATCTCTGTAAAACTTCAACCCCTCTACCGAAATTTTAGTTACAAGAGAAATGACTTCCTCCGTGACCTAAAATGAAACCCCATTCACTTTAACTCTCACATCCTTCCATGAATTAACCATACTATTAGTGATCACAAGGTCAAAACCATGAAGTTTAGCAATATAGTTGGCTATACCACCCTTCTCTAACTTTTCCCAGACTTTAATCCTTTGTTTCCATTTATCTGCTTCACCAACAGGTTCCTTCCTACTTCTTTCCCCTACCATTTTAGTATTTTCAACACTAACTATTCTCATAAACTCCAACCTCTGATATCCCTTCTCCAACCTCTGAAAATTCTGATGGCCACCTCTCTGGTAACACCGATATGTCTTTCTTTACCCCAAAAATTGTAAAGGAATAGAAAAAATTGACCCAAGAAATGTGTCAATTTGACACTAACAACCTCATCTAACTGCACTTTCCATAAATGCCATAATTACAAATACTCAAACCCATACTCTCATTAATAACCATTATTACAATTAGATATCCATCGTACCTTCCTAGATTTTTTCCATCTCAATTAGGCTTTTCACTTCTTTCGGGATATTCCTACCTAAAATCCAAATCATCACCTTATCTTGCCTAACTACTTTGTTGGCAAACCAATCTCCTATGGAATTTTCCTCCCTGTATTCATGGGTGACGTGGACACTTTCAAAATTACCAAGAAAGGAGCGAGTCTCTTCAATGATATTAGCTTTGGACCATGATGGTTGGGTCACCCCTATAATACATGTTATTATGTTATTTGAATCCCCCTCTAACCAAATTTTTTTAACTCCCATGTCCAAGCTAATTCATCGTGTGGTATGTAGCACTAGCTTCTACATAATGGTTTTTCTGATAACCCAAAGGGTGGGAAAAACCCACTGCCCCTCCACCATAGGTATTTCTAATGATACCTCCACAACCTGAAGGTCCAGGGTTTCCTTTAGCCACACCATCAAAATTTTCTTTATGCCATCCCTTAGGAGGGACCATCCCTTTCACCTCCTATCTTTTAGTCCTCCTATCCTTATCTTTCTCCTTCTTATTACCACCATTTTCAATGTCTCCCCCCCTTTCTAATTTGATAATTTTCTTTTATGTTTCTATATATCTTTTTTGCTAGAACAAAAATAGATTCCTCTCTATCTCTAAAGATTCTATTGTTTCTTTCCTTCTAGACTCCCCAATAGAAATGAGGCAAAGACTAGGTACTTAAATCCTACAAATTTGTGCCTTTAAACATACTATTTCATTGACAAAAGAAATCTAGTACATTACCTAGCTTGCACCAACTTACCCCAAGGTTCTTGATTAAGCTATCTCAAACCTCCATTGAATAAAGATAATGGATAAACATATGATTAGGCAATTCCATTTGATGTTTACATAGTATACATCTATTAGGCATATAATGTCCTCTTTTGATTAAATTATCCTGGGTAAGAATTTTGTCTTGTAAAGCCAACCAAAAAAAATATTAATCTTTGGGGTAAGACCAGGTAACTAGGCTTTTGCCCAAGGGGTATTCTCATTCAAGCTCCAAAGAGAGTTATATCCCAATACAACCGAGTAACAACCATGAGGATTGTCTCCCCATATTAATTCATCCCTCTTGTTATTAAGAATCATAGAGTTCAGCATTATCATAACTGGCTTGAGGTCATCTGAAATGAAAGACAAGTATCTCCAACCCTGGTCTATTCTATAATCACTAACTTTCAAACCAAATTACCTAATACAAATATTTGACCAGTTTTCAAAGATAGGATTATTTATAAGGGGGCCTTGAGTCAACC
Organism: Cupressus sempervirens; assembly: GCA_028749045.1. NCBI lineage: Eukaryota > Viridiplantae > Streptophyta > Pinopsida > Cupressales > Cupressaceae > Cupressus > Cupressus sempervirens. The sequence goes on from CM053793.1 coordinate 630,522,169, forward strand.
AATTACCATGCCATAAGAGAATGTCATGACCATTACCCACTTTCCACTTAATCTTAGCTTTGGCCAGGTCCCTTGCCTTAAGGATACCATTCCAAATGATAGACCCATTTGGGATGTCTTTGTTATTGAGAAAGAACTAAATAGTAGGTCTTCTAACATACTTATTAACAAAAATATCTCTCCTCCCATGTACTATTAAAGATGCACCAAATCTATTTTTCTAGAAGAGCCTTATTAAGATGCTTTAATTTCCTAATTCCCAGGGCCCCATAGCACTTAGGAAGATAGACATTATCCCAAGCCACAAGGGGATATCTTTTCTAACCCTCAAGGCTAGACCAAAGAAAATCTCTTTAGATCATTTCCATTTTGTCTGCAAACTTAACCGGTATCCCAAATAGACTCAGGGCATACATCAAGAGATTCTGAAGAGTGGATTTAACCAAAAGACATTTGCCTATTTGACTAAGAGAAGCCCCTTTCCACCCTACCAACTTCTTGCTGAACCTATCAAGAATCTCATTCTAGAAAGAATATGGAGGCTTAGTACCCATAGGGAGACCAAAGTAAGTAGAAGGGAACTTCCCCACTCGACAACCAGGAATCCTCACAATTTTCCTTTGTTTTTCGTTTGGAGTATTAATGAAGAAAATAGAGCTTTTCTCCCAATTAATAAACTATCCTAATCCTCTAATATACATATCCAAAATATCCTTCATCACTTTTGCCTCCTTAATAGATGCCTCCCCTCCCATAATAGTATCATCCACAAACTGTTGATGAGAAAAAGAAGCACTCCTCGAAGATGATTCGATCCCTCTAAGTCTCCCTTCTTGTTTATTCTTCTCAATCAACCTTCCAATACATTTAGCCATGATAATGAAAAAAATTAGAGAGAGAGGGTCCCCCTATCTTAACCCTCTTGAAGGTTTGAAAAAATATGAGGGAGTCTCATTTACTAAGATTGCAAGAGAAGAAGTAGAAATAAGTTGAGAAATAAGCTTGAAAACTTTTTTATCAAAGCCAAAAGCTTGAAGCACCAAACCAAGGAAAGTCCAGTCCACCTGATCATAGGCTTTAGAAAGATCTAGCTTAAGAAGTATACCTTCTCTTTTTCCTACTTCCATGGAATGAATCACTCCATGAACCATCATGATAGAATCCAAAATCTATCTTCCAGGAATAAAACATGTTTGTTGTTGAGATATAATCAAAGGGAGAATTTTAAGAATTCTAGAAGTTAACACCTTTGAGATAGTCTTGTAGAAAGAGTTACAAAGACTAATAGGTCTAAATTTATCCAAAGAATCAGCTCCAAGAACTTTAGGAATGAGGACCAAGAAAGTAGAATTGATCTCTTTTAGAATGCTTCTTGCTCCAAAAAATTCATGAACAACCTTCACCACATCTTCCATCACCACCTCCCAATAAGTTTGGAAAAAGAAACTTGGAAAATCATCTGGTCTAGGGGATTTGTTAGAAGGAAAAGAAAATAAAGCTTCTCTAACTTCCTATGCTTTTGGGATTGCCCTCAACATTTTTTTATGATGGGCTTGAATAATATGTGGGAGACAAGAGACAATTTCATTCTGATCCACCTCCAATAACAAGGGGTCCCAGGATAGAAGAGAAGAGAAATAAGAAATGGCCTCAGCAGAAATATCATTCTCTCTAGTCAAAAGATCTTGCCCCTTTTTAAAACCTGATATTTTGTTATTTACTCTATGCTTAAGAGTAGAAATATGAAAAAACCTGGTGTTCTAATCCCCCTCTTTAAGCCAATTGATTCATAATCTTTACTTCCAAAACTTCTCTTCTTTACTTATAATATTGTGCAAGTCAGTTAGAATAGACATTTCAACATTCCTATTCAAATCATTATACCCATCCTATTGAATAGTGTCCTAAATTCAAGTGAGCTTGACAGAGAGCTCCTCTTTGTCCTAAAAAATATGGCCAAAATCTATCTTGTTCTAGACTTTAATCATCCATTTCACATTGCTCAACTTCTTAGTAACTCTAAACATAGTTGTTCCTTCCACTTCCATACCCCACCAATAGCATATCCTATTCACTAAATTAGGATGGGAACTCCATATATTTTCAAACCAAAAAGGGAAGTTCCTCCTAGGTTCAAGAGAGATAACTGATAGGGATATTGGGGAGTGATCTGAGCCAACTCTTGGGAGTAGGGATAGCTTGCAAGAAAATGAATTCAGCTAGTTTGGAGAAATAAGAGCTCTATCGAACCGAACCTAAATACAATCACTTCCAATTGTTTTATTGGACCAAGTATAAGTTCCACCTGAAACATCCACATCCAATAAAGCCAAACTATTAATAAAATTGGAGAGATCCATCTGGCTTTCCCATTCCAAGGCCAAACCTTCCAATTTCTCCTTGTAATACCCCAAAATTGGCACATTTCCATATTAACCAACTTTGGTTTATTCAACTATTCCTAAGTCCTATTTTACTAGGCAATTCTAATTCTAATAATTGCTACTTGACCTAGGTGTCAAATGCAGAAAACCATAATTTGCATTAATCATATTATTTATTTAATTCCTAAATATTGACTCAAATTAGCTACACAAACCTATCGATTTAAATTAATTTAATTATAAGTGTTCTACTTTAATTAAATTTAAATTATCTCTTTAGCTAATATACAAAGGAATTAAATACATTTAATTTAATAAGATATCTCCTCTTTTTATTTATTGAATTTAATTATTCAATTAGTTAAAGTTATCCATTTATGAGGTCATATTCTATTTTATTAAATTAGATATTAACTCAATAAAAGGAACCAGTCAGCTCCTTTTATCACTTAGCTCCTTTTATCACTCAAAAAGGACTCAGTTAACTCCTTTTATAAATCAAAAAGGACTCAGTTAACTCCTTTTATCACTCGAAGGCAACCAGTTAACTCCCTTTTCATAAGGAAGTTACCTTTATGACTAGCTCTCCTCTTCAATCTTGATCGTCCATTTTGGTTAATCTTGACCGTCGATCACCTCTTGGATTCTATAAAAGAAGCTCTCCATTCCTCATTACAAGGGATGAATTTTGGAATTTGCATCAAATTTATGCTGAAATTCTTACTCACTTTGCTCACATTTGCATAGCTTTAAATTTCTTTCATAGTAATATCATTTAGATATTAAATATGCATCCATTTAGCATACTATGTTTCTTTATTTCTTAGATTGATAATTGCATATCTCATCTAGATTAATTGCACTTTCATTTAGCTACATAAAACTTTCATTCTAGAGGTTTGGTTACATGTTTCTCTTTCTTAGAGCAAAGGCATAATCCTTCTAGTTAGAAGGCAACAAGTCGCTCTGTTAGACTTTTCAAATAAACAATACAATATTTATTTCGAGATGATCTCACAAGTAATGACCATGTTGAAGTGTATGTGAGGATCAAAGGGCCCCAAATTTGCATATACATTTCTAACGCCCACCGTAGGGCTCAAAATATCAATTTTTCTAGCCTCATTTTCTACATTTTCTACTTTTTTTTTGTTCTCTCCGTACAAGTTTCCAGATTTTTGTGTGAGAAAGCTAATTTTTTTTGTGAAGACTTGAAGATTTTGTGTCTTCCTCTACACTTTCTCAAGCAAAAAAGTGCATAATTGCACGGATTCTCATGTGGTGCACATCATTTTTTTTTTGTGGGTCTATGCATGATTTCGCATGAAATTTTGCAACAGTAATGCAGAATACAGTTTTTCAAATTCCAATTTATCAAGCTATTTTCTAAAGCATTTTATTTCTAATTTATATATATATATATATATATATATATATATATATATATATATTGTAGCTTAATAGTGGTTTGCAGGACGTTTTGAAAAATATATAATTTTAATCTATAAAAAAAAAAATTAAAAAGTATTTTTTGAATTTTGAATTTTGACTTTTTCATAGGTTTTAGCTTTTTTAAAGTTGTTTTATGGGTATCAAAAAGAACAAAAAAAGTTAAATTTTATTTTCCCATAGTTAAGGTTCCATTTGGCTAATGTTGTTTTTTGAAGCATTTTGTTTCTAATTTCTGGTTTTCAATAGCTTAATAGTGGTTTGCAGGACTCTTGATGAAGATACCTTTTATCCAAATACTTGGAACATATACTGACTATGTGAATGCAGGACACTTGTCAAAGATATGCATGACAAAGATTTGTTTCAAACCCACATAAACGTTGTGTCTTCTTTTACTGCTTTCTACACATAGTATAAATAGGGCTTGTGAACTTTGTAGGGTGTAAGACAGGGGAATAGGGGAGTATGCTCTTTACCACTTGGAGGTCATTACCAAGGGTAAATTAGAAACCTAGAAGCCTCTAAAAGATGACATCTGAGGGAGGCAAGCAAGTTAGTGGTTCTCCCAAATGAAGCCTTTAATAAAGAGATGATGATTTCCTTTTAGGGGATCAAACTCTTGGAATAGGACAAAGTGGGATCAATTAAGCTAACTCGGTGATTAACATGTCTTGTGTGTTTGGGTGAGGAAATAAGGTAGAGGAGTATGCTCTTTTCCGTTGAGGGAAATTAGAAACTTTGACCCTTAGATCCGAACCACCAGTCTGAGTCAATCCTTTAGAGGGCCTGTCGGAGTGATCCAACCTTTGGGAACGACCCAAGTGAGCACACTCTTTTCACCAGAGATTCCACCTCACTATAATAAAGAAGCTTCATTGAGCAAAAGACTCCAAAGCCATATTAATTTCCTCTTCTTCATTCTGATATCATATATCAAGAAGAGGCTATGTAAACTGCACTGGTTGGCATCAGCCCCAGTCTTGCTAGTCAAGAGTGTACACTTACAGATTTTGGTGTGGGCTATTAGCCTCAACTTCACTTGCGAAGCCACTAGGGATTAGTATGAAAAAAATCCAAGTAAAAACCTCTTAGTTAGTTGCTACCTAGTTCACCTTCGAAAGGAGGCATAATCTTTATGCAAGGAGGGGGAAGAATCTCTCCTATAGAACTCACCATAGGTATGTTACTGGATGTTTGAAGGTGGTATATGCACTCATCCCTTGCCACAAGGTTTCTCATTCAGCATATACCATTGAGTCCTTTGACTATATCAAAAACACAGGCACCCTCTAGGGGGTGACATGGCTGTGTGAGGTACACGCATGCACATAAGTTGTGGGACAAAGGTTTTGCTTTCTTTACTAATTTTCTATTTTAGGGATAAAAGTGTGTTTGTTATCGAGTCTTTAAACATTGTCCAAACCTGTCAAACAAACTAAACCTCAAGACTCCCCCACCCCTCTGAGTTGCTTTGTCCTCAGTTGGGTTGTTTGAAACTATTGCTTCCTTCCTATGTTTATCTGGAAACCAATTGTCTTGTTCAAAACAAAAAAATATTGTCCAAAACTTGAAAATAGTCTTACTACCTATCTGAAATCTATCAAAACAACCAAAAATTTGTCCAAAACAATCACTTCAAAATTCAGTATCTACTTGTGCTCTAAATCTGGTTTATTATCTATAGCATTTTACCTCTTTTCTATTTGCAAACAATGTCAAACAATGGCTTCCTACTTAGTTAATGACTTGTGACCTACACATAAACTAGTCTTGTCTCTTGTTCACTTTTTCTTTAGTCTTTGGTGCTTGTCATACTCCGTTTCACGATAGTCATAATCTTTGGCTATTCTAGCCATTACTCAAATGACTCATACCTTAGTATGCAGTACCCTTATCTTGCTTTGTTTTGAGACTATGTTCTAGTGTGGTCCTTGTTTAAGCTTTAGCTTTTTGTCCTTGTCTATGACTATGGCAACAAGAAGTGGCAAAGTGTTTTATCCCCAAAGACCTAGACAAGGTAGAGCTAGGGGTACTAATCATGGTAGAGGTTGCTCTTCAGTCCATACATGATCTATCTCTAGTTCATCTAGTGAGGAATCTTCATGATCTCCCTCACCTGTCCAATCATCTTGGGTCCATAGAACATTCTCTATAACTTCCAACAAACCAAGAATCCCTTATATCAAGAGGATTTTGAAACTAGCAAAGGTCCCACATCTCCAAACAACATATCTAAATTATTTTTCAAAAGACCTTTCCAATCACGACATACTGAAACTAAACACATTCCAACAATGGTTGATTATGAACCTGAACATGGTGAACCTAGCAAAAACCAAGACCAAACTAGGAATGACAAAGAACAAGACCATGACATTGATAGGGAGTAGGAAGAGGTGGAAATACTTCCTGAACACATAGCAAAGTTTCGTAAAGACAAAAACTTTCAAAAGGTCATGGAAATTCTACTCAATGAAGAGAAAGAAAAATACTTTCTCAAACTTGCCCAAGAGGGAGCTAAGCTACCCCATCATTTCAATGTGGAAACTATCATCATGCCTAAAGAGGAAACTAAGACTTCCAAACTCCAAAAACAACTGAAAATTATGCAAGAACAACTGGCTCAGATGATGTGTGAGAAAGACAAACCCGCGAAAACATACACCTTAGATGTTCTTTGTCCATTTCCATCTGATAAGAGCATAGACAAGCCTCCTTTTCCAAGAGGAGTAGAGTTACCTAAGTATTATAAATACTTTGGAACTACTAATCCCTAAGATCATTTGTGGGAATTCGGTGCCATGTCTATGGAATTTATGCATAATCAAACGTATCTCATGTGTTTATTCCCAAGAAGTCTAGGTGGTCAAGCTATGGAGTGGTTTTCACACTTGCCTCCTGGTATCAAAACATTTGATGAAATTACCAACTTGTTTGTCCATCAATATTCTCATAACATTCAACACCTTGTTAACATTTGAGATTTATGTAATCTTAAGTAGAAGATTGGGGAACCTTTCCTCACATTCCTTCAGAGGTGGAGACAACTTTATACTAAATATTCTCGCAAAATCCCAGAAATAGAGAAACTTGACATCTTTATGGATAACCTCCTACCTAATTTTGGGTATAGAGTCCAACTTCAAGATCCATGTACCTTTGAAGACATGGTCACACAGGCTATCTGCACAGAGGAATTCATGGTCAAGAAGGGTGAACTTACTTTTTAAAAGGACACAAAACAAGGCTTCACCTCTAACAAGGAAAAACCCAACTATGTCAACAAGAATCAAGAAATTCTACATGATGAGGTTGTTGATAATATTACTCATAAGCCTGCTAAGGTAGCCTTTAATCTCACGAATAGTCTCAATGTGGCCAAGAATATTGAGAAGCCTCCTCCTGACAACAAGACATTTGGGAATAGACTGAGAAACTCATGGGATACATGCCCTAAATGAGAGTATACACCCTTGGGTGAACCTTTGGATGTGGTTTACAAATCATTTCTGCAACACAAGCTTATTTCACCACTAGACAACCCTCATCCCTATGATCCGCAACAACGCCCACCATGGTGGAATGAAATCTCATTCTATGAGTATCACCAAAATAAGGGACACAAAACTAGCAACTACATAAACTTGTGCCATAAATTCTAGGACATGATTGATGCTAGTGAACTTGTGGTAGATGGACATAACAAGAACTCAGATCACAAGGCATTCAAAAAGCCTTTCCCAGCCTATGAAAAAGGAGAGACTTCAAAACCAAAACCCAATAACAAGGTCAACTATGCATACTTCAATGATGACAATGTGATCAACATGGTTGAATCTATGGATTCTAAATATTGTAATTGGGCAAATAGGATAATGATTAACCCAAGACATCATTTTTCTTGAGGGGCCCTACTTCCAACATAATGGATAACACATCTTCGCAACACTATGCTAATTTTTTTACCTGCTCTCATGCCAAGTTGGTGCTCAAAGGCCCTGTGCCTTCTACTCCCAATCCTAAACAACACAAAGACAAAAACCTTGTTGGTCTGTCAGGAAAAGGTGCAGAACTCACAACCAATTCAATAGCAACTAGCTATAGTGTTCTCAATCAACTGAAACAAACTAATGCTCAAATCTCTATCTTCGAGTTGCTTAAAATCTTGCCTGTTCATAGGTAGATTCTGGACAAAGCCCTCACTGAGGCAAATATTCCTCAAGATCTTGATCTTGAGCAATTTCAATCCATGGTAGGTCACTTGACCTCACCTTATCTTATGACTTTCTCTAAGGAGGATGATAACTCATTGAGTCACCTGCACAATCAACCTCTACACATCGAGGTTATGATACATTAGACATGTGTTCATTGAGTACTCATCAATAATGGCATTGGCTTAAATATTGTCTCTGCTGCTTTTCTTAGACAATTGAATTATTCTAAGGATTCTATTGATCCTTGACACAAGATCACCATCAAAGCATATGAAAAAGTTGAACAAAAGTCTATAGGTCTTTTGGTCTTACCCATTCACATCAGTCCTGTAGAAAGGGATGTCACCTATTAGGTGCTCAACATCCCCTTGGCTTATAACATTCTATTAGGATGGCCATGGATACATGAGATGCACACTATGCCATCCACATTTCACCAATGCATCAAATTCCCATTTCATGGCTCTGAATTTACTATACCTACCACTACTAGCTATACTTGCAATATGCTCAAAGCTACTGAAACTTTCATCCCTACTAACCGAGAATCCACTGATTATCATGACAATAAGCTGAAAAAAATTGAGCGGTCATTCAAACTAAAAGAAACTAGCATGGGAGAGTATCATATTGAACCAATGCTGTCATTAACATCTCTTCTAGAGTCTCCTCATCTTTATGGGAGACCCTCAGAGGCAAAGAAGCCATTTGTGCTGACACCTCAAACCAAGTATAATGTAACTTTTATCAAAGCTACAATTCCCCTAGAGGATGAAAGTGAAAAAAGAGCCATTGATGCATGGCTTTACAGAGAAGAGACTCCAGTAGACTTAATAGAGCAAGCTTGAGAAATCACTCCTAAAAAATATGGGCCTGGTCTTAAACTCATGAAGCATTTTGGCTACAAGGGAACTTGCCCTATTAGGTGCAATAATAATGGCCTAATTGATCCTATCAAGGCAACAACTTGAAGCAACAATGATATAACTGGTCTAGGATTTAAGAAGGTTCCTTTCCATTTGGGACCTAATAAATTCATACCAGAACCTGAGAGTTCATCTGGAAATGAGTCACAAGCTAAGTCTGATACTCAAGAGGAACAATCTGACAATGAGGATCCCTATCCTTATCCTATTCCTCATGATCTTACTAAATTCTTTATTGAGCTAGATGACTTTGTGCCACGTGTTAGCATTATGGATGGTACTAGTGATTCTTCTGAGGAAAATACTAATTCACACCATGTCCATTCAGAAAAAGGTGAGTCTAGTCAGGTGTTGCATATTGAGTAGCTATGTAAAAATCTAGAAGATGGAGAGTATGTCCCTATCACTTTTGGAGAGTTCTACATTCTCTCGCCATGTAGCACTGATTCTAAGGAATATGAGTTTGACTCTCTTTCAGAAGCAACTACTGATAAAGACATTAACCAAGTTCATGTCTATGAAAACCAAATCAAAGTGGGTGAAACATCTAGAGTTAGGTCAGATGGGTCTGATCCAACTAGTGTCCTAAAGTCATCAATTGTTGACATTAGTACTCAAAGGTGTTCAAACATGCCTATGGATGAAATCGCCGTAGGTCTCGAATTGCTGGTCCAAGCACTTAATGACTATACCGTGAACATAATCAAACCTATCACTACTCTTTCACTAACACATCCTGAGCTTATAGACTAGAACCCTAATGCATCTAGTGAAGTCCCCATGTTCCAGAGTGACTATGCTCTTGCTTGCTACCTAAATGGTGTCGAACCTGTAATGTCTTCCACCAATGAACAGAGCATCAACATGACTGAAGCTGACATCAAATATCTCAGTCATACAATAAAAAGGAAAAATTGCAAAAGGTCCAATGGTGAAAACCACATTGTGGCAGTGTCAAAACCCAAAAAAGTAAAAACAAAAGACATATCCAAGGGTGAAAACCTCTCTGAGGCACCTGTGAATGAGATATTTGATGCACTTCAAAGTCACTTTCAAGAGAGATCATCGGTGCTAATAGAGCCAACATAGCCGATAAACTTGGGTATAAAAGAACATCCTCATATGATACATCTGGCATAGTCATTGTCACCTGAAGAAAAGGAAGAGTTCATTGCCTTTTTCTAAGAGAAGAAGATAAATTTTTCTTGGAAATATTTTGACATGCCAGGACTAGATCCTAATCTTATCATGCATCACTTGTCCATTGCACCAAGCATCAAACCAGTTAAACAAAAACTTTAGAAAATGCATCCTCATGTTGCATTACTCGTCAAAGCAGAACTGGAGAAACTTCTGAAAGTTGGTTTCATCTATGCAATTGGTTATGTTGAATGGATATCCAATATTTTTCCAGTCTCCAAGCATGATAAATCTATCAGAGTTTGTACTAAATTTCATGATCTCAACTTGGCAAGTCCTAAGGACAATTTTCCACTTCTCAACATTGATATGATAGTGGACATGACAGCGGGCTACGAGATGTACTCACTAATGGATGGGTTTTCTGGTTACAATCAGATAAAAATTGTGCCAAAAGACCAGGAGAAAACTACTTTCACATGTTCATGGGGAACCTTTTGCTAGAACATAATGCCATTTGGTTTGAAAAATGCTAGTGGAACTTATCAGAGAGTAGTAACTACAATTTCCCATGACATGATGCATAAGACCATGGAGGACTATGTGGATGATACTTTGGTCAAAAGTGCTAAATGCAATACTCATCTGAAAGATTTAGGACCCATCCTAGATCACATGGAAAAGTTTAGTCTTAGGCTCAATCCTAAGAAATGCACATTCGGTGTCACATCAGGGAAACTACTAGGATACATTGTGTCTGCAAAAGGAATCGAGGTGGATCTAGAGAAGGTTCAAGCAATCATGGATATGCCTCCACCCCATAACATCAGCCAGATGAGAGGCCTACAAGGAAGATTCCAATCTATCCACAGGTTCATCTCATAGTTGGCAGATAGATCACAACCTTTTACAAAGACTTTACAAAAGGGTGTCAAATACAACTGGAGTCTGGATTGTGAGAAAAGCTTAACATAGATAAAACAATATCTTGCTAATCCACCAATCTTGATGCCTCCTATCTATGGGAAGCCTTTGATATTGTAAATTTCAGCAATTGAAACATCTCTAGGAATCTTATTAGCTCAAGAGGAAAATGATAACAAGGAGAGAGCTATTTATTATTTGAGTCACACACTAATCTTTTATGAGAAGAATTATAACATCATTGAGAAAGCTTGCTTGGCAGTTGTCTTTGGTTCCCAAAAGTTGAGACACTACATGCTTGCCCACACTATGTGGCTGGTGGCTAAAATAGATCCACTAAAATACTTGCTCAGTAAGGTAGCTCTCACAGGACGATTGGCTAAGTGGGTCATGATACTTAGCAAGTTTGACATTCAATATGTTGAATGAAAATCTATCAAGGGACAAGCAATTACAGATCAACTAGCAAATGCACCTATGCAGAGTCTTCTCCCAATGAACATTGATTTCCCTGATGAGTCAATTTTGACACTCACACACCAAACATGGGTAATGTTCTTTGACGGGTGCTTCACACAACTGAGATCTGGAGCTGGATTACTCTTCACAAAACCACATAGATATTCATTACCCAAAGCATACAAGATTTTGTTTCCTTGCACAAAAAACATTGCTGAATATGAGGCTTTGATTAATGGCATGAAGATTGCATCTGAATGGAGAATTGATCAGTTAGATATCTTTGGGGACTCCCAGCTCATAGTCAACCAAGTTAGTGATGTGTATCAAACAAAGGATGAGAAATTGATCCCTTAAAAATGCATGGTTGATGACCTAAAGAATTATTTTGTGCACATCACCTTCCAGAAAATTCCTCAAGCAAATAACAAAGTGGTTGATGCAATGGCTACTTTGGCCTCCTTGCTACAGATGCCTGACCATGATCTCCAACATGAGTTCCTGGTGGAAGCATTACACCACTCGGCCTATGATATCTAGGATGATCTATGCTATTGTAGGAAAAGACTCATCTTGCTACCATCACATTTACTCCTATCTATGTAACCAAACCATTCCTGGCGGTCTAACCCAGAATGAAAAATGCTACCTTATCTGTAATGCTTCACGGTATGTTATTATTGTTGATGACTTGTTTAGGAGAGGTCTCGACAGAACACTCCTTAGGTGTTTAGAACCCAAAGAGTCAAAACATGCATTAATTGATGTTCATGAGGGCATTTACAGATCACACTCAAATGGCTTGACACTAGCTCACAAACTCATTAGAACTGGTTACTATTGGCCTAAAATGGAGAAAGAGGCAATCAAGTATGTCAAGTCCTGAAAGCAATGCCAGCTCCATGGGAATCTAATTCACACTCCAGCTAGGGAGCTGATTCCATCTACCACAATGTGGCCATTTCAACAATGGGCCTTCGACTTGGTGGGTCAGATTCACCCATCTTCTTCTAATGGACATAAGTTCTTTATTACAGCTACAGATTACTTCACAAAATGGGTAGAGGCAATACCCCTCACAATAGAAAATGGAAAAACTATAGCTCTTTTTATTACAAACCACATCATATGTAGGTATGGTGTACCATCCTCCATCATTATTAACAATGGAGGAAAATTCAAAAAAAAAGACCTCAAGGAACTATGCAAATGATTCAAAATCACACAACATTGGTCTTCTATCTATTACCCCCAAGGTAATGGTCAGGCAGAGGCATCCAACAAGGTGATCCTCAAGATCCTCCATCGTACAGTCAACAAATCTAGGAGGGATTGGCACCTCTAGATTAATCTAGCTTTGTGGGCATATAGGACAAGCATCAGGACTCCAATGGGTATGATGCCCTTTGCTTTGGTTTATGGAGCGGATGTTGTACTTCCAATAGAGGTCGAGATTCCTACCTTAAGAATCTCTATGAAAGGCCTTATTACTAATGAAGATTACAAAATAGCTTGGCTTCAAGAGCTAATCTTACTAGATGAACATTGACAAGTGGTGTGCGATCACCTATGAGCTTATCAACAGAAAATGTCAAGAAGCTACAATAGGAAAGTTAAGCCACGTGACTTCCACCTAGGTGATCTTATCTTGAGAGAAAATCGTAGGAATCAGCAACAACGGGTCCAAAAAGGGAAGTTCAAACCAAACTGGCTTGGTCCTTACATAATCACTATAGTGTATGGATCTAGTGCTTACCAACTTTCAATAATTGAGGGAGAAGTGCTCAAGGAACCTATCAACACTCTCCACCTGAAGCAATTTTACAGCTAGTTTGATCTTAGAAGCTCTTTGTACATATCTAAATATCCTGAAAACAATTTAAAAATTGCAAAAAGTCTTGAAAAAAAATCATTACCTTGGTGAAAACCTAGCAATAGGCACCTTGGTAATACCAAAAAAAAATTTGAAAAGTTTCAAAAATATAAAAAAAGAGAAAAAAGAGAAAAATACAAAAAAAATTGAAAAACAAGAAAGTGTCATTGGTGAAAACCTGGAAACAAGCATCATGGTAGCCAAAATAAAAAAAATGATGTAAGCCCTGCCAAGAAGGTGAAAACTTGGCAAACAAACACCTCTTGTTCCCAATGCTCCATCTTGCAGTGCATCTTCTGGCTCCCTGTATAGTTTCTTTCCTACTTTAGTTTACTACTTTTTTGCTCATGTATCCATGGATTGAGTCTTGTCATAGCTCAGGGACATCCCCCTTTAGTGTCACTCTTTGTTGAGATTCTCCTCATAGAATCTATTTCGTGATAGTCACCAATTGTTTCAGTTGTGGCTGCCTACTATCACCAATGTCACTCTTGTTCGAGATTCTCCTCATAGAATCTCTTGTGTGACAGTCACCAGTAGTCCTCACTATGTCTGCCTATTGTCACCAGTGTCACGCTTTGTTGAGATTCTCCTCATAGAATCTCTTGTGTGACAGTCACTAGCGGTCCTCACTATGTCTGCTAGTGTTGCCCTTTGTTGAGATTCTCCTCATAGAATCTCTTTCGCAATAGTCACCAGTTGTTTCAGCTATGTCTACCTCTTGTCACTACTATCACTCTTTTTTGAGATTCTCCTCATAGAATCTCTTTCGTGATAGTCACCAATTGTTTTACCTATGTCTGCCTACTATCGCTTGTGTCACTTTTCAAGATTCCTTAATGGTAGATCTCTCTTGCATCAATCACCATTTTTTTTGGCTATGTTTTTCTACTATTTCTCAGTCCTCTTTAGGTTCTTCACATTAAAGATTCCTCGTTGACCTCAATCACCATTCGTTCTAGCTATGTTTTTCTATTGTTATCACTGTACTGGAGAGATTTCTTTCATCTATGTTCTAGACATTGACACTTGACATCAATCCCAAAAACATGAACTCAAAATGACATACTTGTTTAGATATACTGAGCATTTTCTTTGTTTGTTTTTTTTTGCTTCATCATATCTCCTTGAGCAACTTGATGATGTCATTTTTGACTAGAGAAGCAAGGATTGGGGGCATGATCTTTTCTTTGCTTTCTATTTGTGGTTTAGTTCCAATGATCTAAGGCATACATATAAATGGGGTGTCCACTATAAGAGCCTCCATCTTGTATTGGATGACCATGTGTACCTTGACTCCTTTTATATGGATAAATCAATGAGGTTGGTTCTTCTCCTTGCTTGTTGGAGTGAACTCTTTATGCTACAGTAAATACTAATACTCATCCTACTAAGTGAACATATGGGTCACTGCAAGTGTATATGGAAACTTCTATCTCAGGTTACGGACATAAGGGTCATTGCAGACAAAATACTTATTGATTACTTAGCATAAGAGGGATCTCCCGTGTGTCTAGTGTGTCTATATGCAAGAAACATTCTGGTCATCCTAGTGTTTATGCTCTAATGCTTATGTTCACTAGTTGTATTAAAAGGGACAAATGTTCTGGTCATTCTAGCTTCTTGTGCCTCGAATTCTTACATTTAATCCTGAAAAAACTAGAACAGATGTCCTATTCATATTCCTATGATTGCAATGTCAGTAGGGATTGTGTGACGTATGGGATTCAATATATGCTCAATGATGATAATTATCAAAGCTTGGTAACCAAACCTAGGGTTGCATCTAGTTTACGATTGTATCTAGCATAAGATTGCATTGCATAAGCACATGGTTCGATTGTAGATCCACTTACATCATTTGGGATGAGGAATTGTTGGCTTATTCAAAGTATCATGTTTCTTCATGACTGCACAAATGATTCGTTCATCGCTCTCTTGGCTACTTTGATTGCTTTGAATCCAATTTTGGGATCGAATTCAAAATCTAACACACTTAAATAGCTCAAAATCACATTTTAAAATTTTGGGACTAGCATGATTGAATGCTTGTGCAGTCCAATTTTTTTCTTTTAATACTTTGTGAATCTTGAAATCTTTTCAAATCACACTTTCTTCAAACTTTCCAAGATTTCTTCAAATTGGCTTCTATATTTCTTCTAATCGTTCTAATATTTTCTATATTTCTTCAAATTGTTTTGATCTCTTCATATTTTTTTTAATCATTTTGATCCCTTCTACATTCTACTAAATCTTAGATTTCTACTACATATCTTTATCTACTACTTTACATCATATTTCTAGTGTGTCATCTTTCAATTTCACTCCTGAGGGGGCAGGATGATTACATCATTGAAATAAAATTTTTGAATCAATCTGAATCTTCATCACTAGGGGCATCTTGTTTCCCTCTTTCTGGTATCTTTGTCATATATCTCATTATTTCAAATCTTAGGTATCTAGACGTTCTGTCTAGATCCTTAAATATTAAGCTTCATTCTGGAGATAGTCTTTTAAATGCTTATCAATCCCAAGTATCTAGATGTTCTATCTAGATCCTTAAAGATTAAGCTCTGTTCTAAAGATAGTCTTTTAAATGCTTATCAATCCCAAGTATCTAGAAATTCTATCTAGATCTTTAAAGATTAAGCTCTGTTTTGGAGATAGTCTTTTAAATGCTTATCAACCCTCAAGTATCTATGTGTTCTATTTGGATCCTTAAAGATTAAACTCTGTTCTGGAGACAATCTTTTAAATATTGTCGATCTTGGGTGTCTGGACTTTTTTTTGGATCCTTAAAGGTTAAACTTTATTCTAATGGAAACCTTTAGAATGCTTATCATTTTGGGTATCTAGGTGCTCTGCTTGGATTTCTTGGGATTAATCTTTGTTCTGGAGATAGTCCTTAAAAGCTTATCAATTGGTCTTTGTATCATCAATTTCAGAACTAAT
The DNA here is from genome assembly GCA_028749045.1 of Cupressus sempervirens. Lineage (NCBI taxonomy): Eukaryota > Viridiplantae > Streptophyta > Pinopsida > Cupressales > Cupressaceae > Cupressus > Cupressus sempervirens. The sequence goes on from CM053793.1 coordinate 630,538,496, forward strand.
CTTATTTCTTGATCTTCGCATCATGCTTTCTAATTTTCTTTGAATTGAATGTGATGCTCACACATTCATTCAAAGAGGGGCAAAATGTAATACCCCAAAATTGGTACATTTCCATATTAACCAACTTTGGTTTATTCAACTATTCCTAAGTCCTATTTTACTAGGCAATTCTAATTCTAATAATCACTATTTGACCTAGGTGTCAAATGCAGAAAACCATAATTTGCATTAATCATATTATTTATTTAATTCCTAAAAATTAGCTCAAATTAGCTACACAAACCTATAAATTTAAATTAATTTAATTATAAGCGTTCTACTTTAATTAAATTAAAATTACCTCTTTAGCTAATATACAAAGGAATTAAATACATTTAATTTAATAAGATATCTCCTCTTTTTAATTATTGAATTTAATTATTCAATGAGTTAAAGTTATCCATTTATGAAGTCATATTCTATTTTATTAAATTAGATATTCACTCAATAAAAGGAACCAATCAACTCCTTTTATCACTCAAAAGGCAGTTAGTCGGCTCCTTTTATCACTCAAAAGGTAGTTAGTTAACTCCTTTTATCACTCAAAAAGGACTCAGTTAACTCCTTTTATCACTCAAAAAGGACTCAATTAACTCCTTTTATCACTCAAAGGCAACTAGTTAACTCCCTTTTCATAAGGAAGTTACCTTTATGACTGGCTCTCCTCTTCAATCTTGACCGTCCATTTCAATTAATCTTGACCGTCAATCACCTCTTGGATTCTATAAAAGAAGCTCTCCATTCCTCATTACAGGGGATGAATTTATGAATTTGCATTGAATTTATGCTGAAATTCTTACTCACTTTGCTCACATTTGCATAGATTTATTTCTTTCATAGTAATGTCATTTAGATTTTAAATATGCATCCATTTAGCATACTATGTTTCTTTATTTCTTAGATTGATAATTACATCTCTGATATAGATTAATTGCACTTTCATTTAGCTGCATAAATCCTTCATTCTAGAGGTCTGGTTGCCTATTTCTTGTTCTGAGAGCAAAGGCATAATCCTTCTAGTTAGAAGGCAACAGGTCGCTCTATTAAACTTTTCGAATAAACAATACAATTTTTATTCCGGGATGATCTCATAGGTAATGACCATGTTGAAGTGTATGTGAGGATCGGAGGCCTCCAATTTTGCATATACACTCCTCATCCATTAGAGGAGTATTGAAGTCCTCGATAATGATACCTTTATTCAAATTACTAGTCTAAACCATATCACAAATCTTAGTCCAATAATTACTCCTTTCCCTTTTAGAATTAGGGGCATAGACGTTCAAAAGAAACCAATAATCATTGGAATGCAAATGAAACACTTTACAAAAGAGAATATGGCCATCATTGTACAAGGAAGTAAATTTGAACTGTTTATTGTTAAAAAGAGTAAGCAAACCTCCTGACACACCTTCAAAGTCTGAAGCCTCACCAACCATATTATTTCTAAAGGAAATCTTACCCAAAATCTCCTTCTTCATTTTTGTCTCTTGAATCATCAAAATATTAGGTCTTTGATCTCTAACCATATTCCTAAGAATTTCTTGCTTATGGGCCCCATTAAGGCCCCTAATATTCCAAGAAATTATCTTCGTTTCAAATTAGAAGTACACTCTAAAATAGTTCTTTGGCTACCATCCACCAAACTCCTTATGGCCTCATCTTGTATGACTTAACTAACAGGCCTCCTTCCTACTAGCCTTGAGCTCCCTCCCACATCCGGTCTTCCATGACTCTTGGCCTCTGTTGGAGAAATCGAGAAGGGCTCCCGACTATTTTTCTTTTTAGGCTTTCCTTTATTTTCCTTCAAACAGTCATCAACCCTTTCCATCTTAACTAGAAATTGTAGACACCTAAAAACCTTTAGAAAATAAAGTATTTCTATTTTCTGAAAAATTCCTGATGACATCATCATTTATTAATTAATTATTTATTTAATTTATTTATTTATTTTTATGCCATTAAATCCCTTTATCTTAATTAAAAATATTTAATTAAGGAATCCCTCCCAAAAATGTTTAAATCTTATTTAAACATTATTTCTTTATTTATTAATTATTTAATTAATAAATTGACCAAAAAACCCAAAATAAATAAAAAAATTATTTTTTGCCCAAAACTTGGCCAATTTCCTTAAGACCACTAACCTCTTCCAAAATCTTCTAATCCTTCTTTAATTTTGATTAAAGGCTAATCCCATCATTTCCTACCCCTAATCCCAACTCAAAATATTTAATTAAGATTAAATATTAATCCTCATGTTTATTAAAAAAGTTTTAATAAATATCTCCTCAACCCAAACCCTTGAAATAAATAAAACTTTATTTATTTCCTAAAAATCTAATTTATCCTCATCCTAAGAAGTTCTAGACTCTTCTAGAAATTCTTCATCCTCATCCTAGGAAATTCTAGACTATTCTAGAAAGTCTTTATCCTCATCCAAAGTCAAGAATCTTCTAGATGATGTCTTTAGACCTAATCCTAATCCCCTCCTAACCTTGTCACATTCCCTAAACATGGGTTAAGACTTACTAACCCAAGCCAAAGTTAACAAATATCTCCTCCTTCACCCACCCTCATTAAATGCCATCCACTTGCCTATCCCTAAGCTAATCCTAAACCATCCTCTAATCATTTGCACAATCCTAAGCAAGCTTAAAACCCTCCTAATCAAGCCCAAGTCGAAATTGCTCTCATCTCCCTCAAAATATCTCAACCATAAAACTTTATGAAGCTCACAAGGTCATAAATGACTCTTCCAAGCCCTTTTATTGCTCTTACAAGCCATTATGAGGGTCTTTATGAAGATTTTATCCCTTGAGCCTCCTTTGTTGACTCATCGTTCTCCTTTTCTCCATCCTCTCACCCTTTGACATGTGTCACTCCCTGATTGGCTGTAAGGAAGCACAATCCATGTGCTCTCTTCTCATGCAATTTGAGCCCTCCATGAGCTTTTTCCCATCCTTGCATCTTAGCCCTCAATCCCTCAAGCCTCTTGCCTATAAATTGGATCCTTCCCCTTTGCAAAATAACACAATCCATGAAGTAAAGTCATAATGTCATTTTAAGAAGCCATTTTACATCAAAACCATACACCCACACCCAAATTCCAAGTCCATTTGAAGCTCTTTTTTAAGCATAAGCTTGAGCATACATCCTATCTATTTAGACAAAGCTACTCAACAAGAGAGCTTCTCATTGAGAGAGCCCATTAATGGCTCATATTCTCAATTGAGAGCTCATCTTAGTCTATCTTGAAGTTTATGAATTTTGTTTATTTTGTAGAAGCTTTATTTAAATTTGGTTTCTATTAGCATACTAACATTGCTCATATACATTTTGGCACGCTCGGTGAGACCCCACATGGGTCATCTTCATTAGCTTTTTTAGTCAAATTTTGTATGTCATTTGCTAATTTTGGCTAATTTTGCTTGTTTTTGTGATTGGTAGGATTGTATAAATTGGTTTTGTAGGCCCACATGAGCATGAAGAAGACAAAGGAACTCATAGTCTATCTCATAGTATTTGCAGATTTTTCAAGCTTATAGGTGGACAAAGCACTTGGAATTCTTCTTCCTCTTCTTGTCTATATTCTTCTTATTCCATCTACTTCTTCTTCTTCTTGTGGGAGATCTTGGCCATTTTTTTTAAGGAATAAAAATCTTACACACTTCTTTTTAGTGCTTAAAATGAACCCCCAAATCATACTTAAATCCATTAAAAAATTAAAAATTCGCAAAAAAGAAAAAAAAATTTAACAAGTGAAACTAAACCAATCCAAGCATTTGCATCCTTGCAACATCAAGGTTTTAGATGCATTCATGCAAAGTTAGGAACACTTCATTTTTGAGAATTTAAAAAGAACTTCAAGTTTCCATTTCAAAAGGTTCAAAATCAACATTAAGTGCACACTAAAATCTAAATCAAACTCAAAGCATCAATCAAGGATAAAATGAACCTCATTTGCAAATATTTTAAAGTTCTTTTAAAAATCTCATGAAAACTAAGAGTCCTAAATGGTTGCCAAAAATTGTCCTAAAAGCTTTGTTATTTGTTCCAAATAAATGTCTTGTTGCAAAATCTTGAATGTTGCTTAGGTTTTTCATGCATCAAAACAACCTAGGAATATCATTTTTGGGCTTAAAACATGCAAACTAGAACACAAAATCTTGAATGAAAACCAAAGTCCAAAGAGTCATTTTCACTTTTGAGTCCAAAACAATCTTGAATGATCTAAGGTTAAAAAAAAGCACTTCAAAGTTCTTAAAACAACACACAAAATCTCAATCTTGAATGCTCAAAGGAAAAAACTTGAATGTTTAATCACTTGTCTTTGAATGCATGTTGCTAAACACACTCTTGAATGCCATGGATTAAAATCAAATTTTCCTTGAATGCATGATTAAAACAACAAATCCAATCTTGAATGCCAAGGATCAATTAACCATTGCAATATCAAACACTTCATTTGGAGCTTCTAAAATTGAACAAAACAAATCTCTTTTCCACATGCAATTTAGGTAAAGTTTGATTTTTGGACATTTAAGAAACTTTGTTAAGTTAAATACAAATTTTCAAAAATCAATTTGAGTAGTTCCTTGGACTCACCTCTTTTCTAATCACCCATCAATTCAACCATTGGTTGCAATCTCAGCGCCATTTATGCGGATGGGTCTACTTGAAAAAGGTGTTAAATGTTCCACAATCTAACTCACTCACTTGGTCTTTGAATGTTTGCTTTAACTTTATCAAAAATTTTAAATGACCAAAACTCTAGATTAAATCGATCAAACTTCAAGTTTGGGCACTAAAATTGAACAACTATTGACGTGGAGGGCCTCCAGGCACACACTTGACAAATCGAGTCTCACACATCTTTGCTTTGGGCTTAAAACAAAATCACACCAACTCTTGAATGCTTTAAAGGAAATTAATCGATACTTGACGTGGAGGGCCTTCGGGTGTGCGAGTTTGCTTTTGTTGACCCTAACTCTTCTTCTTGTTTGCATTCTTCGATCGATTTACTTTTGTTGGCACTTCAAGTTGGAATTGAACATTGTCTCTTAAACATGAGTGATTGCAAAGTCTAAATTAGCACACATAAGAGTCAGTTGGTAAAAGAATAAGCGTGTTTTTTTTTTTAAGCCCAAGGTCATCCAAGTCTTCTCTCCCCTTGTCGTCTTTCGAGGCCATATTGGGTGCATAAGATTAGGATCCAAAACCTTGTTTTTTTTTAGGAGGCCTACTTGGGGATTTCATCACCCCTTGGACGACCTCAACTCCAGCGTTCTGGTGGAGTATAAGAATCGGGAGGTGAATCGAAAGACACCTCTCTTAGAATCAAGATTTTTGTCACTCGGGCTAAGCCTCAAGGAACTTTATACCCTTGAGAAGTGAAAGAGGAGAAGTGGGTTACCGCTCCTCTCAGCTGTGTGACATCTTTTTGGTTTCATCTATGAATTTGGGCCTCACGTACCTTTGGGTATATCGAGGACTCCCTAGCTAAACCAACTGTCAGCCTTGTAGACAACCATCTAGAGTGTTAATGTGTTTGAAGTGACTGATCAAAACATTTGTAAAATATACACACTCCTCAGCGCAAGTATCACATTCTGAGAATCAAAAAATTCTATCTGGTTGTTCCTATCTATTGCTTTCTTTTTTATTTGTTGAATGAATGTTTGCCAAACTTGGTCAATCCTAGCTTAGGGTACACTTAGCGTAGTCACTGCCTATTCCAGAAGTTGAACAAGTTGAAGCAAAATAATTGAGGTCTCTCAAAGCCAAGAAGATTCAAGAATTGATGTCAGAGCAACCCAAACCCAAACAGAAGTTCCACAAAGTTAAACTCAAACCATCTCAGGCATACCAATAACTTTCAGCCAAGAGAAAGGAACTAACACCAAGTCCTCGAATTTCCAAACTCCACAAAGCAAAGGACAAAGCTACCGACGAAGCACTTCAAGAGGCTTGGTTAGAGCGCACCATCAAATTTAGCCAACATCTAGGAGTTAATCCTACTTATGCCTTACCAACTAGGCATATTTCTATGATTAGATACCCTTGTTTCTCCACACCTTCTTGGATAAGCTTCACCTTAGAGTCATCTTTGTAGAAAAGTTAGCCATCTTAGGTTATCCCCTTAAGCATTATTAGCTCATCCATCTCATTTAGGACCAAACCATCTAGCCAGCAATCCAAAATCTTCACATCCAAGCCTTCAAAAATTGTTGTCACCTTGCTAAAAGTTTGCCATTCCTGAAATCTTTCAAAACCACCAATCTCACCAAGGTTATCCCTTTGACAAATCTTTGTCTAGGGTAATCTAGCTTTGCCACTTGTTATCCCTCATCACCTTGAGCTAAAGGTTGGGATCCACAAGTGGTCAATCTCGTGTTCTTCCTAAAGGATCATCAGTCTATCCTTAAGTTGACACAATCACCACCAAGCTTGCACATAGGAAAGCAGACCTTTTGTGCTTTGGCAACATATCTTTGAAGTTAGAATCCCCAACCCAATCCTCCTTAGGTTTTGTCATATAGCTTTGCCTCAACCTAGGAAATCATTTGCATAGGAAAGCCTTCCTCCCTTTTGCATCCACCAGCATTTGTTGCATCTCATCCCTAGGAGCAATTTTCATGCCACCCATCACTCGCTTAGCCAAGAAGAAAGAAACAATGGAGCCCTATCATTTGGACCAAACAGCCTCACCCCCCTTGAGCACTTAGCCATCCTTCAGCCCAGAGAAAGCTATGCCATCATCTACTGACATTGAAGCTTTCATGAACCAACTAGGAAATGCAATATTGGTAAACACCATTATAGACAAGAACAAAGAGACAATCATGGATAATTTTCGAAGGGACAATGTAGGAACCTTTGACTTTGGAAGACCCCCTCCATTATCAGATCCATCTCACCCATTGTTTGGGTAGCTTCCACCACCCATAGGCTCTTATGATCCAAATTATCCTCAATATATGCCAAAAGAAGAGCCTCCAGCCAATCCATATGATCCAACAAACCCAAACATACCATCATCCACCCAAGTTGAAATTTTCATGCCGCAAGCCAACCCAACCACCACCACTCCATCCTTGTTTCATACCTTTCTGCTCCAAACCCCCTTTACCCAAAACACCTCACCGTTCACGCCCTTCACTATTGTTGCTGTTGCTCCCCAACCCAGCCTTCCAAATCCACCCATCTCCCAAATCAATGCTAGCATCTTTGGCCAACCTCAGCAATATACAACAGGGATGCTGCCCATGGGGCTAAGTAATCAACCTTTCATCACCCTCAGCTTGTTCACCATAGCCCAAAGCACAATCCCATCATTTCCATTAGGTCTTGGGAGCTCAGTGCCATTAGCCACAAATCCACAAGCTACTACCCTCACTCTACAAAGCTATCAAACCCCACAAGCTACTACCAATGTTCTGCCCAACTCTCAAGTGGCCCAAGCTCCCACCACCACTCTACCAAGCTTCCAAATCTAGCCACCAAGCTATCAAATCCCATCAATGCCATTTCCTAGCTTTCAATTCCCACCACCTCCACCACCAACTAATCCATTACCTCCTATTACCAACTACTTTTCAATGCCACTTCTAGGAGGTAACCCACCAATCCAGCCAACCACCAATTATTTGCAGGTACCATCCCAAATGGGGGCGCAGCCCACATACCTTGGTCAAACCCCACAAGCTCCCTGATCCTTTCCCCAAGCTTCACAACCATCTTATACCCTACCTCCACAAAGCAATTCATTTATCCCACAGCCAGCTTATGTTCCTCAATCCCAACCTCAAATCACATATCAACAGCAAGCCTCGCAGCACATGCAGCACTATGTGCCACCTCCCCCTCAGTAAACCGTCATCCACCATGCAACTGCCCAAACAATGTACAATCCCTATCAGCAAATCCCTCACAGCCATCCATATTCAGTGGCCCCATCTAGTGCATACCTACCTCAAGGCACTCCTACATTGGGGGCACCCCAGCCATCACCCATTAATTCAAAATGGGAAGCCATGAAAACAACTTTGAAGAACATCCAAGAGGGAAATGATCCAAAAACTTTGAAGTTTGAGAATGTGTGCCCTTACCCATTTGATAGAGCCATTACCATGACACCATTCTCCAAGCATTTTGAGACACCCAAATTTGACAAATTTAGAGGAAAAGGAGACCCTGTCACACATATCAAAGAATTTTACATGCGCTGCCAAGAAGTGGCATACGATGACATCTTCCTCTTGCGTCTCTTTCCCAAAAGCTTGGTCAGACCAGATTTGAATGGTTTTATAGAATCCTCTATGGCACAATTAAAATTTTTGTTGAATTATCTGAGGCATTTGTAGCCCAATATGCCCATCTTGTTGAAACAGAGCTATCAGTAGTTGATCTTGTCCACACCAAGCAAAAAGGTGGAGAAAGCCTTCCCGAATATCTGCAAAGATGGCAAACCCTTACCACCGCATATCTTGCACCTTGCCAGAGCGCCATTTGGTAAAAATGTTTATTGATAATGCCCATCCTAGCTTGGCTCACCACATGACCATGAACTGTTTGCAGACCTACAAAGATATCAAAGAGAAAGGAATGATCCTTGAGCAAGGACTCATTAAAGATGGTGTGGTCAAGATTTACAAGGAAGCCAACCAAAATCAATCACATTCCAATGACAAGTCTAGGTATTGGAACAAAAACAAGCATGTTGCAATAGATGGCATCACTGACACCAAACATGTGAATATTGTTGGTCCTTCTCACAACCAGTCCAACCCACCCTATCAACCAAACAATCAGCAAGCTATCAACTACCAACAGCAGAATAACCATAGCTATCAAAACCACAATCCAAGACCAAACTTTCAAGGGTCTAGCAATCAAGCTAATGCCATCAATGTAGTTGCAGGACAAAAGCCCATATTCCAACCTACACCTAGAAACTATACACCCCTTGGTGAGCCATTGGATGTCATTTTTGAGAAATTAGTCAAAGAAAACCTCATCAAATTTCCTCCTACCCAGCAAATTGACCCAAGCCAATCCCAAGCTACATGGTACAAAGACAATGAGTACTGCAAATTTCATAGGGTAAAAGGTCACACTACCCTCAGATGCATGAAACTGAAAGACTATGTGCAAGACCTCATTGATCAAAAGGAAATCACTGTTGGTGCCTAAACCTCTCCCAATGCAGGCTTATAGATCTATCAAAATGCTTTTCCTCCTCACAACAATCAAAATCCTAGAAAAGCACCTATCCAAACCAACAACAACAACACCAACAATCGTCAACCAAACCAACAGCATGGGAAGAATAATGACCACACTTCATCCTATATAGACTATGGTAGCCTTATAGGTTGTATATCCAAGAAAGAGCCTTCTGTCAATGTTATCAATATCCAAGGACCAAACAATGAGTGTGCAGCCACCACTCGAAGAGCCTGATTTAACATCACAAGCCCACCTATTTCACCAGCACCATCAGCTCCATCAAAAAGCTAGTACAATATCTTGGAACACCTTGGGAACATGCCGGCCCAAATCTCCATTTTAGACCTTCTTCGCACTATTCGTGTGTACAAGAACATCCTTGACAGTGCTCTCATAGAATCCCATGTCCCTTCTGATATCAATGCTACTAATTTTTTTAATCTTGTTGGACACCTTTCATCCTCATGTGCCCTATCGTTCAAACCCATCGACATACCCGTGGTCGAGCCAGATCACACCCTTCCGCTTCGCATAGCCATCATGGTATCCAATTTTACCATGAAAAGAGTAATGATAGATAATGGATCAGCCTTGAATATTTGCACCCTAAAATTCATAAAACAAGCTGGGTATACTGAGGCAAATATCATCAGTGAGGTTATCACCATCAAAGCTTATGACAACTTGGAAAGAACCACAAAAGGAACTATTTTGTTGCCAATCAAGGTTGGGCCAGTCATCCAAGAGACACTCTACCATGTTATTGATCTAAACCTACCATTCAACATCCTCCTCTGTCACCCATGGATTCATGCCATGAAAGTCGTTCCATCCACTTACCATCAGTATGTCAAATTTCCGCATCAAGGCACTGAGGTAACCATCCATGCCAATCCAGAACCCTTTTCTTACTGCAATGTGGTTGAAGCTTCATATACAAACCATTACCCTGGAATTGATATCAGCACATCCATCGTCAACTCATCCCACACTTGTAATGACCCAGAAACCATCCTCGCCTCTACCCTGTCTACTGTGAAGATCAATAACAAGGGCTGTGGAGAGTATAGTCTGTCGGATGCATTTGCTATCGGGGCACTCCCACTTGATCCACATGCCCATGGATGATCGACATATCACAAAGCTAAGAAAATTCCACCTCCTCGATACAAACAGTTTGGCCCAACAACCTTTGTATCCTCAAAAATCCCTCTTCATGAGGAGCTCACTCCAGATATCAACAATTGGTTACATAAGGATGCACCTCAAAGGAATCAGGCATGTCTTGATCACTTCAGCCAGAAGTATCCCCAGGAACATAAGCTCATCACTGACAAATGGAACTATCAAGGTGGTATTCTAGGATCAGAAGAAAGAGGCATGCAGTGCCCCATCGACGCACACAAGTGGGAATCGAATTCAGGTCTTGGCTTTGGCATACCCACAACTGAGGGCACCAATACGGATGGTCACGCTCTTTTGAACATTCACCACGACCTTTTCGAAATTGAAGACATTCCTAAGGAAGTTGAAAAGAGAGCCTATGATGATATCCTAGACCAAATCTCCCTTGGAGACTCTGTTCTCCAATAACTATCCATCCACCTCATTGACCTACCACTCGCCCATCCACAACTCATAGATTGGGACCAACCAAGCGTCATACACATTGATGAGTTCACATTAGAGGAAGCGCTTCTAAGATTCATGGGAGCTGAAACACCTCACAAGAAAACAAAGCCAGATTCTGCCTATATCTACAAGCTAGATCCCAAGGGGTATTTTGGAGAAAATCCCCAACCTAGTTCCGATACACCCAAAACTGGAACTAAGGTGAATCTAAGACTAGCTAAGGCAGCAAAGAGAACCCCTCAACAAGAACATCCAAAGCCACAAGAAGAACATGAGGATTTAGCATTACCTCCTCAAGATAATCAACCAGAGATATCTTCTATTCTAATTGAGGATACTAGGGAAGTCAACATCGGTTCTTCAGAGATCCCTAGGCTTGTTCACGTTGCTACATCCCTATCACAAGACCAAGCTGATCTCCTCTTTGAGGTCTTAAGAGAGAACATTGGTTGATTTGCATGGTCATATAAGAACATGCCAGGGCTTGATCCAAAGCTTGTAGTTCATCATCTTGCAGTCAATCCATAGATCAAGCCCGTCAGACAAAAGCTTAGAAAAATGCACCCCAAGGTGGCATTACTGGTCAAAGTTGAGTTAGAAAGAATGTTAGCTGCTAAGGTTATCCAACCTATCGACTATTCAGAGTGGATCTCCAACATGGTCCCCGTCACTAAGCCTTCTGGTGACATCAGAATCTGCACTGATTTCAGAGATCTTAACAAAGCTTGTCCAAAAGATGATTTTCCCTTGCCCAACATAGATATGATTGTAGATCTTACAGTTGGACATGAAATTTTGTCCCTCATGGATGGATTTTCTGGGTATAATCAAATCAAGATTGAAAAAGAGGATCAGCATAAGACAACATTTACTACCCCTTGGGGAACCTTTTGCTACAACATGATGCCTTTTGGCCTAAAGAATGCTGGGGCTACCTATCAAAGAGCTATGACAGCCATTTTTCATGATCTCATCCATAGCATTTTGGAGGATTATGTGGATGATATCTTGGTCAAGTCTCATACCTTCATGGATCATCTTGCTGACTTGGAGAAAGTCTTTGATAGGTTAGCCAAATATCATCTCATGCTGAATCCCAAGAAATGTGTCTTTGGGGTCACATCTGGCAAGCTTCTAGGCTTTATAGTTTCTAAACAAGGTATAGAGATCGACCCCAAGAAGGTCAAGGCTATCTTAGACATGCCTCCTCCCCAGACATTGTGACAGCTTCATTCTCTTCAGGGAAAGCTTCAATCTATTCGAAGCTTCATCTCTCAGCTTGCAGATAAGTGTACACCATTTTCACATTTACTGAAGAAGGATGAGAACTTCAAGTGGGATCCTTTATGTCAACGCAGCTTCAACCATCTCAAGCAGTATCTCATCAATCCCCCTATCTTGGTTCCACCAGTTCCTGGTCGTCCCTTGATTTTGTACATATCAGCAACACCTACTACTCTAGGGGCACTTCTAGCATAGCTCAATGACTACAGCAGAGAAAGAGCCATCTACTACATCAGTAGAACCCTAGTTGGTTATGAAATCAATTACACTCCTATGGAAAAAGCTTGTTTGGTAGTTGTTTTCTCAACTCAAAAGCTTCACCATTACATGCTAAGTCATACCATCCAACTAGTCTCCAAGATTGACCCTCTCAAGTATATGCTCTCCAGAATAGCACTTACAGGCTGTTTGGCCAAATGGGTTATGCTCCTTAGCGAATTTGACATCCAGTATGTGGACAAAAAGGCAATCAAAGGGCAAGCTATAGCAGATCACCTAGATGATGCACCTCTAATAGATGCTTATCCGTTGATCACAGAATTTTCAAATGAGCATATCTGTCTAATTGAAGAACAACCCCCATGGAAACTTTATTTTGATGGCTCATACACATCTCATGGATTAGGGGCAGGAATATTGTTGGTCACACCTCGAGGAGATTACATTCCAAAAGACTTCAAGCTATAATTCCTTAGCACCGACAATATAGCTGAATAAGAGGCCCTCATAGCAGGATTAAAGATACCTGCAGAATGGAACATTGCTGAGCTACAAATCTTTGGTGATTGTCAGCTCATCATCAAGCAAGCCCTAAATGAATATCAAACCAAAGATGAAAAGCTATTACCCTACAAAGAGCTAGTTGATCAGCTAACCCAGCATTTTACAAGGCTTCAGTTTACACAAGTGCCTCGAATATAGAACAAAGAAATAGATGCTATGGCTACTATAGGCTCGCTCTTGGAAATTCCCCAAGTAGCTACACAGTATGAGTTTTTAGTGGAGCAGCTCCTCACACCCACCTATGCGAATGAGGATTCAAACCGTGTTTGTATCTTGGTTGGTCCCTAATCCCCTTGGTACCATGAGATTCACGCTTACCTTAATGATGCTATCATATCCCCTCACCTCACACATACCCAACGCCAGAACCTCATCCGAAAATCATCCCGTTATGTTATCATAGCCAATACCCTATATCGTCGAGGTTATCACAATACTCTCTCTCGATGTTTAGACCAAAATGAGGCTGCGATGGTGTTAAAGGAAGTACACTCTGGACTCTGCGGTGCCCACACAAGTGGTATTGTCCTAGCACGACAAATCCTTAGAGCAAGCTACTATTGGCCTACCATTGAAGAAGACTCTTGTGACTTTGTCAGAAAGTGTCTCCCATGTCAGCAGCATGCAAATCTTGTGCACGCTCCAACACAGGATCTACAGCCTATTGCACCACCTTGGCCTTTCGCTTGTTGGGGCCTTGATCTAGTTGGAACTATCACACCCCTCTCATCTGATGGACATAAATGGATAATAATAGCTACAGACTATTTCACTAAATGGGTGGAAGCAGTCCCCCTAGTCTCAGCTACAGGAGTTCAGGTCTCCAAGTTCATCTTGTACCACATTATTTTCTTCTTCGGCATCCCATCCACCATCTTCACCGACCACGGAGGTAACTTTGAAAATCTCAACATGGAAGAATTATGCACTTCCCTCCACATCCATCACCGCTTTTCTAGCCCATATTTCCCACAAGGTAACAGCCAGGCAGAGGCAACTAAAAAAACCCTCCTCAAAATCCTAAAGAAAGTTGTCAATGATTCCGGCCGTGATTGGCACCTACAAATAAATCCAGCCCTAAAGGGCCTATCAAACTTCCTTCTGTACATCCACAGGCACAACTCCATACTCCCTAGTCTATGGTGCCGAAGCAGTACTACCTATAGAGGTTGAACTTACCTCCTTGCGCATATCTTTGCAAGGGAAAATATCAAATGAAGAATACAGAGTAGCTCGGCTCACCCAGCTAGATCTCTTAGACGAGAAGCAACAACAAGCCTATGATCATCTCACAGTATATCAAACTCGTCTCAAAAGGAATTTCAACAAGAAGGTGCTTCCATGACACTTTCAGCCAGGTGACATGGTCCTCAAAGAAAACATGAAAGTCCAAGCAGATCAAGAAAAGAAAGGCAAGTTTGAACCTACATGGCTTGGTCTTTATGTTGTCACTACTTCCTTTGGCTCTAGAGCCTATCATCTATCTACATCAGAAGGAGAACTCTTGAATGATCCTACTAACATCATTCATCTCAAGAAGTTCTATGCTTGAAGATCCTTGGTATACCCAGCTTTTGAAAAATACAAAAAAAAAATAGTAAAGAGAAATAAGCGTCCAATGGTGAAAACTTGGCAATTCAAGTGCCTTGGATAGGTACCTTGGTGAAAACCTGGTAATTCAGGCACCTTGTGTACTAAGACTAATCCATTATCTATCACTGTCCTATCCCTCATCCATTCACCCACCATCCCATAAAACACCTGCTTGTTCCCTTGGTGTTCCAACCAATAATCCAAAATCTAATGGAGCTTGTAAATACCTCATGTACAGCTTGTAAAATCTTGTACCTCAGCTTGTATTATACCTTGTAAATCTTGTACCATACCTCGTATATCCGAATCTTGTCCAAAGTTTGTACCATATTCTAGCCTGTAAATAATCTTGTATCCTAGCTTGTATAGTATCACGTGCACACACAAAATTCCATTTTCACTTAAGCTTTTCGCAAACCATCTACCTATCCACCTATCACCTATTATAGACTTCCCATCCTTCACAAACATTTCCATCTCACAAAAACCAAAACATTAACAAACTTGTACATTTGTAACATATCTTGGTCCATCATCTTGTACATCCTCTTTAGCTTAGTACCATTGTATCTATCTAGCGTTCGTGTCAATTCATCCTTGATCACCATCTTGCACCCATCGCACATCTTGGTTAGCTATTCCAATGCATCCTTTAGCTAGATTTCCTATCACCAAAGTGTTATCTTTCTTAGTTCAGCTTGCCAGACGCATCACTCATCCAAATCCACCAGCTTAGGTGCTCTCCGATAGGTCCTTGCAGGATATAGCTTTCCTCATGTCTGATCTTGGTTCGTTAGTACCTCATCCTACCCATCTCGTTGGCAAATGGTTCTCTTTTGGATTTTCACTTTCTTTTGATTTGGACTCTTCCCTGTTGGGTCTTGAAATATCTTTTCCAAGCAATCTTCTTGTTCCCTCCTCAAGGTTGCCACGATCTTCCATATCATGGTATACTGTGAATGGGGCAATCAGAGCATAAGGTCTTGATCATGTCTTTTGCTTGTTTTCTTTTTTGCTTGTGGGTTACCCAGTGTCGTTTCCACACTGCTTCCTCTAGGATTCATGTTTGATATCGGGGCAATCCTTGCATGTTTGTTTTGAGTCAGTTCGTCAGTCCTCTGGATAGTTGGTGAAAAGGCCTTGATGTTCTTGGTAACCTTGGCAATTAACCAACAATCCTATAGCAAATCTAGTGCTCAACTACATGGTGGTACTTCTCTTTGAAGTATCCCCCTGCTCAAAAAGCTTCAATGGTTTTCCTTCATCTCCATTATCCCCCATCCATATCCAACATCCATCTCTCCTACCCCAGCTTATGCATCAGTATCTCTTTGAATCACTCCTCACCTTTAGCTTTAGGGATCCACAATCCTAGTCTTAGGGACCCACCAATCCAAATCAATCCACCAAGCCTCATCTTTTGAGATCCACAATCCTAGTCCTAGGGATCTCCGAAACCCATCTTCTGCCAATCTGACTCTTTGAAATCCTATTGCATCAGCTTTATAATCCCCTCATCCATCTCCCTATCCTAGATTCCTTTTTATAGTGCTCCGCTCCTTCATCCTCCACCTTCCCTAAAGTCTTAAGCTTGCTTCCTCTTGTGCATCTGATTCTCCTTTATCATTCTCCCATAGTGAGAGTTTGAGCTAATTCAACGCCTTCTCTATGCCAATCTGAGTCTTCTTGCTCATCTTGGATTCTTGTACTTTTCAAGAAGTAATCGAGCCTTGCTTTCTCTCCCCACCGCCTTCTTGAGGGGGCATCTTGCAGTCCATTCTCTCCTCTTCTGCTCTAACCTTGGGCATCTTATTTTCTTATCTTTGACGCCATGCCACTTGCGGCATCACATCAAAGAGG
The DNA here is from genome assembly GCA_028749045.1 of Cupressus sempervirens. Taxonomy (NCBI): domain Eukaryota; kingdom Viridiplantae; phylum Streptophyta; class Pinopsida; order Cupressales; family Cupressaceae; genus Cupressus; species Cupressus sempervirens. Next base: position 630,554,918 of record CM053793.1, read on the forward strand.
GGCAAAATGTAGACGCCTAAAAACCTTTAGAAAATTAAAAAAAAATATTTTCTGAAAAATTCCTGATGACATCATCATTTATTAATTAATTAATTATTTAATTTATTTATTTATTTTTATGCCATTAAATCCCTTTATCTTAATTAAAAATATTTAATTAAGGAATCCCTCCCAAAAATGTTTAAATCTTATTTAAACATTATTTCCTTATTTATTAATTATTTAATTAATAAATTGACCAACAAACCCAAAATAAATAAATAAATTATTTTTTGCCCAAAACTTGGCCAATTTCCTTAAGACCACTAACCTCTTCCAAAATTTTCTAATCCTTCTTTAATTTTGATTAAAGGCTAATCCCATCATTTCCTACCCCTAATCCCAACTCAAAATATTTAATTAAGATTAAATATTAATCCTCATGTTTATTAAAAAAGTTTTAATAAATATCTCCTCAACCCAAACCCTTGAAATAAATAAAACTTTATTTATTTCCTAAAAATCTAATTTATCCTCATCCTAAGAAGTTCTAGACTCTTCTAGAAAGTCTTCATCCTCATCCTAGGAAATTCTAGACTATTCTAGAAAGTCTTTATCCTCATCCAAAGTCTAGACTCTTCTAGAAGATGTCTTTAAACCTAATCCTAATCCCCTCCTAACCTTGTCACATTCCCTAAACATGGGTTAAGACTTACTAACCCAAGCCAAAGTTAACAAATATATCCTCCTTCACCCACCCTCATTAAATGCCATCCACTTGCCTATCCCTAAGCTAATCCTAAACCATCCTCTAATCATTTGCACAATCCTAAGCAAGCTTAAAACCCTCCTAATCAAGCCCAAGTCGAAATTGCTCTCATCTCCCTCAAAATATCTCAACCATAAAACTTTATGAAGCCCACAAGGTCATAAATGACTCTTCCAAGCCCTTTTATTGCTCTTACAAGCCATTATGAGGGTCTTTATGAAGATTTTATCCCTTGAGCCTCCTTTGTTGACTCATCCTTTCCCTTTCCTCCATCCTCTCACCCTGTGACATGTGTCACTCCCTGATTGGCTGTAAGGAAGCACAATCCATGTGCTCTCTTCTCATGCAATTTGAGCCCTCTATGAGCTTTTTCCCATCCTTGCATCTTAGCCCTCAATCCCTCAAGCCTTTTGCCTATAAATTGGATCCTTCCCCTTTGCAAAATAACACAATCCTTGAAGTAAAGTCATAATGCCATTTTAAGAAGCCATTTTACATCAAAACCATACACCCACACCCAAATTCCAACTCCATTTGAAGCCCTTTTTGAAGCATAAGCTTGAGCATACATCCTATCTATTTAGACAAAGCTACTCAACAAGAGAGCTTCTCATTGAGAGAGCCCATTAATGGCTCATATTCTCAATTGAGAGCTCATCTTAGTCTATCTTGAAGTTTATGAATTTTGTTTATTTTGTAGAAGCTTTATTTAAATTTGGTTTCTATTAGCATACTAACATTGCTCATATACAGAAATAAGGAATTGTACATCTCAAATCTCTCTTCTAGATTACATGAAACAAGTTGGTCCTTCCTAGAAGAACAAGGAACACCCAAGACTTCCTCTTATTTATCCCTCTCTAACTTCCCTTCATTATTCAAAGCTTGCTCCCCCTTTCTCTCCCTTTGGGTAGCTGACAAAATAATTTCTTGAGACAAACTATCATTCTCTATCCTATTCTCCTTCCTCTCTACTTGAGATGAAGCCTAAATAGCCACCTTGGCTAGGGAATCCACCTCCTTGACTTCAGAGAATCTAGGTTTCTTGACTAGTTCTTCCACCTCACTCAACTTAGATCTAGACAAAACCTTATCCACTATCTTGTCTACCTTTGAGTCACTATGGTCTAGCTTATTACCTCCTTTAACAGGGCCTTCCACTATCTTTATTAGGTCCCCAACTTCAATAATCTTTGGTCCAGACAAGACCTTATCCACTTTCTTGTCTACCTTTGCTTCATTCTAGGCTGGTTTGTTCCCTCCTTTAATTGGGGCCTCTGAGGCCTCCACTGAATTCTCCTAGGTCTTTTGGCCTTCATTTATATCATTTTTATTCCAAATCTTTTTCTCTTTTCTAGGTTTGGAAAAAATTGGAACCCTTTTCTTTTCAGCTTTAGCCTTAGGATATTGATTTGCCTTATGCCTAGATTTCGGACAGTGAAAACAAACAAAAGGAACACTTTCATAATCCAACATCTAAGTATGTGTTCCAAGATTAGAGTGAAAGCACACAACTTTTGACATATCATCCCCCTCGCTCACTCCAATACAGATCCTAGCATACGTTAGTCTTCTTTTAGAAGCCATTATTGGGTCTATTGACAAAAGCTCACCAAAAGAATTTGCCACCCCCATGAACACATCCTCATTCCAAAACTCCAGAGGTAGCTCTAAAAGTCTTACCCAAAGTAGTGCTTGCACAAAAAATGAGTCTTTCAAATCCAACTTTGAAGACCACTTATGGAGCACCAAGGTTGAGCGACCTATACTCCAAGGCCCTTCACACAGGATGTTTGACAAGTCTTTAATACATGTGGAATCAAAGACAGGAAGCCTTTTGCCATTGTCATTACATTGACATGTCCTTTAAGGTTTCATTTCTTTTGAGTGAAAGATCTTACAATATCTATGTTCGACCTTTGCCCAATAAACTTTCCCACCAAGGTAGAAGCCACTGAAGCAATGCTATGATCTAGCAACTCATCTAGAATAGCAATCACACAAGAACCCTTTTCCAAGCTAGATAGAATTTTAACCGATGGAAAAGAAGACTTACTAGTAGGTTTAACTCTAAAAAGAGATGACCATTTTGCTGAAAGTACCCCAGACTGATCCACCTTGGGTGGCAGAAAAGGCTTGTCCAAACCTTTGCTCTTCTCATGTGGGTCCCCATCTCCATTCTTTGTCACTTCTCTAATTTCTACTATCCCCTGACACTCCACACGCCCTCCTGCATTCCAAGCTTCTAATTCCCTCCTCCCTAAGGAATCTTGCCTAGTATAGGTTTTAAATTTTGAAAAGGCACACTTCCCCGTCCTCTTCCCTGTCCGCTCCCACTCCCACTCACCATTTATTTAAATTGAAAAATATTAATAATTTAATTTGTTCACATAAGATTATATTTTTAAAAATAATTTTATTATCAAGCACCTATCAGCTTATTGTTGCAAGCACAAAAGCATGCAACTACTAGTTAATTTATTATATTGATTTTTGGATAAGGAATTATGTTGTAGATTTTGAAAAGGAAAACTTATTAATCAAGAAAACTTGACTGTGAAAAATATACATAAAATTATTACGACTGTATTATTTTAAAACCCTTTCTAATATAGGAAAATTTGATTATAGAAAATTGGGAGAAAATGATAAATTAAATAGTTGGGGTTTCAACTTTAAATTTGTCATTAGAACCATGTGATTATCACGAATTTTCTAAATATAGATAAATATTCTTCTTGTATTTAAAATGATTTAGTTACAAAATTTATTGGAAAAAATAAAAGATTAATTAAGAGAAAAGCATGTTATAACTAAACTTATACATGCATGTGAAAACAAATGTACAAAAAATAGAAAATTAAGTATATTATGGTTGCATGGTTTGAGAGAATGCGAAATAGTGATTGCATGTTTATTTTTATATTATAAAAATATAATTTAATTTTCAATTTATTTATTTAAAAAAATAAAAATCTTGTTTTAATGATTATTTATTAATTTATTAATTTTGTTTTTTGGATTTATTATTTTTTAATCATTTTTTTAGAATTATTTATTAATTCCAAAAATTAAATTAATTAAAAATAAAAATGACTATTATTTATTTATTTCATAAATTAATTAATACTACTCATTTAGTTATAAAGTAGATGTTGGTATTAAAGAATCTTTAAGTTTAGTTAAACTATTAGTTGCATATAAATGATTTTATATTTATTAATGCAAGTGGAAAATTAATAAATATATAACTATGATTTAGTTATATTTTAAGAGAAGTTATAGTGGAGTTCATTATATAATCTTCTAGTTATGAATATTTAATATTATGAGAGAAAATTTAAATAACATGATTAAAATTATAATTTTAAGTTTGAGTTATCTTTAGCTGCATCATGAATTAAAGGAAAAGTAAAATTTTAATATTGGACAAATAGTATAAGTCAAATTAATATTTTAGAAATGAAATTCATATTAATATTTAATGTAATAATATGTACTTATGTTATTAATTAAAACACTCATGATTTAAGATCATTTAAATTAAAAATATAATAATATTGCATTATATTTTATATGCACAAAGAGTTTTGACATTTAAACACATCCTTATGACCCAAACTAAACAAGAGAAATTGATGGAATTAAATCATGTGGCTACAAACTATGTATTTTCTAATATTCTATTTGTAGTCTTGAGATGGTTTTTCTTTGTGGGTTGTTTAGTTGGTCAAGTTAGGATGTAAACTAGAGGTGTTTTTGATATTTCTTTTATGATTATTTGACTAGATGTCATGATGAACTTTATGATTTGAATTGAGATTTATGTTTTATGAGCTTTATGCTATTGAGCATTTATGAGACCTTGAGTTTTTAGAACCAATATTATTTTTTGGGTTGTTTGTTAAGGAACCAAATTCGATCAATAGTACTTTTGTATTATGGGACACAATTGTGGTTTGTGAGTTGTGGGTAGTCTAGGTGCATGTCTATGGGAGTGGCTTGTAATGGGGGTTGGGGCCCAAAGTGAATGCCAAGGTAACTCATTGTAAGTCGTGTAACAAGTGATAACATAGTAATTAAAATATCTTATCTAGCCCTTTCCTTGAGATACATTAAAAAGATAAGTTAGAGATTTTCCATCGTCCATGCCTTAAGTGCTAGTATAGACTAAGGATGAGAGTGAGACGATACCTTGAGAGGTATGACTAGTCTCCTCATCTTCACGAGAGGGTATTCTAGTTCTGCATAGAATCATTAGGGAGCCAGGGTCCTAAGAGATTGCCAAGGTAACCATAGAGTTGGCTCATGTGATGACGCTCCATAGTATGTAGCCTAAGTCTCCTTCATAGTTTTTTTAATATTTTCCTGTAGTGGTGTACTTGTTGGATATTACTTTTGATAGTGTATTTATTATGAGTTTTTACTCATTGATTGGATGTCATTTATTGTTGACAATTGACTTTTATTAATGAATCATTAGTAATTTATTGGTGATTTTTATTGTTGGAGTTGGTGATTGGTGGTTTACTTTTATTGACGACAATTGTTATATGTTGGTTATTCTGCTTGTGACACTTGATATTGATTTGGAGGTGGTTGTATCTTTTTGGTTTTGATACTTTATTATACTTGGTATTTGTATGTTGACCTGGTATGTGGTGTTGGTATTGGATTGAGTGTCCTTTCAATTTTGATTATCTCTTCTTCTTGTGTAGTTTGTGTTATCTTTGAGGTAGATTTGGTTATCAGGATTTCTTGCCTCGGATTGTTTTATTATTTGATTATCTGTGTGTGGATTGTACATTATCTCTCGTGCAAGGTGGGAGTGGGAGCCTAATTAGGTGACCACGCAGTCAGGAATTAGTGTCTTCTTACCATTTGGGTCCCCCTTAGATGCTCATTGATATAGTTGTACCATTATCATTCTTATTCTAATATTGGAGACTTCTATTCATTTGAGGTATCTATGTATCATGTGTTTTGAGATCCTACGAGATATCATATTGTATATTGATGTACTTGTATCTATTTTCACATACCCTATGACATGTGCAGTGGATATTATTCATTTGATGTGCTCTCATTGTATTAGTTGTATTCATGCATTTTCTTATGATATTATGTATCTATTATTTCTTTATGATCAAGAGACTTTGTACTTGAGACTTAAAATAATTATCAAAAACTTTCATAAATGTGACTCAACATGAAGGAATTCTTTAGGAATTATATATGTATTTGTAATTACTTATGTTTACTTGATGTGTATGTATATTTCTTCTACATTATTATCTTGTGTTGTTTGAACTTTTTTTAAAATTTTAAAAAATTAGTAAACATTGTAATATGTTAGGTTTATTTCTCTTTGGTTCTTGAGCGGGGTGTTACATTTAATGTATTATCTTAAAATGGAAGCACTTCTATGTTAATAATTTTTAGCCCTCCTTAGGGGGTGTTTTAGGTCTTCATCAAGTTGTCCCCTATTTTCAGCCCCCTTCCCATCTTTTGTACATGTTTAGGGCTCTATTTGGGCCTCCTCGAGAACTATTTTTCTCTTTTGGCTCATTTTCTAGGGGTCCTAAACTCCTAGGTCAAGGTCGACCTCAACCTTGACCTAGGTCAAATTTGACCTCGACCTTGATCCAGGTCCCTCTTTTCATTGGAAAGTTTTTCAAATACAGGGAGAAGTTCAAAAGTTTTTTTTCTCGCTTCAAAGTCATCTTTTTTAGGCTTCAAAATGGTAAAACCTCAAATTGTGTTCAATCTAGGCCCATTTATAGGGATAGGGCCCAATGGAAATTTATTTCTCATAAGTTAGCCTCTCTAGAAGTTTGTACCCTAGATTTGTATAAAAGGAAGCCTTCCTCTCTCATTTTCACATCCACTTTTGATGATCAAGTAATCAATTTTTCATCCATCAAGTAATCAACTTTTGAGATCAAGGTTTCTCCCAAGAAAATTTAAGCAAGAAAATTAAGTGAGAAAGCAATCACCCATTAAAGAATTCAAGTTTTCCATTGAAGATCAAGGATTCAAGAATTCAAGCCTTTGAAGGGATTTGGTTCAAGCATTCAAGATTCATCATTCAAACCCTAGATCTATCCATCATGACGGTGTGATCTTCTTTCAAGATCCTTTGTTCATCTTCAAGATCTATTCATTCTTCCCTCAAGGTGGATTCAAGCATATAATCATGGAGGTTTTGATTTACATTTATGGTTTTGATTTACATTATTGAGTCCAATATTTCATATCAATATACTTTTTTACATTTCAAATAGAATTGCATATCTATTGAATATCATAGCTTTGTTGATAGATCTACTTCTACTACTTGCTTGCATTCTCTATTTCAATTCCATTATTAAGAATGATTCCAAACTGAGGTTTGACCAAGGAAAACCCCTCATCCAAATAACAAAACTATTTTTCTTGTAGATATAGGTGCAAGACAATGAATATCAATGCATATTTGAGTACCCTTTTTCACAAACTTTCAGGATTCGTGAACAAAATCCATCAAAGTAGTGAAGGTCAAGTAAAAATTTTTGGGGCAAATTGTACCCCAGGGTAAGATTTCACCCCATTCTTGGGTCAAGGTTGACCTGGCTCAGAAAAGAAAAATATTTCTAGGTTTTGTAGATCTCACAATTTCGGTTTATGATCACGAAAATTTATAGTTTCTGAGACTGTTTGACATGGTTTTCAATAGGTTCTTTTTCGAAGGTAAGTACTTTCATTTTTTCATTTCAATATTATCATTTCTAGATTTTCATTCCATCCCCTTACAATTCATATGTATGTGTAAAATATGGGTCTAGGGTCTCTTTCATGTGCATTATTTTAAATCTTATTCATCCATATTTTTATATGTTACACATACTAGTGCATACCAATTGAAACTTGCTACTATGAAAATTTTACATCTAAACATTGTAAATAAGATGGAGAAATCTTCATTCAAATGCATCACATGTTGATAAGGTCTTTCCTCATGTTACATCAACACTTTCAACAATCTGAGCTTTTCCCATTGATACATTGAGCACAAAATCTACAAATACATAATAAATAAATAAAAAAGAACCATGGAGACTCTCCTCCCAACCATAGGCCTCCAAAGAGACCACCCTAAGCTAGGGGAAACATGCTCATATAGGATACAATATACAATCTTGCAAATGCATCAACACCACAATGCAACACTTAAACAATCACAACCCAAGGTATTTTCACAATGGTTCACAAATGGAACCATGAACATAGGGTGAAGGTGGGTTTTTCAAAGAGGATACTTTCCATATCAAACAATATCTACAATAAGCAATTTCCATGCCTTCTAGGGGATTTCACAATCAAAAATCTTCATGCCCTTTCAGGGCTTTCAGAATCATTCTCTACTTCACCATAATTTCCCAAACACACTACCATCCACTATAGCTTTCTTAGAGCCCATACTCCATAAACTCCCTCTCTCCACCATACATCCCTTATCACCCTCATAGAAAGATATGAATGATTATGGCTACAATGAAGCCCATACTCCAAGGCTCTCAACTTCATTTTTAAGCCCAACTAACCCTTTCACCCAAGACTTCTCTTCACTTCCCAAAGGGTGAGTGAAATCTTCACACCCATAACAACAATCATAGCAAAACAAGCAAACACAAAGTAAGAAAACAATGCAACCAATCCCCATACACTTCACAACACAATATAATAAAATCTAGCACAATACAATATACTTGCAATGCATTCTCATTTCCTGCATGCTCATGAATGCAATGCAAGTATCCATTTTCAAAATGAAATAACCAAAACTCCATGGGAAAGAAGCACCAACCTTGGTCCTTTGCAAATGGTAATGAAAAGTTGAGGAAGATTCCTTCCCTCCCAAATCTCCAAAGTCTTTAAATTTAGAGAGTGGGTAGAAAACCAACTAATTTGACCCCAACTCCTCTAAAAAGGATCCCAAAACCCTCACTATCTAAAGATGGTCTGTAATGCCCCACCCGGAGATCCTTGGAACAAGGATAAATATAAGCCAAGTTTTTTTTTAAAAAATTAACAAGTATGAATGCACAAGACATACAACATATGAGGACACAAAGATTGCAATGGAAGACTGACCAAACATCTTGACACCAATGAATCTCCAAATGCCACTACTAACCAAAATAACTAACAACAAAAGATGCAAACTAAATTCAAATCAAAACATTCTAAATTAAAAATGCAACACCAAAGGATTGAAGAACACCTAAGAGGGTACCCTAAACACTTCCCTAAAAGTTTTGGTCTTACCGAAAAGTGCCCGTTGTCTACTTGGATAGGTTTTTTACAAATACCAGGTGATACTTTAAATCAGCATTGGGCGATACTTTTCTAGTATCATGCGACCTTTCACAAGAAGGGGTGAGACACTTTCAGGTTTTGGGCAATACTTTTCTCAAGGGCATACAATACTTTACCAGTATCATACAATACTTATTCAATGAGGGTTTGATACTTTCTAGTATTGCACGATAGAACTCTAATGAGTGTGCAACACATTATTTTATCACCCCATGCTAACACATGGTTGCCCAAGAAAACAATAAAAACTCTTAAGGAAAAACAAAAGGGTAAAACAGAGTTTAGAACCTCTACACCGGGGAGTACCAAATCCACAATTTGAGACATAAACACTCAAACACAATATTGAAAGATGAAATCATCATCTAACCATCTAACAAGTAGTGAAGGGAAATTATAGAAGGAAACATCACAGTGTACTAAAACAACATTGTAATAAATAGAAATAACATCGCAATGAACAGTATAACCAAACTAAGTACGCAGTTCCTCCCAACCAAAATAGCATCATAAGACCATCGTGGGCCCTAGCCATCCCCTCTGTGTAACATCCCAAGCTACTGACCAAATTGTCGGTACTATTAGATAAGGACATCACTATTAAAACATGTTACAATGAAAGCATAAAGAAATTTAACATGCTAAAAGTAAAACATAAGATAATCCTATGAATACAAATAACATCATCTATCATATGTTGATCATCAAAATAAGGAATTGTGTCAATAAATAACATCATCTAAACATAATATACAAGCATCTTAATGAAAGCATAAATCACAAGAAAGCATACTCCAGTACCTGAAGCACCAAGTGAAAACATACTGCAACGGTCACATTAGGACAATGGACTATCTCTGTAAACCAGTCCCTAAAAGTGGTATAGGTAGCTACACCTCCCAAACACATAGAACCCATAGGCCCACTCCTATTGTGCTGATGGAGATAAAGATCTGACCACAAACACACACAAGCAAACATCCAAGGCTAACACACACACCAAGCAGTATGATGACTGAAACCAAAACATAGACAATGCATAAACTACAGGTCTTAGTTAGACACTCAATGGGCTACTAAGTAGGGGTTGAAATTGTGGAGAGTTGCTTGGCATCGATAAGACCAAGCTCAGATTGTGCATTTCAACTCCTTAACAGAGGGCCCCACACACACATTTTATTATCTTAAGTTCATTACCACCTAGTATTTTCTTTAGTTATCACTTAATTAAAAATTTTGCATGCCAACCCTTAGGAAATAAGCACTGGGTTGCAGAAAATAAGCCCCCTCCATATGCTACCCTACCCTACCCATGCTCATCCAATGATGAGTGCCCGCAGGCATGCAAATTCCCAACCCAACCCCAATGATCATAACTTCCAAAAGTACCACAAAAGATCGAGCCTCACAAGTCACCCTACAAATGTATGTGCATGTACTCGTGTGTGGCACACCACCATCATGAAGATCATAACACAAGGAATAGATGAGAACACAAAGCAGAAAGTCACTCAATTGAAAATAGACTCGGGAGGATAGATGTGACACACATCCCAAGCCACATAAAAGTGAAATAAAGGTTTGACCGACATCTAAATGGATAATCTAGGTCCACGACCAAACTCATGCTAAGAAAACTCAAGAAAATAGTGTGACATGCAAAACAAGGTAAAAACCCCAAAAATCAGGAAACTTCAAAATTAAAACCCATTTGGCCTTTGGGTACAAAAACCCCAAAAATCCAATAATATTTGAGTTCAGATACCATACGCAAAAACAACCAACATGATAGTGTGAAACCCTAAACCCCCATCCCAAAAATTGGGAAAATGTCCATACTCGACCAACTAGGTAGAACCAACATACAAAAATGGAGGGGAACACTAGTTCTTAGCCTCCTAACAAATTGCTACAAGAAATAGAAGCTAAAAAGAAGTAGAAACAAGAAAACTAGAAAGCCTTACCTGACAACAAAAGGGGTAGAAATTGAAATCAGACTAATAAAATAAATAATTTGTTGAAACTATCAAAAGTGATGGCAAGGCAAGGTCTCCTTGAGCTAGATCCAATGAGACTGATCTTGTGAAAATCCCATGCTCATAGCTCCTAGAACAAACAAAAATCAAATCCTTCATAAGAGGATTTTAGAAAAGCTCTCCAAATTTCTAAGTTCCAAAATAGAAAAAAAGGTGATGAATTAAATTCCTCTTTCCAAACTTATTCACTTTTCGAGTGAATAGTCAATTAGGGCAAATAGCCAATTAGACTAGCTATACTCCAAATTGACCCAAACAAAAATAGGTTATTCCTCATAATAGGAATTCATGTAAGGAAAAGCTACTAGAAATTAAATTTAAAAAGATATAAAGCCCAAAAACCCAAAATAACAAAAAATCACTTAACAACTTCTGCAACAATGCGAACCTCTAAATGCATAGACACACTCACTAGTCTATTCACATAATGTAGATGAGTAAATAATAATCACTAAAAGGTTTAATTTAAACAATTAAATAAGGAAATGTTGACCATACAGGGATGACATTGGTAAAATATGAATAGTTGAATCACTAACTCCATGTGCCACTACCAGGGATATAATTCCTCCACACTAAAACACACGATCAAGTGCAATTGCGTATAATATCATAGCCAAATAAAAATGCATTAAATGCTTAATTAATCCATTTACATCACTCACATTCGCATAAAGCATAAGGATACAAGAATAAAGTAAATAACCATAGTATAAAAATCCAGCACATAACATAATTAGAGAATAAGTCCAAATACCAGGAAATCAAATATCATCATAGATCTATTGTCATCTCAAAATGGAATTAACATGTAAATATGATAAACTAAATAGCGTAGCAATAAATCATTTATGGTACTAAATCAAAGTATAGCATTCGACCCTTAGGTCATCTCAAGGTACATATAATAAGAGTATCAAGTATCTCTCAAATCAAAAATAGACAAGGAACAAAATGCAAACACGAGAGGGACTACATGGTCATAACATAAGCTTCCTTTACTTACACCATTGTCTCCTTCTAAAAATGTAGCCTTGATCAACTTAGAGGGTATGGAAGGAGTCATGTGACACTCCTAATTTCGAAATGAGTTGAAAGTAACTTGTTTGGAGGGTCTAAAAAGTCATCTAGACCCACTAAAGGTTAAATTTGGACCCCCAACCCATACTACTATCATGAGAGCACTTATTTTTCACCTAAATAACCCCCTAGAACCACTTTTTGATCCCCTTGAGTCACTAGGAAGTTGGAATTCGAATCTCAAATGGATCTAGACTTCTCCTAACATTTTTCCATGCGAGGTTAACTTCGGTACTACATTGGGGTTAGGTTTGGGTTAGGTTTCTTCTTTCCAAAACCCTAAATGAAATGTCATCTACACATGTACAATACAAGTGTCAAGTGACACATTAAAACATAGTATGATTCACAATTACATGTATCTAATTGCTCATGAAATTAAATCTATCATACACATACAAATTCACATTTACAAAATAAAAAACACATTACAATGAGGTTTTGAATCTTCCAAAGATTCAACCTTGGTTTAACTATGTTCATATAAGTTTGAGCCTTGATTTTGCAATTTAATTCCATGGTTAATTTCTTAGTGATTTTTTTTAGAGGGTTTATGAAGATCTTGGAAGATGCCTTCAAGAAGATTGGACCCTATGGTGATTGTTGATCTATGTGATATTATGGACATATTTCATATCTAAGATGGAGTTGATGAAGAATGATGTGGTTGCTGAGATCATGAGAACCATAGTTGATGTACTAAGGAATGTGGGTACATAAGATGGTTATGAGGAAGTTGTTAAAGACTTTGAGGTTACTAGACCTAGTGATAAAGATAGAACTAATCTTGTGGAAAGACGTGTGGAAGACAGAACTAGTTGGTTGGATAGATTTGACACTTGGATGAGCATAAGATGGATGATTCTAATTACTCGGGTACTTTGAATCCTGAAGACTTGATTGATTAGATTGATGATTTGGAAGACTACTTTAAGCTAGAGGATATTGGAGATCCACTTAGAGTGACTTTGACATAGACTAAATTGAAATGGCATGCTACTTTATGGTGGAAAGAATTGAAAAGAGATAGAGAAGAGGAAGGAGAAATGAATATCACTAGGTCAAGATTGATGGTTAAAAATTGAAGGCTAAGCTCATTCTTGTTCATTATGAACTTGAATTGTTTAAGAGATTACAAAATATAAAGCAAAAGGATATGACTATGAAGGATTACACGAAGGAGTTCTACAAGTTAAAAATTTAGTGTGGACATAGAGAAATTTCAAAGGAAAAGTTGGTTAGATATATCAATGGTTTAAGATCACTAGTAGAATTTTAGCAAATAAATGACTACATGACTAAAAATCTAGTCACAAGAGTAAATGTTTTGGTTAGGTGACTAAAACTGATCAAATTCTAGTAATATTTTACCATTTATAAGCATAAGTGACTAAATCAATTACTAATTCGGTCATTGGGTGGAATCAAAAGGTTAGACAAAGATAAGTGACCAAATAAATGATTGAAAATTTGGTCACTAATAATTAGTCACCCAAACAAATAACTAAATGAATGATTGATGAAATTTTTATCATAGTAATACATTCTTTAACTTTTATTACTTATCGATGGATATTTTTTTATCAATACATTAATATCAATTAACTTTCTTGAATGTTCTCTCAATTGATATTTAACTAGAAATGAATTCAAAATAACCACAAGGTGCACTCAAACTCCTCAAAATGTATCTATGAATTAATCTTGATCAAGAAAATTAAAAACCTTTCATACAATTAAAAGAAAATTCCAAGTCTAACCCTACATATGAAATAAATTAATAATCAATTAAGTATTATATAATCTCAACACATCATTTCTATTAATTGCATCAATATCATGTAATAATTTATAACCATTTTTATAGAATATAACATTATTTTATTATAATAATATTTAATATATTTTAGTATTTAGTAAATAATGAGAATCACTATTTAATAAATATTGAATCTTTAAATTAAAATATATATAATAAAATATTTATTTATTTATTATTAAAATTATATGGTTAAAAAATTTCCACAATTTAAAAGTAGTGAAAGAATATAAGTAGAATACCAAGTTAGATCTAAATGAGATTGGAAAGAAAGCTTTATAACCAATTATGAACTAAATGAGTATGCTTGTGCAAAATCTGATGATTCATGAGTTGCAATACAAATCCTACATGAAAGAGTTGTGCAAAAGCTAAAAGCATGCTTTAGAAACCAAGTAACACCCCCACCTTCGAAACAATGAAGAAAATAAGTCTTATAGAAAAGACTTCACCACTCTAATGTAAACATCAAAGTCACTATATAATAGCCTATTGACTAACAAAATATGTTATATGCATAATTTGTTTCTATTTTGAGAAGAGTTTATTTTCAATGGATGATTAAATCTTTCTTTTTGATGAATAATAAGACTGAATTATTATTATTATTAAAATAATATAATATTTAACATGTGTTTTTGTTTTTATTTTAATTTATTTTTTAAAAAAAATTTATAGCACTTTGTATGTATTAAATATTTTAAAATAATAACAATGTATAAGAGTTTATATACATAAGTAAAAGAAGGTCTAATAAGTATGGATACTTAAGTATTTATTTTTAAAATATAAGATTAAATAGTCTTAAATTTATTATACAAGAGATATTTATTGATGTAAATTGTGTATTTTAGCATATTACCAATTGGATAGTAAAGGTTCTCACATGAATAATTTACAAAAAATAGTTTTATATTGTATGCATTATCAACCTAACTAGTATAATGGGGATTGCAAATTAAGGAATCAAAATAAATTCAACATCGTGTAGATCACTAGGCAACAAGTAGTAAAAGCCTTCTTTGATTTGAAACACCTCATAACCCCTCCTTTTATTTTTTTTAGAAATGTTGGTTAAATAGTACAAGACATAACTTCTTTAGATCAACCTCAAAAACTTCCAAATATATTGACCACTCCCATGGTGTCATGAGATCACATTTTATAATGTATTTCTTCAAAAAAATCCACTCACCTTGTCTATGATTTTATTATGTAAATAAAAATCTAATAGCCATCATGTATAATTGTCATTGAATAATGTAAACTAATGGGAGCACAAATAGTAGAAACTAGATTGCTTCATAATATTCATAATAAATATATATTAAAAACAATTCACTTTATATTGATAAAGTATTATGTTCAAATTATTCTAAAAATAATATCTTTTAATATTAGAATAAGAATATTAACATTAAAATAGATGAAAAATAAATGATTATATACAGATATTAGATTCTCAATAAGTTATGTAAGGTATTTAAGAGAAACTTATTTTCAATTGGTTGGAAAATAAATGGGCATACTAAAAGTGTAGATGTTTTTGTAAAAATCTCAAAAATAGATCAAACATAAGATTTACAAAAAAAATTGAAGGGACAATTTTATTTTATTTTTTGAACTTTTTTAAATTAAATATTTGAAGGGCATTTCCATAGAAAAATAATATAATGGATTGCACAAAAGCCATTGAAGTTTCTATGATGAGTTTTCCATTTTCATGCACTAGAAGCATTACATGGTATACCTTGTGGTTTTTTTTATCATCACAATCTTATTACATAAACTTAAACTTTTCTATAAGGTTCATATCTTAATTTTCTTCTAATAATGAATAGATCTTATCTCTTGAAAATGAATATTACCTTCAAACACTGAGAAAGAAACTCTTCAAGAGCATTTAGGAAAATTTTCAAAAGTAAAACCCTTTCTTTAGAGCAATGTAGTATACTTAAAACCTCTACTAATATAAAAAAAAAATATTTATATATTCTAAAAATATGACTAATAACTAAATATATGAAATAAAACTCCTACTTTGTTCTTTGATCCCACATATGCTCTAAATAAATTTTAGAACCTTTCTAACATTGAAAGACTTCTTATATTCAAACTTGACTTCTCTCTCACTATGAGCTTTTATGAATATTGGTACATCTTCATTTTAAAAACTACTATATAGAATTTTTTTGGTCCATTAATCATCTCAAAAATCACTTTAAATTTGTTTGTAATTGTTAAATTGGGTAGCCTACAATAGATTTTTTCACAACAATTGTTGACTAAATTATCACTTTTAAATAAAAAGTAAATCAATAACATTAACAATAAAGAAAATCTATGATTCAAATATTAACATAAATCACTAAAATAAATTTATCAAAAATGTAAATCCCAACTTAGATACATGTTCTTTGCTACAAGAACATAAACTTTTGGTGTCTAAGTAGATTATTTCTACAGTGACCAATACACATACTGTGTGAGCAATCAAGCCACTATTTGTTATATCTCTAAATGGTAACATTTTTCTTGTTACAACTTGGTTGTGAAATTCATCTAAGTATTTTATAATTATATATATTATGGAGGTGCATATTTAACATAGGTGATGTTGTCATGGTGAAGTGTTTAGAAATTATAATATTACTATCAATCTTCAATTGTTCAATTTTTTGAGTCAAACTTATTAACCCATGTTTAATGAGTAAGGGTTCACATGAACCCATATATTATGAAAATGAATGGTACCTCTATGAGAACTCATTGAATCTAGGTGATGCTCACAAAGTTGCTGAAACATCACAAATTTTTAGGAGGTCACCCATCCCTAAAATTCTCCAACTCAAATAACTATTTCAAAAAAATTAAGATATTTAAAACAAAATTATTACATTGTCATAAGAAATTATAAATATTTAAAATAAAAAATAAAAACTATTATAATTCTTTAGGAAAAGGAAATAGAAGATAAATTCAACATCATCTATGCATCACCTCAAATATTAAAAAATTAAAATAACACAAAGTGTAGATTCAATGGGAAATATTTATTTTTCCCTTTACTATACACTTCATAATTAAAATTTGTTTAAAAAGTTGATTTGGGATATCTATGGTTTCTCTATTTAAAAGTACACAGCAATGCATTCACTTTGGATTTCAAGAAGCTTGTAGATGAAAAGCTTGATGAAGCTCCTCTCCTATAAGGTAGTTTTTAATATTCTTAATCTTAGTACTTTGAGAGAAATGTAGAAATCATTCAAGTTGGATTTAGGGTTTCTGATGTTTTATCTAGTTAGTTTTTATGAATAGTGTCTCTAGAGTAGGCACTTTGGTCAAACAAGTTGATCCCAAGGTATTTGGGCAATCTCTTTATAGATATGTGTTATATCATGTTGGTAAATACGGTGGTATTGGATTACATTTCAAGAACTCTATATGGAAAATAAGTGTGGGTTTTAATTCTAACTGTATCATAAATGGATTTCTACTTCTAGAGTCTTCATGACTACAGCAAGAGACCCTACTTGTTGGGATTTGAACCTTAGTTTATGGTCTAAATCTTTTATAGTCATTTTTATGATATTAATTTTTTCATCTAAATTTAGGGCTTAATCTACATGGCACATTCTCATTCATGACTTCAATTCATAGTTTGGTTTGAGTTCAATTTTTTAGAGAATTTTCCATACTAAATATTTGTGTATTTTCATCAGGGTTTTGTATTGATTTTAGGCAGCCCATGATGATGACCTCTCTTCAAATCTTTCTACACTTCAGAACTACAAGCTTGGAGACTTTGTGGAACAATTGAAGAAACCTAAATGGATCAAGGGTTCTATAGATGAACTTCTTAATTCATATGAGACTAAGTTGAATAATAGGAATAAGAAAAAAAAAGTTGGGATTTGGGAAGATACGTCTCCCCATGTATCAAGTCTTGCAGGAGGATTACAAACCCTAATTCAATGCAAGAAAAAAATTGGGGGAATGAAGAAGAAGTTTTAATATGAAGCAAAGAGTTGTAATAATAGGATGCAACATTTCTCCAGGTGCCCATTCTTTTTTAGGATGAACCTAATGTTGCATGGTCAAACTCTTAATGTTAGAATTTGTAGCAGTATGGGTGCAGGGTGTCATACTATGATTCATGAAGGAACTCAAGACAAGGAAAGTGCAGATACCTTTGAAGAAAAGAATGATGTAATATTTTCCATGAAATCTCCAATAGAAATTGTAGGTCATACCCTTCACATTATTAGAAGTAGCTAGAGAAAGAACATAATGTTAATTTTCCTCAACCAGATTTTCCAATTGAGCAAGATAGAAGCAAGATGGAAAGGTCAATGATGTGGTGGATTTGACAGTGATATAAGCCCTTCCCTTGTTATAAGAGATGCTAGTAGTATATTTAGAGAGTGGTTCAAGCCAAGTCTCAAAAATAAATTCAGAGTGACATGGCAATGGATATTAGATAATTCACAAAATCATTCTTGAAGTTGGAGAAACCCAAGATTGAAATGTACAAGAACATGGAAAGGTTACATACGAGGGTTGAGACAAGACAAGCAAAACTAGAACTTGATAGATCTTATGTTATTATGGATACTTAGTTGCAAATTGCTAAACTCATTTGAGTGAAAAGTAAACCTATAAAAGGAAAGATAGAAATGTATGTTAGATCCCCAAACACAATAATGCATTTGTAGATGAGAAGTTAATATTTTTGAGGTTCTTGTAGAGAGGTAGTTGGATTTGCAATTTGTGAGTCCAAGAAATGATTTTATATTGTGAGAATTAGCTTTTAGATGATAGCAATATGAACAATACAAAATTCATTGGTATGGAAGATAAACTATTGATGATTGGAGTAGTATTTGTTCATGCCACTGCACTAATGGATTATTTTTAGCTTTGTGTGAAGTACATTTTAAAATCTATCATACGACATTGAATGCTCTAATACCACTTTGCAAGTCCCTAATAAAATAGGGGAAACACAATTTCAAACACATAAATACACTCAAATTTACATGTTTTAGGATTCTTACCTTGGTTTTTAAATTTCATATGCTATATGAAATTTAAAAAGCTCTCATAACATATTGACTAACCTTCTATAGCTTGGCTTTATTTGTATGATCAAAGGGAACACAATTCCTTCATGTTCTTATATAAGATAGCTGAGGAATTTGTATTTTAAAGATGGTGATGAACAATAGAGTATTCCCCCAGATTCAATTGACACCCAGGTATTCTATTTTCCTTTCTATAAGAGTTATTTTATGAATTGGATTTGGATTAGACAAGGGCTTTTTTTTCATCAAGAATTTGGGTTATTACGAAGATGGAATTAGAAATACTTTATAGAAAAATATTTAAGAATGAATGGGAGGGGAAGGGACTAAGATTTAAACTAAATTGAAATGGTCAACTTTTGTATACAGTGATGGTTCTTCTTTTTTATCCTTTTCTCTAGATCATTGATTTGAGGAATGTACACAACAAAGAAAAAAGATTAAGGAAAATATAATGGACAAGCATTTGGAATCTCTGAATATTGTTCCTAATGTATTGACTAAACATAATCAGAAACTTGGTGGATGTATGGGAAGTTGGTATCATCCTCCATGCTCTCTTGATTTGTTCATTGCCATTTCATGGAAATCTATTGAAGCAATATTTGAGACAATAAAATATGTACAGTTGGATTTCTAGAATGAAAAGTGCAAATCAATTTTGAGAATTGCATAGAATGTGTTGTCAATGATTATTTAGTGGGATGTTTAAAATATGCTTTCTCCAAAGGAAGTTTGTAGGCATCCTTGGATAATACTCTATATAGTTAAAGCTCATCAACAAATATGTTTGCAAGGGCACCAAATTCCAAGTTCTTTTTCTTACTATCTAGTATATCCTTCCTTTCAATTTGAAATCTTATTTTCTTAAAATGTTATTAACATGTACTCAATATATAATGATATTCCTTCCCCTTTTTCAATTTTTAGGGATTTTTAGTAGTTAGAATTTTTAAATCATAATATTATAATCTAGATCACACATATACTTTGATGCAATGGATTCTTTGTATAGATATACTTTACTATGTGTAAACTACCTTTAATTACCATACTATAGCTCCTATAATTTTAAATCAAGTCTAAGTTCTACTTTTTTGTGCTCAGATCCAACTAAATAGAAAAAATGTTACTAAGCTACAAACATAACCATTACTCCAACTTGATGACCATCATAGGAGGCTCTTTAGAAGTACTTTTTGAGTTTACTTTAATAACCGTGAATACAAATTTTGATTTTATATCTATACTTATTGATTTATGTTCAATATTATTGACAATGTTGCACCAATAATTGTAAGTTTCAAAGTTTTTTGCGGATTATGACTACTTTTAATGGAATGGAATGGAATGTATCCCTTATTTTTTTAAAACCAATTATGTGAAGTCACAACAACTGTATTGTTATGGGTCTTCCTTTTTAGAAGCATTGGTTTTACCCTTGTCGGAGATATTGTGGACACCTTGACAAAAACCATATGCCAATATAGCATCATATTTGATAATGTAGATTTGAAACCTTAGTTATATGCAAGGAAGCAGACTACTTGCCAAGCAAGATCTTCTAAAAATTATGAGTGATTTGAAACTTCTAATAAATTTTGAGACTTAAAAAGTCAAAAAACTCAACTATTAAATTATTTCCTTTAACATATCCATCTTGACAACACGATTTGGTGTATTTTATTCTATATTGATGGAAAGATGTCTACAAATGAGTAAGGTTAATCTAGTGCAAGTAATATTTCCCATCATGAACTAGTAAATTTTGTATTTGCTTAGAATTCCAAAAAAGAGTTTGAAACTCATTTTCAAGTTATTTGAAAAGGTCCATGGACACTAAATCCCTAAAATAATTTTCTGCTACTGTCATTTACTCCCTATGGAAAGCCTTTGTTACTTCCAAGCCTTGTGAAAATAGTGTTTACATAAAATTCTAAGAAACCTTAAACCATTTCCTTTTCATAGCGGAAATTCCAATAGGTTGGTGGAAAATATTAATGAAACCTCAATGCTTATCTTGATCATGTTGTCCACTTCTAGTAAGTCAATCCAATGATATCTTTGATTCCCATCTCTAAAGAGTTACAGGGAGAAAAAAAAATCTTGTGTATGTGTTGTTGGGATTGTTTTCATTTTCTATCCATGTTTATAAATTTTTTGATCCACCATATGGTGTACATAAAGTGGAAAAACAATTTAAGTTTTTGTTGTTATTGGGGTTGTCGGTCCATTGTTTATTTTCTTATTGATGATAGCATAAGTCACACCAACAATACACCTACAATGTTGATTATAAGAAAGGTAATTAGAGGAATGAGAAGAATGTTCCATTTAAACATGTACAACTTGTCAAAATCACCTTTTTCATTTCAAAAATTTGAAGTAATGGTGAAGTTTGTATTATGACTAGCAAGGAATTTCATCAATCCTTGAACCATTGCCATAAAATGAGAAGAACACCTTTAATTATCCAAAATTTCTCATTCCTTCACAATTCATCAATACCAAACCCACTATATCATTTCTAGTATTCTAGTTACAAAAATTGAAAGATAAAATGAAATCAAACACAATTGTAAATTTGATGATCTCAGGATTAATGAATTTATTTGTGAGAAAAAAATTGTTGGGAGAGTACAGTATGCAATAAGAGCAATAGAAGTTAGAGGATACATAATTGTGTTTATATATCTACAACATAATGATTTAAAGACCTTTCTCACTAGACATAGTGGTGATTTAAATGAAATGCTTCTCAAATTGCAAAAGAGCTCTAATGATTGCCTAGATAGTAAGTTCCATACAATTAAGGCCATCACATCTAGGATAATGCAAAGACTCCCATCCAATTGCATTTCTAGTCTCATAATGACTTCAATGTCACTAATTTGAACGATTCTAACTTCTTTAAAGTATCATAAAAATCTATAAACTTGCATAGAAATTTAATTAAAAGTTGATTAGTATAAAATAATCACTTTCAACTGGGGGTAAGTATGAAACGTAAATTTCCCTTTTTATTTTAATGATTCAGAATCAAGATAAGTCTTTTCCTCACTTTTAATTTCATAATGATAATGCTCTATGTAGCTCTATCAAAGCCAAAAAAATGTTACTGGGGACTAAATGAAATGGAAGTCAAAACAACAAATGTAATAACTAAACATAAAAGTTGTGACACATAGCCAACTATGTTGACAATTTAGTATAGCCTAGGTAAATGCTACCAAACCTGTATTATATCTAGAAGCTGATGAGATATATGTTATCTTGCTAATTATACCTAGTATCTACTGAGGTGTATGCAATGTCAACTGATCTTTTACTGATCATATTTTTAAATGCAACATAAATTGATAGTAGGTAATAAATGATATTTGGTTAGTGTAATGACAAGTAAATAGTTTTAAAAAAACTTTGTAAGATTTTTACTAATGGTCACTCTTCTAAATGTATAAAGCATCAAACTCAATGCCAAAAACATAAAGTTTTGACAACTGAGGATTCTCCTAACAGTCTAGTTCAGTTAAGGTATAGTACATTTAATTGCTACAGTACCTCTACTTGGCTAATATTTTTTTGTCTTTCTATATTGGTACTTGATATATGCCAAGATCCATATTGTCTAATTGATGGTCTACCATTCATATAGTTATGTACAATGGAGATAAATAATATTTGATAATTAATGTCAAATTCATGATTTTTCCATAGTCCTTATGATTTCAAGAAATTTTTCCCTTTTGTATTAAACAGTGTAGATTTTTTTTTGTCTACCTTTTTTTTATTAAACTCTATGGTTCATCATCAGTGAAGATGGCAAGAGAAGAACTAACTTTTTTTTTGTAATCCATGGGGTGACAAGTAAAGGCTATTAGAGAATAATTGTCCTATTTACAAATATCAATAAGGGAAAAGATAGGAATGATTAGTTATTCTTGTAGGTTTACAAGATTTGAATAAATTTTCAAAAAAGAAAAATTGATGTAGTCTCCATAGAAGTACTTATGGGCCACTACAACCATAAGTAAAGACTACTTGAAAGCATTAAATTCTTTTTTTAACAACTTTCCAAGGTTTAGATAAATGTAAGAAGTCACCCTTTGTATCCCCCATCTAGTTGTTGCCTTGAAATCTGGGTAAGAAGCAACACAAGAAGCAACTTTGGATTCACTTTTCTACTACGACAAGTTTGATCATCATGTCCAATTGAAGTTGGGATTTAGCTCAAGTTGTTGTTGTAGTAGAAGCTATTCCAATCCTCTAGTTTTTAGTACAGCAAGGACCACCTCATTTTCAAGAAAAGGAAGAGGTCCTCTTGCAATGCTTTCTACGAACTCTACTGGTTACTATTAAGCGAGGTATCAACCTTAAGATATCCATATGGAATCCAAGAACATATTGCAAACTAGCACTTGGAAATGATCCTCCAAGGAAGATGAAGGTGAGTATTTCATAAATTTTCATTTCTTATTTTTATGGAAGTTTTAAAGCTGGAAGCTCCTTATTCATATTGAAATAGAATCTTTCATAAAATTATTTTTGTTAATAAAGTACCATCTTGATGGAAACAACAATTAGTTAATATTTACAATTCTTGATTTATCATTTGTAGTTTTGTTTCTAATATGTAGAGAATACATCAAATTCTTACATGAATCAATCTCACAATTTTCCTTTATATATATATATATATATATATATATATATATATATATATATATATATATATATATATATATATATATATATATATATATATATATATATATATATATATATATATATATATATATATATATATATATATATATATATATAAGTGTTTATATAATTTTCTTAAACCAAGCTCAATCTTTCGAGTCTAAATATTGACACATTTAACTATATACTTAGGCCAATCTAGGGCTTTCAAGAATCTGTAGTATAAAGACTTTAATAGTTCTACAAGCTATCTTTATTTCTTTACTATCCAATAATAAGATATATGTCTTTATAGTTATTTATAATAATAGAACCAAATTTTGATCAAATCCTCCTAATAATAGTGAAACTTGTTAGAAAAGCTTAAAATGTATTAAGTGATTTAATGTATATGACCTCTTTATTTGGTTAGTGATAACCCTATTTCACCTGATATCATATCATCTTAAGGAAAATCATCTCCATAGATTAGTAACATAAATATTTTCTCTGAAGTTATCGCTCTCTTATTGTTGGGCTCTAGCAAAAAGGGAATAGGATTATGATAGTTTTCCATCCAAGTTGGAATGTCTCCAACAACCTTTTTTGCCAAACAACATTTCATTTCATGAAAATTGAGCACGTTATATGAGAACTCATGGAATGTTCATTCTACTGGGCCTTGATAGCTTGCTTTGCCTCAATTAGATCATGTTTAGTAGTCTATGCAATCTTCTGTTATTACTAAATATTGGTGCATGATTTTCCATTATACCTTCCTTTCTTAGAAATCATATCCATATTTACACTACTAACAAATAAAAATCTTGCTTATTATTTTTCATTTGGGTACATGTGCACTAATATTCCTTGAACTCTCAAGATTTCATTCTTTAACTAACAAGATTTGTGTCTCATGTTCTCTAATCAAATATGCCACCCTCTATAGAGATACATATCAACATGGACATGGTATGCTTATAGATGTGGCTTGGATCTAGTTCAACATCATAAATGTAGCAGGGATTTCATCTAAAATATGACTAACGAGAATATAAGAATATTGTGGGAAAAAAAATTTCTCGTATTGTATTTTCTACTGTAAGGATATTTCAAAGACTTACTTGACTACCTTGCTATTATATATTGTATTCAAGGCCTTACTCTATTTCCTTGTTACAATTGATGATATTTCAAGCACTTACTCTTGATATTTCAAGCATGGGTTCTTGTACAACCAGTCTATTTCTCCATAAATATGTGTTAGGTCTATCTATTCTATTTAGTAATTTATGTAGTTTAATCTAAGTTGTGATTTTTAAGCATGTTCAATGCGACCTCTTTCTAGATCAATTTCTCTCCTAGTGATAAGTACATCCATGTTATATATTAGATGAATCTACACATAAACTAGTTCCTCTTAGCAAAAAAAAAATTAAGAATTTAGACCAACAGTAAATTGTCATCTAAAATTTTTAGACTTAGTTTTCTCCCTTATTTACGCAAATAAATGTATTTATTTTTTTGTTCCACAACTTTATTATAATAAGAAAAAATCATATGTAATGAATTTGATAATGAAAACATTCTCTTGATCTTTATATTATGCATTTAATAACATCACTATTCTTTAAAGGGCACTAGCTCAATGGAAGAGTGCCTACTTTACAAGTAGGAGGTGTTGGTGTTTTTTTTTTTTGGAACTACTAGGTTGATCTAAACCCAATAGTAGGATACAGAAGAAAAAAACAATCCTAAGGACTAGCTAGATCCTATATTCATTAGGATTAATCTCAGCTTTGGACTAACTCCAACATAGTATAGAGACTCTCTACACTTTAGGCTCTACAGGGCCAAGGCGGGTGCACCTTAGGGATGAAAATGATTGGTTATTTTGATTCTTCTTCAAAAAATCATTCACTCACACTCTTATTTTTCAAATTTATCCCCTATAGCAGAAAATGGTCAATATTCTTTTGGGATTTGCAATTGGCTCCTTGATTACAGTAGTTA
The DNA here is from genome assembly GCA_028749045.1 of Cupressus sempervirens. Taxonomy (NCBI): domain Eukaryota; kingdom Viridiplantae; phylum Streptophyta; class Pinopsida; order Cupressales; family Cupressaceae; genus Cupressus; species Cupressus sempervirens. Next base: position 630,580,742 of record CM053793.1, read on the forward strand.
ACTATAACTCAAAGGAAAATCATTACAAATAAGTAATGACCAACAATTTAATTCTTTAGTACATAAAAGTAAATTGATTTTAATTGATATATGTATTGTGCAATTACATGAACATACCAACTTGCAACTAAATTAATTAATCAATGCCTTATCCATTGTTATATAGAGTCAAACCAATAACTCTAGACCTATTTAATTGACTTGCAATTAAATTTGTCAGCAGTTAGTCCTAAATTTTATTCTCATGATATCCCTCAGGCATATATCTAGAAACCCTATCAATTGTTGATAGCACTTACTTAAATCTTTGAATTAAAAGCAATCAATAAAAGATATACAACTTCATCCAAGCTGCATTAAAATGAAAGAAATTTGTTCATTTCAATCCCAAGATTATAGATATATAAAAATGGAGACAAATCTCAAAGACACAAGTATGCATAACTTCTTCTTTGTATTAATTTTCCTTGAAAACAAATATAGTACTAATATAAACTCAAAGTATAACTCAGAACAAGACAAACTTAATCATTCAATGTTGACTATATTTTCATATTTGCAAAACTGAATACAATTATATAATTGACAAAAACTGGACTGACTGTGAATAATATAAACACTAAAAATTTTACAGACTTCGAACCTCTACTCCACATCTTGGAAATCCTTTTATGAGAAGGATTGCAACAAGCTTCATATGGGAGGACACATGTCAAATCCCTAACAGAAAAAAGAAAGGAAAGATATGTGTGAAAAGTTAAATTAAAACATTCTTTGTGTTCAAACCCAAAATAGGAAGGTAGTTACAAGATCAACAGGTGATAATTTACTGTACAAGAGTCTTTACTTTAATTCCTTTTGTCTTGTACTACGTTCAATGTGTAAATCTTCAATTACTTCCTGCTGGTAGAGCCTTGATCTCTCCTACCGCCTCCCAGACATATATCTCCCTTTTAGTGGGTCATTCGGTTGTCTTTACTTCATCCAAGTCTATTGTCACTTTAATCCACCTGACATCTATTATGGCCCTTGATTCCAATGAAAACTTATATTTAAGTCAATTTCAACCTTAAATAATGAATCGATTAGGTTATTAAAGGGGGTTTCACTATCATCTTCAAAAATTGATGTTGTACCTGCTCTAGTTAGTACTGAATCAAAAGAATCTGACCACTCCTAGTAGTCTTTCAACCTACTATCAACATCCAAAATCGGTGGAATATAGGGTTTAATCCCTTGTGATAAGACTTTCATCTTTCCTTATAGAATTTACAATTTTCTAGTAAAGAAGCCTATTAATTGTTAAACTATCTCCAAGCTCTCCTTTACTGTAATGATTTTATCATGCAAATTTGGCTTTTTCGCCATCAACATGATTAGCCTCTCTAAAAATTGAGTGTGTGGTCCCCATAGACTAAAAGTGGGAAATGTTTCATTGCCTTGGAGATCTCTGTACTGAAGGTACCTTACAAGGTCCAAACTATCATGTTCCCTTGATCTGTGCTATGCACATCTATTAATTTGTGCTTATTAGATGCAGGAGCCATACTCCACATTGCTTGAGATTTGGAATCAATGTTAAAACTTGATACCTTCTAAAGTCCATCAGCTCCAAATGCTTCATAAGAGATAGCATTCTCTTGTCTTCTTATTTGGTCAAGCATGAAAGCTTGTTCCAGATCCCAACCAGGTAATAGAAGCATTCCACTTATATGTACTAGTTCTCTAGCCTCTTTAGGTGTAATCACCTCACTTTCTAGATCATAAGCATGTAGCTTGTCAACCAGTTCTTGGTTCTTCTCATTTGATTTTCCTAGTTTCATCTTCAAAACTAGCTCACTCTGCTTTATTTTATAGAGGAAGCTTTTGAACTCGATGGATTTGATGAATTCATCATCATCAATAAATTGCTAAGCCTGGATAATTCAATCATCCAATCTTGTTGCTACCAGTTCTAGGTTAGCCAGAGAATTCTCTATTGCATTTAGCCTATCTTGTATATAGCTCTACCTCAGGTTAGCAAAATATTAGTTTCTTCCAGGTAGGATCTGCAATGTTCTTTGCTTCACTTTTTTAGGTATGTGGACTACCTTCTACCTTTTGTTACACTTGGTAACCCATGCTACCGCAATAGGTTCATCTTCTTCAAATTATAGAGTTACATTTGGTGTTGGGTTGTCAGGGTTTACCCTTTCCTCTTCTCCAATTGGCCCTTCAGGCATTTGTGTCATGATCTCAGCATGATCATTTACCATTTTCCTTATTTTTTGTGGATAAGGGACATCCATGTAAAAACTCTTGAAATTTGGGTTATAACTCTCTTCATTTCCCTTTCTACCATTAAGAAATCATCAAACTTAGCCAATTTGTTAGCAACTTCCCCCTCAACTACAATGTTGGGAATCAAATCCTCATGAGGTAATTCTTTTGTGCTTGGCAACACATAATTTTTGATTTCTTTCAATGTGTTCCTCATCAATTGTTTGGGTCATATATTCTATAAGGGGGAGTTGATAAATTAAAATGATGGAGGAAAGAATGGATTTGATCTAAGGATTCTTTTCCAATTGAAAAGTTTCCTATTCTAAAGAATCTACACACACAAGTGCCTCTCTACTTTAGGCCCTAAGTTTCTTTGTTCATCATCATCACCTGCCACATGAATTTAATGATGGCTAGTCTAGGAGGGATATATTTGGGCAATATATGGGGAGGCTAAGGGTAACCATAGACTCTCATGAGAGAAAATGTTGGGAATAAGAATATGTCCCCACAATTTTCATCTAACAACTTATTTTCAAGTAGAAGGGCTAGTCTTAACAGACTTTTTAATATCTCAGGAGCCCTAAAGTAAATGGGGTCTAACATCTTCATGATAAAAAAAACTAAAATTATTGAAAAAGGAAACAAAGTCAAAGTAGTGATAAGAGCTATCCCATATCTATGTCTATAGTTGAACTAGAAGCTCTCCATTTGCATCAGATGTGTGATCAATGAAATATGGGCTGATATATCCCACATTCTTGTATAAAATTAAATGCATCAGCAACTAATAATAGTGGAATTTGAAATTCCCCATTTCTCCACTCTATGCTAGCCCAATATTTTCTTTCATCCTCTCTAGAATTTAATCTATATAATCATATTCTCCACCATGATATGAGTTGTGTACATCCCAAGCCAAAATGTACTCTACCCCATATACCATATCAAATCCATCTTTGACAACCACTTTGTGGACACCATACACTATCTTCACAAAATAATTCTTGAACTTATCCAAGGGCATCTTCTTAACCACTTTTTTAGGATAATATCCCACCTACTTGAGGTCTATGGGGATATGTTTTAACATGGATTTTCCTATGTAGGCCTTGGTATTCCTTTTAAACTTGCTTTGAAGATCAATCAAGTGCTCTAGTTTGCTAATTACACCATCTAGTCCAAAAGCTTCTATGAAAGAAGCATGATCCACTATGCATAGAATGGTGCCATTATGTCTATGGAATGATTTGGTAGTTGGATTATATGATTTAATTAGAGCCTTTACCAAATAAACATCTATGAATACTTCTGGAAAGATGAGCTTTGCTAGATTCTTCTTCTAGGGATTGCAAACAGGAAATTTGTCCATTCTGTTGCGATAGAAATATCTAAACAACTCCTAACCACTAACACTAGGGAAAATAACATCCTATAGAATGCATAAGGATCTTGGAAATCATGGTCATTTGTAAAGATGACATTCGAGGATTCAGGGAATAACTTGATCCATTCACCTACAAACCAGCTTGGTTTTCTCTACGTGGTAGTTTTCCCACCTTTGCCAATAGAAATCTCTGCAACTTTCATAGTTGCGGCTTGAATCTCCTCTACTTATTTATTAGACATCTTGGTTGTAAGTTGAAAACCTAAAACTCTGCAATTACATTGAAAACTATGAATTCTATGTACTGAAAACTTTGTAACTACTGGAAATCTTCTCTTTTTGTAAATGGTAACCTATTATTGGCCTAGAGAATGTTTTTATGTTGTATGTACTTCATCAATTAACACTATGCATTAAATTCTTGCATGTACAAGCTTTAAACTCAATGTTTTCTATCACCTCAATGGAGCATCAACATAACTATCCAGCTTTGCATTCTTTGTACTTCCTTGAAATTTCATTAGTTGAGAGTCCTTTGTCATGTTCCAACTTAGAAAAGGAAAAAGCTCTTTCATATCTTATTTTAGGGTTCTTATGATCTTATGATTCACTTGGAATTCAAACCCTTCATATCATCTAAGGCAAGGAATCTTGGCTTTACGATCTTACAAACACTCCTTTATCACATGATCAAGGGTTTCCTTTATGTCTCTTATGATCTTATGATCCACACTTTATCTTAAGATTGACACATCAACCATAATGTCTTCTCCTTAGTTATGATCTTATGCTTGGCAATTTGTAAACCCTTTCATAACATCACCAACATATATCTTTACCCATACGATCTTACGATCATAGCCTTGTGTAACATTAGATCCTACTTTCTCTTGCTTCATGATCTCTCGATCATGATTAATTGAGCCTCCTTATAACTTCAGAAGTTACCTTTAACTATCATCTCTGACTCTCAATCATACACTAGTTATTACCTCTTTCGATCATAGCCTCAGAAGATTTAACTTTTATCTTTACAATCTTACGATCTAGCATTGCTTCGTAGCTTCAAAACACTCATGATTTGTCCTTATTATTTTACAGTCTACTACTCTTCATAGCATTGGAAGATACAAGTTGCGACATGTCTCAAAATATTATGCTCATGCACCTAGCCCGTCCTTGCATCATTATATCACTTAACAGCTCCTTTCTTACGATCTTACTATCATCTATATTTTGTGTCATTGGACACCTCATAATCTTCTTCTACAATCTTATGATCACAACTCTTTGTATCTTTAGAAATCTCCTTGAAAAAGCCTTTACAATTATGTGATCTCCATTTATCGTAAGATCAAAACTCTCCACAACCTTTGCACTTTGGTGTCCTTGTGATCTTACAATCCTTTTGTTCTTGTATGGTCATGGGTTCCTTTTTTAGCCTTTATGATCATACACACTTGTACTTATCGTAGCATCCTATCACTCCAAAATCTATCGCAAAGCACCAATGATGATACGCTACTGGGAACATTGTGAGATTGGGACCCTTGGAAATACATACCCGTAATGCTATGACCACATGGTATATCGTGAGATCGGGACATTCAACATCTGCCTTTATGATCCTTCACTAACCCCTACATCATAACATTAGGAGAGGGGAGATTTAAGCTTATGACTGGATGCCTAAAACCTTGATCATAAGAGCATAAGACCTGACAGAAAATATGAAAATAACATACACTCTCCCACTTGAAACACAAAACCTAGGGTAAAGGTGAAAATTGATCGCAAATTTTAAAAATTCTCTATGGCGTGGTAAAGACATAATTCTTAGGATATTAGATTATCCCTCTAGGGCGGGATTTTTCAAATAGGGCCAGGGCAAAATGATCAGGTTAGGGTTGTTTTCTGGTAAACTGATAACAAATAAAGAACAAACCCTAACATTACAACATATTTTAAAATATTTTCATATAAAAATCCAAAGTTTTGGCACAATGAAAAAAAGGGCTATCATGAGGATGGTGGTTTGATTCCATTGAACCCTAATATGATTAACTTAATTATTAAATAAACTACCAAATATATAATCAGATAAACTACCAAATAAACTACCAATTATATTACCAAATATACTACCAAATAAACTACCAAATATACTATCAAATATATTATCAAATAAACTACCAATTATATTACCAAATATACTACCAAATAAACTACTAAATAGACTATCATATCAACTACCACATCAAATACCAAATAAAATACTGAATATACTACCAAAATTACCAAATAAACTACCAATTAACAACAATAAACGACCAAATAATGATTAACATAGTTTAGTCATAAATTTGGTTGTGAGATAAATGTCTGGCAATAAACTACCATTGGTCACATGATCAAAATTAGTCATATATCTAGAGTTTTTAGTAATTTATTTAATCATATATAGTTCTTTTTGTACTAGTGGATTCAATATTTAGGATGAAATTGGTATGTTGAAGATTGACTCAGTTGAGGATGCTTATCAATATGCTTTAAGGGAAGAAGAAAGGTTGGAGAGAAGAAATCAAGGTAGTTCTAAAGGGAAGTAGAAGTAGGAATACTTAGTGAAGGAGAAACAAATTTTCGAGGATGAACTAGAAGATATTGAATAGAAGAGAAAAGGTAGAGGTGGATTTAGAGGTACTCATTTCAAATATGACGAAGACAGACATAGAGATTTTGAATGTTCCTAGAAGGCTATGAAAGAGTTGTTGTGATAAGTGAGAATGTGGATTCAATAAATGAGCACAAGAAGGAGAAGGGGAATTTTTCAGTTTGATGAATGTTGCTTACAAAGAAGGTACTATAACCTTGGCAAAGAAGGAATTTGTTCAAGACTCATTACGAGTTTGGAGGTAAATGATGGAATGAGATTGTGGATGGTGGTAGTAATGATAACCTAGTTGTTGAGGAGACGGTTTAAAAACTTAGTTTGAAGAGAGTGAGACATCCTTGTCCTTATAGGATTAGTTGGTCACAAGATGAACATGCTTTGGAAGTAAGGGAGTAGTGTCTTGTTGATTTTTAGATTGGAGAGTATGTTGATCAAGTATTGTATGATATTGTGGACATGAGAATTTGTCACATACTATTTGGTAGACCTTGGCAATATGATTGTAGGATAGTGCATGATTTTGTCAAGAATGTATTTATTGTTGAGAAGGGTCGCAGGGAGTATTCCATGGTTCCTTTGTAGAATGCAAAACTTGGTAGGAGGAATGTGAATTTGGTAGGCGAGTTGAGTTGAAGGATTCTAAGAGGGCTAGATATTAGTGTGGAAAGAAAACATGTGGTACACCAAGGAAGGATGTGAAGAGATAGAGTAATAAGTTGAATGTTGTTGGAAATGATTTTCAAAAATGGAATAGAGGAAAGAGTGTACAAGTTGATGTGGTGGAGGATATGTATGTGAAAATTAGTTTAGGTTTTATGTATTGAATCCTAGAATATGTTCTTCTAGCTACTAGAACATCTTTTCACATCAGGGGTGTCTAATGTAGGAGCACCTTGGGGTAGTTGGATATCCTGTATGTTGGAGTGATTTTGATCTTGGAATTGAAAAACTTGGTTGAAGAAGATGTGATGCTTGATCATTATTGGGTAGTTCTTGGGGTGTAGTGTTTCCCAAGGAACTCAGTGACTAAAGGATCTCAGTAAAGATTGTGATGCTCAATTGATATTATTCTTGATGGAAACTATGCTCAATAATGCTTGTGGGAGCTCTGTGAATGTGCTTTCTTGGCTTTCTCAGTGGTTGGTGCTAATGCTTGGTGGTTTGGCTCATTGAATGGTGTTCTTGGGAGTTTGACCGACTGACTTGGTGCATTTAATATTTGTAGCATGTGATCATGATGTGGATTAATCTTGGGATGTGTGTGGACCTATTTGGGGTCTTGGTTATTTATTTTATGTACATTTAATGCTTCTTTTAAGCCGGATATGACATATTGCATTTATTTAGGTTTCTAAATGATTCTATTTGCAATAGACCAAGTGGTCATGCAAGTATATAAGGAGGGGTTTGGGTAGTGTTTAGAGATTCAAAGAGAGAGGAGTAGTGATTCAAGGAAGGAATTTGGAGTTGTGAATTTGTGAGTAGAGCTAGTAGCTACACCAAGGATTGCGAAACAAGGAGATTTCTTGGTGGCATGCGAGTGCAATTTTAAATCTTTCTTGGGGTTTCTACCATATTATTGTTACAAATCTACGCTAGCTAGGGTTTGGGTTGGATCTTGAGGGATCTTGTAGAACTATTAATTGCTTTATATTTGGTTGTAATCAAGAAGGCTTTATAGCTCAACACATTGCATGTAATTAGTTGTTTTATGAATAAAGATTTGGGTTTTGGTATCAGATCTTATTTTCCTGTGTTGTGTTTCTGTTGTGTGGTTATTGTTAGGGGCTTGTACATCTCCTTCAGGGATTCTCCTAACTTACACTACATTATTAAAAATTATACATGTTTTATTACTAACTATTTAAAAAATCATGAAAAATAAGAATGTAAAGTTCATACATCTATAATACAATTTAAATAGGAGGTGTTTGAAAAGTTGGCGAGGGAGAGGATAAGTGTGACATTAGATCGTGCACATAAATATAATAAGTAATAATATTTTCTCGATGAAAGATTTTTTCATTAATTTTAGACATACAATAGAAATTAGATAGCTTTGAATGTGAGCATAATTTTTAAAAATTTTCATAATTTCTAATATAATTTAGAGATATTTTTAGATTCAATTGTAGTGAAAATAATACACCAATAATTTTACCCATATGTTACCTTAGAATATAAGGGTAACTTATAAGTAAAAAAGAACTAGGAGCCTTCACTATCCTTGTTGGCAACCTAGCACAATTACCACTTGTGATACATAAGCCTAGATCTACACATTGCACTCAGATTCTAGAACATTATGAGACTATTTCACAACAGTAGTCATCTTAAAGACAATGTTCTAAGAAAAAGGTGAAAGTATAAGACAATCATTTATTTTTTTGGATATTAGAGAATACACGATAAGTGGAACCAAAGCAAGAAGATTAGCCTCTCTTAATGAAACATGTAGATAAACAAACACTATCCTATGAAAATGAAGATTTTGCTCAAAGAACCCATTTTCTATCAGTGATGCAACCAAGCTACGTAATAGAAGGATGTTAAAATGTTGAATTTTACAGTAGCATATGCAACTGCGACAAGTACCAAGAGCACAATAGAGAATGTAGCGAGCTATGAACAACTTGAGGAATGAATCATACTTTGCATAGGCCAACACACCACAATAAAAACAAATATATGGACAAATATAGGGCTTTTGAATGTGTACTTGGAAAATAACTCAAATTGTTTATAGTTGTAATACTCACCCATAGTTTACTTTTCTAATCTTATCACCAATCTCTTTTAGGCCTTTTCATGCATGTGTTAGTTTCAGAGACATTTGATTTACAAATACATGATATTATTTCATGACTTGATTTTATGTCTAGATTGAATACTTTCATAATGATGATACTTAGAGGACTTCTGGTAAGTAAATGCAATTGCTTTCATGACGATGTCTTATAGTGTGCCTTCAAATAATGATAATTGTGTTTTCTTGAATATGAGTTATTTATATAGAAGTATGATGTTCCTTGTACTCATGATTATTTATGGTACTTACCCCATTCTTGCATGTGTATGGTGTGCATGCATGTTTTACTTTTTTGTTTGATGTGTATGATGTGGTTAAGGGAGGGAGTTATAGTCACCTGCTTTCGGAGATCTGCACCATGTACCACTCCTCGCCATTTCTTGTTTAACTTAGATATATATGCACATGTGCGTGCTCATCTTTTATGCAAATTACAGGTATCAAGCATTGACTTCCCTGAATTTCTAGGTTGAGTGTGCCCTATCACAATAACTCAATTGTAAGAATGAGAAGATAATGATCAGATCCAATCCCAACCATAGCTTGAAAACTTGTCCTACAAAGAGGAGTCGTATCTAACTACCTATCCTTTTTAAACCCGGGAGTCTTTCTTTGCATATGTTCCTTGACTTTCACTTTGGCCTATTTTGTTGATGTGGTTTATGCGACTTTGACTTTGAAAATTGCTCGATAAATACTTATTTATGATTTTTGGATTAATCATATAATATTTGTATTAGTAAATTTTATTTGATTTAAAAAGCTTAAATATTTAATAAGATGATATTTAACTCTTTGGAATTATTTGAATATATGGCTAATATAAAAGATTTAATTTAAAGTTCCAATTTGACAAATTAAATTAAAAGAATTTAAATATTAAATATTTTTGTGTGAATATTTAATTAATATTGGTTAATATTAGAGTTGCATTTAAATAATGAACTCTAATTATCTTTATTGATTAAAATAAATAATTCCTTTTAACATGCTTGTATTAAATAAGAAAGTGGGAAAATAAAACAAAAGAGTTTATTTAATTAAAAATTGAGTTAAAATTGCATGAAAAGATTAATAATAAAAAAATTAAAAAATTTAGAGCTTTTAGAGATAGAAACCCTAGAGAATTGTCAGGGCTCTATATTAGAGGATTTCAGTTCATTATTTCACACACATGTTTTAGGAAGCACAATTTGGAATTGGAGCAAAAGGATTGTTGAAAGTCTTAGAGGGTTTGGATTTGCATACATTCACAAATTGTCTCATATTTTTGCTCTTGTTTTGAGGTAGGGTTTGGAACCAATTGTGAATTTTTAATGAAAGATCTGTCTACTTCATGTCTCTCTAGGTCCTTGCTTAATGCTTATTAATTTATTGTATTGATTTTTGAATAAAAAACTATGCTGTAGATTTTGAAAAGGAAAACTAATTGATCAAGCAAACTTGACTAAGGAAAACTGTAGAAAAATCTAGAAAATTATTATGATTGTATTCTTTTAAAACTATTTCTATTATAGGAAAATTTTTAATATAGGAAATTGGGAGAAAATAATAAATTGAACATCTAGGGTTTCAACTTTATATTTGTCATTAGAACCATGTGCTTATCATAAATTTTCTAAATAAAGATAAGTATTCTTCTTCTATCTAAAATAATTTAGTTGTAAAATTTATGAGAAAAACAAAAGATTAATTGAGAGGAAAGGATGTTGTAACTAAAACTTATACATGCACATGAAAATAAATATACTAAAGGTAGAAAACTAAGTATATTATGCTTGCATGATTTGAGAGATCAAAGGTATGCCAAAAAACTATTTGCATGTTTATTTGTATTTTATAGAAATATAATAAAAAAATTAAATTTATTAATTTTTTTAAATTACTAATTATTAATTTTATAAATTTAAAAAAAACTATTCAAAAATTTAAAAATATTATTTATTTCTTTCAATAATTAAATAAATAAATACAATATGTTCTTATAAGTGAATGTTTGATGCTAATGTTTATTTTTTAAATCTCTTAGTGAGATATAACTTATTATATATTTATTAATGCTACTGGAGTTACAAGTTTTGATTATGTAAAAGTAGGTTTTAAGGACCCGAAACTATAGTACAAGTTAAGCTAGGAAAAGATAGAGGAAGTAGAAGCATACACGAAATAGACCTCCAAAAGAAACACAAAAGAGGTCATAAAAAGAACTACTGAAAGAAACAGCAAAAAGACAACAGAGAGACAACAAAAAGACAACAGAAAAGACAGTAAAGACCCAGCTAGGTAGCCTTGACCAAATCCAGTGCCTAATTAGCCAGAATATGCATGTTGTCCGCCACTGCCTTCACCTCATCCTTCATTCCCGTGTCATCAGTATTCTTAGAGTGAGCTCGGGTATGCTTACTGTGACCTTGGCAATCGGTTGCCTGAGGGGAGATCTAGCCTTTAACCATTTCCAATTTTTTAACCAAAGTACCCACATTCTCAGCCAAATGTTTTATCAGTTTCTCAAGGTTACTTATCTTGGCTTCCATCTTGGTGACCTTGTCATGGCTCGCATTGAAGTCTTTGTCCATAGCCCTGTTCTTGGCCTCCAACTGCGGGATCTTTATAATTAAGTTTTTAACATCTTCAGCACTTCCAACCACCTCCATGATCCTATCAATATGTTGGCCAAGAGTACGCTCACCATGAGCAATCTTACTGACATGCACAACTTCCATCCTTAGTTCTTGCATCTCCCTACCAAGAGTTTGCATTTGGCCTTTCATTATCCCAATTTCTTTCATAATAGCCCCCGGATTTCCATACATACCTTTCAGAGGTCTAGAAGAAACATCAAATTTGTCATCAAAATCTTCCTGTGTCCCCAATTCTTGAGTGTCCTCCTAACCTTACTCCCCTTTATCACCTAAATCTTTCTTAAGGTGCCTTGAAGGGTATTTTTTTCTTTTCTAGTCGATAGGCCAAGGTCTCATCATCCAAAGGGGAAGAAGCCCTCACCCCCGAACTTGCCTTAACCCTCATCCCTTTAAGCTCAAATTTATTCTTATAGTCCCTCACCAAGTCCTCCACAAAATTGCTCTCCTTGTCAGAGTCAGAATGACCCACCACTCTTCTTTTCTTCTTAGACCTAATCCCAGTTCCCTTGTTTATATTAACATCACCCCCTTCAGCTTAATCCAGGGTTTTAGAATCGTAACCCTTCTCCTGCATGCTACCTTCCGTATCATAATCCACATCCTTAATACAACCTCTGTTTCTCACAATTCTTTTGGACTTTAAAACATTCATTATAAGCACCATAAGACCCTCATGACAGACATGATCGCCATTAGGGTCTTTTTGTAAAGCAAGAACATAAATGCTAAGGGACTAATTCAGATAGTAAGGGAAATTGATTTTGACACTGGGCCTAAAATGGTTGGCCAACATGAAGTGATAACCATAACATTTTGTATATCTCCCATCCAAAGTTAAATACTCCATAATAACATACATAATGAACTACCAGGGACGAGAGATAGAGGCCAGATTAATGTAAGACTTACCAATTTTCACTAGATGACTCTTCTCAATCTCAGAATCCATAAACTCTGCAACGGCTCGATTAGACAATTTCCTCTCCATGTAGAAATTGATGCCCTCCATATGCAAACCAGTAGCCTTAGCGATCATCTCCGTAGATACCTCCATACGTTGATTACCCACCATCACTAAGCCCTCTTTCTAGGTTTTTATAAACTGTTGCGTGATGGTAGGATTGCTGCCATTCAACCTCTCCATAAACCCAGTGAAGTTACCCCTTCTCAAAATATCCCACATCTCTTCCTTTTTCTTCCATTCTCTGCAACTCACAGGTTCAACACGCTTCCTCTTTCCTCCCATTATCCAGGCTCTTGAACTCTCAATTTTCTTATTCTGCAACTCCCAAGTGAAGGAAAACTCAGGAATAGCTGCAAACATAAAGGCTAAAAAGACCCACAATCCATGGGAGACTATTAAAATCATTGGGAATTAAAGCACGAAATCCACGGCCACATAACTCCACATCATAACCCCGTATTGACATAGCAATAATTAAAAAGCCTTCTATGATGATCTCCATTTATCATGATTAAAGAGAATTCGAGCCTCCGAAGGTAAAGGATCATGAGTTTCCCAAATGAAGGAATGATCATTTCTACAAGCCACATTGGCTGCCCAGTCAGCCAATCCATTAGCCTCTTTGAAATTATGGGAAATCACACACATATCAAAGGAATTAATAATTTGGATAGCCTCATAAATTATATTACTAATTGACCATAAAGGTGTGGTTTTTTAATTTAGGCAATTAATAATATTTAGAGAGTCCCCTTCTAACCAAATTTTCTTCATGTTCATTTTTTTTGCATAAAGAAGACCATGGAGAGCTGCAGAGGCTTCAACAACATGATTAGTTTGAAATCCAATGGGGGTAGCTAGACTTCCCATATTATCACCATTGGAATTTCAAATCACAATACCACACCCTGCTTTGCCCGGGTTACCTTTCAAGGCCCCATCAAAGTTAATCTTATACCAATTGTCAGGAGGGCAATCCCATCTAGCAAGATCTCTTGGATTAGGTCCCTGAACCCCCTTTGCCACATTCTTCAAATTCTAGTTGTGAAGAACACTAGTTTTCCATTCATTACAAAATTTTTGTTCTAAAGCCAAATTATTAATATTCTCAATCAATAGAGTCTTAATTTTGTGGAAGACTCAAGTCGAATTGGATTCAACATCTCTAAAGATTCTGTCATTACGCTCCTTCCAGATGCCCCATCCAACATATGGCAGAATGAAGTCCCATAATTTACCAATCAGGATATTCTTAGAAGGTGCCTTCCAACTAGAAAAGAACAGCTGAATAGTGGGAGGGAAGACCCAATCAATGCTAACAAGTTTGAATAAATCATCCCAAACCTTCCTAGAATACGAGCAATGCAAAATGATATGATCAACTGATTCCCCATCATTTTTGCAGAGCACACATCTATTAATAATAATCATCCCTCTCTTTTTAAGATTGTCCAAGGTAAGCACTTTATTCTGCAAAAGGATCCAAAAGAAAATGTTGACTTTGGGAATCAATCCCTTCATCCATGCCTTGGCCTAACAAAGTTCTTCATGGTTATCAAAAGAGTCAATATAGGCTGAAGCGACAGAAAATAGACCACTACATTCATTTCTCCATATTAGCTCATCCTCCTTTTGGATTGGTAACAACACATTCAAGCACTTTCTTAGTTCAACCAAAGTGGGGTCCAGTTTAGAGAGGTCCACCCAACCATTGTCTATCCAGTAATCTACCACAAGAGAACCAAATTGGGTCTTATAGAGATCCATAAACCTATTCCAATCTTGGGTCATCACATAGGGGGTGATCCAATATCCAAGCATCTTCCCAAAAAAGAACTCTCCTACCATTACCAACCTTCCATTTGATCCCTTTTCTAATAATATTTTTAAGCTTCTGAGAATTTCTCCAAATCATAGAACCTCCTTGCTCCACATTACTATTTAGGAGATGGTAGAAATCAAAGTTATCCAAGTTGTATTTATCATTTGGTATATTCTTCCATTCCCCATCCTCTTTGTGCCACCTCCATAACAGTTTTGCCATTAAGAAATCATTCATAGAGGTAACCCTTCGTAAACCAAGACCACCCTTCTTATAAGGCATGCAAACATTTTCCCAAGCAATGAGAGGGAGTCTTTTTTTATTCTCCATACCCATCCATAAAAAAGTTTTCTAGATCTTTTCAATAGCAAGATCATATTTTCTAGGAATTTTGAAAAGGCTCATAGCATAAAGCAGGACACTTTGCATAATAGATTTTAGAACTACAACCTTACCTACTTGGCTGA
Organism: Cupressus sempervirens; assembly: GCA_028749045.1. NCBI lineage: Eukaryota > Viridiplantae > Streptophyta > Pinopsida > Cupressales > Cupressaceae > Cupressus > Cupressus sempervirens. Next base: position 630,595,766 of record CM053793.1, read on the forward strand.
GTAAGGAACCTTTCCAACCTGCGAGTTTTGAATTAAATCTATTAATCAAGGAGTCCCAAAAGCTATTAGGAGGATATAAACCCATAGGAAGACCCAAATAAGAACTAGGCAAGACACCTGTCTCACAACCAATGATCTTTTTAATCTTCAATTGCCTGTCCAAACTAACATTCATAAAGAAAATCTGACTTTTATTCCAATTGATAATTTGACCAGTAGCAACACCATAATCCACTAAAGCCTTCTTTAAACTCCTAGCATTCTTCACTGATGCTTCACCCATAACAATCAAATCATCAACAAATTATTGGTGGGAACACACAAGAGCCGAGGAGGAAGGGTTAAGACCCACAAAGTCCCCTTTAAGAACCAACCTATCAAAAAATCTTCCCAAACATTTAGCAAGAATAATAAAGAGAATAGGGGAAATAGGGTCACCTTGTCTAAGGCCCCTAGATGCCTTGAAGAAAGAGGAGGGGGAACCATTCACGAGCACCAAGAAAGAAGCTAAGGAAACTAGCATAAAGATGAGATCCCAAAATCTCTTACTGAACCCAAAAGCTTCCAAAACACGGAGGAGAAAGAGCCAATCAACTTTGTCATAAGCTTTAGAAAGATCAAGCTTTAGAAAGAACCCTTCCTTCTTAGAAGCCAAAAGAGAATGAATATTTTCATGCACAGTAATAATAGAATCAATGATTTGTCTGCCAAGAACAAACCCATTTTACTGTCTAGAGATGATATTGGCTAGGAGATTCATAATCCTCAGAGTAAGAACCTTGGAAATGATCTTATAGAAGGAGTTGCACAAACTAATGGGTTTGAACAGGTCCATGCTATCAGCCCCCGACTTTTTAGGAATAAGTGCAAGGAAAGTACCATTCAATTCTTTAAGGATATTCCTAGAACCAAAAAAATCCTTAACCCCATTCCAGACATCCACCCCGACAATATTCCAGTACTTATGGAAGAACAGAAGTGGGAATCCATCAGGGCCAGGGGCTTTATCTCCTTCAAAGGAAAGGACAGCTTGAAGAATCTCATCATTGGAAGCAATATATGTGAGAAATAAGTTCTGATCCTCAAAAACACAGGAAGGGATGCACTCAAGAAAAGAATCTTGTTTCCCCAGATCCAAATTGGATTCTTGAAAAAGAGATTTAAAAAAATCCACCGCCTCCTTTTTAATGATCTCTTCATTCTCCGTAGGTCCCTTATCTGTGTTAAGTTTGCAAATTCTATTGGCCATCTTGTGCTTGAGAGTAGTAACATGGAAGAACTTAGTATTATGGTCACCTTCTTTTAAGAAAACCTTTCTTGTGCACTGCCTCCAAAACATTTCCTCTTTAGCAATGATATCATGCAATTCAACCAATTTACCACATTCCTCTTCCATAGAAAAGGTCTCGTAACCCTCCACTTGTATCCTATCTTGAATATCCTTAAGTTCCTTCAAGATCTTATTTTTGTTCTTAAAGATATTGCCAAAAGTGCACTTATTCCAAATTTTGATATTTTTCTTAACATTCTTCAATTTGGTTGCCACTTTAAACATAGATGTACCTTTAACTTGAATATCCCACCACTCCTTAATAAGGGTCTCGAAACCTGGATGATGAGTCCACATTTTTTCAGGCCTAAAAGGGAAGTTCTTATGGAAATTAATCTTATCAACAGTCAGATGAATAGGGTAATGATCAGAACCCACCCTCACATGAGCACTAAGATTACATTTATACAGAAGGAGCCATTCATTACTAATGAAGGCATAGTCCAATCTAACCTGGATAAGATCCTTACCAGCCCTTCTATTAGTCCAGGTATACTCAATACCATGTAAGTCAATATCATGAAGAATGTGGTGGTCAATGAACTCCATTAGATCCAATCTATTGTCCAGCTGAGTCTGGCTCCCCCCTACTTTTCATTATCTTTGAGTGGAGTATTGAAATCCCTAATAACAAGCCAAATCTCATCCTCAAAAGACTTCCTCTAATTAGAGATTTTAGTCCAAAGGGCCTTCCTTCCCCATTTGGAGTTGGGGGCATAAACGTTAGTAAGGATCCAACTAAAATTATTTCTAGAATTATTGAATCTAATATTCATAAAACTAGAATTTTGAGACACAATCTCCCCTTGAATCCATCTACTGGACCAAAACACAGCCAACCCACCTGAAGCTCCCATAGAATCATTGCCAATGACCTTAACATTCTTAAACAATGGGAGGTTTTCCACCTTATCTTTTAACATCTTTGTCTCTTGAATAACCAAAATATCTGGCCTATTGTCTATGATCATATTCTTCAAAATGTCCTATTTGTGAGGGTTATTTAGCCCTCTTATATTCCATGAGATTATCTTCATAATTTATGAAAGTTTTTGGCTTCCAGGATAGTTCTATGACTGCCATCAACAATGCTTCTGATGGTCTCAGCTGATCTCTTCTGCTGGTTAGATGGTCTACCAACCGGAGAAAGGGAAGATCCCACATCCCCATTCTTATAGGTAGCTCCAAGAGACTTAGCCAATGGGCCTTCTGATCTATTCTGTAATATGTCCCCTTTTGGCTTGGGTCCTCTCTTCATGTTCTTAGGAGGTACCATCTCACTCTCTTTTTTCTTAATCTCATTTTTGCCTTTGGATTTTTTCTCCACCAGAGACCACTCAGCAATAGGGGCGTCCTCATCCCACTCAACATCCACTTTATGGGAAATAGAGAGTAGGTCCTCTACATCGCCTCTAACAAAGTTTCCTTTCTTAGATGAATTCTTGAAAGAGTGATCAGAAGGACCAACCAATCCCAACTGGGTGCCCACATCGGCCAGAACCAAGTCATCGATAGGGGTAATAACCTTAGCATCCTGGGAAGGCTTCAAACAATCTCTATTAGAGTCATGAGCTTAACAGAAAACTCACTGACCTCCTCCAAAACAACCAAGTTATTCGCCCCATCCATATGGCTAGCAAACTTATCAATAGGGGCAGGAATCAATCCGACACTATTAGGGGTTTGAGTTCTAATCTGAACATGAGCCTCAACACAATGCTCCAAAACCTCAAAAGAAACTTCCCCAGAAAGACCAGCCTCCAAGTCAAAAGAACCATATTGATGCTTGTGAAGGGGAGAAACCAACTGCAAATCCCCCTCACCAACAAACTTAGGCTTGGCAATAACTTCACTAGTCTTAGTAGACTCTGCAACCTTGCTCTGATCCATAGAGGACGAATCCCCAGTAGGAAAAAACTCTCCACTTGGCATAGATCTAGCACCCTTATTCACAACCTTCCTACTGGAGTTACAAGTTAATAAATATATACTTGTGATTTAATTATATTTTAAGAGGAGTTATAGTGGAGTTAACTATATAATCATTTAGTTAGAATATTTAATATTTTGAGAGAAATTATAAATAATTTATTTATAATTGTAATTTCAAGTTTGAGTTATTTCTAGTTGCATTTTGAATAAAGGAAAAATATATATTAATATTGGGTATGTGCAGGATCATGGTGTACCAAACTATGGCCTTAAGTGGCAGTGAAAAATCAGAAAATCAAGGTTATGTCAACTTGACACATAATTTTAAAGTGGTTATGGACTTTATATCAAAAAGTTGTAAGAAAATAATCTGTAAGAAATTGAATGCAGTTTCTAAACTACTAGGCCTTATCAGGAGAAAAAAATAATTGATTGGTCAAAAGGTTGAATTTTAATGCAGTACTACAAAAATTTTAGGGCAAAAATAAAAAGTAGGTGTATGTCCGACCACCTTAATCAAAATCAAATGATAATATTTTTTTAATATAATTATAGATATGAAAAGTAGACTCATGCCCGGATGTGATGCATATTTTTTGATTTTTTATTCCAAATAAATAATTAAATATGAATTTTTTACCAAAACTTTTTCGGAAAAAAAAAAGTCTCGTGTCTGACCACCTTAATTAATAGAAAATTTTACCAAATTTTATTTTATTTTTTTTTTCTTATACTAGGCGAAGCATAGAATGTGACGCAACTTTTAGATTTAAAAAATGTTATACCGTTTGAAAATTATAGCTGTTTTTCAATCAGTATGTCAATCAGCACTTTACAATAATCTTCATTGATAATTAACTAATAAATAGTTATCGATCTCAGAATTTGACAGAAATTATATTGATGGAATCTTCAAAGCGATATTAAAAAACCCTTTTCATTTCATTCAATTTCAATCAAAATAACATTGTCAGACGACTACCCGAAGTCTGAGTATCACTAAAACCCTCTTCAAACACGTCTTTTGGGTTGACCGGGTAGGCTTGGTAAATACCAAGCCTAATCGGATATCAGATTTCAAATCAGATATCGGATATCCGATATGGCTAGGTGAATTTTGGTGGGAAATTTGAAATCCCAACCCATTTTGGAGGGAAAATCGGATTTAAGACTTATAGCTTATGATTTATAAATTATTTTTGTTATATTACTATGTAAATATGTATTATAATATATATATATATATATATATATATATATATATATATATATATATATATATATATAATAACGTAATGTAAAGATATAACATATAATATATTAATATATAATAATATATTATGTTATTCTCATTATAATCTATAAATATAATTTATATTATTATTATTTTTACTAAATATAATAACGTAATATATATATATTATATATATAAGTATGTTATTAATATATATATATATAATAACGTAATATTTTTATTAAATATAATAAACTTATATATATATATATATATGTTATTAATATATATAAACTTATATATATATATATGTTATTAATATATATAATAACGTATATATATATATATATATATATATATATATATATATATATATATATATATATATATATATATATATATGTATGTATGAGTATGTTATTAATATATATATATATATAATAACGTAATATTTTTATTAAATATAATAAAGTTGTGTGTGTGTGTGTTATTAATATATATAATAACATAATATATATTATAACATAATATTTTATAGCTTATAATTTTTTTTTAAAAAAAATTATATTACTATGTAAATATGTATTATAATATATATATATATATATATATATATATATATATATATATATATATATATATATATATATATATATATATGTATATATATATATAACGTAATGTAAAGATATAACATATAATATATTAATATATAATAATATATTATGTTATTCTCATTATAATCTATAAATATAATTTATATTATTATTATTTTTACTAAAGATAATAACGATATATATATATATATATATAACGTAATATTTTTATTAAATATAATAACCATAGATATATAGATATGTGTGTGTGTTATTAATATATATTATTATATTAATATGTATGTTATTAATATATATGTATATTATTAATATATATGAGTCAAATGGGGTCATAGGTTGACCTATGACCCCCTTCGACCCATTACATAACAACATATGTCCCTAGGGGTCCCAGGAACCCTAGTGACATATTAGAATCATTCTTATGGGTCGAAGGAGGTCATAGGTTGACCTATGAACCCTTTCGACGCATTACATTACGACATATGTCCCTAGGAGTCCTAGGACCCCTAAGGACATATTAGAATCGTTCTTATGGGTCAATGGGGGTCATAGGTTGACCTATGACCTCATTCAACCCATTAAATGATGACATATGTCCCTAGGGGTCTAAGACCCATAGGGACATATTAGAATCGTTCTTATGGGTCAAAGGAAGTCATAGGTTGACCTATGACCCCCTTCGACCCATTAAATGATGACATATGTCCGTAGGGGTCCTAGGACCCCTAGGGACATATTAGAATCGTCCATATGGGTCAAAGGGTGTCATAGGTTGACCTATGACCCCCTTTGACCCATTACATGACGACATATGTCCCTAGGGGTCCTAGCACCCCTAGGGACATATTAGAATCATTCATATGGGTTGAAGGGGCTCATAGGTTGACTTATGATCCCCTTCGACCCATTACATAATGACATATGTCCCTAGAGGTCCTAGGACCCCTAGGGACATATTAGAATCATTCTTATGGGTCGAAGGGGGTCATAGGTTGACCTATGACCCCCTTCGACACATTACATGATGACATATGTCCCTAGGGGTCTTGGGACCCCTAGGAACATATTAGAATCGTTCATATGGGTCAAAGGGGGTCATAGGTTGACCTATGACACCCTTTGACCCATTACATGAAGACATTTGTCTCTAGGGTTCCTAAGACCCCTAGGGACATATTAGAATCGTTCATATGGGTCAAAGGAGGTCATAGGGTGACCTAAGACCCCCTTCGACCCATTAAACGATGACATATATCCCTAGGAGTTCTAGGACCCGTAGGGACATATTAGAATTATTCATATGGATCAAAGGAGATCATAGGTTGACCTATGAACCCTTTCGACCCATTAAATGATGAAATATGTCCCTAGGGGTCCTAGGACCCATAGGGATATATTAGAATTGCTCATATGGATCAAAGGGAGTCATAGGCTGACCTATGACCCCCTTCGAACCATTAAATGATGACATATGTCCCTAAGGGTCCTAGGACGCCTAGGGACATATTATAATTGTTCATATGGGTCAAAGGAGGTCATAGGTTGACCTATGACCTCCTTTGACTCATTACATGACAACATATGTCCTAAGGACCCCTAGGGACATATGAGAATAATTTTTATGGGTCAAAAGGGGTCATAGGTTGACCTATGACCCCATTCGACACATTACATGACGGCATATGTCCCTAGGGGTCCTAGGTCCCCTAGGGACATATGAGAAACGTTCATATGGGTCGAAGGGGGTCGTAGGTTGACCAATGATCCCCTTCGACCCATTAAATGACGACATATGTCCCTAGGGGTCCTAGGACCACTAGAGACATATTAGAATTGTTCATATGGGTCAAAGGGGGTCATAGATTGACCTATGACCCCCTTTGACCCATTACATGATGACATATGTCCCTACGACCCCTAGGGACATATGAGAATCGTTCTTATGGGTCAAAGGGGATCATAGGTTGACCTATGACCCCCTTCAATGCATTACATGATATTAGAATCGTTCTTATGGGTCAAAGGTGGTCATAGGGTGACCTATGACACCCTTCAACCCATTACATGATGACATATGTCTCTAGGGGTGCTAGGACCTCTAGAGACATATTAGAATCATTTTTATGGGTCAAACAGGGTCATAGGTCAACCTATGACCCCTTTTAACCCATTACATGATGACATATGTCCCTATGGATCATAGGAAACCTAGAGACATATTACAATTGTTCATATGGGTCAAAGGGGGTCATAGGTTGACCTATGACCCCCTTTGACCCATTACATGATGACATATGTCCCTAGGGGTCCTAGGACCCCTAGGGACATATTAGAATGCTTTTTATGGGTCAAAGGGGGTCATAGGTTGACCTATGACCCCCTTCGACAAATTACATAATGACATATGTTCAAAGGAGTCATAGGAACCCTAGGGACATATTAGAATAATTCTTATGGGTTAAAGGGAGTCATAGGTTGACCTATGACCCCCTTTGACCCTTTACATGATGACATATGTCCCTAGGGGTCCTAGGACCCCTAGGGACATATTAGAATCGTTCTTATGGGTCAAAGGGGGTCATAGGGTGACCTATGACACCCTTCAACCCATTACATGATGACATATGTCCCTAGGGGTCCTAGGACCCCTAGGGACATATTAGAATCATTCTTATGGGTCAAATGACCTATGACCCCCTTTGACCTATTACATGATGACATATGTCCCTACGGGTCATAGGATACCGAGGGACATATTAGAATTGTTCATATGGGTAAAAGGGGGTCATAGGTTGACTTATGACCCCATTTGACCCATTAAATGACGACATATATCACTAGGGCTCCTAGGACCCCTAGGGACATATTAGAATTGTTCATTTGGGTCAAAGGAGGTCATAGGTTAACCTATGACCCCCTTCGATCTATTAAATGATGACATATGTCCCTAGGGGTCCTAGGACCCCTAGGGACATATTAGAATTGTTCATATGGGTCAAAGGGGGTCATAGGTTGACCTATGACCTCCTTTGAACCATTACATGATGACATATGTCCCTAAGACCCATAGGGACATATGAGAATCGTTCTTATGGGTCAAAGGGTGTCATAGGTTGATCTCCGACCCCCTTCGACACATTACATGTCGACATATGTCCCTATGGGTCCTAGGGCCCCTAGGGACATATTAGAATCATTCATATGGGTCAAAGGGGGTCATAGGTTGACCTATGATCCCCTTCAACCCATTAAATGACAACATTTGTCCCTAGGGGTCCTACGACCCCTAGGGACATATGAGAATCGTTCTTATGGGACAAAGGGGGTCATAGGTCATTACATCATGACATATGTCCCTAGGGGTCCGAAGACCCCTAAGGAAATATTAAAATCATTCTTATGGGTCAAAGGTGGTCATAGGTTGACCTATGACCAGCTTCGACCCATTACATGATGACATATGTTCCTAAGGGTCCTCGAAACCCTAAGGACATATTAGAATCATTCTTAGAGGTCTAAGGGGATCATAGGTTGACCTATGACCCCCATTGACCTATTACATGATGACATATGTCCCTAGGAGTTGTACGACCCCTTAGGGACATATTATAATGCTTCTTATGGGTCAAAGGGGGTGATAGGTTGACCTATGACCCCCTTCGACTCATTACGTGACGACAGATGTCCAAAAGGGTCCTAGGACCCCTAGAGACATATTAGAATCATTCTTATGGGTCAAAGGGGGTCATAGGTTGACATATGACCCCCTTCGAACCATTAAATGATGACATATGTCCCTAGGGGTCCCAGGACCCCTAGGGACATATTAGAATCATTCATATGGGTCAAAGGGCATCATAGGTTGACCTATGACCCCCTTCGACCCGTTACATGATGACATATGTCCCTAGGGGTTCTAGCACCCCTAGGGACATATTAGAATCATTCATATGAGTCGAAGGGAGTCATAGGTTGACTTATAATCCCCTTCGACCCATTACATAATGACATATGTCCCTAGAGGTCCTAGGACCCCTAGGGACATATTAGAATCATTCTTACGGGTCAAAGGTGGTCATAGGTTGACCTATGACCCGCTTCGACACATTACATGATGACATATGTCCCTAGGGGTCCTCGAAACCCTAGGGACATATTAGAATTGTTCTTATGGGTCGAAGGAGGTCATAGGTTGACAATTGACCCACTTCGACACATTACATGATGACATATGTCCCTAGGGGTCCTAGGACCCCTAAGAACATGTAAGAATGCATCATATGGATCAAAGGGTGTCATAGGTTTACCTATGACGCCCTTCAACCCATTAAATGATGACATATGTACATAGGAGTCCTAGGAATCCTAGGGACATATTGCAATCATTCTTATGGGTCAAAGGCGGTCATAGGTTGACCTATGATCCCCTTCGACCCATTAAATGATAACATATGTTCCTAGGGGTCCTAGGACCCCCAAGGACATATTAGAATCGTTCTTATGGGTCAAAGGGGGTCATAGGTTGACCTATGACCCCCTTCGACCAATTACATGACCACATATGTCCCTAGGGGTCCTAGGACCCCTAGGGACATATTAGAATCGTTCTTATGGGTCAAAGGGGCTCATAGGGTGACCTATGACCCCCTTCGACCCATTAGATGATGACATATGTCCTTATCAGTCAAAGGGGGTCATAGGTTGACTTATGACCCTCTTCGACACATTACATGACGACATATGTCCCTAGGGGTCTTAGGACACCTAGGGACATATTAGAATGCTTCATATGGTCAAAGGGTGTCATAGGTTGACCTATGACCTCTTTCAACCCCTTAAATGATGACATATATAGCAAGGGGTCATAGGACCCCTAGGGACGTATTAGAATCGTTCATATGGGTCAAAGGGGGTCATAGGGTGACCTATCGCCCCCTTCGACCAATTACATGATGACATATGTCCCTAGGGTTCTTAGGACCCCTAGGAACATATAAGAATCATTCTTATGGGTCTAAGGGGGTCATAGGTTGACCTATGACCCCCTTCGATCCATTACATGATGACATATGTCCCTAAGGGGTCCTAGGAACCCTAGGGACATATTAGAATCATTCTTATTGGTCAAAGGGGCCCATAGGGGTACCTATGATCCCCTTCGACCTATTAAATGATGACATATGTTCTTAGGGGTCTTAGGTCCCCTAGGTAGATATTAGAATTGTTTTTATGGGTCGAAGAGGGTCATAAATCAACCTATGAGCCACTTTGACCCATATGAACGATTCAAATATGTCCCTAGGGATCGTAGGACCCCTAGGGACATATGTCATCATGTAATGGGTCGAAGGGGGTCATAGGTCAAACTATGACCCCATTTGACCCATATGAACAATTCTAATATGTCCCTAGGGGTCCTAGGACACCTAGGGACATATGTCATCATGTAATCTGTCGAAGGGGGTCATAGGGGTCATAGTTCAACCTATGACGATCTTGAACCCATAAGAATGATTCTAATATGTCTCTAGGGGTCTTAGGACCGCTAGGGACATATGTCGTCATTTAAAGGGTCAAAGGGGGTCATAGGACAACGTATGACCCCCTTTGACCCATAAGAATGATTCTAATATGTCCCTAGGGGTCCTAGGACCGCTAGGTACATATGTCATCATTTAATAGGTCAAAGGGGGTCATAGGTTAACCTATGACCCCCTTTGACCCATATGAAGCATTCTAATATATTCGTAGGGGTCCTAGGATCCCTAAGGACATATGTCGTCATGTAATGGTTCGAAGGGGGTCATAGGTCACCCTATGACCCCCTTTGACCCATAAGAACAATTCTAATATGTTCCTAGGGGTCCTAGCCCTAGGACCCCTAGGGACATATCTTGTCATTTAATGGGTAAAAGGGGGTCATAGGTCATCATATGACCCCGTTTGACCCATATGAAGCATTCTAATATGTCCCTAAGGGTCGTAGGACCCCTAGGGACATATGTCATCATGTAATGTGTCGAAGGTGGTCATAGATCAACCTATGACCCCCTTTGACCCATAAGAATGATTCTAATATGTCCCTAGAGGTCCTAGGACCCCTAGGGATATATGTCGTCATTTAATGGGTCGAAAGGGGTCATAGGTCAACCTATGACACCCTTTGACCCATATGAAGCATTCTAATATGTCCCTAGGTGTCCTAAAACCCCTAGGGACATATGTCATCATTTAATGGGTTGATGGGGGTCATAGGTCACCCTATGACCCCCTTTGACCCATAAGAACGATTCTAATATCTCCCTGGGGGTCCTAGGACCCCTAGGGACATATGGCGTCATGTAATTGGTCGAAGGGACCTATGACCCCCTTTGACCCATAAGAACGATTCTAATATGTCCCTAGGGGTCCTAGGACCCCTAGGGACATATGTCATCATTTAATGGGTTGGAGGGGGTCATAGGTCAACCTATGACCCCCTTTGACCCATATGAAGCATTCTAATATGTTCGTAGGTGTCCTAGGATCCCTAAGGACATATGTCGTCATGTAATGGTTTGAGGGGGGTCATAGGTCACCCTATGACCCCCTTTGACCCATAAGAACAATTCTAATATGTCCCTAGGGGTCCTAGGACCCCTAGGGACATATCTTGTCATTTAATGGGTAAAAGGGGGTCATAGGTCATCATATGACCCCATTTGACCCATATGAAGCATTCTAATATGTCCCTAAGGGTCTTAGGACCCCTAGGGACATATGTCATCATGTAATGTATCGAAGGTGGTCATAGGTCAACCTATGACTCCCTTTGACCCATATGAACGATTCTAATATGTCCCTAGGGGTCCTAAGACCCCTAAGAACATATGTCATCATTTAATGGGTCGAAGGGGGTTATAGGTCAACCTATGACCCCCTTTGATCCATATGAACGATTCTAATATGTCCCTATGGGTCCTAGGACCCCTAGGGACATATGTCGTCATGTAATTGGTCGAAGGGGGTCATAGGTCAACCTATGACCCCCTTTGACCCATAAGAACGATTCTAATATGTCCCTAGGGGTCCTAGGACCCCTAGGGACATATGTCATCATTTAATGGGTCGGAGGGGGTCATAGGTTAACCTATGACCCCCTTTGACCCATATGAAGCATTCTAATATGTTCGTAGGGGTCCTAGGATCCCTAAGGACATATGTCGTCATGTAATGGTTCGAGGGGGGTCATAGGTCACCCTATGACCCCCTTTGACCCATAAGAACAATTCTAATATGTCCCTAGGTGTCCTAGGACCCCTAGGGACATATCTTGTCATTTAATGGGTAAAAGGGGGTCATAGGTCATCATATGACCCCATTTGACCCATATGAAGCATTCTAATATGTCCCTAAGGGTCTTAGGACCCCTAGGGACATATGTCATCATGTAATATGTCGAAGGTGGTCATAGGTCAACCTATGACTCCCTTTGACTCATATGAACGATTCTAATATGTCCCTAGGGGTCCTAAGACCCCTAAAAAAATATGTCATCATGTAATTGGTCAAAGGGGGTCATAGGTTGACCTATGACCCCCTTTGACTCATAAGAATGATTCTAATATGTCCCTAGGGCTCCTAGGACCCCTAGGGACATATGTCATCATTTAATGGTTCGAAGGGGGTCATAGGTCAACCTATGACCCCCTTTGACCCATATGAACGAATCTAATATGTTCCTAGGGGTCCTAAGACCCCTAGGGACATACGTCGTCATGTAATATGTCGAAGGGGGTTAGAGGTTAACCTATGACCTCCTTTGAGCCATAAAAATGATTCTAATATGTCCCTAGGGGTCCTAGGACCCCTAGGGAGATATGTCGTCATTTGATGGGTTGAAGAGGGTCATATGTGAACCTATGACCCGCTTTGACCCATATGAAGTATTCTAATATATCCCTAGGGGTCCTAGGACCCCTATGGACATATGTCGTCAGGTAATGGGTCGAAGGGGGTCATAGGTCACCCTATGACTCCCTTTGACCGATTAGAAGGATTCTAATATGTCCCTAGGGGTCTTAGGACCCCTAGGGACATATGTAGTCATGTAATAGGTCAAAGGGGGTTATAGGTCAACCTATGACCCCCTTTGACCCATAAGAATGATTGTAATATGTCCTTAGGGGTTCTAGCACCCCTAGGGACAAATGTCATCATTTAATGGGTTGAAGGGGATCATAGGTCAACCTATGACCCCCGTTGATCCATAAGAACAGTTCTAATATGTCCCTAGGGGTCCTAGGATCGGTAGGGACATATGTTGTCATTTAATGAGTCAAAGGGGATCATTGGTAAACCTATGACCTCCTTTGACCCATATGAATGATTCTAATATGTCCCGAGGGATCCTAGGACCCCTAGGGACATATCTCATCATGTAATGGGTCGAACAGGGTCATAGGTCAATCTATGACCCCCTTTAACCCATATGAATGATTCTAATATGTCCCTAGGGATCCTAGGACCCCTGGGGACATATGTCGTCATGTAATGGGTTGAAGATTCTAATATGTCCCTAGGGGTCCTAGCCCTAAGGATATATGTTGTCATTTAATGGGTCGAAGGGGGTCATAGGTCAACCTATGACCCCCTTTGACCCATATGAAACATTCTAATAGGACCCCTAGGAACATATGTCGTCATGTAATGGGTCAGAGGGGGTTAGAGGTCAACCTATGACCCCCTGTGACCCATAAGAATGATTGTAATATGTCCCTAGGGGTCCTAGGACCCCTAGCTATATATGTCATCATTTAATGGGTCGAAGGGGGTCATAGGTTAACCTATGACACCTTTTGACCCAAATGAAGCATTCTAATATGTCCCGAGGTGTCCTAGGACCCCTAGGGACATATGTCATCATGTAATGTGTCGAAGAGGGTCATATATCAACGTATGACCCCCTTTGACCCATAAGAACAATTCTAATATGTCCTTAGGGGTCCTAGGACCCCTAGGGACATATGTCGTCATCTAATGGGTTGAAGGGGGTCATAGGTCACCCTATGAGCCCCTTTGACCCATAAGAATGATTCTAATATGTCCTTAGGGGTCCTAGGACTCCTACAGACATATGTTATCATTTAATGGGTCAAAGAGGGTCATAGGTCAACCTATGACCCCCTTTGACCCATATGAAGCATTCTAATATGTCCCTAGGTGTCCTAGGACCCCTAGGGACATATGTCATCATGTAATGTGTCGAAGGGGGTCATAGTTCACCCTATGACCCCCTTCAAACCATATGAAAGATTCTAATATGTCCCTAGGGGTCTTAGGACCCTTAGGAACATATGTCATCGTGGAATGTGTCGAAGGGGGTCATATGTCACCCTATGATTCCCTTCGACCCATATGAATGATTCTAATATGTCCCTAGGGGTCTTAGGACCCCTAAGGACATATGTCATCGTGGAATGTGTTGAAGGTGGTCATTGGTCACCCTATGACCCCCTTCGACCCATATGAATGATTCTAATATGTCCCTAAGGGTCCTAGGACCCCTAGGGACAAATGTCGTCTTGTAATATGTCGAAAGGGTTCATAGGTCATCCTGTGACCTCCTTCGACCCATATAAACTATTCTAATATGTCCCTAGGGGTCCTAGGATCCCTTAGGGACATATGTCATCATGAAATGTGTCGAAAGGAGTCATAGGTCATCTTGTGAGCCCTTTTGACCCATATAAATGACTCCACTAGAAATAATATAGTAAAAATAATAATAATATAGTATAACAATCATATATATATATATATATATATATATATATATATATATATATATATATATATATATATATATATATATATATATATATATATATATATATATATATATATATAATTTATAGATTATAATAATAATAACATAATATATTATATATTATAATTTACATATGATAATAATAATAATAATATATTATAGATTATAATTTATATATGATAATAATAATAATATGTATTAATAACATATATATAATATATTACGTTATTATATTTAATAAAAATATAGTAAATATAATAATAATATATTATAATAATATATAATATATTTATAGATAATAATAATAATAATAACATAATATATTATTATATATTAATAGATTATATATTATATCTTTACATTACGTTATATATATATATATATATATATATATATATATATATATATATATATATATATAATATAATATTATATTATTATATAATATATAGATTATATATTATTTTATATATAATAGTTATGTTATTATATTATATATTTATAGATTATATATTATATCTTTACATATTTCATAACTCAAATTAGTTATATCACTTACAAATTTGTTTTTCCCTCTAATTTTTGTCCCTTTTCCCTCCAATTTTTATGCTGCCGATATCGAATATCGGATCTCATATCGGATATCCGATAAGGCTTGGGCCTTACTTTCCAGGTTTGGTACCTGGATAGGTGAAAAAAAGTCAGAGCGGATTTTGAAGCGCTTTTAGACGTGTTCAAACTCTATTTTTTTCACATTGCCACTTTTTGGCACACCATGATCCTGCACATACCCTATTGGACTTTAATAGAGGTCAAATTAATTTTTTTTAAAATGAAATGATATTAATATTTAGTCTAATAATATACACTTTTGTTATTAATTAAATCATTTATGATTTAAGATTATTAAGATGATAACATTGGATGATATTTTATATGCACAAAGAGGTTTGACATTTAGATAGTTATTCATTTTAATAAGTGTATTAGCCTAACAATTTATATAAATATGCATTTCTTACTTTATTGCTAAACACATCCTTATGGCTCAATCTGAACATTGAAAATTATGGAATTAGACTATATGTCTAAAAACTATGTGTTTCTTTATGATTTGTTTAACATCTCGTGATATTTATTTCATGCTTGTTTTATGTGACTTTTATAGTTGGCAAAACCAAGATGTGCACAAGAGACTTCTTTTTAAGATTTGTTCTATGATGATTATTTGACTTGATGTCATGATATATCTTATATGATTCAAATTGAGATTTATATTTATGAGAATAATTTTGATGAACATTTATGACAAATTGAGTCTTGAGAACTAATGTATATTTTGGGTTGTTGTTAGTGAACCAAATTTGATTATTATTATTTTGTGGAATTGGACACAGTTGTGATTTATGAGTTTTTGAAATGTTGTCTAGGTGCATCTTATAGAGTGGCTTGCAATGAGGGTTGCAACCCAAAGTGGTTGCTAAGGCGATTCATTGTAAGTTGTGTAATAAGTGATAACATAGTAATTAAAATATCTTGCCTAGCCCTTTCTTTGAGATAAATTAAAAAGATAAGTTAGAGATTTTTCCTCACCTATGCCTTGAGTGCTTGTATAGGCTAAGGATGTGAATGTGATGATACCTTAAGAGGTATGACTAGTTTCCTTGTCTTCATGATAGGGTATTTTGGTTTTGCATAGAGTCACTAGGGGGCCGGGGTCTTGAGAGACTACTACGGTAACGTTAGAGTTGATTCATGTGATGACATTCCCTAGTATATAGATTGAGTCCCCTTCATGGTTTTATTATATTTGCATATAGTGGTGTACTTGTTGGATGTTATTTATGATGGTTTATTTATTGTGAATGGTTACTTATTGATTAGATGTCATTTATTGTTGATAGTTGACTTTTGTTGACGAGTGTTAGTTATTCGTTGGTGATGTTTATATTGTTGGAGTTAGAGATTGGTGATTTACTTTTATTAATGACAATGGTTATCTATTGGTATGTGATATTATTTTCAATGAGTATCCTTTTTACTTTGGTTATCTTTGTTCTCCAGTAATTTGTGTACCCTTGAGGTAGAATTGGCCATCACGATTCCTTGCCTAGGATTGTTTTATGACTTGATTATTCGTATGTGGATCGTTTATTGTCTTCCCTACACAATGGGAATGGAAGCTTGACCAAATGACCACATAGTTGGGAAGTAGTAACTTCTTACCATTTGGGCCCCCCTCAGATTTGTAGATGTCAGATGTTCGTTGATGCAATTGTACCATTATCATTCATATTCTTATCTAGGAGGCTTCTATTCATATGATGTATATATGTTATCATGTATCTTGTATTTTGATGTACTTGTATTATTCTCACATATCCTGTGACATGTGTCGTGGATGTTATTCATTAGATGTATTTCATTGTATTAGTTGTACTTATGCATTTGCTTATGAGATTTTGTATCTATTATTTCTTTGTGATCAAGAGCATTATACTTAAGATTTAAACTAATTAAGAAAGCTTTGATTAAACACGACTCAACGTGAAGGAACCCTTGAGGAATGTAATGTGTCTTGTATTTGCATATGTGTAGTACACATATGTATATATATTTTGCATTGTTATTTGATATTCTTTAAACTTTAAAAAAAGTTTAGTAAACATTGTAACATGTTACATTTATTTCTCTTGGGTTCTTGAGCGAGGCATTACAACAATGTTGGTTCTAGCTCACTCAACTTTTCAATGTATATTAGAACAAGACTTGAAAATACTTGTGGGTTACAATGGGACAAAAAACTACAATAGATATTGAGAAGATGGAGAGGCAAGGCTTGTCATATACATCCATAACAAGGGTCAACTCATCTAGCAACCTTCACATTCAACTAATGTTTTTCTTTGAGAATTGCTCCCAAATGCAAAACAATTCCAATATATTTTTAATGAAAAAAAAGAAGCATTTGTAAAAACTTTTTGTCTAACAAATTAGATACTCAAATTCAAAGTAGTAGCCTCCACCATATACTTATTAATACACATTTTACATTATAACAATAAAAAAAAATGAACATCTCCATTCATGCTTGTTTTATTAGTCTCTGCCTAGAGACTATTGTTTTCACCTAGATTATGTCAATTAAATGTTCTTCAGAAAAAGCTGAATACATAGTATAGACTAAAGTATTTAAGAATTTGCTTTATTAAAAATAATTTTCTAATAATTTAAAATCTTCTCTGGTGGCTATATCAATTTTTCCTAGTGGTTTAATGTTTTTTTTGGCAAGGAAAAATAACAAATTTTCCTTCTTGTTTAAAGTATGTTTAAAGTATAGATTTTTTAAGCACCCGTACTACATGCTGACAACTTGATTATTATGGTGTAGATTCTTTTGGGTTATAATACCGAAAATTTTATCGGCGCTGTTATATGTTAAAAACTAATCCAAAATGTTATGCCACGTGCGAATGGTCTACGTGAGTTTCAAGTTGCTGACACAGGCAAAGACGTTACCCTTCCACGTAAAATTTTTTTAAAACAAGAACGTCTATAGAGAGGTTTTTTTGGGGGGTTATAGTATTAACTCATCAAACAAATATTAAATTTCCTCTTTGGTATATAGATATTTTGGAAGTTTATTTTTTTAAAATTATAAATTATAAATTTTTTATATTTACATGTTAAATTGAGAGAAATATAATATCAATTTCTTTTATAATTAAATTTTTTTTTTTTTAGTTTAGCAATATTAAAAATCAATAGATTAATAGAGTTAAAAAAATTAATATTATTTTTGAGTTATATTTTGTTATTTAATTTATTAATTTTAATAAATATATTCTAAGCTTAGTTTCTAGTTTAGAAAGTATTGTTTTATAAAAATTAGATTATATGTTTGTGATTTTTTCAAATTTTCTTAATTTTAAAATTAAAAAATCAAATATTATTAATAATAATAAATAGGTAGATTAAGTTGACTTTTCTAAGTACCAATTAATTAACATACTTCAATAATAGATAGGTAGATTGAGAGACTTTTCTAAGTATCAATTAATTAACATACTTCTTTATGAATATATTTTCTTAAACAAATATTTCTATCATTTAGTTTTTTAATAGTTTTATAATTTAAATATTAATTCTTTAATTCACATTCACTAATTAAATTAATCATCTTTTCTAATTTCTTCATAATTGAAATAGTTAATTTTAACATTTATAGAATTCAAATACCAATTTTTACCTTAGATATACATATATTTCACTATAAGCATATAAACAAATACAATATTGTAATTTATTAAATATCTTTAAATCAATTGCAATTAACTCATGAATCATAATGAATTAGTTGTAACATAGAATATAACATACAATTGATTGCTAGATTAAATAATTTTACCAAGTTATTAAATTATGATAAAAAGATAATCAAAAGGAAAAGTAATATTTTCCTATAAAATATAACCATCATTTAGAATGCTATAAATCATTCAAAAATCAATACTCTTTTTTGCATAATGATGGAATTATTGAGAGTCAAATAAAATCATCACATTTTTGGTGGTTAAGCACATTAAATTCTTAATTTTGGAAGAAGTAAATTTAGTTTTAGTTTTCCTTTATGACGCTCACACATTTAGCAATCACTTGCATAAGTTTTTCATCTTTGTCATAAAGATTTGTTTTTAGTCTTTCACTTGTCAAGGTTGATAACTATTTTTTTACTATGATTTTGTTCAGCTACAATTTGGATTGCAAGTTGGAGACAAAACTAGCGGTTGATGTAGCCAAGATTTTTTTAAAGTCTTAATGAAGAAGGTTCATTCTAACCATCTATTTCCTTCTTTCTATTTTGCTATGGAGGACTCGTGGAACAGAGCTCTTGTTTTGTTATTTTCCTATAATTCATTAAAATATAAGAAATACCACACCTTCTTTTCGTACAAATACTAATTTAACACATAATTTATGTTATTGAACTAAAACATTTACTTAAAACCTATTTTATATATTTAAGTTATTTTTTTGGCTTAAAACTATTCATTAGTTTTATTACCAACGGTGAACTTACAATGATTTAACATATGGCCCTTCCGAGGAATAAACCGCTTTACCAGACTCAGACGAAGCTTCACCCGTGGGAACTTGGTCAGAATGAGTTCCAGAGCCATGAGATCTAGTGGCTGGGAGATTGCAAAGAAGCTTCCTCTGTTCCGATTGCTTTCTCTTTACGCACAAGAATGGTTCCTTGAAGCAAATATCTCCTCTCTATCGCTTCCTGCTTTCTTGTAACACAGACAAAATGAGGGTTGGACAATTGTGTCAATTATTATGGCCAATGATTCAACCAGTGTTTGTTACACTGATTGTTGAAGGAATTGCTCAATGGTTATTTTCGTTTGCAAGTAGGGTTTTCTTATGGATTCTCTCGTATGCAATAGGGGTTTTCTCTTACGTTGGAAAATTGTGGAACAAGCACGGTTTCTCGTTGCAGCCTTCATCCTCCAGGAGGCACATAAAAATATCAAAAATAGCTGTTGCAGAGCCACCCGTTCCGGAATTGCCCCTTTCAGAGTCATATATTCCAGAATCACTTGATCCAGAACCACAGATTCCAGAACTACCCAACAATCCCATGGGTTTGGTTGATCAAGTACGGGAGTTGAAAAAACTGTTGTTTGAATATGATTTTAACAAAGTGGGAGTGAGCGCAATGGGTGGCAGTGGCAAAACAACCCTGGCAGCTGCTCTCTGCCGGGATCTTCAAGTCAAAAGTATGTTGACCCTTTGTTTCACATTTTGTTCCAGAATTAGGGAATTTTGTTCAGTACGACTTTATATTGGCATAGCTTGAACAGAAATTTGATTGGACAATCAAATCCTGTAGATATGGCCTTTCTTAGCCCAAGAGGTGGGCAATGTCCGCTGTTGGCTTATAAGGAAAATTTTCAGCAGTTAAGTAATCCAATCTGAATGGATATTCTATTACTCTCCAAGATAATCGCCGGCTTCGAAACATCAATAATACCCACAAGTTTATCTTATCCGTGCTGTAAGAAGACATTTTAGCCTTAGTTGCTTGTGATGGCAGTGCTTAGGTGATGTTTCGCCTTTGATGTAGCGTGCAATACCTTGCGTAGTTGGGGTTTTGCGATTCTGATGCAGACAGTCCTCTGCTTCTGCAAATTGTTTTCCAGTGGATACCCTCTTCTGACGATTTTACACTTAAGACTAGATACTCAAATAAACACATTAGAACATAAAGAGGAAAACAACGGTAGTCATATGTATAGCTAAAATGAAATACAGCGAATATCTTCTTTATCTATAGAAAACAACTTTACATATCCTCCAACTCCCATCAGTATTAAATGACTAAATAAGTACGCCAAATAAAAGCGTCAGATCAGCAGCCTCTACTTACTAACCATCTCGATCACACTAAAGATGAGACCTGTTCATGTTTCCTTAAAGAACAGGGTAGTACAAAACAAAATGCTATTATTTGAAAAACAATTCCCTCCAATTACTCTGCTAAGCTAACAATATGGGAAGAGAAATTAGTTATTTCCTGATTTGGTGAGGCACCATTAAAAATGTTCCTAAGATGTATGAGATGGTAATGGTCCCACTGCACTTAGTGCGGGAGGCTTTGCAGGACAAGTCATTGGCTTTGGAGTTGGTAATTTTGACATATGGATCAGCTAAAAGGGGGATATGGAGGAGCATATATGATAACTATGGAAGCTCTGGCTATGAAGATGCCGTTTGACTAACCACCAGTGTTCCACTTCGAGATTCGTGACATGGCTTAACCGCCTTCTGTGTTCTAGAAGTCTAGTGGTTGTATAGGGCATTGACAGGTCGATCTTTTGGCGCAGTGACAATCCTAACATAAAACAAATGCTACTTGTGGATCCGATACAAATGATTCAGGAGGTGCTTTGGCTGGTTATAGAGACGCAGTTGGGCTTAAATATTTGGCTTATAAGTCCAAAAATATGTTGGATAAGCAATGAGAAAGGCTGCAATAAATTTGTTTGGAGGATGAGTGAGGGTAGGTCTAAGTCCACAAGAAGCTGGGAAAAAAAGAACAAGTTAGAGAGGGTGAATGGTGCTCACTGCTCAGGTAAAGTGAATGAAAAAGAGAGAAAAAAAATCAGAGCAATGTATTGTCCATCACGATAATTGTAAACAGAGGAAGAAATGTGTAAAATACTACAGAAGTACCTCACATGGTCAAAGAGAATGGTATGGATTGATTCTTCAGGCCAAAATGTTAGTTTCTACCATCAAGCTCGTATTTGAGTGCAGTTCAAGTTCTTCAGTTCTTCATGGTTTGGTTTTCTTGGAGATTGTTTTTGAATAATCTAGTTTTCCAAGAGGTTCAAAATTGATTCAGGAGCATCCTCTGTAGTCAACATATTTCATTAACAAAATAAAAAAGGAGATAAATCACAAGTAATTGGCTGAAATCTTTTTGTCTATTCTGATAAGATTAACCATCATCCTGTAGGAGAGTTGTTCAGGATCCACAACAGCTGGTGTGCATAGAGGGGTATTCTTTAATTGCAACCCATATTCTTTGTATTTTGTAGGAGACTGCATCAAATGTCAAGAAAAAAGAGCATTGATGGTTTAGAGCAAGTGGGTGGTTTTCTTGGGGGCTGAATGCCAATGAAAGGTTAAGAAAGAGACATAGTTTTCTTTCTTTGTTTTGGTGGATAGGGGAGGAGGATTGTGTAGACTGAAAGAAAAGAGATATGTTACTTGGATCTCTTAGAATCTCCTTAATACTCATATTTGTTTCATTTGGGGTTGATTCTTACACTTGTATGCCATTGGGTTCAACTAGGGTCTCATCAAGGGACATTGTGGATCCTTCACATTGTGTTTTCGTAAGGACTTGAGCACCCCTATTCTTTGTGCTCGAGCAAGACCCTTGGTGAGCATTGGGCACCCAAGGTTTCTTGTACCTAGGCAAGCCCTTGGGCGAACTTAAATTGAACCTTGGTGAACCCAATGGGGCCCAACGGCTGCCCTAAAGGAAAATACCAAAAAAGCATTTTTATAAGCATTTCTATAAACAAGAAAGTACTAAATGCCTAATTTCATCCTTAAGTGATAAAATTGCGTAAAGAGCATGTGCCATGAAGGTTTGCATGGTTTTAAAGGCCTTAAATAGGGCTTGGTGGTAGCGACTTTGACCCTCAACTTTGTTGGTGGTGTTGGCCTTAAACACCTATGAGAGTCACTACCCTAAATGACCATGAGGGATTTTGCCCCTTAACAACATTTGGGTTTCCATTCCCATATCCCACTAGATGCTTACCCAAATCTAGGCCTCTGGTTCCCTTATTTAAGTGTAGCCAATTGGTTGCAAAAGAACTTGAGGATTTGGTCTTTGTGCACATCAACTTGCATCTATTGTAATATAAGAAAGTTGATAATAACAAGGGGGTAGCAAGGAACTAGGATTTAACTCTCAAGTATGCTGTCCTAGAGATTATTTTATTCAATTTATTGAAATCTCTTTAGATGAGGAAATTTGTATATATGACATGGCTAGTAGAAATGGCCTAGTAGCTCATTGTGTTTCAAGAAAAATTTGAGTCACCTGGCTTGCACCCTAGACCCTCAAATTGGGTCGAGGTGTGAATTGGGTTCGGATTTGTGAAATGGCTTGTGTTGAGTTCGAGCAGGGCTCGTGCCTCAACCTTGGGGTCCTCATGGATTTGAACCTTGCTCGGACCCAAAACAAACCCAAACAAACTGAGCAGGGACCTATGAGTACCCACAACGTCCAACTCAAAAAGTTTGTCCAAACACATTAAAACAACATTTTTTTTTGTTCTAACCCTAAAACAGCCCATTTTGAAGCCTCTGAAAACTCTTTTTTTTTCCACATTTGCTCTGTCCATCTTGTTAGTTTGAAGTGAGGTGATTGTATTCAATTGTGGAGTGTGAAATGCCTTCACAAGGTAGATTCGACATTTCAAGTATTTAAATTTTTACGTTTGGCATATATAATGCATAGATACACACACACACACATGAACCCATACAAACCTTAATGGAAGAAAAAAATCTCGAACCCACATACTGGGTTCTCATATCTGAACCCGTCCCCGAGCCCAAATTGGTAACTTAGAATAAAATTAAACAAAATGTTGATTTTAATGGTCTTGATGGCGAGTGGTCTAAAATCATAAAATACTATTTGTAAGTTTCATTGTGTATTGGCATTTGACAAGTCAATTATGAAATTTGAATTTATGAGTATTGAATACTTGTGGACTGTAGATTTTATAGTGACAAAGGGGGCTAATCAATCTTGCTCATTTTCCTTGCACAAGTGATTGTGAATGTCTGGTGAACAAAATGGTTTTCAGTCTCAGGCACTCAAGAATGTTGTTTTATTTGGTTCAGTGAGTTAAAATATGAATGCAAATTTGATATATCTCAGATGTTGAGGCCCCTATAATGTGGCAATGTGTCTCCTATGCTTGACTTTGGCATTGAAGTAAAAAAAGGAAGTGGTTGAAAACAAAACTACTTTTTTTGCAGAGAAGGGTTATTTGGTAGATTGATTTGGTCCTGTCCCAGTTGTGCCAATTTACTTAAATGAATCATGGGCACCTAAGAGTCCCATGTGAAAGGTGATCTTCAAATTTACCCTTGTGCTCACAGGTTGTTATTGTGGTTTTTCACCATGTCCACAATCAAAATACAAGGCGTTGTGACTATGTATGGAGTTGTGATCAGCACTTGCTCATTCTGGAACCATGGCAACCACCTTCTAACCTTACATTTGAACCCTTTGTAATGCATATGTGGGTGCAAACCCCAGTCTCACACTACAATTCTAGCTTGATTCTTGTTTTGAAGGAACTGGCAGTAAAACAGGGAAGCGATTTGCTATTGTTGAAGGCTCTTCTAACTTACTTTATACCATGCATGCTTGCATTTTGGTTGACCTAGATACCTCCAAAAATCTCCTGGTTGCTATTTCTTAAAAAAAAAATTGTGGTTGGAACTAGATTTTGGACTATGAAGATTTGCTTTCTGTTGTCATAGGTGTTTTAGCACTGACACATAACTGCAAACTCTTATAAACTAAGCCTGTTGAACAAGCCACATGGTGTAAAGATGTCTTTGTCTATCATTATTCTATAGAAAAAGAGGTTTCTACATTTCCCCAAGGTTGTCTTCCACTAGCAATTGTTCATAAGGATTCTCCTCCAAAGGTGAGAACTCTAGAAATGAATAGTGAAAATGCCTCCCTGTCCCTATCAGTGGCCATTCATGGTTCTTTTCCTTTTTTTGGTGGGAGCTGAGAAAGATTTAGACAAGAAGATAACCAAGTCTAAAAATGTTTTGATTCCAAAGATTAAGGGATTTGATGGGTTAGTGAATGAATCATAGGCCACACATGTTGGAAATGTCCATACCCCCATTACAAATGGTTTGGCCTTAGAAGCTAGAATTGCTATTGAAAATCGAACAATACTGCAAAGGAAAGAGAAAGTTGTGATCAGCACTTGCTCATTCTGAAACCGTGCCCTTTTTAATGCATATATGGGTGGAAACCCCAATCTCACGCTCCAATTCTAGCTTGATTCTTGTTTTGAAGGAACTGGCAGCAAAACAGGGAAGCAATTTGCTATTGTTGAAGACTCCTGTAACTTACTTTATACCATGTATGCTTGCATTTTGTTTGACCTAGATACCTCCAAAAATCTCCTGGTTGCTATTTCTTAAAAAAAAAATTGTGGTTGGAAGTAGATTTTGGCACTGACACATAACTGCAAACTCTCTTAAAGTAAACCTGTTGAACAAGCCACATGGTGTAAAGATGTCTTTGTCCATCATTATTCTATAGAAAAAGAGGTTTCTACATTTCCCCAAGGTTGTCTTCCACTAGCAGTTGTTTGTAAGGATTCTCCTCCAAAGGTGAGAACTCGAGAAATGTATAGTCAAAATGCCTCCCTGTACCTATCAGTGGCCATTCATGGTTCTTCTCCTTTCCTTGAGGTGAGAAAGATTTAGACAAGAAGTTAGTACCAAGTCTAAAAATGTTTTGATTCCAAAGATTAAGGGATTTGATGGGTTATTGAATGAATCATAGGCCACACATGTTGGAAATGTCCATACCCCTGTTACAAATGGTGTGGCCTTAGAAGCTAGAATTGCTATTGAAAATCGAACAATACTGCAAAGGAAATAGAAAATAGGATTTGATTGCTCCCAACTTGCATCTTCATTTCCTTTCTAAAAGTAGTGTTAGCACTTTGAATTTTTGTGCTTGATCTTATTGGAGAGGAGGTCTCTCTTGTGTAAATTGAATAATCTAAATAATCTCTCCTTGCTGCTCAATATATATAGCTGCCAATCCTAGTACAGAATCAGAGGCCACAAATTTTGGAAATGTCAATTCCCCTACTACAAATGGTGTGGCCTTCGAAGCTAGAATCGCTATTGAAAATTGGACAGTTCATCAAAGGAAATAGAAAAAAGGATTTGATTGCCCACAACTTGCATCTTTGTTTCCTTTCTAAGAGTACTGTTGGCTCTATGAATCTTTGTGTCTGATCTTATCGGGGAGGAGGTTTGTGACATCCCCTATTTTGATGTTTTGAAAAAAATCATTTAACAATTGATATTTCAAACAGTTAGTTAAATTAGTTACTCATTTTGAAGTTCATATGAATTGGAAATACTTGTTAATCGTTATGTTCAAGTGAAAAGGAAAAAGTTAGTTAAATTACCTAGTATTGCAATTAAATTGTTTTTTTGCCATAATGATTTTTTATAGTTGATCTACAAGGAAGTATGCTTTCACCGTGCTAATTCTTCTTGTAGGTAGTGCCACGACAGGGGGGGAAGCATTGGCAGAGAGGGAATTGGGTATGAGAGCACCATCTTGCAACCAAAGTTAATAGTTATGAATCTAAACTACCATGGTTAGGGAACACAAGCTAGGAGAAACTAGACACACATCAAGTAACCACCATGAGCTAACTAGGTCAACAAGCATAATAAGATATATAAACATTCATGAAGCAATTTAAAAACAAATGTTACCTTTGAGAAGTGAGTCGATCTCAAGTCCTTTCTTTTAATGTTAGACATGTTCCAATATAATGGTACCATGGTACTTACATACATCATCTGTACATGTTACACACATATATATGTATGTATGTGTATTTCAAGTATGACATATATGTATGTATACGTATATTTAAAATACAACATATGCATAAAAATCGTATATTTGGGAATATCATGTGGATGTATGTATATGTGTGTGCAACATATATAAATATATGTAAATAAGATAGATACTATTATAGTGAGACATGGGGAATAATTTAATTCCACTTTATCAATGAATTATTTTAAAGCCATTGGCTATTTTCTTTTATTCATTATTCTCGGTCTTGCATTTGGAATCCAAGATTGTAACTTTGCGCCATCTTGTGCTTTCACCCATGCACGTAACTCTCTTGTTTCAACTCACATGTTCTAATGACCGAGACTCATTCTATAAGGGCCCGTTTGGTTGGTAGAATAGGAATAGAATATTTGGAATACGTTTTCTATTTTCTGTTTGGTTCGTCAATTGGAATAGGGAATAGGAATAAATAATCCCATTTTGCCTCTAAAATGAGCTTATACCCATTCCAAAAAATACCTGTTATTGGAATAGCCATTACTATTCCCAATATGCATTCCTGTTCTCCTTTCCTATGCCTGAAATTGAACGGGCCCTCAAGGAGGATCACAAACATTCCTAGTTTTGCATTCAAAGTGTCTACTCTTGCATCTACTACACCATATTCTACAATCTTCACTTGCTAGCAGTGATCGTAATTAAGATATTAGGAAGCATTTATTTATATTGCATTCTGGGAAACCTCGTTGGAACAGATCGTGGTTGGAGCATCTGCAGTATTTATAATCCAACGTCTCACACTTTGTAACATCCGGTTATCCGGGTCTAATTTATCATTCAACTTAAGCATAGAGTACAGTTATAACTTCGATTTCATAGGAAGGTAGTTACATCATTCATGTTCATGTGAATAAGATTTACCATTAAAAAAAAAAAGTTTCTTAACTAAAACTTGAATTACCATCAAATGAAATTACAACAGAAATTGAAAACCACATACCTTAGAAAATTGAGTTTGAATCAAACTAGGGATGCTTCTGCAACCACCCGGGTTAGTCCACAAATACACTATAACAATTTCATATGACAACTATCATCTAAAAAACCACTATCTTAAAATCAAATTAAATATTGCTATTATTCTAAATTAGGGCATCTCATACCACTGTATCAATTAGGGCATTGTTTACCTTTGGTTCATTTAGGGCTTCTGATACCGCTATCTCACTAGGGCTTCCAATACCATGGATTCATTTTAGGGCTTCCGCGACTACGGATTCAAATTAGGGCTTTTGCGACAATGGATTCAACTAGGGCTTTCAATACCACTGTATCATTTAAGGTTCCAATTGTCACCAATCAATTAGGGCTTTAGATTTCTTTTCCTTCCGATTACTTATCTGTGATAGTTTCTCAAGATTAGATAAATAATTATATTCAATATTCATATATATGAAAGTAAAATGATGATAACAATGAAATACTTCAATTTAATCTTACCTCATAAATAAAAATGATAATACCTGTTTCCATTAAACAATTGAATGCATGGCTTATCTTTGTCTGATGCATATCCGACATCTTCAGAGAGGTGAAACATTGTTTGGGGCTTTACCACCCAACCTCGGACCACAATATATTCCCACACAATCTGTAATGAGAAAGGCCCTCCCTACCCGGAATTGACAGGGGACATTATTCCATCTACTGGGTATCATGATATATAACACGCCATACGACTTGGTAGCAGGAGATCACCATAATAGGAATATGCATGAGCTATTAATTAATTCACATTAAATGATAAATATTGAAGAGTCATAATTGATATTGGTTTATATTATTGATGATTCCTTTATCACACCTTATCACCCATCTTTGTGGCTACATAGTCGGGTGAGTCCCAGGTATCCGGAATTCTCTGAACAACTGGTTCTGTCAGTTTTACATGCATCCAACATTTCACTAACTGTGATTACATAATTGTGTTCTTTAAAGATCTCAAGTTAAATGTCTATTTAATTAATTCCACCCCTTTCACCATAATGCCCGGTGAATTCCATGGTGTTGGATTTATGATAATATTTTCATCTTTGTATGGTATGAATGAATATATAACTTACTAAGTTAAATATAGTTGCCCACAACTTTCATTGCACTTCAATCTCTTATATGCATAATTGATACGCTCTTACGAATTAAGATTCAACTATAATATAAGAACAATTTCCAATAACTATAAAACTATTACGGTCCACCATATTATAGTCTGTGTTTAAACTAGTTCCACTACGTTGGATTTTTCATGATTTCATAGTCATCACCAGATTGAGTAAAAATGGAATTTTAGAATCTAAACTTCATTGCATTTCCTTGGTGTTTTGGGTTCAGTATTTCTCTCTCAGCTATATATATATTCATATCAGGATGAAATTGTTTTTTATCTAAGATGATAACTTTCTTAAATATTTTTGAGATATTTTTACAAATTCCGATATAAAAAGAACTCAACCTGAATGTAAATCATTGCATTAAACAACATAATAGCAGTCGGCAAACCTTTAAGGGAAAACGACAAACTTAAGAAGGAATATGATAGATTTAACAAGATGACAGCATGCTTAACACATTAATTGCTGTTTGAGAAAACGTCCAACTTAAATAGGAAACAACAACTGTCTTATGCATAAACCGTATCATTTTATCACTCGCCTTAAGGATACGACCTGAACCGATGTAAAAACAAAACAATTTTGAATTGCAAATAAATAAATCAGAAGTCTTATGCGACTCCACCACCTAAAGACTGAGGGTAACTTTGTCCGGCTTTGACCTGCAGAAAAGAAGGAAGAGGAAATCGATAATAATGAACTCGGGTTCACTCTGCAATTTATGAGAATATCTAACAAGGGTTCGATTGCCAAGAGAAACAAATTTTGATAGAGGAAGAAGAAGGATGGATGTTGGCAGCCAAGGAAGTCCATAATATAGATTGGGCTAGACCTTATGGCTACCTTCGGTTACAAAGATCACTCCAATCTTTAATCAATCGGCTAAAGGAAAAGAAAGAAGGAAAGAAGATAAAAGGTTTTTTTTTTTAAAGTTATTTTAATTATTAGAATCTAATAAGCAACACCACTTAATTAAGAAATAATAAGAGCCCGACTCTATGGCTTCCATCTGTTACAAGAAACTATACGAATTCCAATCATAAATTCGATGTAAAGCAAGAACATAAAGTTAAAAGATCATAATGGATTCTAATTTCCAATTATTTAATCGATTAAAAACAAGGAAAGCATAAAAGAATATAACTCAAAAATAATAATTCAAATGTTGTTAAATTTCGAACATTATTAAAATCTTATATGTACAAACAACATTACTTTATTAATTAAATTATAATGGTGCCAAATCATTTATACATATACGAACGTTTATAAATATTAATTAAAATATTATGATGAAAGATATATTAAAATCCTTAGAGATATGTTTATATATTTTAACCCAATTATTTAATTAAATTATTAAATAACTCATGCAAGTCCTGTAGATGTATTTTGGCTAGGTCTTTTACCCGTCTGTCTAGTGATGGTGATGCTCTGCCTAATTCTTTTTTGACAATGCTTTCACTCCTTCGACATGCTCCCTGCAAGGAATTTCTCTGTAATTAAATTATAATTTATTTAATCATAAATAATTATAACAGTTAACCTTTCATCTCAATTCCATGAATTCGTGATTAACGATCAACTAACATGTCATCTTCACTTGAAATCATAATGACTAACAATCATACCATTTCGCCAGATTAAATCAAATTAAATTGTCAACTGACTTCATGTGAACCTCAATGTCTATATTTCAAGCTAGGTCAAAAATTGGGATGTAACACACTTGTTAGGTCACATCTCTACTGTTCATATTTCTTTTAATGATATTACATTTGGTTCATGAAAGATATCGAACTTGCAAATACTTTTGAATTTTATACATGTCTAATTCATGAAAGATATCGATACTGCAATTGCTTTGAATTTATGCATGTCTTGCTTCACAAAAGATATCGAGCCTGCAAATACTTTTGAATTTATACACGTTAAGTTTCATTTAAGAGTTCGTATAAGCATGATCACATAATTGCATGACCAATCCCTACCTTTTAAAATCTGAACAGCCCTATGAGAGCTGAAGCCTTCTGTATTGACTCGTGACTTGATAATAACTTAGGAAGTAATGATTGACTAGGAGAACCACAAGTATAGGGGCATCAATAATGATGTCTCTGAGAGTGGAAAGCTTACCTCACATCAATGTGTCTTCTAGCTTGTTAATCATATTCTAAATCAGAGAATAGCATCATATTCACATGCAATAACCACTTAAGGAATGGGAAATCTGTTTGTAAAAGGAACAATAATCTGTGAACGCACACACACACACACACATATGGATAAATCGTTGAATCATCAAGGACAACCAAGTGGGGCTGAGATGAAGATGTAAACACATGAAGTTATGGATTGTGTGGGAATGTCATGCAAATGTGAGAACTATATTAGTAAGACTAACAAAGAAGGAAAGAGAAGTTTAGTAAATATAACCTAGTCAGCTCATGGTGGTTCAATGAGGGGTGTCTTGTTTGTCAAGTCGAGCGGTGGGTGATTAGCACTCAGTGTCCATATAAATCCCTGGCTAGGGTAGGTTTAGTGGCAGTTGTTGTTGTTGTGATCACTAGATGTTAGAATAACCATCGGTTGGATAGATAGACTATTAGGAGGGAATATAGGGTCTAACCAGCTAGATGGTTGACACTCACACCAGGATGCTCAAGTGGCAGGACGTGATGGTGTCCTGTGGTCTTTCCTGCGCAAGGTGCGCCTCTCTCAGTTGAGATTGTGTGGGGATACTTAGGGTCCATGGTGAGAAGGTTAAGCCTCCGACAATGCTTCTCCTCTCCGCCAGATGCCAAGATTTGTACAAGACAGATCAAGACTGCATTCTTGATCATTACAATTAGCGGGTATCTTTCCTCCTTTCATGTTTATTCAAGTTCAATTAGTTACGAAGTTATTTATATGGCTGTTGCATTTATTTTCTTTCAGATTTATAAAGTATTGTTCAATAGTATCAAGTAGGAAGTAGTCTCCCTCTCTTTCATTATGTTTTGGTTAGTTATGATGACAGTTTATAAAAGCATTAGTTGGATAATGATTTCTCAATTCCAATTGTTAGTTGAAACTTAAGGCAATACCTGAAAATCAGTTAATCTGTTAAAACTGTTATCCCCATGCATGTGACTATGTAAACTTGCTGATTTTGATATTAAATGAGAAGGTAAATATAGGGATAGAAAAATTGGTTGTTACAACATCCCTCTTGTTTATATAGCTCTTCAATAATCTAAATAATCTCTCTTTGCTGTTCTGTATATATATATATATATATATATATATATATATCCAAGTGATTATATTCAAGGAGATGAATACAGGGAAGAGGAAATAACAACATGATGACAAAAGACAAGGTTGGAAATAATGGAAGCTCAATCTGTCTCCAAGTTTCAACCCAAGTTTTATAATTTTCAATGAAGAGGTCTGTAGAACAAATGTTTAGTGCTATTGAAAGCTGCTCATTCATTAGTTATAAATCTGCTTTTATTACAAAAGGTCAAATTTTAGTTTTTTACTTAATGTGCATGAAGTTTATAGTCCTCCTATATTTTAATGTATCTTCCAGCACTTAATTAAGAACTATTTTAGAATGAGGCTTAGGAGAAGTGTATGTCAAATGGCATTATAGCTGGGGTTTCCTCCCCTTTTTAGCACTGAATATTTGTTCAAGACTTCCCCCGTAGTCCTCTCCATGAATCTAATTAGTAGTTTTCACAAATCTTTATACACACGTATACATTTGCACACACACACACACACGTGGACTTGTACCTTTGTAATAGGATTGTTAGTGCATATATGTATGTATACAAACGGACCTGTACTTACTAGGATTCACAGCTATATGTGTGTATGTACAGGGACAGGCCCATGTTCATTTGTTTATACATATATGTATATCTAGTTGTAAAATCTACTGATTATATTCAAGGAGAGGAATATAGGGGAGAGAAAATAATAGTTTGATGACTAAAGACAATGTTGAAAATAATGAAAGCTCAATCTGTCTATAAGTTGGAACCCAAATTTCATAATTATCAATCAGGAGGCATATAGAACTGTGATAACTTATAACACCACCTAAAGTAGAATTCTCCTACACCGCGTGCAACTGATCGTGCAAACTCCTAAGCATCTCAAATACAAACTACTATGTTATGCATTATCCTATGTAAGCTTAAAGTGTAACTAGGTGAATATTTAATTACACCAGCACCCTCCTATTGATGTCAGATTTGTTTCACTACAACATACAAAATCGAATAAATATTCCAAGATAAATAATCAAATCTCCAACTCTCTCTTGAAGAAGGACGATCATATGTTAAAGAATGTAGATGAATTGTGTAATCAAATGAGACAACCTCAAGGTTCCTCCTTATTGGAGACTTTCACTCAGTTTTAATGATGTGATATTTTGGATATCACAAAGAGACTTGCATTGTTCATTTAATGGATACCAACTTGACTTTATCTTGTTCCAACTACTTCTAACTAAAGAAGCTACAAAGGATAAGGATCAGGAAAGCTACTCTACTCCTAAAATGCAAGAAATTGTGAATGTCTTTGTACCTTCGCTAGACATAGTCTAGCCAGCGACATCAATCAAGCTAGTGCAATCCTATGGTAAATGCAAGATGTTTAAAGTTCAAACTACTACCATTCCATTAGCACCATTAAAATAATCGAAGTTAAGTTCATAAATAAGTCATTTGACCGCGCAAGACAAACTTAGAATCAACAAGCAACTAATGGTTTGGTCTAAGCAAGTTCACCAAAGATGCATCCAAAATATCTTCCTTTCAATGAAGCACTAATTTTAATCAACATGAAATGAAATATAATCTAAGTGAGGGAATAAAGAGACCATACAATACTCCAAAGCAACACGAGTAATCCACCATGAAGACCAATAATGAATCAACAATTACTTTGATAGCATCATGGCCACTATTTGAACAAATCTCCTCTCGTACTCTACTCTCTAACCTATTATTTAATCGTAATCTTTAACACTTTACACATGAGAAGGCCTTGGCTTTTTATAGTTGTCCAATTACAATGAAGAACTGAGATCGATTCAAGATCAAGAACCAAAGGTTGATCCATTACAAGCCCTAATTAGGGTTGCCACATTATCATCCAATTAGATGAAGGAACCACCCTGTGGGCCAATAAAAAAATTGCAATGCTTTGAGAGCCAATGAGAAAATAGATAAGGTAGAGGCATTAGATGCCTTCTAGGGGTACACTTCGCATAATATGATTGGATGTGCTTGAGCACGTGTAACTGAAATTTTCTAATAGGCTGCAAATGGACTGGATGCCACCTCAACATCCTTAACTTGTAGACTTGATCAGTTCTTTGGTGATGAGAAAAAATCTCTTGATACTGAATGTTATCAAGCCTTCGATTGTGATGGCATATTCAAAAATTGCTTCATCTTCTCAAATTTTTTCCAGCCTCTAAAAATCTTCTCATTGCCATGAGTTTGAATTTTCTTGTAATTGCAAACTTGATGTCTCTTTTGGTGCCTTGATCTTGATCTTCTTGAAGTGATGAAGTCTTTCATGTTGCTGGATCTTTCAAAGTGAACTTGGATTTCTGAAGGAAACTCAAGTTGGCAACAATTTTCTTTCACTAGTAGGCTTGCAAATTTGTTCCTTTTCCTTGTTCCATGTTATTGATCTCCATCTTGATTTTGTTCTTTGAATTCGCTGTTTCAACTTTGAGCTTCAACCTAAAATTATCTTCTTGCTTGAAGTCTTGAGCTTGAGCTTGCCACCATGTCCATGTTGTCGTGGGATCTTCCTTGTAGTTGTAGCTTACTTTGCAATTTCAAATCTTCTTTTGTTTTCACGTTGCAAAACAAGAAAACACTTGTCATGGATACATTTCTTACATTTCTCTTGCAACATGAAATCATTCCTATCTTTGCAATTTCTAATCTAAATGATCCTTAGTTGCCAATTAAATGTTATCTTTAAATCCCTAAAATTGACTGCTTGAAATTCTAATGAATGATTTAAAAAACTTCTATCTCTTGGAATTTCATTTCAGTCCATCTTTATCATGCAATCCTAAAAGA
This sequence comes from Cupressus sempervirens, assembly GCA_028749045.1. Lineage (NCBI taxonomy): Eukaryota > Viridiplantae > Streptophyta > Pinopsida > Cupressales > Cupressaceae > Cupressus > Cupressus sempervirens. Next base: position 630,631,146 of record CM053793.1, read on the forward strand.
AATGATTTTCCAATATCATCAAAGTTCAAATTTCTGATTTGCCGAGTCTGAAATATAGAAACTTCTCTTGAAATAACATTCTGCAATACCTTTAAGTTTATGGGTTTCTCTTGCAAATTTGATTTCCTTTCACTCTTGATTGGAATTTCTTGATTTTCACCTGAAAATGTTTCCCCTTCAGCAAGACTAATTTAATGGAATGTCACTTGATTTCAAATTTGATTTTCCTTATCTGAATTTTATACTAGATCTGATCTTCTTATTTGGTAGTTTGAACGGATTGGTGTTTGAAATAAGCTTCTCCATCTTGTTTATATGGGCTCAAAATTGAAGAAGCACGACCCTTTGAGCTGGGCCAACCTATTTATTGGCAAAGTCTTGATTTAAATTTGTTATTCTCAGCAGTCTAAATGGCTCATGTTGCTCAGCCTTGCATATTTTGAAAGAAATCAGATTTCCATTTTGTTCTTTTTAATTTTTATCACCCCAATTGATTTCTTACTTTGCATTGAGCACCTTTGATGTCAAGGGAGGAGATTTTGGGGTGTTGGGAATGAAATTTTAGTTTTGTAATAATTCTGCCCATGAGCCTATATGGAAGAGATTTGGAGAAATTGGGAATAAAATTCCTAACATCTGAGAAATTCTGCCCCTAGCTAGAGTCATATCCATTATCTTTATTTTCTCATTTGGTCAACTTTTTCATTTGAAAATCGTCATGTAGATTTGCAAGTTTTATTTCCCAGCTTGATCTCATTGCCTTTTGACTTGGAGAGATGGTAGAAGTTTTGGATGTTGGGAATGAAACTCCCAAGTTTGTAAAATTTTTGCCCAAGTTGATTTATGGCTGAGATTTGGAGTTGGGAGTAAAATTTTCAAGTCTTGAAAAACTTTATTACGATAATAGATAATCGTCTATTATTAGATAATGGTAATCTATTGTAAATATCTAGTTAGCTTTAGTTAGTTTTTGCTTTATTTAGCTTTCTTTGTTAGAATCAAAATAAGGTGACTCGGACCCAGCTTGGACTCAGCAAGGGTAACTTGACTCATGACTTGGCTCAGACTTGGTAGTGACTCGGCAAAGTGAAAAAAGCTCGAAATTTTGAGATTTTTTAGGATTTAAAGAACATTCCATGCACCCATTATTGAATAAAGCTTAAATACACAATAACATCATGAAATAGAAGGTAATTTGATCACAATGCACCTACTTAAAAGTTAAACATACATCGATTACATAAGTACAAAGGTAAATTGCTAAATGCTAAAATTTAAATAGTAGCTGAAGGAAATAGAAAAGTAAAACATAGAATCATAGATATATAAAATGATAAATCCATGAAACCCATCAAAATATATATCAAATCCATGAAATCCAACACATTAATAGTCATCATCAAATGTTCCAAATTTCGATCATATGTTAAGTTAAACAAAAAGTTAAAACAAGACTATAGCTATGGCTCCTAGTCCTCATCGTCATCCTCATCTTCATCCTCATCCTCATTCTCACCCTCATCCCCAACCACAACCTCCGGCTCAGTATAATCTATAAAATTCCTCTTAGTAAGGCATCTACGGTAAGTCCTAGATGACTAATTGGCTATGGCATCAGCTTGTGAGGTGCCTCTAGGATCAACTGTAGTCTCTACTAGTGCCTGTGAGGTGCCACTAGGAACAACTGTAGCTCTCTGGTCCTTTTTTGCCATAGCCACGACCTCAGATTCTTTGTCTGCCTCGTCAACCCACTCTAGGTCCTCATCATCAAAGACAAGATCGGTAGCTTTAGTGATCCACTCAGACTTTGGATTAACCTCCTTTAGAATAATCAGAGAGGTGTCACTATCTAAAATCTCCCTGGTCCTAATGCGCAGGTTGTAATGCACAAAGACTAGCTTATTCATTTTCTCCACAGACAACCTGTTATGCCTCTTTGAGTGGATGTGCTTGAACATGCTCCAGTTGCGCTCACATCCAGAAGCGCTACTTGGCTGGCTCATTATGTGGATGATGATTTGTTGAAGGCCCAAACATTTGCCACCATCTATTTGAATTTTGAAAAAAGGAAAAGAAAAAAATATTAGTCTCATTTCAAAATTTGAACTTTAAAGCTAGAAATTTAGAAACTATATTGTATAAGGCTTAAGTTGCAATTTTTACCTGGCTGCAATTTTGTACGACCTTCTTTGCAAATTTGACTTGAAAAAATGGGCCCTATTGCATTATTATAGGCATCCATCTCAAGCAATACATCTGTGGCATTAGTGGCCATCTTCGATATCACAATGTATAGGCCACTAAGAACCTCCTCATCTACCTTGAAATATTCACAGAAACGGTATGCCTGATTGAGGTAATAGGCTATTGTGTGGATGGGTTTATGAAGCTGATTTTGCCATCTCCTATCAATTATGGCCCAAATAAGGCTATACTTGTCCTCAACTCCTACGTATTTGGCCTTAATAGCCTCCTTGGCCCTATCCACGCCCTCATATATGTAGCCCATAGTGGGCTTCTCCCCATTAGCAACTCGTAGGAGGGCTACAAGGGGCTCAGTGATCTACAAAACAATTAAACAAAAAAACAAGTTAGTGAATGATGAAACTTTGTAAAGTTACACAATGAAAATGAAACAAAAATATGTATGAGATAAATTAATTTATAAAATTTTAAGATTTAAGCTTTTAAAATTTAAATTACCTCCACAATCTCCTTACATGGCTTCCAAAAACCTTCATTATAAATGCATTTTGTTGCATCTATCCCTGTAGGAGTGGTGGCAAAGGACGAGGAACTCCATTGTGGACCAACAAACATGCACCTCAAAGCTAATCTTGAACTCAGCAAGGATTTTAGTGTGATAAAATTAGAGGCAAATCGTGTGATATCGAGACGAGCCAACTCCTTTTCCTTCGTGTATTCCCTCATAATGCTGAGGACCAAAGCATGATTATAGATGAACTTGCAAAGATTTTTGGCCTTAGCAACACATGATTTCACCCATTTAAGCTTGCCAATATCCTCTAACATGAGGTTGAGGCAATGGGCCACACATGGAGTCCAAAAGATTCTTGGGTGTCTCTCCATCAAAAGTTTTCTTGCAGCAACTTTAAATTAGTTAGTAAACAATTAAAAATTTAGATGTTTAAAAAACTTTTAATTTTCAAAATTTAATGAAAAACCTAAAATAAAATTTTTAGAACTTGGAAGTTAAAATTTTACCTGTAGCAACATAATTAGCTACATTATCGGTCACCACTTGGACAACATTCTCTTCCTCCACCTCCCTTATGACCTCAATAGCCTCACATAAGAATTTTGCATTTTTGACATGTGAGGAAGCATCTATAGAGTTCAAAAACATGGTGGATCCTGAAAGTGAAAATTAAACAAAATGATTATCATTGAATAGTCGATATTTTTTGTAGTTATTCAATCATACATTAAATTTTAGACTTCGAGAAGTAGAGGATGATGAATTACCTCTGCTAGAAACAAGAAAATTGAGGAGAGTCCTATTCCTCTTATATGTCCATCCATTTGTCATAATGGTATACCCCCTTTGGCTCCAAATCTTTCTATCGTCCTCCAACTCAAGTTTCATCTCCTCAACCATTTCTAGTAAGAGGGGGCCACTCAACTCATCTTCAGTGGGGGCTTTAAACCCCACACCATAGATGGAAATCGCATCAATTATCTCCTGCCAATAAGGAGTCGTGCTACATTTATAAAAACATTTTAATTAGTATATTTCAACATCAAGTTAAAATTATAAAATTTAAAAACTTAAAACGTAAAACAATCAAATATAAATGAAGTTGAAGTACTTGGTTGCCATAAATGAAATGTTGCAGAATACCAAAACTTGCAAATTGCTCTTCTTCCAGCTTCATGGATCTTCCTATTCCAAACCAAGCTCTCAAGTGAGGGTTGTGCACCAGGAGTGGAATGTAGTACAAAAAAAATTGTCCAACCTAATTTTTCTGACTCTAGGACCAAAGGTAATGCCAGTACTACTAGCAGGGGCAGCACCACTAGCAGTGCACGGAATAGATGTAGAAGAAGTACAACTAATAGAAGCACTAGGACGATAGGGGGGAAGGGAAGCACCTTCTCCAACACAACCTATTTAACCTAGGGGTGTAAAACTAGATACAAAAACAGTTCCAGATGACTGAGCTCACTTTGGTAATTGTTTTTGCTTTAATTCCTTTTCTTGTTTATATTTTTCTAAGGCAACAAAACAAAAATGTTTAGCCTCGGGAGTTGCAACTTTATAAGGCTTAGCATCATGACCACATATGCCAGCAATATGGTATTTCAATCTATTTATCCCCCCACTGTTAAAGACCTTACAAAATAGACATTTTGTTTGAGCTCTACCTCTACTCGAAAATTCTATGGTGTACTTCCAGCACTCATCTTTTTAATTGCCTTTAGAGAGCTTGGGTTTTTTAGTTGGAGGAGCCATTACGAGTAAGGAAAAATGTCAACGTTGCTGCAATAAGACATTTTAGACCAAATATTACCATTTAAGCATTGTATTTTATGAAGATCTAAAATAAAGCAAAACCCATAAACATACAAAAAAAATCATCCAAAAAACCCATGAGCTTAGAGAAAAAAAACCATCAAAATCCAAAAAAATCAACTTTTACCTCTTTGAAAGGAGTTGAGAAGTGTTGAGAAGAGCTCCTATAAACTCATTGATGATCTAAATACAAGCGTATAGTTGCTCCAATGTCACAAATGCAAGCTTTTCTCCTCTTCCTTTCAGTTGGTTGCAAAACAATGACACTCTACTTCTCTTCTTCCTCTTTCTTTTTCTTACAATAGAGTGTTATGAAAGCCCTTTTAGGGTGTTAAGGATAAAAAGAACCAAAAAAAATATTAAAAAAACAAGTGATTTTTTATGTTTTCACTTTGTCTGACATTGACTGTTGCGGCCAGGTCAAGCAAGTCATGACCCCCGAGTCACGCAAGTCAAGCGAGTGATCCTCCCTGACCCTTCGAGCCAAAGTCATGAGTCATTTTGACTCAGCATGCCCTCCCTGACTCGCTGACTTGGGAGACTCGCCTGACTCGCGGTGAGTCTTGTTACACTGGTTAGAATAGAATGGTTCTATTCTAAACGATTGTTTCCTAAGGAAACATCATTTTATTCTTTTGTATATATTGACCTTTCGGTCTCTGTTAATAACAAGCAAGTATTTTACCAATTACTTCGTAATATGGTATCAAAGCCAATACTCCAAATTTTTTTGAAAATTTTATAATTTCTTTCGAAATTTCTGCTCTAAATTTTTGAAATTATTTTTGATTTTTTCCTCTACAACACGCCTATGGTTTTTGCCTTGAGAAATTATTTTTGAATGCCATTTAGGGTTTCATTTTTTTGGAGGAAATCATCTGTGCACACTCGGATCTTGGCTAGGTCTGAAATTCTCGGTTTTTCTCCATACATTTCTCTAAAATTGCAGCATTCACGGCAATATCCAAAATTGCGATTTTTTGGATGTTCTCTTGCGACTCATACAAGTTAAGGTCATTTTTTCCTTGGGCATTTTACGTTTATCACGACATTCAAACCTTGGAAAAGCTCACGTTTTTGCTCTACAACTCATATTTTTTCTGAGGTCATGGGTTTGCCAAACACAACATTTTTGAGGGTGAAATCACAGTTTGTTTTGCCAAAATTTCATTGCCTCTGCTGTCTCAGACAAAAACGCCCCTATTTTGAAAAAAATTGGATAGTTCTTCCGCCTGCAACCACCATTTCTTTGCTGTTTTTGACCTCCATGGCCGTTGACTTGTTTTTTAGTTCTAAACCCTAGTTTTTGAGCTTGAAAAATTATTTTGATTTTGATTTCAGATTCTTGGTGGGTTTTTCGAGAGCTCAACTGGGTTGTCTATTTTTTCTGGGTGCCTTGTTTTTCGTACCTCAATTTTCAAGCCAGCGGATCCAAAAAATGACAACTATTCTTTCTAGGTTTTTCGACCACTCTTCTGAGTCACTTAGAATTTTCTGGGTCTTCTATTTTTTGCCTCAAAGAACGTGTCTTCATAGATTTTCACGTTTTTCATTGAAAAATGTGTCATGGCATCTCTGACAAACATTCTTCTTGAGCACAACTCCAAATTCAATGGTTGAAATTATGGCACTTGGAAGCAGTGGATCATCACAATTTTTGAATATCGGACCACCGATCAACTTGTATTGGGTGTTACGAAGCATCCAACTGCTCCTAGTTCTGATTAGGATACATGGGATTTGAATAATTAGGAGGCAGTGATGCTTCTCAAATTATCCGTGGCTGATGGTCAACTTTCTCAGATTCCATCTGGCAGGACATCTGCCAAGATCTGGACCCATCTCAAAGCTTTCTTTCTAAAAAAAACTGTATTTTCTATTGTCATGGATGAGCGCATCTCGCTCCAAGCACACCTGAATCGCATTCAAGAAATCCATGATCAGTTACTTGCCATTGGCCGCAAGATGGAGGAAGAGGATATTGTGGTTATCACTCTTCTGAGTTTACCAAAGTCCTATGAGCATTTTATCGAGACTCTCAACATCACATCTTCTGGTGTTGATTTGAAGTTCACTGATCTTTGCACACTGCTGCTTTAGCAAGATCGGTGGAAACAACAGTTTGGTAGTAGCTCCAGCTCCATCTCCATAGAGAAAGCCTTTTCTGCAAAATCCTTTCAGAAGGATAAAGGCAAGTTCCAGCAGCCATCTCAGTAGAAGTCTTCTGCTCCACCATCAGATGGTTCCCAAAAGAAGAACATTCCATGCAATTACTGTTACAAGTTTGGACACATGAAGGTTGAATGTCAGAAACGCTTAGCTGCACAATCTAAGCAATCAAGTTCGTAGCCCAAAGCAAACAGTGTAGAGCACATTGAGTAGATGGAGTCTGCCTTTTACGCCTTCATGGCTAAAAGACTTGCAGATCATGTGAAGTCTTCTGCTTGGTACATTGATTTAGGTGCCTCTCGTCATTTCGCTCACCGTAGAGACTGGTTTACTGACTACCAACCTTATTCAAATTGTTATTTTTGGTGGTGGAGAAGAGTACACGATTGTGGGCAAAGACAACATTCAAATTCAGTCTGTTGGGAGGAACCTCATATTGCTCGATGTGTACTACGTTATAGGGATTGAACTAAATCTACTTTTAGTTAGTCAGTTGCTGCGACATTCTCCACACTTGGATGTCAACATTAGTTCACATCAATGCACCATCACTGATCGGAGGACTTAGTCTACTATTGTAGTGGGTCTTGAGGATCATGGTCTTTTCAGACTTATCGATTTTGGTGATTCTCGGGACTTAGCTACGGCTGCTCGACGGTCTTTTGTCAGCACACTTTGGCATCAACGATATGGGCACTTAAATGTGCATTATCTCTCATAGCTTGCTCGGGATGAGCTTGTTCTTGGATTGCCAGAGATTCAAACTCAATAGCTTGGAGTTTCTGATGCATGCTAGGTTGGGAAGCAACATTGCACACCTTTCACCAAGGGCAATTCATGACAAGCTTCTTAGGTACTTGCGCTTGTTCATGCCGATATCTGCGACCCTATGGCCATTCCTCTTGTTCTTGGGTCCAGGGATTTTCTATTGTTTGTTGATGGTTTCAGTAGAAAAATGTGGGTGTATTTCTTTAAAAAGAAATCAGATGCATTTCCTGTATTTTAGAAGTTTACCTTTAGTTGAAAAAGAGTTTGGGAAATCTATTATTACTCTTAGATCAGACAGTGGGGGGGAATTTTGTTCTAATGTTTTCTCCAACTTCTTGGATATACAGGGCATCAAACGCCAGTTAACCACACCCCACATGCCACAAGAAAACAATTTAGTTGAATGTCGGAACAGGACAATCGCCGAGATGGCTCAATCCATGCTTGAAAACAGATATGTTCTGAAGAAGTTTTGGTCAAAAGCAGTTAACAATGCCGTTTATTTGTTGAACTAGTCACCCACCGTGGCGGTCAAAGTAAAACTCCGAAAGAGGCCTGATCAGGTCGCAAGCCCATAATCAGTCACTTGAAGGTTTTTGTCTCTCTTGCTTTTGTTTTGATCCCTGATGTGTCACACACCAAGATGGATGCCAAGAGTTAGAAACTCATGCTTGTTGGATATAGCAGTCTTCACAAAGCCTACCGCCTGATTGATATAGAGATATCTAGTCTCATCTACAGTCGTGATGTAGTCTTTGATGAGAAATGAGGACCATTCATGCTTGTTTCTCTTGTTTTTGATCTAACAGACCAACCTATGAAGGCTCATGATTTGGGAGTTCGGCTTCCATTAGTTCTACCTGATAGGAGGGCTCCAGTAGCTCCTGCAACTCCAATTATATCAGTGATCCTTGTACAGACACCTCCGACTTCTCCTGCTGGATCACCTCGATTTGTCGATGCTTCACCTGAGTTTGATCTTGATTCTTCTGATGAGGAACCTAATCACCAAGCATCTCCCGATACTCATGTTGGTTGTTCTCCTCTTTGGCCTAAGTGGTGGGCTAAGACACTTGTTGATTTTCGTGATGATGAGCTCATTGATGGGAGAACTGGAGAGAAAGAGAAAAACTGCAGTCTATTAAATTTGCTCTCATGACCAACATTCATAGTGTGTTTGAACATCAAACATATTCCGAGGCTAAAGGAATTCCAGAGTGGGAACAAGCTGTGACATCTGAACACCAGAGCTTGCGGAAGAACAACACTTGGGTCCTTTTTGATCTTCCACCAGGGAAGAAACCCATTAGCTGCAAATGGGTTTACAAAATCAAATACAAATCAGATGGTACTTTGGTTAAGTACAAAACTCATTTAGTGGCAAAGGGCTTTTCTTAGCGTTAGGTCATTGATTATGAGGAGACCTTTTCTCCTACTACAAAGATGAGCACCATGAGATTAGTCCTAGCCATGGCAACATAGTTTGGTTGGAAGATCCATCAGATAGACGTCAAGAGTACTTTTCTGAATGGTGATCTCCATGAAGAGGTCTACATGAGCAACCTCCTGCTTTCAAGGTTGCTGGTAAAGACCATTAGGTTCTCATATTGGTAAAAGCTCTCTATGGCTTGAAGCAGGCCCCTTGGGCATGGTACATAAAAATTGATAAGTACCTCAGTGATGAAGGCTTCAAGAGTTCTTTAGACTCAAATCTATACATTAAGAGTACTGACAATGACATCATCCTTCTGTTTATTTATGTGGATGATCCGATCATCACTAGTAGTTCGACATCTTTAATTCAGGGAATCAAACAGAATTTATGCCAATCTTTTGATATGACTGACCTTGGGCTCATGCTTTATTGCCTAGGTGTTGAAGTTTGGCAACAGTCTTCTGGTATATTCATCTCTTAGTCCAAATATGCCAGGGCCTTGTTAGACAAATTCCATATACAGGATTGTAAGCCTGCATCTATACCTATGGAGAAAGGTCTCAAGTTATCAGCAAAGTTCAATTCTCGTTCCGTTGATGATACTACATATAGGCAACTAGTAAGCAGCCTCATCTACCTCTCTGCTACTAGGCCTAATATCAGCATCGCAGTCAGCTATATTTCACGCTTTATGACAGCTCCTAAAGTTGATCATTGGATGGCACCAAAGCATGTGCTTTGTTACATGAAGGGCACTTTAGATTATGGACTACTGTACTCTCGAAGTTCTAATCCTAAACTCAGTGGGTTCACAGATTCAGGTTGGGCAGGCTCTGTCGATGATAAAAGTCAACTTCTGGATATGTGTTTAGTTTGGGATCTGATGCACTCACATGGACCAGTAAGAAGCAATAGGTAGTTTCTCTCTCCTCTACAGAGATTGAATACAAAGGGATTGTTAAGGCAGGATGTGAAGTTGTTTGGCTTCGTCAGATGCTTGGGGATATGTAGATGTCACCAGTAGGACCGACTACTCTATTTGTTGATAACGAAAGCGTTATCAAGTTAGCACAAAATCTAGTTTTCCATGAACGAACCAAGCATGTTGATGTTCACTGTCATTACATATGATAGCTGGTTGAAGACGGGACTATAGATTTGTAGTATGTTCCTACAACAGATCAGATTGCAGACATTCTCACCAAGCCTCTTGGTCTTGATAAGTTTGTCAAAATTAGAGGACAACTTGGTGTTCTAGATAGATTAACCATTATGGGAGGATATTACGATAATATATAATCGTCTATTATTAGTTAATGGTAATCTATTGCAAATATCTAGTTAGCTTTTGCTTTTTTAGCTTTCTCTGTTAGAATAAAATGTTTCTATTCTTTACAATCGTTTCCTAAGGAAACATTGTTTTATTCTTTTTATATATTGACCTTTCGGTCTCTGTTAATAACAAGCAAATATTTTACCAATTACTTCGTAATAAACTCCACCTTAGAAGGTTTATTTACACATTGCATCTCCTTTAAATTTTTTATCACCTTCACCATTCTGCATCATTGAAAGCCTATAGAATAGAATCAAATCTAGTTCTCACCTTGAAATGCATTGAATCCTTAAGGTGGAAATCCCAGGTTCTTGTGAATTCCGACCTGATTTTGAACGTGATTTCCTCTACATTTGTTCCCAAACTTGGTCTTTCTTTTCCATTTTCATCAAAGTTGCCTCTTCAAATTGTGTTTTTCACCCTTTTCGTCAGCTAGGAGTTGATAAATTTCATCAAAATCTCATCTGTGGTAGGGCAGAGATTTGGAGAATTGGGGATTTTGCAAGGACAGAATTCTCAAGATCTTTGGAATTCTGACCTATATCTTGCATGTGCATTTTAACTACCTTAAGTTCAATTCCATGTTTGGACTGCCCTCAACGCTCACTCATTGTGAATTTCAATCTGATTCTGCAATCCAAGTTAGCCGAAAGGAGTTGAGTTTGTTTTTATTTTCAGATTTCACCATCTTCTCCAAGTATTTAGGTGGATGCCATCCTCCTTCTCTTCCATTTTTATGAAACTTCATCCATTTGACTCTTGACCTTCACCTGAAGCCATCATTATTTTGGGGTGGAGGTTTGGTAAAGTGGGGAATGAAATTCCCAAGTTGTGAGAAATATGGTCCAAAGGGGGACATGGTGGAGATTTGGTGGAATGTTGTTGAAAATCCCAACTTGCTTTAATATCTTCAGCTTGGAATGCAAGATGATTTATATAAATTATAACATTTAAGTATAAGTTACATTAAATTATATAAATACTACAAGGATGTTCTAGAGTGGTTTCGGGTTCATAGAAGTTTTAACAAAGATTTTAGATTTTGGAGATTTTATAAAATTACCTAGACTTGGCCAAATTTCAAGATTTAACATGCTTCCATAAGTGTTATCTCCCATAACCTTTTTGACTTTCTAAGATGAAATTGGAATTGGAACAAGGATTTTTAAAGATTCTAACTAATTTCATCACAAATCCCTTGATTTCAATTCCATATCCTTAGCTAACTTGACTACCCAACAAGCCAAAATTGCTCAAACTCATCTCTCAGACACAGAGATTTGAAAATTGCCACCAACATCACTGCTACTACCAGAGCAAAATGAGGGGTCCCCATTTGCAATGGAGTGATGGATTGAAACCCTCACAATACCCCTCTTAAGTGCAACTTAAGGGAGCGTAAACTTAAGCTCACAATGCTTGATGGGTCCAAACTATATCAAGTACCAATGTATATTATGCAATGCAATCTCTCACAAACAAAGAAAGGGATAAAATTTAGTGGGATGAAAGTCACCTCCAAAAGATAGATGGAATACAAAAGATCTCTCAAAGAAGAATGAGAAGGACAAAACCCAATGTGAGGAAAAAGTCCTAATAGGAGAGAAGAAGAGAAACAAATTAGCCCCCTCTCAATATAGAATATGCACCAATGATAGATGCTTCATGCTGGATGTAGAAGCTAGTCCATGAATGGCGAACAACATTCCTCCTTTTAGGAAGAAACAAAACCAAAGGTGCATGTACGAAGTCTCATCAATCCTAAAAGGAATATGAAGAAACCTCAAGATTTATGGAGTTTCTAAAAACTACTCAAGTGTCTCCATGTCGATTTTGAAAGATGCCCCCTCCAAATTAGGTGTACTAGGCCACATTGCTGAAAAGACAAACCAGGGTTTAGTGGAGATGAATTTAGAACAATATCCAAGGACTCAACTACCCCCTTTGAAGATAAAGAGACCTCCATATGTTGGTCCAGAGTATCCACAATCATGTCATAATATGAAGGATGATCATGTAGACAATAAAGAAGAGGATCAAGGTATTACGTCACAACAACTAAAGGATGATCATCTCCATCCAAGAGAAGATAAATATTATCAATGTTGTCTCCCTAATCTGCAATGTAGGATTCCACAAATAAATTTGCAATGCTTCTCAAATGGTCATCCCAAGAAACATTGTCGGGAAGACAATGTATATCCTGCTCCATTGGATCACAAGAAGTTAAAACAGTACCAACATAAGCATCATCAAGAGAAATAATAGATGTGATCTTAATAGGAGATGGATAGAAGGCTGAACAACTTGATCGCATGTGAGTATACACAAGTTCAAGTAGCCAAATTTGTTTCAATATATGAATCCACACTAGAAATATGATCGTCATTTAAAGAATCGCTATCATCGGCAACAAAATCTGTAGATGTGTACAGTCGAGATGCATGATCCACGAGCCCAATAGCGATAGCTCCACTCTTTAAGTGTCGTGATAATTGAATCAGGTATGAACTCCAAAGTCTTTCTTGTTGCACCATGAGTGATTTGATGGATGGAAAGAGGATTATTGGTTATGCAAGGTATACACACTACATCATTGAAGGTTCTATCTCCAATATCAATGGATACTTTGTAATGTTTTGTTCCTATTTGTAGGCGAAGGTTCCAGATTTGACAATTCCCTTAGTTAAATGTCAGTTTGTATAATCTGCACAGTGGACACTAGAAGTCTGTACGGTGCACAAAAAGGGCAATTGCAAGGGTGAAGAAATAGTCCGTACTGCTTGGATACTATACGGTAATGTTGGCCTGGAGGCCGTATGGTTTGGATGTCATACGGTGATGTGTCTTAGCCGTACGATGGAGGCACTATTTTGTACGGTGGTCTATGGGAGTCGTATGGTGATGTTGAAGCAGTCTGTACGGTGCAAGTAGGGAGGGATTCCAACAGAGAAGGTGGATCCATACGGTGTAATTCAGTGGAGGTTGTGCAGTTGTGTGTATGAGCAAAGGGTGATGGGATGTAATAATTTTACGAGGGTAATACATGCATCCAAGAAAGATGAATCACTACCAATAACAATTATATTGCAGGTGATTGCACATAGAGAAAATAAACATAACACTTCAGATTTGCTAGATATAGATGATAGATAAAATGCCAGTACAGATAATTACACATGGAATGTATATTCGCAGATGAAGATGGCGTTCTAGATGTGCCAGACCTGAAGCAAAGTAGAACACAATGGAATAGGGTGAGGGTTGAATCCCACCGAAACTGGAAAGCCAAGTAGGGAAGATCTTCCACTTCGAAATGGCGAACAATCCATAACTCTAATAGGAATTCACAAATACAAAGAAATAATGTATATTCGCAGATGAAGATGGCGTTCTAGATGTGCCAGACCTGAAGCAAAGTAGAACACAATGGAATAGGGTGAGGGTTGAATCCCACTGAAACTGGAAAGCCAAGTAGGGAAGATCTTCCACTTCGAAATGGCGAACAATCCATAACTCTAATAGGAATTCACAAATACAAAGAAATAATCCAAATCACGTACCTACTACTACTTACATGCTGTGCTTAAATACCCTTCGGAGAAACTTCCCGATGGTTTACAAAGATAGCCGACGACCACACTTACGGAAACAATTAAATAAAAATGGGTCCGAGATATACTAAATCAATTGGCCCATTAACAAAGGTTTGATTAAATATTTATTTTATGACGGGAATGTTACAGTCCTTCCATTCCAAAATTTGCTTGTCCCCAAGCAAATGCAAATCCGATTCTTGGAAGCCTTCTGTAATCAGCTTCTTCAGTTTTGAGTCAGGTACCAAGTAGATCTTATCGTTGTAGTAAATGATATCATCAATAACTTGGTATCTTTCGTCATGTATATAGCCATCCATCAACTGACATGCAAAAGTGTTTTTGGAGTACTCAACCAATAGATGGGCACGCCAATTATCTAAGGAACGGGGTAAAGAGTTGACTGTCATGTTTTTACTTGTAGCATCTATAGGATCATATCATGTTTAAAAATGGCCTCCATCTTCTTGATTGTCACTTCACTTGATCCTTTATTTGACATTCCTCTTAGCAACACCTTCTTGCCATCTGTCTCGAATGAAAAGTCCATCCTCTTGAAACTTTGGGTGTACTGGTCAAGGGTCTCCATACACTGGATGCCCAATATGATATTAGTATCAACCAAATCTATGACAAAGAAATTGTCTATCAAGGTATAGTTTCCCATAGAAATTTTTAGCTGTAGGATCACATGAGTGCGGGGTAACAAGGTTCCTTAAGCAACTTTAACGTCAAATCTTCCATGCTCTACTTCATGCAAGTCCTCACTAGTGACCAAAGATGAATTGATGAAATTGAGTGTGGCACCACTATCAATCATGATTATGACTCACTTCCTGTGAAGTGTGCCACAAACCCTAAAGATACTACTTCCAAACATTGTAGTGAGGGTAGCAATGGAACCCCCTTTTTGTATAAGGCCATTTGTTCTCTCGTGTTGGTTAATTTCTTCACTAGTCACTGTAGGTACTTGTCCTTCATCGTCATTAGGAAACATCTCAATGTAATGAATCTTTCCCTTCCCAAGGTAGTGATGACCTGGTCCCCAAGGTTCCTTGCACATGAAGCAAAGCTTTTTCCTTCGGAGCTCTTGCCGAGAGTCATCATCCAATGGAGGTTTTATCTAAATTGGCCTCTTGTCTTGTCTTCTTATGGGGAAAGTGTTGGTGTAGCTACGTGGATTTTGGAGGAAGATGCGGCCATGTCATACACCTTAATGGCTTCATTGAGAGCGCACGGGTTGAACCCTTTGATCCAACCTCTCAAAGGCTCTCTCAACCCATCCATGAATAACACAATTCGACGTCTTTCAAAGATGTTTGTAACTAGTACTTATAGCCTTTGGAACTCAGTGATGTAATTGTCTACCATACTTGTTTGCCTTAGCTGAGCTAGATCTTTGAAGTTTAGTTCAGGATCCTTTCCATCGAAATAGTTGATGAGTCTCTCAGTGAACTCGACATAAGAGGTTACTTAGTCGTGGCCGAGAGTGACCAATCCACGATGCCACCACTCTTGCGCCACTCCTTTTAGATGGAGCGTTATGAACTTGATTGCTTCCTCTTCGGGCATCAGGCTGAGTTGGAAATAGGTGTCTGCCTTCTGAACCCATCCTTGTGCAGTGATGCCTCTCGAACCCATCCCTGTGCAGTGATGGTTCTAGATCCATCAAATGGTGATAAGTTTACTTTTTCAGTCTTTCTTCTGAGATCATCATTAAAATAACTACGATTTCCCCCACTTGAATTTCTCATTCTTAGATCAACATAGTCTTTGTAAGATATATCACCTTCCATATTCGTGTTTCTCCAATATTCCCCTAGTTGTTTTGGCATTTCCTGAAAAGTGGGTTCTCTTTCTTTGCGTGGTGCTTTCGTTCTTGGAAGGAAGGCAGGTGTTGAGGGTCAAGAGTGAGTGTTGAGAGTTTCTCCTTCCTGTAACAGAGTCGTCACTATGCCCATTTTGTTCTCCCATTATCTTTCCCTCAACCAATTTTTGTAATGTTTCATGCATAAGCCTTTGGGTTTCGTTGATTTGCATTTGGTTTTTGCTAAGCTCTCTTAAAAGATTCATGAGTTCTGTCATAGGATCCTGAGGATCTGCCATTCTAACGACAAGGTTATCTCGCCTTCTCCTTCGGGTATAAACTTGCATTCACTTCCACAGGTTGGTAGAATCACTGGCTTTGATACCACTATAATGTTTCGTTCCTGTTTGTAGGCGAAGGTTCTGGATTTGACAATTCCCTCAGTTAAATGTCAGTTTGTATAGCCTGCGTGGTGGACACTAGAAGTCCATACGGTGGACAAAAAGGGCAACCGTAGGGGTGAAGAAACAGTCCGTACTACTTGGATACTGTACGATAATGTTGGCTTGGAGGTCGTAGAGTTTGGGTACCATACGGTCATGTGTCTCAGCCATATGGTGGAGGCACATTCTGTACGATGGTCTGTGGGAGCTGTATGGTGATGTTGAAGTAGTTCGTACTATGCAAGTAGGGAGGGATTGCTGCAGAGAAGGTGGATCCGTATGGTGTAATTCAGTGCAGGCCATACGGTTGTGTGTATGAAAAAAGGGTGATGGGATGTAATAATTTTGCTAGGTTATTGCATGCATGCAAGGTAGATAAATCTCTACCAATAATAATTATATTGCAGGTGATTGCACATAGAGAAAAATAACAATAGCACTTTAGATTTGCTAGATATAGATGATAGATAAAATGCTAGTACAAATAATTACACACGGAATGTAATTCGCAGACCAAGATGGTGCTCTAGATGTCCCAGACCTGAACCAAAGTAGAACACAACGGAATAGAGTGAGGGTTGAATTCTACCGAAACCGGAAAGCCAAGTAGGGAAGATCTTCCACTTCCGAAATGACGAAAAATCCAAAATTGCAATAGGAATTCGCAAATAAAAAGAAACAATCCAAATTACATACCTACTACTACCTACATGCCGTGCTTAAATACCCTTAGGAGAAACTTCCCTACGGTTTACAAAGATAGTCGGTGGACACACCTACGGAAACAATTAAATAAAAATGGGTCCGAGATATACTAAATCAATCGGCCCATTAACAAAGGTTTCATTAAATATTTATTTTATGATGGGAACATTACATGCTTTCCCATCATATTCATATATGTATGATTGCTCATCGAAATTAGTGGCATGTGACAAGGCTCAAATGAAGAGAACAACGGACTACGAAAATGCCATATGCTGAGAAGCCCCTAAACCTAGAATCCATCTCCCTATAGCACAAAGAGCTTTTCCTTTGGTCCTATCTTTCCCAAACGTGACTCTTTTCATTATCTATCAAAATTTGTTTGTTGTGAAGAAGAAGCTGAAGTAGACATTCTTGAAGGCAAATTGATTTTGTTCTTTTTCTATTAAATATCAGATAGAGTCTGAAAGACATCCACCTATGGAAAGTTACAGATAGTAGAGTCACGAGGAGGTATCACAGATCTAGATCAGCCTATACAAGTTTTTACATGACGATACAGGACTGATCAAAATTACATCAAAATTTACAATAAAACTGCATGCAACTTAAGAGAAACTATGTCCCCCTCTTGAACCATCCTGTCCAAGGGAGCTGGCCATCAGACCATTCAAGAATGTAGTCTCCATGTATGATCTGGTTCCTGTCATTGCTCAGCAGAGCACTGCCCGGAACAGGAGGAAAGGGTGACAGGATCAGAACAGGAGGATCACATGGAGCACGGCCCCCAACAGATGAACTGGAACCAAGTAGAGTTCGCAGCTGTGCCTGTCTGTCTTTTCAGTCAGGGTCATAGTAAAAATTGATTTTGTTCTTTACAATAAGATGCTTCAATTTATCAATATTCTTCTTGTAACGATAGTGTTTTTCATGTCCATCCTTCTTGTAATATGCACAAGAAAACTTCTCTTTCTTAGATGATTTCCCCTTAGATGATGATGAATAATTGTGTCGTTGTGGAGAGGATGATTGTGCTTTATGTTTCTATGGCTTTGGCTTAGATGACTTGTCTTTCTCTTGATTCCTTCGATCCCCATGAGTAGCCACCAGAGCTTGTGGCTTGGATGACTTGAGAATACACATGCTAATCAACTTGGACTGCTCTAACATCAATATCTCTATGAAGGCATCAAATTACAATGTGGTGAGTGAACTACCCACTGTTAACTGATGGGTTCAGAAGCTAGAAACAATTGTTGCATATTCTGATGGAAGCTTGCCCAAAAAATTGTAGATCAACTGTGCATCCTTAATGTCAATTCCACAATCCATGAGCTTTACTCTTAGCTCTTTTTCTTTAGTAACATAGTCTTGGATAGTATCAAAGTCCTTGGGATCCAACATGGTGAGGTCTTTGTCAAGTTGATAATTTCTAATGTCATCAACTTGGCCATACAATTGACTAAATTTGTCCCAAGCTTCTTTAGTTGTATTACACTTTTCAATATGGAAGATGAGATCTTTTAATACATACTTCCTCAAAGTCCTAAGAGTCATAGTATTTTTAGTGAGCCGATCCAATTGAGCATTAATTTAATCTATGCATCAATATTCCAAGAAACATAATTTTGTGGAGTTGAGAGAGGAAACTTGGGAGAACCTCCCCAAGTTCACTCAATCAAAGAACCCTCCCTGCAAAAAAAAATGATGATTTTGACAC
This sequence comes from Cupressus sempervirens, assembly GCA_028749045.1. Classification (NCBI taxonomy): domain Eukaryota; kingdom Viridiplantae; phylum Streptophyta; class Pinopsida; order Cupressales; family Cupressaceae; genus Cupressus; species Cupressus sempervirens. The sequence continues at coordinate 630,649,659 of CM053793.1, forward strand.
TTAATCCGTAGTGCATGTACCATTGCCACTTGCAAAACAAGGTAAAATGGACTTCTGGTTTTAGTGATCACAACTGGTCTTAAATAGGCTATAGTAGAGTTGAATAAACAATGGGTAAGTTCCATCAAATATCTTAACAATTACAAGTGCCAAAATATACTAAATGCTGAAAGTGATATGTCCACTCACAATGGTTACAAATCTAATAGCAAAAATAAGTAGTAGACAAAAAACTATTTACTTTTAAAAAAACAACACTAAAAATGTGTCTGTATGAACCTAAACGCATGTTGTAAAATCAAGGACTCAGTCGATATAGTCACCAAAAAGTTGAAAACTAAAACTTCTGGAAACTCTATACACTAAAATTAGAAAATAATTCCAGCACTATATAGAGCAAGAAAACTTTAACCCAAATAAAAAAATTGCACTAAAAAGGGCCGGATGAGTGAGCTATGTACATTTAGAGACTGCCATTCAAATCTGAAACTGCAAACGGTGAAGGTGGAGACAAAAAAATACATTCTGCATTAGTTGTGTGTGGGCTGAGTTAGCTGTTTAAATGCGAAAATGCATGATGCTTCTTCTGAAGCTTTAAAATGGGCATGCAAAAGTTGAAGCATAAACAAAGTTTTGAGAACTGTGGGGCATGTAATGTTGATCAAGCTGATTTCACAGATGCTGACTGAGATCTGACCTGTATAAGTGACCGATTTAAGTGGTGCCATGTGCCACTCTGCTCTCCCAAGGTTTCTAAATTCTAACTCGTTTCTCGCGTGGCAGATTGGTGTGGTGCCCAGTGTCACCACGTGGGATGTTGGGAAATCAAGTGAGCCTAATGCTCTTTAGTGGGCGAAATCTTCTCTCCTTCATGTTTGATCAATCAATCAGACCTTATAAAGGTCTTTCAGTCAAGCTCTTTGGCTAATTTGTCTTAGCTTTTATTTTCAGTGACATGGTGGTGTGGGCTTGCTATCCCAATACTTATCATTTCAGATGAGGGAGTTGCATGTTCATAGCTTGTCTCATACAACACAATCTCAAAATTGCTAGAGAATATAAATATGACCTCACCTTTACTGCATAATGGCCTCTCTAGTCACTTATGTGGATTGTTAATGAGCTCCAAATTAGGATCAGACATACATATCAAAGTCTCAATAAATAAGTCATATGCCAGTTTTAATCTTTATACACCCAAAGTATTTTCATCACATTGGTGGAAAATTCAGCAGAATTTATGTTCTGTCACTGTGTTTTCTTAGCTGAACATGAGTACAGCCTTTGCCATTTATTAGCCACTACAGTCAAGAAATAAACATACCTCTTCAAAAATGGTAAGATAAGAAACATAAATACAATATAGTTTCAATGAATCAGTAAATAAATGTTTTTATATCTGTTGAAAGTGGGTTTGCTGCTGTTTTCTAACTTTTCATTCTTGTGTTTGTTCTCAGAACATTTTGGAAACAAGATCATTTTTCAAAAAGTTTCACAGTTTCCTGATATCAAGAAGATTCTTGAGAGCATATGGGTGGGGATAACTGGGGCTCCACCTATGCCTAATTTTCAGAGCATACAAGATGGTCGTAGAAGGCTTAAAGAATTTCTTAGTAGCAAGGAGACACAAAACATTCTGGTTGTGCTAGATGATGTGTGGCGTGAAGACCATCTTAAAGAATTGTTGTTTGAAGCAGAGGGATACAAGACTGTTGTTACAGCCAGGCACACTTACAAATGGCTTGACAACACTTATGATCTGCCCTTGCTTGGAGAGAAAGATGCTCTGTCTCTATTTTGCTATGAAGCATTTGGGCAAAAAAGTATTCCAGATAAAGGATACAACAAGGCACTGGTAAAAGAGGTAAGATCTAGGTCTACTTATGTAACTTATTTGTTCATTTTAATGAACCCTAAACTCTGTCAAATTTGCCATTTTTAGGATGATATTAGTATATTATAGTCTAATCTGTGAATATCCAAGGGTCATGCTCTGCTTACTGTTATAAGATAGCATGATATTGTTTAGTTGTGTCTGTGAAGATGTAATTACCATCCTTGGGGTTTGACAGGTACTAATAAAAATTTATCAACAGGTAGCAGGAAAATGCCAAGGATTACCACTTGCATTGATGGTGATTGGGCGTTCTCTGTATAAAGAGAATGACAATGCATATTGGGAACATGCCAGAGACAAACTCTCAGAAGGGGGACCTATTGATAAAACTCATGAAGAGGAGGTTCTCAAGCTCCTGGCAGTGAGCATCGAAATGCTTGATGATGGCATGAAACAGTGCTTTTTGGACTTGGCATTGTTTCCAGGAGTGAAAAAAGTTCCTGTTGATACCATGTTTGATATTTGGATTTATCATCACAACTTAAAACAGAGTCATGCTCGTAAGAGTCTGCTTGAACTTGAAAGGCGAAGGTTGCTGAGTCTGGTAAACAATAACATGGGGTGAGTGTCTTCTGTTACATTTTTGTTGAATTGGATATAAAATAAACACAGAGAAATTTGTTATCTTTTGGCACAATATAGTGGTTGGTTGTAGTGATTTCAACATGGAATTTCTCAATAACGGAAGTGCTGATTCCCTTGCTGGAACAAATAGAATGATACATATTATCATGGAAGGCTGACTACCTTTTTACTCATGTTATTTCAGAGAACATCTAGGAATTAATGAAGGCAGCACTTGTGAGCAATATATAGTTCAGCATGATGTATTGCGAAACTTGGCTGTTTATTTGGCAAATTCAAACCAACCTGGGAACATACCTAAACAGCTAAGATTAGTAGATCCACGCTGTAGCTGGGAAAAACACTCATGTGCTGCTGAACTTATTGCTATTCACACAGGTTGATTGCTTCAGACTGATTTGTTGATATTCACGTGTATTAGGCACAAGACAAACCAATAAATGAATACTTACACTTTTTTTTCTACAAAAAAATATTTTTATTTTGCAGGTCTGATGAATGAAGATCGATGGCCTGAGATTAAGTTTCCAAAGGCCCGGGCTCTAGTATTAATATTTGCTGGAAACAAATGTGTTATTCCAACATTTGTGCAGACAATGACAGAACTGGAAGTTTTAATCATAATCAACCAGAATTCCATTAGCACTAATCTTTATGGCATGTCAATCATTGGCTCCTTGACTAAGCTGAAGAGCCTTCGGCTGGAGAAATTGACTCTTCCTCCCCTTCAAAATCATTGCCGCTTTTTAAAAAATCTCAGAAAGCTATCACTTTGTCTCTGCAGAGGTGATAAAGAAGCATTAGACATACAGGTGTGTTCACAATTGAATGTGCTAGAAGAGATTAGTGTTGGGCACTGTGTGGATATCAGAGAATTGCCAGCTGGCATATGTAATTTAGCTTACCTGAAAAAACTGATTGTTACAAATTGTACTGAACTTGACAAGATACCTGACAATCTCGGTGAGCTTGAAGGCTCTTTGGTAGTGCTGGTGTTAGCTGCTTGTCCAGCACTCAAAATATTGCCAGACTCAATTTGCAAGCTTGGGAAGTTAGAACTCCTTGACATTTCAGAGTGTCGACGCTTGGAGACACTTCCACTTCAATTTGGTAATCTAGCTGATCTCCAGTATCTTGACATGGGGGAGTGCCAGAAAATTGGGGTTATTCCTAAATCATCTAAGAGGCTTACATCTCTTCAGCGTTTGATCTGTGATGAGAAACTCGAAAAGGAATGGTCAGGACTCCTTCCAAATCTTCAGTTGACAGTTACAGAATCTAGACACGATTTAGGGTGGCTGGATTAATAATCTTAATCCAGCAATCAGTTTCATTCCAGGAAAGCTAGAGATAGATTAGAAATCAATACGTTTAGGTCAGATGTTTTAATTATTATGAAATGACATAGTTTCCTTGTAATCTATAATTACTGTTACTGTTTCATTTTGTAACGGTTTGACTCTGAAGTTTATAACAAATCTAACTAAAAAGAGATTAGAAAAGAGAAAAGTGAGTTTGTTTTATATAAGATTTTACTTGGGGACGCGTCCCCGGTATATTTTCAGCTGTCCCCCTCCCGGAAACGTCTCGGAGACTCGGGGACACCTAGGGGACTTTTACTTCCCAGAACAAATTAGACTGACTCTTAAAGTAACACAAATCTGGCATATGAACTCTGCGGATTCTTATATTTTAAGGTTCTATTATGTATAAGTATATACTTTATCCATGTTTTTATATAAATATTTTTATTTTCCCTATTGTTATATAGCCATCTCCCCACCCCGCAAAATTGGCAATTTTTTTTGCCGTCCTGTAGTTCCCTGCTGTTCCCATCCTGGAAACTCGGGGTAACATAGATAATCAATAAAAAATAAATATGAATTTTTAAAATATATTAAGGGGAGCGGAGCCATGAGTGAGGTACATGAGCATGCTGATGTGACATTATATTTGACCATTTTTGTTTTTAAATGGCAGACTTAACAAATAAGCTGTTGTAAAAAATTGAGAATAATTTGAAATTTCTACATAAGATTTGAAGTGCGGGCTCCTCTCTTACAAATAAATAAAAAATATATTGTTTTAAGGCAAAAGGCATTAAGCCTGGTAATTTTATTAATATGTAATAGTTTTAATTTTATCAATTAGCTGATAGGCTATTATTGTAGGTGGGCATTTCAGCCCAGACCTGTCTGGCGCTAGAAACTGCTTACCATTCAAAAACGTTGGAAACTGCTTTCCCATTGATTTCTCTATTTGGTAATGATGATTTGTGATATTCAAATCAAATCCAATCTCTCAACTACGACTACGACTGTTTTCTATACGAGTGGGCCTTCACCATAGCTGTGGTAGACATAACGTTGGGATTCATTGATGATTGCCTTTCCCCAAATGTGAATGTACAAATTTTGAAATATTAAAAGCAAATAGTATGAAGATTGGGAAAAGTCACCATTTGGATCTGTTCATTGTTTTCAAAAGCGCTGCAACTAATAAAAAAATATTTTTTTTCTGCTTCAATGAATATCCTTTGATTTGAAACAGAGTATAGTTGATGTTATTTATTTTACTTGTTAATTTGAATCTGCTCACTGCTGTTGTAATTCTACATTACCTGGGGTGGAGTTTGCACACTGGCGAAGGTTTCATAAAGGAGGAAGCGGAGGATCTTTAATGGAAGACACAATGCTTTTTATCACAACTACTGTTTACAAGCCAATCCAAAATACAATATATCAGACCGGAACAATCATTTGGACATTTGAAGAGCATAAATCAAGGGTTTTTGTGAGGCTGAAAATGAAATGCAGTTTGTATGCTGAGGGTATCTAGATCGTGCACTATCCTTATATGCTATGTGCGCTCACAATTAATCAGGCAGACCACTTCAGTGCTTTAAGCACTGACTTACTCTTCAGGTAAATGTGCCTTATCTTCTACTCTCTTTTTAGTTGGTAATATATTTCTTTCTTTACAAAATCTTTTAACTTATTTATGTAGATTTTGCCATCACGCCAAAAACACGTGTTATTGGTGGAGAGGGCTCATCAGGGATATAGTCGCTATGCTAACAATTTTCTGACAATGTGATGTCCTTACTTTTACTTAAGAAACATTTGAAGGCTAATCAAGATTGCATCTTCTCATAATTTTGCACTTTAATAGTTATTAGTTTACTTTAGTTAATGTTCAAGGTGCCCACTTATTACCTTTGGTAGCATAAATAGATATTATTGTGTAGGTATTTATTTTACACTGCATCTTTAGTTGTTAGTTCCTTCCTCAACTAATAGCTGTCGATAAAATATTCTAGAGGTTTGGCTTGCATCCAAAAATAAGGCTCAACAAGATGATTATACTAAAAATTTCCCATTTGATTTTTTAAATCACTACCAAGTCTAGGCTAATTCGACAATTTAGTAATTGCCTATATTCACTATTTTGTCCGTGCATTTCTATTCCATAACAAAGTATAAAGGTAGGAAATGAATTCCAACATATAAGTTTCCTTAAACCACAGACAATTTCCAAATGGCAGATTGAGAATGGAATATTGGTTCAATAAGAATACTCGTGAAATAAAGTTAAATTTATTCATATTTTCAAACTTTGGTGTATAATATTTCAAAGCTGTGGTTTTCCTCTTATGTCACATTCCACACCCATATATAAGGATCTTTTTGACTGAAAACTATATGGGAGATATTGTTATAAATGTCAATATGCCTTATTTATGTTCGATCATGTGATTATTGGCTATAAGATCTGATCACTGAATTGATTACTAAATGCTGGTTAGATGCTTCCACCAATATATGGTATTGTTGTCACATTTTTTCAGATTGTACAAACATATTCTTAGATTCAATATTTCTATCATGTCTTTAAGCTTCGATCTTTTGAGGTGTCAATGTTTGAAGATCGCCAAGTATTAAAACTAACTTCTTTGATGACATGTGTGGCTGAGTCAAATGTACACAAGGCTATTTATATGCATGCTTGATCTATATAAAAGATTGGATTATATGTTCTAATTGAATGTGATAAATTTTTCATTTATTTCAGTGGTGGTTCTATTTCACTCTCTCCTACTTTTATTTCTTTGATGTGGTTTTATGCCCCTTTTCTCTCATAAATGCTTTTGGGGTGTTTTTTTCTTCCCATGACTTCTTTTATATTCACCTTTTTCACACAACTTCTTTCTCCCCATGACTTCTTTTATATTCACCTTTCTAACACAATATCTTGATAAATAATGTCTCAGATCCTTCTTCGTTGCTAGCCAAGATTATGATTCGACTTTAGTTAGATGCATATCTTGTTTGTACAGGCTACATGTATGCATAAATTATATAAAAAATACAATGCAATGATTATGGTTTAATAGTTAATCTTTCAATTATTAGCACATCAAATTATATAGAAAAAATTAATATAAATCATCATATTTTATAATTATTTTTAAATAAGATCAAAAGAATTAAACTAGATTATTTAAATGAAATTAAAGCAATATACTAATAGTTTGATAGTTATGAAATAATATGATTTTATGTTTAGTTACACTTTATAATACACTTTGTTTTACTATTCATATTTCTATCTATGGGGACAAAATTTTAATCGAATACTTATTTTTCTAATTCTAATGATTATTCAATAAAACCAATAATCTCTCACTTCTAAATAAACACTAAGGAAAAACAAATAAGAGAAAGATTAGGATCAACCTCTCACTTTCATAAATTCTCAATACCAAACTATGCATTGATTGGGTCAACACAAACTTCAACATCACAAAAACAATCATGTAAGGAAAATCAACTAGAAAGATGTCCCAAATGTTGTAGAACCACATATAAGTGCACAAGTACCATAAAAGTTATGTCAACAAGATTTATAGAAGTAAAACTATGACTTTGTTTTGTTTGTCATGGGGATTTACATGTTGAAATTGATTGATTTGGATACTCAATTAGCTCTTTTGTTTAGTCTACATTGTGTATATCTAAAAATCGAAATAAGTTATTTTATGCTTTACTCAAGACATGATACCCATGTTTATTATTTTGGTACCCATGTTTATTATTATAAGTGGGTAAACAATGCATAACACCATCCTTGCCTGTTTGGATTAAAGAATTGTGCTTAACCACAAGACAACAACTATAATGTCTTGAGGTTCCAAATTATGTTATATCTGGGAATTCGACCATAAGTACTCGAAATGGGGTATCTAATTAGGAATTTTTGTGTAGAATGTTGAATGAATCCTCGACTTAGAAGACATTTTTCTTTTAATATTGTTGGAACTCCTTTTGAATCTACAACTAGAAAACAAATCTCACCTCAAATGGATGGTTTTATCTTGCATAGACTGAGGGTAGCCGAGGATGCAACCATCAAATAAGTGCCAACCTAAAAGAAGACAACCAACTATTGCATGTAATGGAAATGGATCTCTTTTGCCACTAACATTTGAATAATTGACTTAATCAACCTTCATCCTTCATTTGTCTCCATTTGTGACCATGGTTACAACTATGGTTTTTGAGCAAGAGAATCATTTTCTTGCATGATTTTGATCCTTTCAAGGCCTCATTATGTTTAAAGTAAACTAAGTTTTCATGATTTTAAGGCAAAATTTTAAAAACAATAAAGATACAACCATCTTATATAAACTTGCACTTTTTTCCCCTATCGGCACACCAGATTTTTAGAAATCCTATTACCAAAATTACAATCTTTAGCCTACTCTCCATATGAATTAACTTGAGGTCTTGCGTGTGTGAGTATTTTTTGTCATCAGCAAATTATATTGCAATTTTCCCCTTGATTTTTTTTTTCCCCAAAAGGTAGGAATTTGAATCTGTCATGCCCAAAATACGGGGCAAAAACACACCAATTTTTTTTTTTTGTTTTTTCAAATAAAAAAATTAATAATCCACTATATCAATACATACTACACTGCAATGGTTATGAGAAGTAGACATCAGATTAAGAGTGAGTTGATCAATAAAACATTTAGGTACGAGTTGCAATGGTACAACATCAATTATCTACTTAATCCTAATCTATACACTTTCAAAACATTAACATTTACTGAGCATCAAATTTCTATCTCGAGCCCTATATATATTGGATTGTTATTATAATTATAATTTTATTTTTTAATATTCCAAACACAAGTCTTCCATACACTAATCCTACTAGTAAACATCAGTTACAATTAAAATTAATTTAAAATGAAATTAACTTTACCAATATAATATTAACTAAACAAAATACTAATTAACGACATTTTCAAATCAATTTAGCAATAAATTAACAAATTTGAGTCTTATTAATCAAAATATTAAAATTACAAAAAATAACCGACTACACTAATATTAACATCTAATATACAAACCTATCTTAGAACTTTAACATAATCTAATAAAGTAATTTAAACATTTAATTTAATACTTTAAAATATGATATTAATCTAAGAACAACATATCTAAAACATTTCAAAATTTTAAACTTTTTAAACATTGAAATAATATCAACATATCCTATTAAAAAGAATACTAAGCTAAATTATAACTACCTAAAACTATACTAAAATACTAACATTTATCAATAATTAACTTCACTAATTAACTAAAATATTAATACCAAGTAATTAAAAGAACTAACAAATTTTAACATCTAACAAATGACAATTAATTTTTTTAACTTACTAACCCAAATCCAAATATAATTCTAACACTAGCACATACTAATAAAATAACTTAACACCAACTAAAACTAATTATTAACTAACATTAATTAAATAAAAAAAACTAAAAAAAAAGCTAACTAATATAATAATAGAAAATAATAATAATAATAATAATAAACTAATTCTAATTCTAACATTTAACAAATTAAAACTAACTTGCTTTTTCTAACAATTAACTATCATCTAACATTAATACTACAAGCTACTTTACTAACATCTAACTCCAACTAAATAACTTAACATCTAACATACTAACTTTAAAATAAAACACACACTAACAAACATACTAATTTTAAATAAAACACATACTAACTAACCCAACCTAGCCACCCACTTCCTAGACCATATCCCCATACTTCACTCACGTTGCCCAAGGACTAAAAAAAGAGGAGGAAGATAAAGGTTTGTTTGTGTTTTTTTTAAAGCAAACAAAGCAACTTAAATGCATATGTTGACTTTAACCTCCCAATACATGCTACGTCCAAAACTTGAAGGAAAAAGGGATGACATCAACTAAGATGTGTTGGGAACTTTAAAAAAATAATTTTTTTTTATATGCAACCCCCTTTCCATTCAAAGCTCAACTTGGCATAGGGGCACGTGTAGATATGAATCATTAGGAAGGATGGTGAAGTAATTATTTTAAGTTTAGTGGTTGGGGGTTTTAGGATAGGATAGTATATATATATATATATATATATATATATATATATATATATATATTTAAACAAAGAAGGATATTTAAAAGGGTGAACGTATCTAAAGAATATTCTTTGTTACCTTTTTTTTTTTTAATGTAACAAGCTTCCATATATTAACCTGTAGATGCTTATTTTGAAAATATGTATTTGTTTTTGAAACTATATTTTTGTCTTTTTTCTTTTTTTGAAAACATATGTATATTCTTTTTTTTTATAGATAACTTTTAAGGGTGGATTTATTTTATCTCAATGGAGGCATACTTTGAAATACTATGCAAGATGATAATATTACCCAGGAACTATATTCCCAATGCTCTATATGGCTTACCAAACAAATAATGTATCCATTAAATCTATTAAATCATTAAGGTAGGACACTAAGAAATTTTATCATATCTAATGTAGATTAATCCAAGGACTATATTCTTGATTTAATTTGCACTTGTTCTCTTATTGGAGATGCACACAAAATATACTTAAGATCAATCGTTCCATTCTTTCATCATTTTATCTAATTAACACTAATCAAATGAATATGATTTCAAACTAGAAGAATGCCATAGAAAAGGGTAAAATATCATTGTATCCACTTTCTCATAAACACATGCATACAAATTTAATTTGCAAGAAATATAATATGAAGGGAACATAGTCCATTTTTATATATTTTTTCTTTTTAATTTTTTTTTTCAATCATCTGATTCAAGGACTCCCCCGGGAAAGAACTAGGGAAGAAAACCTAAGATTGTAGTCATATCCACAATAAGTTTAACAATCACATTTTTATAATGGGAACATTATCCTGAGAAGAAACCTTCCAACATTTGAATTTAAATAACAACTCTAAATTTCCTTCTTGGCCCTTAACAAGGGATCCATTACGAATTCTGCAATACATCATGGTGATCATGGAGAGAACAAAAACTGACCGGGAGACAACCAATCATAACATGAAGACAAAATTAGACATTCACTCCCATCTTGGGTTTACACAACAGGTTTGACATTGAACTAGACTAGGGAGAAGGTGGATTTTTCCAACAGGAGACGTCAGACACAACACCAAAACAGGTGCTCTTTCGGGGCTATAAACTCAAGAACTTCCATTCTTCCATTCTTACATTCCAAAACTCATACATGGTTTGTGCTGACGAGTAAGGGCCCATAACACCCTATCCTCTCTCCCTCTTCTCCTCCTGAGAAGAGACTCTACACTGTCAGAGTCCAACTAAAGACCTTCCCTCGTACATGGCCACTTCTGCCCTATCTAAGGGCGAGTAATGCCAATACACCCATAAAATCCCTTCAAAATTCAAAGCAAAACACAAAGAAAAGACATTAAGACAATTTGTTTCAATCCCTTCCAACATACTCAACACACAAACATACATAAGTAATAAAACTGAAACATGAAACACAACATGAACAAAATGAGGTGAAGTATTCCTACCTTCAAAAATCAGGTTATGGCAAATGAACAAGTTTGAGATGAGCTTGCTTTCCTCTCCTTCTCCTTCAATTCTGAATTCCACTCTAAAACTAGAGGTTGGGTGAAGACTTAAACCCTCTCAAAAAATGCCTCTAAATAAGATCCTAAACTCAACCACTCTAAAAAGCAATAACTCCCCCACTTGTCTAAAGTTCTAAAGGCTTCTAACTCAACTAGACCTAAGGCTATCCTCAAGGTGGAGTTAAAGTTATCCAACTCACGATGGGAACAATCAATTTTCGCAATAAAGCAAACATGGGGTTTTTGAGTGACCATAAAAGTCAACAAAAGGGGCTTAGGCGGTGGAAAATGCCCCCAACCCATACCCATACCCCTTAAGTACTTAGATTTCATGATTTTAGACCTTTAGGATTAATTAGGGACCTATCAAAAGGCAGGAAAATTTTAGGACTTTCTATCAATCTTCAAAAATGTAGATTACTCACTAATCTAGATTAGGGGTAATTAATCTCGATTACTAACTGATTAGTACAAAGGTTAATAACCTAGTCCAACTTAGATCTTTAGGTTACTCGGTTAACCTTAACTATCATGCTGAAATGCATATACAATTCACGAGTGTCAAACGACACTATAAAAATATTATTACGAAACATTAACATTTAAAGATTACAAAATGATACATTCATCCAATCCACGATACAAATAAAATACGAACAATGGCATTTGCACCTTTGTTAGACTCAACCTTAGTTTTCACAATGGTACATAATGTTTAGTTTCATTTCTCTGTTAGATTTTCTCAGCTAAAATATCTTGCACACTCATTGCACACATCAGTAGCTCAAGAAAATCACATACATATAGTCAAAACTTATTTGGATAGTTACATAAATCAAAACATGAATCTTTCATATAATTAATTGTTTAATTCATTTCTACTCACATTTAATTATCAGTAACCACATAATCAATATAAATTAGCTTATTCATTAATTTAGATTAAAATACTAGAATAATCATCATTAGGCATGCATATACCTAACATCATAAGCATCACCAATAGCAAATACTGAACTATCTAAAAGCATATAATCCTAATCATTGAGGTACCATAATCAATAACATCATCATCAAATGAAACACTTTGTATCATCGTTAGTGCAAATTAATGTTTTTAAACAATTGAGATAATGTAGTAGTTCTCCAATCTTTAAGTATTAAAACATGGATGTATCTGTTGATCTCAATTTTCATTAGGACATCTAAAACATACAACATTACTCCATATCCATTCTAATCTCCTACAATAGATTTAACAGAGAAATTCATATTTAATAAGTACATGTGAGGAGGGATTTTACAGAATCCTTGTTAGTTGCAGTTAATTAGCAACTAGCTATCCTGGCATGTGTGAACTGAGTTGTCCTGCATGCCATTCCTACAAACTATACAGTTGACCAATTTTCAAAAAATCGAAAACATCATAGATTTTTCCAAAAATTTCAGCATTTGATCTTTATGACCTACATAGTTTGTAGTCGAAAACAATAAAAAATGAAAAAAAAATCATTACATTTTCTTGAAAAAGTTTGACTTTGTTTTGTCTTAATACATTTTGTATGTTTGAATGTGAGCTAAACTCATTCTAACCATCCATTGCCATCCATTACCAAACTCTTGTGCCACTTTAGGAATACGATGAAGGAAAATCCCCTAAGTCAAGTTATGATGTGAACACAAGACACTAAACTTGTAAAAATCTGGTAATATCCTAGGAAATGATAACTTGTACCACATCACCCAAGCATTGCCAATATCATATAATTAACCATCTGATCTCTACAGTCTAAAATTCCTGAGCCAACATACTTTACTAATGGCAGCCTCCATATCAGGTGTTTGTTGTGAAGCATTAATCCTTTCTCGGTTCACAATCAATTCATGTTCCAGAAGAAGAAACCAATCCACCACCCCATCCGATGTATCAAACTCTTTAGCATGTGCCCCCATATTAGCTAGGAAATCAGCAGGCACATTGCCTTCTCGGTATGTATGAGATAACATGATGGAGTCAAATGTGTCTAATATATCGTAATTTCTTGTAGGATGTATTTTATGTGTCAAGTTTTACTCGTTATGGTCCTACATGCATTAATGATAACTAAAGAATCACCCTCAATATGGATGTTTTTGTAGCCCAAATTTCTCGCCATTATCAACCGTGAAGTAAAGTTGTTGCCTCTGTGACATTGTTCCTTCCTACTATAAGGGACATTGACTTTGCAGCTAAAAGGACCCCTAAATTGGCTCTAGAAGAGCTCGATTACCCCTTGATTCTCAATCAAAATTGATCTTAACAAATTGTACATTAGGCGAGTGTCATTTGATTTGGGTGCGATCCTTGTTGAATTTCACTGGGAAATGAAGGATACGGTTGAATGGTAAGGTTAAGTGGCTCCAATTCTTCATTGTAAGATTATCCCACGAAGTGAAAATCCATGATGTGTTTTTGCGTTTTTGAACACGTGTTGTCTACTTCAGAAATAGACTCATTGGTGGTTTGTTGGATGTGGTCAACCACCATTTTTTCCTTTCTAAAAATTATCTTATTTCGCTCCCACTAGATTGCCCAAACTACCATAGCTGGGGTAATCCTCCAGATATATGCAAAAAGAGCATCTTTGTATAGTATAGACCAAGCTTAGAACCAATTCCATAATGTATTGGCCAATGGGGTGTTGAAGCTTAGTTTATTCATAACATGCTACTAGCATTGTTGTGCATACTTACATTGGATGATGATATGACCATTGATTTCATACTCATCATTGCAAAACACACAAATAAGTCAGTAATTTGGAGTTTTACCATTTTTTTAATTTGTAAGAATTCTTTTGTGGAGCCCAAAGCAAACAAAACTTCTAGTTTTAGGCATTACATGATTATTCCAACATAATGCATATGAGCGTTGGGGGTGGTAGTTGGTTTCCTCAACATTGGATTGCCTTATATCCTTGCTTATCAGAATACAAACTCGATTTAGATGGAGCCCAAACAATGTCAGTCGGTTGACCATTTATGAAGACAAATATTTCTGAGAGAATGTGTTAGAATTTTTTTATGATTTTATTTAATTAAAGATGATGAAAAATCCATCCAAGAACCTTTCCTAGAAATACCATCAATGCAAGCTAAATAATAAATACCTTGAGAGCCCCAACTGTGAGACAAAATAGGGAATGTTGAACGAAGCTCATGCATCTCTCTTAATGGGATATGACCATTTCAAGAGTCATCCCAAAATAGAACACTTTCTCCATTATGAACTTGCCAAGCAAGATAATCTATTATTATTTTCTTGGATGACATCATAAAATTCCACATAGTTGATCCAAGAGGAGGATAGAAATTGTGAATATTCTGTTATGGCTTGCATGATTTCACACCAAATTTTATTTGGTTTCTTGTATATATATTCCCTACAAGGTTCCCACCAAATGCCTTATTTCTTCTTTGATGTCATATTATCCAATGAAATTAGTGGCACCTTTTTGGCATCTAACATATTCCCCTTCCAAAGGGAATCTCTAATAAATTTATCTTTTGAAATATAATATTAGGAGCTTTGAGGACAATGATGTAATTGTGATATTGCTAACAGGATTTAACTGTATGATTTTGAGTCAAACTCATTGACCCATGTTTCACGAGTAGTGATTCAACATGAATCCATCTCTCATGAGAATAAATGGAACACTTAGCACTCATTGGATCTAGGTGATGCTCACAGGGGTGAAGCACTGGGACTTCCCGTGAGGTCACCCATCCCACAATATCACAATTTGACTTACTGTGGAAATTATCTCCTACTTATCAAATGATGTAATTGTTTGGTATAATAGTTGCGACTTATTTAATTAGGAGAATTCAACCCAAAAGGGACAACCATTTTACTTTCCAAGCATCTATTACAAGTTTAATTCTATCATTGTGTTCCAATAGAGGTTCTATTTGTTCCCATGAAGAAATGAATGTCTGAATACTTTCTTGGAACATCCTCAAGTTGAAAATATAGGATATGGAGAATCTCACTTTTCATTAAATCATTGGTGTTGAATATAATAAAGTTTGGACTTCTCATTGATCAATTGACTTGATATAGTTGTGTACAATTGAAGCACTATTGTAATTTATTGGGCTACCTTAATAGTTGATTTTCCAAAGAGAAGTGTGTCATCAATAAATAGGTTGTGTGTGATTGAAATATTTGTATTTGGAATGTGAATTACATGCCAGATGCCAAGTTGGATTTTCTATTTAATGCTACAACTAAGGGCTTCAACCATAATAATGAAGAGCAAGGAAGACAATGGGTCCCCTTGTCTCACATCTTGTTTTGCATTGAAGAAGCACGAGGGATATCCATTTATAATAACGGAAAAGCATGTCACTAACAAACATGTCATGATCGCACCATTTTTTAGAAAATTTCAATTATCTTAGGACTTTACGAAGGGAATCCCATTTCTTACATCCCAATTTTTGACCTAATTTAAAATATAGCCATTAAGGTTCACATGAAGTCAGTTGATAGTTAAATTTGTTATAATCTTGCGAAATGGTAAGATAGTCATTATAATTATTTATCATGAGTTCATGTAATTGAAGAGGCGGTTAGTCGTTATGATTATTTATGATTAAATAAAATGTAATGGTAATATGATTTGACCACGGAGAATTTCTTTGTAGGAAGCATGTCGAAGGGGGGAAGCATTGTCAGAAAAGAATTAGGCATAAGAGCATCACAATCACTAGGCAAATGGGTTGAGGACCTAGCGACTTGAACATCAGGATACAATCGATAAAACCACATGAGCTATTAAATAAATAATTTAAAATGTAAAATAATTTAATTAAATTATAAAACATACCTCAAAGCATTTAATATGATCTTTCACCTTATTATTATAATAGATATATCTATATACGTACATATAGATATAAAAATGAAATGACACCATTATATTATAATAGTTTAATAAAGTGATGTCATGCCATTAATATATTTACATGTACATATATAAATATAAAATTATAATAATATTCAAAATATAATAACATTTGAATTATTATAATATTCGAATTATAACTTTCCAACTCTTCTTCCATCCTTTTTATTCTTTTCTTTTTTAAATCGATTTAAACACTTGGCGATTTGAATTTGCATATAATCTTTTAAACCGGTGGAAGCCAAGAAGTCAGGACATGTTCCTTTATATGAAAGCCATGAATGGAGTCACTCACCATATTCCTTTCTCTCGACTTCTTTCTACTTTGCGTTTCAAACTTCATTGCTCCATACCCGACTTCTCATCTTATTTACTGCCGAAGCCTGCAATACCATCCATTGAAGCCTTGATCAACCAGTTCGAGTTATTGCTCCTTGCCATGCAAGCATTCTAGCTAAAGATTAGAGGCTATATGCTCTGCAAGTAACGTCTCAAAATAATTGGAGAGAACTGATTAGATTTCAAGTTCATCAGAACAATATCAAATTCTTATAAGGTCATGAGTTATCCTTCCAAAGTTTTAAAAAAAAATTCTATAGCAGCCGGCTAGGAATAAGAACCTCTTTTCATTATGTCTATAATCATGTTATTTAACTTGCTGAATAATCTCTGTAATTTATAATGAACTTTCTTCTTACTTTCATTGTATCTAGTTGAATAGTATCCCTTATGAGAGATTTTTCCAAAAGCAATAAAACTTGAAATAAAAGGTACAATAACATTGAATTTCATAGCAACAATTCTTAGCATTTATCATGATGATATCTTGTTTGAATTTAACGATTGAACTTCTTAAAATTTAACCTTGTTCATGGCAAGTGATAGCCAAGTAAACATAATATGGATCCATAAATCATTATCCCAATGGATATTAGAATTAAACAATCAATTCTGCGATCTTTAAAGAGTATAATCTCTCAAATCACAGATTGTGATAAGATGGAATATATGTTAATTATGAACTAGTTGAGAATCAATAGAAAGAACTAGTTTTTGTGAGAATTCTAAACACTTGGGACTCACCCGGCTGTATAGCAAAGGAAAAGGGTGAAGAGGTGAGAGAAAGGAATCTACAATAACATGAAATAGTATCAGTTATGACGTAACAATGTTTATCATTTTTAAAAGGAAACATTTAATAACTCATGCATGATCCTATTTATTGTATTCTCTTGCTGTCAAGCCGAATGGTGTGATTAGATACCAGGATGCTCAATGGATGATTAGATGTTCCAAGTCCAATTCTGGGTAGGGAGGGCCTTTTTCGTTAGAGATTGTGTGGGGATGAGTTTTGGTCCGAGGTTGGGTGGTTAAGCCCCTGACAATGTTTCACCTCTCCCCAAGCTGTCAGACATACAACAGACAAAGATAAGCTATACATTCAATTGTTTGTCGAAAATATGTATTTTTAATTTTATGATGAATATGCAAGACTAAGGTAAAATTAATTGAGTTATATCATCGTTATAGTTATTTTACATTTAGTTGTGAGAGGTAAATTTATCTGATGGATTGTTATATCAATATTTCATTTATATGAATAATAAATATGAGCATATCTTCTAATCTTAAGTTATTGCCACAGTTAAGCAATCAGAACGAAAGGAATGATACAATGGTATCTGGAGCCCTAAATGATATAATGGTATCTAAAGCCCTAATTGATTAAGTATTATCTAGAGCCCTAAATGATACAGTGGTATCTGAAGCCCTAATTGATTCAATGGTATCTGGAGCTTTAAATGATACAGTGGTAACCAAAGCCCTAATTGATTTAGTGGTATCTGAAGCCCCAATCGATATAGTGGTATGTGATGCCCTAATTTTATATAGTGGTATTTAATGGTAATCGTCATTTGATTTTGATATAGCGGTATTGGATGGTAGTCATCATTTGATAATGTTATAGTGGTATTTGTGGACTAACTTGGGTGGTTGTAGAAGTATCCCTAGATTGATTTTGATCTTGAATTCCATGGTATGTAGATTTTAAATTCCATAGTAAATTCATTTGATAGTGTTTTCAATCCTTAGTTATGAAATTTTGTTTAACTAATTTTAATTGTAAATCTCATTCACATGAACATGATTGACATAACTGTCTTCCTATGAAAATGAAGTAATAATTGTATTTCTTTGGATATGTTAGTTGTTAATTAAGACTCCGAAAATGGGGATGTTATACCATTTTACCCTATCATAAGCTTTCATCATGTCTAGGTTGAAAGTAAAAACTGAAAGTTTTGAGTTGTTAATAGCATGTAGTACCACATGAGCCACTAATGCACCCTCAATTGTTTCCCTAGACAGTACAAAACCTCCTTGCTTAGGCGATATGATCTTGGCAATTCAATTTTGTAATGTCAAGTAAACAACCTTCACAACAATTTTGTAGATAATATTACACAAAGAGATCAGATTGAATTTTGTAAATGCCTTAGGTTCTTTAACTTTAGAAATGATGGCAATGTTTGTAACATTAGAAGTCCTAAAAAATGATCCACTTTTCCTAGATTTCTCCAAAACTTGTATTAAATCCCATCCCAAAACATCTCATCATTTTTGAAAGAATAGAGTAGTGAAGCCATGATACCCTAGTGATTTATCTGCCCCCACGAAGAAGACAACCTTTTGGGCCTCTTCTAGTGTAAATGGTTTCAATAAGTTGAAATTATCTTGTTGATTGATGTGCATTCGTATATCTACTAGTAACTTATGTTCTTGTTGATGAGAATGAACACTATCTAATGGATAGGTGCTACCAAGTTCTTGAAGAAGTAGATACTCCAATCCTAAATTGCTATAACATATGTTAAGATTTCTCCTACACTAGCATGTTGAATAGAGAAGATTGTTTGAGTTGCTCTTTTCATCTTAGAAAATGTATGAAAAAACTTAGTATTTTAGTTACTGTCTTTTAGCTACAGTTCTTTTGATTTTTTTCCACAATAGATCTCCTAAAATTTGCATAATTCTATTCATGCTTCTTGTAAGGCTTTTGTTGGTTGTATATGGGTGTGCCGAGTCCAAATTTGGATGTTCAATTATGAAAAGACATAATTATGTCATGTTGAAGGAATAGCCAATATTGGTTTCCAATAATTCAATGAGGGGCAATTTGCTATATTTTAGAGGTAGATCATGCATTTGCATCCAAAATGGAACAAACTTATTGTCAAAGTTTGATGGAAAATTTGGAGACCATGCATTCATGCACAAACATGCTCCTTGAAATATCCAAGGCTTGGTTTTAAAAACATCTATGTGAATTTGTGTATGAAAATAGACTAGAAAGATACCTTTTTGGCTATCCAAATAGAAAACTTGATCAACCCCTTCCCATTTCTCCTTTAAGAGAACACACAAGGTATCCAAAGGCAACATTGATTTCCAAAGTTTGTAGATGATGAATCTCCTTTTGAGATCCTTGGATTGGGGCATAAGTTGTTCTGAAAAAACATTTATGGACAAAGATCCTTCTTGGACCAAAGACTCATCCCATTTTGCCTTTTTTTATTTGGGGCTTCTATTGATTAACTTTCTTCCTCCAAATTTTGATCATCTTCTTGATTGACCCATTAGTTTTAATCTTAGGTTTAGTGTGTTGTGTACTTGGAATGGGAGAAACTTTCTTTGGATTATAGGAAACTCCAATTGTGGATGACATGTGATGATTATTTTGTGCCTTGTTTTGGAAAAAAAGCACACTAAGTTCTTTAAAAATCTTCTAATCATCTTTAGAACAATTTTTCTCAATGTTATCCTTATTTTGGAGAAAAAGATGATCTATAATGTTATAAATGTTTAAAGAAGATTTTATCATGAGGTAATAACCTTGACCCAAATTGAGCATTTTCTTGATGATAAAAACCCTCTATTTTGCTGTCCAAAGTAATGTGGGTGGGTGTCTGGAGGCCTTAAATGACAATCTTGAGTTGCTTGATGAAATAAATGATAAAGAACAGAATCATTTGGTTACTAATTTTATTTGTCTCATCTTTACATATGTCTAAAATTGGCTATTTACCCTAACTTGAATTTGGAAGTTAATGAAATGGAGCCTAGGTAGGTCTTTTGAACCTAGGGTGGAGGTTCAATAGATGCATACTTTTGAGAGATCTCATGAAAAGAGATATGTTTGTAGTTCTCTCTAACTGCACAACCATTCTATTGTGATGTGGAGCCCAATCAGACTTAGAGGTTTATTTAGCATAGTTTCCCCCCAAATTATTTCTACGGGGGTTTGTGGGTAGCGCCCCTTGCGGGGTCCTAGGGCAGCACCCCAAGTGCGCTCCCTGTCATAGTATAGGGTGGGATCAAGGGAAAATGCACCCAAGGGGGTTTTCAAGGGCATCACCCTCAAAGCCTCAATTGACTTTATGATTGTAATAGGCATCGGCTACTATTTTTCTATTGGACAACTTATTCTAGCCTAATTTTGTAAGCGAAAAAAGTTTATATAAAATGGCTTAGGGATAGGGTTAGGAATTTCATTATGCATGATGAGATTGTAGCTTCTTGTGATAGTATTGAGTAGTAAGGGTTTTTCGATTGTACTCACTGGATAATAATAATATTGGACTTGTTGTTGGTGGACATAGCCCAGGTATTTGGTGAACCGCGTTAAATCTTTGTGTCTTTTGTTCTCTTCTGTGGAATTTATTATTTTATGATATTGGCTATATTTGCATGTTGTTGTTATTTTTGTCCGTGGTTAATCTTAACACATTTCTCATCCTTGAATCCGATGATCATTTTTCTTTGAAACTCCATGCTTTGCTTTGGTTCCAAAAGTTACCCATTAGTGAGCACACTAGCTTTGTAGACCTCATTTCAAATTTCTTTTTTTTATATAGAGAGATATTAATATATTAGTTTAATGGTAAAACAATTATAGATATATTATTTTTAGTCATTTTTTATTTATTCTATTTTGAGTTAATAACTAGATACATGTATGTATTAATGAATGTTGCAATTGCCTTATAAGTAGAGCTTATTTCTTTAAACTTTTTGCTAATCTATACATACATTTATCAAGTTTGTATTCACAACATCAACCACTATAATACATATGTCAAAAATATGCATTAATTATGACCATTTTTACAAATATCCTAATTTTTTCTTGTTACTTTTTCAATTTTGATTATTTTCAAGTCTTGGGTCATTATCAGAGTAATAGGTTGACCCCCTAACATGCACCAAGTCAACTTACAATGTCTAGTGAAGATGCAAGACTCAAAAACATTTGAATTGAAACTTTACAGTTTGGAGTTGAACTCAAGGGGCTTGAGATCACTCTTGAGCATAAAAATTTTGACTTGGAATAGAGGGCACAAACATTAAGACAAGGATTGAACATTTAGATATAGGTGTACTTGATGAATATTAATATGTACAATAAATAGAAAATAATGACAAATGTATGTAAGTAAATACAAATAAGGAAAGGGTGGGGTCAAATTAGTAGAAATGGATAAAGAGTTTGACAAGTAGGAAAACTTAGTACAAAAACATGTAATGTGCCAATATGTAATTGTCTTAACACCTTCCATCAAGATGGGTCTAAAATAAAATGTAAATTTGTATGGGTACATAAATCTCATCACATAGTGCCCCACTTTAAGGTGCATGTGAATCCCACCATGAAAAAAATATGTACATTTTCAACCATTGAAGTTAAATATTTAGACACAAAATGATGTGAGGGCCTTGATAATGGACCCATCCAAAATTCTTCATGTATTTCTCTCATTGCTTAAAACACTCAACTTACAAACTAAAGTATTTGTAATCCATAGCTTATGGGCCACAAGTAAAAATGCCATGTCAATCCAAAATTTGGTATAGTTGTTGAAATCTAATAGGTCTTAAGGACAAGTCTCTTGGGAACCATAGAAGTTTACCTGAAAAATGTTGCAAAAAATATTCATAGTGATGCTAAAAGTGTTTCACTGCATCACAAGTTTACCTAGAAATAAAAATTGTGCTCATTTATTCTCAAATGGCTAAGGTTGTTTGTAGAGATATTTAACATTGTGCAATATATTCCAAGGCACTTTCGGGCACTTTCTTCTACTAGAGTTGCATCTATTGGGAAATTATATTTCTTTCAAAAGTTGCAACTAGGATGGCCTAAAACATCCCTATTGTATCCAAAATTAGTTTATTTGAGTACATGAGCTAATCAATGCATGGAGTTTGGTGCACATAAGAAGTTGAAGGGGAACTAGCAATTGACTATTGGTAAGCAAATATAATTCTTAAGGACAACATTTTAATGCTTGCTAGTCTTCTATTCCAAGAAATTATTACATTCCATGCATGAGCACAAATCTAAAGGGTTATATATTGAAGAATATGATTATTCGTTATTTAGAGTATTTTCATATTTGATTCAAAAATCAAAGGAAAGTAAGTTTTTTTTGAAGGCATAGAGATTAGTATGGACTATGGAATTTGTAAATTATTAAAATAATTTTAGGTATTTGTTTGAAAATGCACCTTTAGAAAACATGGC
The DNA here is from genome assembly GCA_028749045.1 of Cupressus sempervirens. Lineage (NCBI taxonomy): Eukaryota > Viridiplantae > Streptophyta > Pinopsida > Cupressales > Cupressaceae > Cupressus > Cupressus sempervirens. The sequence continues at coordinate 630,672,656 of CM053793.1, forward strand.
AACAAAATTATTAACAATTAAATTGAAAGGAAAGATCAACTAATAAACTTGCATCTATTTGTACATTAAACTCTAAGAGGAAGTATTACAAAAATAAAAATGTACAATACCTTAGAAAAGAATGAGAAAGAGAAAAGGAATGTAATCATAGACAAAAGAAAAGACGTAGTAATACGCCTTCAAAACACCATTTTACAAAAAGAATTATCATCTAAAATATTTTAACAATGTATTTCTTGTTAACAAAATTGTCACAATGTGAGATTTTGCTTAGAGTTTTAACATGGAGATCAACACCATACTCCTTTGGAGAGAAGATAATAACATAAATTTACATAGTAATTCTATAATATTGATAAACAAGGTGAGTTGCTATGATAAAATGTGTAAACTTACCACACTGAATTGAAATACCAATCAAATTATACTATGATTTATATATATTAATGTATGGAAGCTTAGACCAGCAAATAGAAAGTCACTAAATACATAAAAATAAGTTCATAATATGTTTCATGTGGGTATACTCTTTTGTGGAAAAAAAATTAGTGTCAAAGAAGACAAATTTCTATTATTTCAATCAAAAGGTTACATCAATACATTTCACCCTATCCCTTCAAATTGGCAACATTCTAGCAATATAACAATGTTTAACTTGCAAAAGATCCATGTGACAACTATCTAAGGTGTGCAATTTATACATAACCAAAGAGGGAAAACCATAAACAAATTCATATAAACAATTTTTTTGAAAACTCTCATGCAAAAAAATAATGTACTCATGTAAAAACTATCGAGTGCCTCCATTGAAAACCATAATCATCATCACTATCATCATCATCATCTTTGATCTATGTGAAGAATGCCCACATTCATAAGTATGCCACTGTAAAATAGTAACCAACTAAAGTGGTTTCCACCTAACATTTAAAAGATGCTCCATTTTCTTCCCTGGTGCTTATGATTGAGAATGCGATATAAATAAACACAAACTAATCTGTAACCATTGCTATCATATGTAACCTCCCCTCTTGATACTATCTTGTCTTACATTCACATCACAATTTAAATCGTGTGACAAAATAAGAATCCCTTTTCTTTCTTGATCTTATGTCATCATGCTTTCTTTGTCATGTTTACATGTTTCCTTTACCTTTCTAGGCTTGCATGTGTTTGGAGATGTCCCAAAATTTTGAAAGTCTCAACCTTGGTCCTCCAATCCCTATTTACTCTTGTATGTTTGTTGATGTTTAGACACATTTTTTCCATAATCCCAAAATCCTCATCTCCAATCCTCAAGGCCTTCTTCCTTCACTTGACTTGCATTTTGATAACACTAGAAAAGACATACTGCATCCCTAATGTTTGCACCTCATTGGATGGATGATCTTGTCATGATATCACCCTACTCATGGAACCTGATGCAACCACTCAAGTTGCACAAATTTTATGGTAGTTTAGAGATTAATGATTCATTCGTAGTAAGACACTATGGCTTTTAAACCCAAACTCAAATACTTATCTTTTAATTCTAGAAATTGCTTCCTTGCTAATTTAAGCTTTGCAACTTTCAGAGGGAAAGTCCCCATGCAATTGCTTAGCTTATTTCAGCTAGTAGCCCCTATTTGAAACCTACTCATTTATTGGAGTAGCTATTTGTGCTGGTGTCCCCATAGATCATAAAATTTATTTCTTAGTTTTAAGAGAACCTCTTAAATTATTATTTTTAATTGACATTTTAATAATATTTATTGCAAAAAAATTATTGAGGTAAATTTGAAAACAAAAAAGGAGAGAGAAAAATGGTGAAACCCAACATTTTTACCAATAAGCGGTTGCTACTTATTTCAATCCCCCATATTTTTTTCAATTCTTGTTTTTAAATTGTAAACAACTATTGCTCCACTAAATTAGGGAAATATGTCAATTATCCTATTCTCCTAGTTAAAATTTAGATGGGAGCACTCTAATTGCTTAAATTTAAGTAGAAGTTTACATAAGAAGCTATGTGAGGACATGGGTTAAGATCCTCTAATAGATGCAAATTTTAGAGCTCCAAGTCATTCTTAGTTCAATTTATGACATCACTCATGTTTTCATTTATGTAATTTATTATTGTAGGAAGGCTTGTTGGTTTTCTTTTGGTTGTTCTTTATTGAATTTCGGGTGAGTTTTCTCTTCTTTTTTTCTTTGCTTGTTTGTTGTTTGTTCGTTTTTCTTTTCTTCGTTTATCTTTGGGTTTAGCTAGGGGCCCTTTGATGCATTTTATTTTTAATTTCATCTATTTTCCATTTCTTTTGGTTTTTGTGCTCTTTGTATTACCCCTTAAATAGATCTTGTCATTCAACAATGATTTTCTTGAAGCATATCATGACTTTGTTGTGATACTTTATGTTTGAATAAAGGTGCACTCCCTCTTTTTTTGTTTACCTCACAATAAAGGAATAAATTATACCCTAAGATCTAACAAGTGGAGTAAAAGAATTTCTATCCAACTAATCCAACTAAGTTGATTAGATAGGAATTTTGTCTTAGAGATTTCATTAGATATTTGTAAGGGGAAAGAAGAAATGACATGCTTTGGTTCTTGGAAACCCTTTTATAAAATCCTTATGAAGATTCTTATGATAATTGAGTTTTGATCCTTATCCTTACAAATTTAAATTTTATATTTACTTTGACAGAGCTTTAAAGATGCCTTAATGTCTCACCCTTTAAGTATCAATTGCCAAGATTCATAGGTCAGTCATGATAATCCATTAGTTTTTTTCCCTTCTTTATTTCATTTAACATAAGAAAAGGATAGAGGTATGGCAGATACCTAATTCAATTGACAACACATTAAACCTTCCAAGTCAAATTGAGCTTCAACCCTTGCCCTTACCAATTAAAGGTTCTAGGATTTTAGAGAAAAAAGACAAGGTGCATCTCCAATGTTGAAATTGGCTATCCAAGCAAACAATTATGTCTATGGCATACCCATCCACCCATGTAGTCTGGGGAGACGTGCAATCAAAACCATACTTTTTGAAAATCAAAATGTCTAACATGCACACATGTACAAGTACATGTAGTTATGTTTAATTAAATTGAGAAAGTATTAAAATGACATTCACATGTTTATATATTTCCTTTAAATTAAAAAAATTATATAATACATACATGTTCAAATTCTTAATTTCTTTTAAAAAAACATTTCTAATTCTTATATAAATGAAATATTTTATTATTTTTATAAAATAATAATTATTTAAGATTTTATTTCAAAATCTTTCAAAATATAAATATAAGTATACAATTTTAGGCAAGTCTTCTACACAAATATTGATTAAAAAGGTGCAATAGATACATTTTTAAATACATTTATATAACCTTAGAAAAATAATTATGAATAAATATAATTTTTTATTTATTCAATAAATAATTAGCTCAATTTTTTTTTATTCATATAGAAAAATAATAAAATTTCACATCTTACCATTAACTAAAAATTATATAAATATAAATATAAATATATATATGTGTGTATATGTATATACATATGCATATGTATGTATATATACATACATATATATACATATGTGTGTGTGTGTGTGTGTGTGTGTGTTACATACATACACACACACACACACACACACATACTTGCAACTAACCTTGCAACATATTAAAAGTGTGTAGATATACTTATAGAAGGAATACACATAATTATTTACAACTAGCCTTATATAATTTATTTGCAAGTACATATGCATGTATGTATGTACATATACACACAATTTCAGATTATAAATACACACACATATATATATATATATATATATATATATATATATATATATATATATATATATATATATATATATATATATATATATATATATATATATGTATGTATCTATATATATGTGTATATATGTTTATATGTATATATATGTATATATGGATATATGCATATATATGTATATATGTGTGTGTGTGTATATATATGAATGTGTGTGTGTGTGTATGTATATACCTGTGTTTATATCTTTGTATGTATGTATGTATGTATATCTATGTGTGTGTGTGTGTGTGTGTATAAGATGTGAAACTTTATTTATGGAATGATGATATTTATTAAATAAATAAAATAAAATTTATTTATTTATTGAATAAACTAAATTATTCATAATAATTTATTCTAAAGTACTATAAATTTATTTATGAAAAATATTTTTATAAATATATCTACACATTTTTGATCAAATTTTCTTTTTTGTTGACATTTTAGTTTCTTCAGCACCGATTTTTGTTTTAGGGTTTCTCTACTGGCGAAGGTGACATCGTCAGAAAGAAAGGAAGCCGACGGCGGTGGACAGCTGGATGTCCCCACACGTATGACTAAAACAGGTGGTATTCTACTTCAAACCTCCTTTAATGCTCATGCCATTTCAGGTTCTCCACTAAGCAATTCGATGCATCCCGTACCGCCTTTGTTTGCAACCATCTCTACCAATCTTAATGGCACTCCTTATTTGGCTTCTAACATCGTCTTCAAAGCCAAAAAATTTTCAGAGGCGGTTGCTCATTTGGCTGGGGTCAACGATGCTAAAGCAAGGTTTGTAATCGCTGGTCTTGAGCACAATAAGGTCACCCATAATGGTAAGAATCCTTTGGCTTCCTCGGTTACTTTTTCTTTAACTCCTAATTCAGAAATGATTGCTGAAATTGTTAAAGAGAAAAATAGGCTTAAAGACACTGCTATATTTTTTGTTGCAGTTGAAATTGATAAGTGCCCTCCTCGCAAGTTTTTGGATGATTGGTTCCATAACTTCTGGAACATTAAGTTAAGGTTTCATCTTTCGTTTTGTAGACAAATTCAAAAAGGCTTATTTTTTATATATTTTTGCTAATCAAGAGGCCCAAAAAGAAGTTCTGAAAAAACAATATTGGGCAGTAGGGTTGACTTCCTTCCGTGCTTTGGCTTGGACCTCTGAAGCTGTCCATGAGGAAGTTTTGGCTCTTTCAGCTCCCAGATAGATACTTGTGAAAATATCCCTCCCTTTCTATGGCATTTTTTACCACAGTTGTTGGAAACCTTGGGCAAAATTATCTAGATGGATGACATAGTTAGATTTGTTCCTCACATGGATGCTAGGGTTCTCATCTCACTTCTTCCTAGAAAAGAAATCCCTTTTGAGATTACTATTAATGTGCTAAATGAGAATTTTGTTTTCCCTATCAAATTTTTAGGGGGCTTGAATGCTTTCTTTTTGTGTAGGAAAGAGGGTTATCATAGAAGAGATTGCCCCATCATCAATAAGTCTTCTGCTAAATCCACTAGTAGCCCTAATCCTCCTTCAAACTCCACATTGCTAGTTAACCCCTCTGTTGATTCATCATCTGCTGGTCATCCCACTAAGAAAGTTCCTAACACCTCTGGTGTTGCCCAAAATGCTCCTACTTCCAATTTGCCTCTATTACCTCCTCCAGAGACAATGTCGGGGAATGATCTTGATGAAGGCTTTCTGATGGTTAGGAACAAGAAGAAGAGGAAGGGGAATACATCTAGTAACCCTAAACTCAAGAATCTTAACGATAAACCTGCTACTCCTCTTAACATAGCTCCTTCTTCGTGTATTGATATGATTGAGTATCCTACTCTCGTTACTGAAACCATTAAACCCGTTTTGAATCCTCCTAAGTTGCCACCTAAATTTTTTAAGGAAATAGATGATGAATATGTTTTGGAAATTATTCTTGCTACCATGTCACCTCAGAATGAGCTTAATATGGATATGGAATCATTTGACTTTGATGAGACTCCTAGGTCAGATACCCTTACCACAAAAAGGCATGGGAGGCCACCTGGGTCAAAAAATAAACTTGTGAGTAAGAAATTTGGGGGATAATTCCAGTAGTCCCATAATGTTTATTGAAGATGCATGCTATACCCCTTTCAATATGTCTCAATGAATTGCTTATCTTGGAATGTTAGGGGGTTCGAGTCTCTAGATAGAAAATATGTTGTTAAGCATTTGTTAAATTCTTTTAACCCTGTTGATTTATTTATGATGCAAGAAATTAAAGCTACTAGTTTCAATCTTGAAACCAACCTTAATTTTATCTGGAAAGATGCTATTAAGTTTTACTCTAATCAAATCATGGGTAAAGGTGGAATTGTTGTCCTTGTCAATCCCAAATGGGGGACACTCATCTTTGATAATGGTGTCTCTCCCTGTCAAAGGGCTATTTGGTTTATCATGAGCATTAATAATAAACCTATTGGTTTTTTCTCTATTTATGCTCCTAATGATACTAAAGCTAGAATCTCCCTTTGGAATTGGTTATCCACTCTTCTTGATATACCTTGGTGTTTTGAGGAGATTTCAACATGGTTGAGTCCCAAATTGATAAAATTGGTGGCAATTCGTTCAAATGGAAAGATTATGAAAATATGCATTGGTCTAAATTTATAAACTCAAAAAACTTGTTTGATCCTCTTGCTAATAATAAGGATGCTCATTTTGGAATATGACACACTTGGTGCAATTTCCAGCAAGGTCAATCTATGATATATTCTAGATTATACCATTTTTATGGCAATAAGGACTTCTTTTCTTTTCTTCTTGATAGTAAAGGTAATATTGTCTTGGTCACCACTACCACCTTGTTTGATCATCATCCTATATTCACCCATATTAGTATCAATTCTATGCCTATTTGATAGAAATATGCCTGTACCAAATTCTTGTTGAATTCTAAACTTCTTCAGGATGAAGATGTTCTTTGTGCCACTCAAATCATCAGAAACATAAACTTTTTTAATCTTAAGGAGTTTTCCATGATTGACAAGTGGAAGGTCAATCTTCTTGCATGGAAAGGTTTTCTTCAAACCATAGGTCAAAACTGTGCCAAAGATTATAGATTCGCTGAAAAAAATCTCTTCTCTGAACTTCAAAACACTGAATATAATGTTCAAGCTGACCCCTCCAATCTAGATCTCTTGAACCAGGTGATTGCCATCAAATATGCCTTGAACAAGCACCAACAAACTAAAATTCAAGGAGCTAAAATTTGATCTGGGTTAATTGGCTTTAGCATGGGGATCATGGGTCTAAAATTTTCTTTAACCTTCTTAAGCAGAAATAAATTAAAGAGTCTATCGATAAACTTGTTATTAACAATCAAGAAATTTCAGATCCTGAAAGAATTTCTTTAGCCTTTGCTGAGTATTATAGTAAAATTTTCTCATCTAAAAATTCTATGGAGGTTGATGAAATTAGAATAAAATGCAAACCTCTTATTCCTGTTAAGCTAGACTTTGATGATATCACTTCTCTCTCTCTAATCCTATATCTATTGATGAGATCAAAGGGGCTATTAAAGCCCTTAAAGATGACAAGGTCCCCAGGCCTGATGTGCTTCCTATTGAATTTTATAAGGCCAATCTTAGCTGGATCAGTAAAGATATGTTTGATCTATATAATGAGGCCTTTTGTGCTGGCTCCCTCAGTCTTGAGATCAATAGGGGTATTATTAAACTCCTTCCTAAAGGGGATAAGACTCTTATCAAGAACTGGAGACCTATTACTCTCCTTAATGTGTCTTATAAAATATTAGCGAAAGTTTTAGCCCTTAGATTGGTTCACATTCTCCCTAAGTTTTTTAGTAATACTCAAATGAGTTTTATTAAAGGTAGATACATTCTGGAGAATCTTATTACTACTTGGGAAGCCATGGATTGGGCTAAATGTTCTCATTAGAACTCTACTTTTCTCCTTAGTGACTTTGAGAAAGCTTATGATAGAGTTGGGTGGAAGTTTATCATTATGATGTTGCAATCTTTTGGTTTTCCTCCTTAGTTTTTTAATGCTGTTCAAACTCTACTCAAAGATGCTTGTGCTCAAATTGAGATTAATGGATCTCTTTCTGACCCTTTCCCTCTCAGTCAATCCATCAGGCAAGGCTGCCCATTGGCTCCTGATCTATTTTTTATTGCTGTTGAAGCTTTGTACTATATTCTTAGAGATAACACCCTTTCCCTAGAAGTTAGAGGTCTATACCTTCCTAATAATGATGAGCTTATAAATAGCCACTTTGCTAATGACACTACTATTGGAAATGATTGAAAAGATCATGAGGAAAGATGTTGGAATGATCATATGGAACTGGTAAAAAATGTTCTCAATCATTGTTTTGTCACTGATGTCAAACTTGCTACTTGCAGGAATGACAATTGCTTAAGTGATCCTAATACTATCAATTAGTTGATTGACAATGAGGAGGCAATCAATAAGATGTAACTAGAACACCTAGAGAAAGGTTGAAGTTATGATGTTGTAATGAAGTACAAGGATCAACTATGCCATTGATGAAAAAGTGTATTGATGACATACTATAAGAAATAGAGAATGGGCACACTGAAACATATCAAAGATGTAAGGTTTTAGCTAAGTCTTTTGTAAAGCCCAACTAAGTTCATTAGAGAGAGGGAGCCGAGCAAGCTAGTAGGTGCCAAATCGATTCTTAGTTGAAGTCGAGAAAGTTCAACTTTAGATGCCAAGTAAACTTCAGATGCTGAGTAAACTTCACATGCCGAGTAAACTTCAAATGCCGAGTAAACTTCAGATGCTGAGCTATCCAAGAAATAGGTGCCGAGCAGAAACAAGTACCGAGCAGATACAGGCATCGAGCATCAGTAAACCAATAATGCCGAGCAACACAGGGGTGCTGAGCATCAGTAAACCAATAATACCGAGTTGCTGCATTATTTTGAAAATCAAAGATTCACTAGATCTAAACCGACAAGGTTGTTATCTAGAAAAATGGGAGATAAGAATAATCAGCTGGTGGCACAGAACACCATGTAGAACATTTTTGAAGATACAAATGGACTCTAGATGAAGTTTCTAGATAAGAGCAAGATATAGGGTAGATACATTGTATCCTAACTAATCCATTTGAAACCCTAAAATTGGAGAGGGAGAATCGAGCGTCAAAGGAAAACTAGATCTCTATTTAAGGAGTAATAAGGTCATGAAGCAAAAAGAAGAAAGAGGTGGTCAAGCATGAAAGCATAAAGTGCTGAAGGAGGTGCTAAGGAGAAATAGATCACAGCTACTCTATTTCGATAAGAAGACCCCAGATATGATTGCATTGGCATGATGAGTAAGAAGAGTCAAGGAGATGAAGCTTGAGAGGAAGAAAAGCAGTCAGAGTTGAAGTGATTAAAGCCAAGCAAAAGGATAGAACTGAAGTGTGATATGAAATCTGCAAAGTATGTTGTAAGTTGTATCAGATCAAAAAGCCATTATCATTACTCTCTAGCAATTGTAACAGTTAGTTTAAATCATATGGACTTAGGTTGGGTATAATAGCCATGAGGTAAATCCTTTAACAGGGTGACATTCCAAGTGAATGTTTAGAAGTCCTTTAACCAGGCCCATTCCTAACAGTTTGGTGAAACCCTCTAACAAGGTCACATTTAATAGTGTGTTGTAAGCCTTTAACAGGGAAGGCTTTTAACAGGGCATCACTTTAGAAGATTGAAAATCAAGTAGCATGTTACTGGTGGTTTTTCCCAAATTGGGTTTCCACGTAAATCACTGTGTCATGTGTTGATCTTGCATGTTTTATCTCTGCATGTTTATTTACTGTAACTTGCTAATATGGTTGATTTAAGTGTATGGATTCATTAAAAGTAGTGAAAAAGTATTATTAGGGCATTTGGACCTTGAATAACTGATTCACCCCCCCCTCTCAGTTATTCTAAAGAATTCTAACAACCGCTCTATTTTTTGAGCTCACTGATAACAACCTTAAAAATTTGCAAACCAAGTTGGATCTATTTTGTACTATTTTGCATGCTCAAATTTCCCAGGCTAAATCTATTTGCTTGGGTTGGGATGATCAGCCTCTTGAATGGTTCTTTCAACACAAATTTCAATGGGGAGGTCCTTAAAAAGCTGTCAAGTATCTTGGTATACCCTACTCTATTGATCCTTTTCTTAAGGACACGTGGGCTTGGGTTAAGGCTAAGATTGAGAATAAACTTAATAAATGGCATAATAGATCCTTATCTCTTGCTAGGAGAATTCAAGTTTGTCAAAAGTTATTGTCTTCTTATAGTATTTATTCTTCTTCTTCTTGGATGTTCAACAATTACCAAATTCTTGAAATTCAAAAGGCTATCAGGCATTTTCTCTGGTCTGATGGCAAGGGCAAAAGAAAAACTCATGTTGTTAAATGGGATTGGTGTCATACTAATAAGACCCTAGGAGGGCTAGGGTTAAAAGATCTCAAGTTACAAGGTATAGCTCTTTCTTCCAAGTGGATCTTTCAATCTTTGAAGGGTGATAGTCCTTGGAAAGTGCTTGTTAGAAACAACATTGAGAGAGGTTTTCCAAAGAAGGCTAGATCTTGGAAGAATCTCCCTTTCTGTGACCTTATTGTTGGTAAATTCTCGGTTATTGTTCAAGTATCTACCATCTTCAAATCTATTTGGTGTGCCTTGGACCATGTCTAGAGATTTATGACCAATAAGGATTTTTATAATGATAATCAACTTCATGGTGAGAGATCCATTTGGTGGAGTTTGAGTATGAATGACAAACCCCTAGCCCTCTACTAGGGTTGTTCTGCCAAGTCCTGGGCTAAATCTAGTACAACTCAATTTGCTGATATTTTTAAATATGATACTCTTATTCCTTGGGAAGATCTCAAGAGTAAGTTTAATTTACCTTGGTCTCAGAAGAAGACTTATAACTTAACTTTTCAAGCTTCTAAAGACCTTCCTTCTGTCTGCCATGTGGATTCTTATAAACACCTTAAATGTAAATGGCCAGATGGAATTGTCTTAGACAAGCTTAAAGCTAAGAATATATACAAGATCATTGATCACAATGAAGATATTATTGTTCATATTAACAAAATTTGGTACTGTTCTTTTGATAATAAAACTTGGAATAAATTTCTAGATACTATTTGGAAAAGTCCTATTGTGCCAAAAATTCAATGTTTTAAATGGCTGATGTTAATTGATACACTTTCGATTAAAAGAGATAATTAGCATTCTAATATATGTAATATTTGCAAGTTACTTGATACTGGTAGACATATCTTGTTTTATTTCCTTTTTGCTAAAGAAATATGGAACCCTTTTGTTATTTTTTATCCTATTAATGTGAATATCATTGAAATTGTTACTGGTCACATTAAAGGTCTTAGTAAGGATGGAATTTTTTTTTGGAACATGTTGTCTTCTAACATTCTTTGGCAGATCTGGAAATGCAGGAATGAGGAAAACTACTAAGGTAAGCCAAGGGTTCTTATTGATTTTTATCACAAACTCACATATTTTAAAATCTTCTTGCAGATTCAAACTACCATGATAATTGAAAAGGATAAATTAAGAAGGTTTCTCAAAGATGGGCAAGCTACTTTCTTCTTTTATGAGCTTAACTATGGCTATCAGTGGAGAAGGACTCTTGATAATTTGTGGATGTTTGAGCACACATGTTAGAAACTAAACCAAGTGATTAGGAGGAATCATAATGCTAGAAAGGAGGAGATCTTTATGCTTTCCCAGATCCAGGAATAGAAGAATATTGTTTGGATGGAAGGTCCACTTGGTTGGACCACGTGGGTGGATACTTATTTTGATATTCTGCACTAGTTCTTCTATTGTTTATGTTTAATTCTTATTCTATATGATCTTTCCTAGTTGTATAATTGCTACTTTGGATTCAGAGTAAGGCTATGCCTCTTTTTTGACTCTCGGTGAACAGTGTATTCCTATTTTTGATCTCTCTATAGCTAATAGAATTTTTTTTTCTTTTTGGTGGAATAGATGGAAAAAATTAAAATACCAACAATATATAATAAACGTAGTAATAATGAAAAATTAAAGGAATTGACATCTCCCCTAAAAGTCATGTAAGGAAGCCCAATGTCAAATGGGCAAAGCCCAAAAAAAAAACCCAACTACAAAACATAGTCTACAAAGAAAGAACCAATAATGATATATAGTCACATGGGCTAAGCCAAGAAGCAAGAGTTGACAATAAAATGGCCCAAGCCCAAAAATGGAGCACTCTTAAGAAGTCAAAGCAATGGTGGAAAGAGATGGAGGGTTTGGTCCATCCCTTTTCCCCAACTCCATTTCCTATGCTATCTTGAGGTCTAACATGTTTATCAGTTGTTATGGTGTCTTCATTGTCAAGCCTTAATTGGCTAGGCATTATGCTAATTCAATAGAGTATCATATCATTTGATTGATGAAGAAGATTTGGAGAAAGTATGATGAGTCAAAGTGTTGATACTTGTGTATGGTATTTAATAGGAACTTGAATGAGTTAGACTTTGACAGTACAAGGTTGGTTTGATTTCTTTACATGATCTTAAGCAAGATGTATAAGCAAGATAGTTTGGTTGGTGAATGAACACTATATTAACCGAGCTACTATAGTTGTCACTAAGCATTTGGAAAAGAAGTGTTGAAGTTTAGTGTTAACCAAGTCAAATATTGATCGAGAAAGTTGTAGTGTTCACCAAGCATGAACAAGTTAAGAAAATATTTAATCTAAGGATGACATTTGATGAAAATTAAGAATTTTCAAGAAGTTTCAATGATAAGGACAAAGTTAGTTATGAGATCAATTGTTGGAGTAATTCAAAGAAGATTTGATGAGGGAGAATATATTAAAAATTTGAAATGGAGCACAAAGTTCAAGGTAGACTTATATTTCTTGAGTGTCTAGATTCAATGAAGGTATAATGATCATGATTGAGAAGAAAAATCTAGAAGATTTTGGAATGATAAAGGTTTTCTATTTAAAGGGATGAACAAGATGTTTCTTGTTGCTGATGTTGAAGTTGTTGATCAAGTTGTTGAAGAAGAAGAAATACAAAAGGTGAACCAAGAAGAACAATATTGTGAAGATCAAATAGAGGAAGTGCTAAGTTGAAGTGTGAGTGTGTGAATAAGCCAAAAATGGATTAGAAGGAAGAAATTGAGCGAAGTAAAGATCTAAATGAGCAAGGTAGTGCTAAAACCTAATAGATCATTTCACTATTACTTTCTTACCATTGTAGAAGAAAAATATCTTAACCAAGTGGACCTAACAAGTCTTTGAAATCCTATACGGTAACATTCAATAGTAATGTTTTGTAAGTCCTTTAGAGAAGACCACTCTTTAGAAATGACAAGGAGTGATAAGGTCTAGATTATCTTTGGTGTAAATCCTCTAACAAGGTGACAATAAAAATGTGCATGCAACCTTTAACAAAGTTGGTTTCTAGCAGAGCTCACTTCTAAAGTGTGAAAATATTTGGGTTATCAGTTCCCAGGTGAGTTTTTCCTTTAAAGGATTTCCACGTTAAATACTTGTGTCAAATATGTGAATGCTTATGATGTTGTAATTTTATTTCATGTTAACTATTTATTACCACAACTTGGTATAAGCTAGATGATTACTTTGATACTCGATATATTAAGCTATAGTAATTTAACAAGTTTGGTGTAAAGATGGAATTAGTTTGAATTATGATATTTGATGTGGCTATTGAGTTATTGGTCAAAAGATTCAATAAATTTGAATTTGTGCTATTTTTTTTAAGGGCTATAGGATAATTGGTTAGAATTGATTCACCACCCCCTCTTAGTTATCTAACAATAGGATGAATCAATAATCAATAGATTATGTAACTTTTCAACCACTAAAACCCTCATCACAACATAAGTTTAATAACAACAAATTAAATAAAACATATCCACAAAATATTGCAACAATTAACACATATTTTTGTCTCATGGAAACTGAACTTGGGTAATAACCACAGTGGGAATTAGTACCCACAAATTGTGCACTCTTCTAAAGTATGATCTGTTAGGAGCTTAACCCTGTTATGAGCTGTAAAGACACTATTAAGTGCCACCTGATCATGGGATTTACCTCTAGCCTTGTTAAGAGTTTTACCCTATTAAGAGTAGCTTTGTTAGATGAATTAGAATACTAATTAAGGTGTCACCACATTAAAAAATTTGCATAAAGAACTTTTTAGGATTCACCTAGCTAAGGGATTATATTAGTTTAATTATTAGGGAACAACATGTGGAATGATTTGTTGATTAGCACCCCCTCTTCTTGATTAGATCTACTATAGCACACAAAAATATTTCACTTCATTGTACACTGACCTCTTTTTAGTCTCAGATTGGTTTTGACATTTGAGTGTCAATACACTTAACCAAATTCCAAAGATGATGCCGAGCTACAGTATATACTGAACTAGGAAGTTCAATAGGTGCTAAGTGAACTTCAGCTGTCGAGCAATCTTTAGGTGCTGAGTAAAGTTCAAGTGCTGAGAAAAGTATAGGTGCCTAGTCACTATAGATACCAAGTAAACAGTTGATGTCGAGTGAAGTTCAAGTGTCGAGCCAGATAGAACTGCAAGTGCCAAGTAATAGAATTATCAAGTGCTGAGCATCAGAGGTAACAAATGCTGAGTAACATAGATTTGACATAGTTGTTTGTAATCACACAAACACCTATGTAAACTATTTTTGAGCTGACATAGAACAATTTCAAAGAATATTAAAGATAAGAATGAATCTTTTACATTACCTATGCAATTAGCATGTAGCCAATAAGAAAAATGGAGAAGGCATGCAACCAATAAGAAAAGTGCATGATTTAATCGAGAAAATGAAGAATGAATATGGATCATAGATTCATACCTAAACCTAAGTCTTTGAAATCTTTAAAAGGAGCACAAAACCCATTGTATGTATGCAAGGAGAAGTGTATGGGTGAACTATAGCGAAGTTCAGAAAGGTGTTTAAAGACTTAGAAGGAAGAGCAGAGAAGCATTGCTGTGTTTAGTTGATCAGAATAGAGAATTAGAGTTTTGGAGAGTGACATATTAGATCAAGCAAGGATCAGGTCAATCAAAGTAGAACAAGGATTTGGAATCAACAATTGGAGATTGCAAAGCTATTAGGTCAAAGAATTTCTAATACTCTCTAGCAATTGTATTAGATAATGGAAATCCTATGGACTTAGGTTGGCCTAGCAGCCATTTGTAAATCCTTTAATAGGGTGGCATTCCAAGTGAATGTAATGAAGTCATTTAACTAGGCCTACTTTTAGTAGGGTAGTGAAATCCTTTAACTAGGTCACTTTTAATAGGGTGTAAAGTCTTTAACAGGACATGCCTTTCACAGGGTAGACCATTGGAAGTGGTCAAACATTGTAACCTTGAATAGTTACACATTGCTGCTGTGATATTTTGTAGGTGTCATCCCCACCCCAATTTTACCTTCTCATTTTTGGAGGGTTTCTGGGTTACCAAATCTTGTGTTATCTATTTTCATGCATGTCTTTACTTTCATGTTTAGTAAATGGATTAGATGCATGTGAATATTTCCAGCTAAAAGATTTTAGAGGTTAAATTTAGATACTTCTGATTCACCCCCCCCCCCCCCCCCCCCCCCCCCCCCGCCCTTTCAGAAGTGTATCTTCCCACTTGTAAATTCCAACACCTCTAGCTTGATTGTCAACCACACCACGATCAACACAACAATTTTTTCCTTCATCAATTATATAACATTTTGTGAAACCTTAAACATTTTAACACCTTAAACTTCCCTAAAACATTCATGTTTGATCTTCAAATGCATCGATCCCACACTAGTCTCCAAAAAATACATCATGATGCACAAAAAAAAAATTCCTTATATGCATCATCCCATAATTAATCTTTCATTTGAATTCACGAAGAAAAGTCAAAGATGATTTTACCAAGAATCTCCTTCGAGAATCTTCATGATATGCTTGCATTACTCCTTGGAATTGTTAAGAAGTAAAGTCCACAAATAACTTAGAGGGAGGGGTTGAACCAGTTGTGATGAATTAAACTTTAATCCAAAGTTATAAATCTCAACTCCAACAATTAAAACAATGATGCACAACAAGAGAAAATAATACACCATAACATAATGATTTGTTAACTAAGGAAACCCTTGATTAGAGGGAAAACCTCAGTGAGGATGGCACCCAAAAGATAGTGTACTAATATATAAGTTCATTGTGAAAGGATGTGACCTTGCTAGGAGCTAATTATAGTGCATTTAGTACAATAGTCCTTGTTAGAGAATAAATCCCTATTAGGAAACCTTGAACCCTTGTTAGAAGGTTCTGACCATGTTAAAGGTTAATAAAGAAACAAATAGGCCTATTGTCTAAATTCTCCAACATCTATGAAGACCAAACTTTAGGATAACAAATCCAAATCAAGAAAACTGACTGATCTACAACTTACTTGCCAAAATAGTTCCTTAATAGCTCAATACAATCAATCAACTTGATCTTTTTTCTACTATGATTATCTAGCATTCAAGATTGCATCAACTAACCATATATGTTACATACATGATACCATAACTCCCAACCAAGGAAAAGAACTTTCCTTTATACCTTTATAAATAAATAATTAATTCAACCTAATAAAGCCCCCCAATGTACACACATTCATAAGCATTATTACAAATATTGTACTAAGGTTCCCACATGTTACAAAAAAAAAATCATATTTTACAATGATAATGAACATGTTTCCTCAACCCAATCGACTGGCAATAAAACATGCTGCAAGTTTCACAAAAGTGAGCATTCCAGAATAATCTTCAAGCCTTGCTAACATGAACATAGCTTCACAATATTATCTTATACCATGATCCAAGTGCATTGATGTTAATTTCACCTAGCCAAAAGGATATAAAAAATATTGTACCACCTCTTATGTTATTTCATGTGCACTAGTCTACTACTAGTCTTCGCCAAATGAACTGTAACATATCTAGAACTCAACATAAGATCCAATGAAGATAGACATGATATCTGTACTCATTCATGTACACAATTCTAAGATCACATAGCTTAACTTATTACATATCAACTTCATTGTGCTAACAATCATCCCATGATATATAACAAAATTTTTGTTTTCCATGATCATGTAAACATATATTGTCATCAATGACAAAGCATGTCACTATTACAAAACATAAACAATACGTTCAATGTCAACTAAACCTCTATTTCTAGCAATCTTCCACTTTGGCATTGATGGAAACATATGATGAAAACCCATCAATCCAAAAGTAATATGACTATTTTTTTCTAAATATCCTCAACATATACAACATTTCTTACTGAGCTATCACTCTCACTTTGTATCTCTCTTCTATTTTTGTTTAGGCTTTTCATTGATTTTCTCCCCCTTTGAAATCAATGAAAAAGGTTCCAATATGCAAAACATAAACTAGCAATATGAAATATTCTCCCTTTAATGATTATTTCCATCAAAGTTCCTATATATTGGATCAAGTCAATCTACAACTAGAAAAGTGTCAAGTGCCAACAAAAATTGTTATGCCAAAAACATTATACAAGAGCTCTATGAATAACTCTACTTACTGGGACCACTCCCCCTAATTAGAAATACTAATTATCACATCCAAATGAATGAATAATGCTCTAAATGTAATGGACTAATGCAAATTTATATCAATTACTCTGCACTAGGTGGTGACATCACCCCAAGCATACCTCTGAGATACTCAAAGGTGTCCTTAGCTAAAGGTTTAGTGAATATATCTTTTATCCGCTCTGTTGTACTCACATACTCCAATGTGATTTCCTTCTTTGCAACCTTTTCTCTTAGAAAATGATACTTAATTGCAATTTTTTTTGTCTTAGAATTTAAAATAGAATTTTTAGACATAATTGTACATGTATTATCACAATGCATAATAGTAAGCTCAAAAAAATTAATACCAATATCCTTAAACATTTGTTTCATCCACATTATGCTCTTACAATTATTTGTTGCTACAACATATTATGCCTTTGTTGTAGACCGAGAAATACAATTTTACTTCTTACTTAGCCAAGGTACTAACTACAATCACCTAAAAATCATTACTTGACCTATTAATCCCTTTCTCAACATTTTGGCTAACTTATTTAATCATTTGCCTAGACCAAATCTCTAAAAATCAATTTATTTGATTTTAATCTATAGTTTGACCACTATATCCTAAGTCCATTTTTGATTAAAAGAACATGTCCCCTTTTAATTAAATAAAAAACTTCATTCCCACATATTCCTAAGTTGCACACATAAGTCATTTCTCCTATTTTCAAATTAAAAGAAAAAAACTTTGTCTCATATGAAAAGTCAACTTATTTTTACTAGAGGAGACAAATGTGCACATGGATCATGTCAAAAGTAAACCCCCACCCTTGATCATTCACCTCTTGATCTTTATCTCAACCATTCATACACCCTTAAAAGGAAGAGCTCTCTTCTCATCTAAGGATCCTGAATTTGAGCTATTGTTATGCTGCAAGTTTTCTCATAGGCTTACTTGGAGCATTTTGTGGAGAACTTCTATCTTCTTTCTTCATATTATTGCATATTCATACTAGTTTAGTTCATTTGCATTAGTTCACCTTTCCCTTTTGCAATAGTATAACCCACTTAGTTTAATTAGTATGGTTGTAACACTTTCATATTCTTAGCTTAGTTTCATCTTTGCACTTCATCCTAGTATAGTAACATTTGAATTACATCCTTTGATAATTCTTTGGCACTAACACTCTTGCTATTTTCTAAAGAATCTCCCATTTCATGATTTACTAGCAAGGGCTGCATTTCTAAGGCTTAATTGAGAGCTATCTTTATGCTTTTTTGTATGCCTTTGCGCTCCATGAATGGGGAGCTCTAATCTGCAATCTGAGCCTTCCAATATATTGGGCACCTTGAATAGAATGGTTTAGAAAAGTGTATAATTCTAGTGTACATTTTTGGTGCCCACCGTGGGCCATAACACTACTTTTTTGCCTCTCTATTTTCATTTAATCATGCATTTTAGCTACTTGTTATATACTTTTTTTTTTTTTTTTCCAGATGGGATTATTGTGTGATATTTTATCAGTATCATATGACAATTCTTTCTATTGCGGTGCAATACTTTACCAATTAAAGTGTTTTACTTTGTTTTGAGAACTTTCACATTGTTGTTGTCAAGTTTGTCACTCAGGTGTTATACAGAGTAGTGCACGAAGGAAAAGTATTGCCTGTGTATGTACAAAAGTATCATACGATACTTTGTTAGCATAAACTATTGCCCTATCTGGAACTAATTGTTGTTTGAGTTATTTAATCAAATTTTGAGTCTTTAAGACTCTATTTTTTGGCTTTCTCAAAGTTATTTGCTGTCTAACAAAGGTCTTTTGTATTTTTGGCTAACCCCTTGATGGACTAATGCATTTGTTTTGTAGGGTTTCCTGAAAATTGCTTGTAAATTGTTATAAAAAAATGTATGTCAAAGACCTTGCACTAAAAGGGCTACTAACTCTTGTTTGTAAGGCTGCCCAAAGAAAAAAACAAATAGCCAAGTGTTCTTGTTGATTATTTCATTTCATGTGCAACAATATACTAGTTGTTTATTTTCCATACTTACATAAAACTTGCGAGTAGGGTCTTTTTGTGGTAGGAAAGTATGCTCTTCACCCTTGAGGTGAATCAAAAATCTTGACCCACCCTTAGATCTTGAAAGTGAGTGGTATACTCCACTTTTTAGAGGTTCTAGTTTATCTTCTTGGTGTGTTTGGGAAAAGTGCTTGGAATAGGAGAGTATGCTCTTCACCCTTGAGGTGAATAAAAAATATTGACCTCCAAGAGTGGATCCATTTTTTGTTATACCCTAGAGAGATATTACCTTTAGGGGGCTTGCTATTGGTGGCAAGATACCAATAGGAATGACCTAAAGTGGGAATGAGCAAAATCTAGCTAATACGATCCACTATATTCACAAACCCCTTGACAAAGGCCAAAGCCTTGGGGGGAATAGCACTTGTCTTCTCTTAGTAGAAGTACTTGTGGGATTGGGAGCATTAGGAAAATACTAAGAAAGAATGCTTAAGGTACTCTTTTTGTCATGATTTCCATTACCTACTCCAATGTAGGGTGTCTTATTCATAGGTGCAAGAGGAGTATTGTGAATGAAACCCTTTCTAAACACTATAGGAATAGAAGCTACCTTCTTTATCCTCTCAACATCTTGGTGCAAGGATCGATCCTAGTGGACTACCCAAGTCACCCCAAGATTTTGCACTCACCATTTGTGTCCTTTTGGTTGAACCAATGACACCTCCATGACAAAGCCAATATCTATTATGGGAAACCACTTTTTGTGAGGCAAAGGGGCATAAAGCATGTGCCAAGTTGTTGAGTAATGAGATGTGAGCTTAGGTAGTTTTTCTTGGAATATGTTCTCAAATGTGATAAGACTTGTGTAAACATTCTTAGACATTAAACATGGAATTAACATTCATAGGATTTTTCTTTTGATATCTCAATTGCTTGTGTCGATAAGGTTGCTTTGTCCCTTGTTCAACTATTTGAGACATGTTCATTTTCCCTACTATTTTCAAACCATGTTGTTTACTATTGCAAAATGAAGTTCTATTTTGTCACTACTGTATTATGGTTGGAAACATCCATAAAGTCAAACTAAAACATATGTATTTTAGGCATTAAGTTGCATTTTACATAGTTCACCGATCCTATCGCATGACTTCCTAAGAAATATCTTGCGATACTTTGCACCTAAGAAATTATCTCCTATCAGTATAAAAATCTATCATACTCTGGTTATAGGTTTTTTCACATCCTTTGTCTAAAAGTATCATATGTCCAAGAAGTATCACTTGGCTACTAAGAGAAATATTGTATGACATTATTTGTTGAGCAAGTATCACACACTTTACTGTGAAATATCGCCTGGTTCTAGATGCTATCAAAAGTGACTTTAATTGCATCTTAGTTGAATTTAGGGTGTTTTTGCCTAGTTACCCAAGTTTGGTTTGAAATTTGTGTGTTTGGTATTGTTCTAGGTTGAAAATATGGATCTAGTTTGTTATATTTGAGCTAAAATGCCACTAATAATCACTTGTTGAAATCCGGTTACCTTACTATTCTAGCTAATTGATATCAAACTTCTTGCTCAACTTATAGGGTCTAGTCATTAGTGTTGTAAGTTCTTGAGCACTCTTGATAAGTCTCTCACTTATTTTATCTTTGACAAGCGATCAATTTGATCATTTAAACTCCAATTCTAAAAAGCTTTATCTCATTTCATTAAACAAAGAGATATTATTACATGTCCATTGTGAGTAGGCTCCAAGTTGATCAAGGAAGTCATCCCTCATTCACATTTGAATAATTGACAACTCCAAGTAGACATCCTCATAGGTAAGCCAGTGAGGAAGAACCCATCCTTGATAGGCAAGGAGAGGATAACACTTGGCACAATCCACTCTATAGCCTTGATAACTTCTTTGATACTCCCTTTGAAAAACTAAAGTTTTATTTTTTCACTACTACATTATGGTTTGAAACATCCAAAATTTTGAATTGAAACATAGGCATTTTAGGTATTAAGTTGCATTTTACATAGTTCACAGACCCTTTATCGCACAAACTTCTGAGAAATATCTTGCAATACTTTGCACCTAAGAAAGTATCTCCTATTAGTATAAAACTCTATCACACTTTGGTTATAGGTTCTATTGCATCCTTTGTCTAAAAGTAATGTATGTCCAAGAAGTATCACCTGTCTACTAAGAGAAATATCATATAACATTACTTGTTGAACAAGTATCACACACATTACTATGAAATACCACTTGGTTCTTGCTGCTATCAAAACTAAGTTTAATTGCATCTTAGTTTAATTCAAGGTGGTCTTTCCTAGTCCTACTCAAGTTTGGTTTGAAATCTACATATTTGGTATTGTTCTAAGTTGAAAATATGGGTCTAGTTTGTTGGATTTGAGCTAAAATTCCACTAATGATCACTTTTTGAAATCTAGTTACCTTACTATTCTAGCTACTTGCTATCAAGCTTCTTGCTCAAATTCTTGGCTCGATTCATTAGTGTTTTAAGTTCTTGAGAGCTCTTGACAAGCCACTCACTTATTTTATCTTTGACGAGTGATCATTTTGACCATGTAAACTCTAAATCTAAAAATATTTATCTCATCTCATTAAACAAAGACTTATTATTACATGTCCATTGCGAATAGGCTCCAATTTGATCAAGGAAGTCATCCCTCATTCACATTTGAAAAATTGACAACTCCAACTAGATGTCCTTGTAGGTAAGCCTGTGAGAAAGAACTCATCCCTGATAGGAAAGGAGAGGCTAACACTTGGCACAATCCACTCTATTGCTTTGATAAATTTTTTGATACTTCCTTTGACATCCCTAGGGTTGCAAACAATGTTTCACTCATCATGAATCCTAAAGAGAGGAATCATTGTCTAAAGGAACTCTTTGCACAAAAGGAGGAACAAACACATTTAGATAGAGAAATATTAGAAGAGGCTAGACACATGACTTATAGAGAAATGCCTTATCAACAAGCTAAGACTAGCACTCGTGCCCATGATTTTATGAATAGAAATGCAATCTTTTCGAGAACAACCCTTCTAGTGGCAATGATGGAAACAAAACACCACCTAGGGCTCAAAGAATACACATAGAAGCATGTCCATTGCCACCTAGACCCTCACAATCACATCATGAAAGTGAGATAAATGATGAAATCACTAGTGAGGATTTTATGTGATTCTAACAAAATGAGCTTTCCCAAAGGCTGATGCTAAAATCATTACAACAAAATGGTGATCAATACTTCCAGTATATGACTTCTAGGTGATGGAAACTCCCTCATGAATTTGACATCCGAAGGATCATCCAAAAGAGAGAGCTAATTGAAGCTGAGATCTTAAGGAAAGAGATGCAAGAAATCAAAAACTAACTTTCTCAATTGTAAGTAGCCAAAGAGAAACCTAAGACTTCTTTTTTCAAATCTATATGTGTTCTTCCATTCAATATGAGTCTCTACATGGTCCCATTTCCTAGAGATATAGAGGTTCTAAAATATGATAAATATGATGGAAATGGTGATTTCCATAATCATGTATGACACTTCTATACTCTTAGCATGGATTTTATGCATGAAGGTACATATCTCATGAGGTTTTTTCCTAGAAGCTTGAGGGGACAACCTATGGAATGGTTCACTAATTGTCACCCCCCTTAAGTCATTTGATGAGATTGCATCATTGCACAATGCTTCATTAAAAATTACTCTTACAATATACAACATCCCATCACTATGTTGGACCTGTGCAATATCAAACAAAAATAGGGTGAGCCCTTTGCTACACACCTACAATGCTGGAGATTATTGCACTCTAGGTACCCTCAGACGATTCTTGAAATTGAGAAAATTGACATCTTTGCTAACACACTTGTGCCTAAGCTATATTATGATCTTAGAAGATAATTAATCGCCTCATTCAATGACATGATTGAGAGAACTTATTGCATTGAGGATGTTATCATAAAAAAGGGTAGCATCGTGCTCAACAAAGACAAAAATGGAAATCGAAATGGCAATGGAAAAGGAAAACCTTGGAATAATAATAGATACATGGTCAATGATGGAGTCATAGATGCTTCTAAGATGAAAGAGCCAACCTTCCATTTGTCTAATGCTATTTATTTTTCTAAACACCAAGAGACTCCAAAGTCTCAATCCTTTGACAAAACTATGAAGTCTTCTAAGCCAAAAGATGTCTACACCCCAATGGTTGAATCATATTAGGTAGTTTTAAAGACCTTTCTTTCTAACAAGCTTATCACATTACCTAAAAATTCTTGACCCTATGACCCACCTGTCAAGCCTAATTGGTTGAGAAATGATAACTTTTGCAACTATCATAGGAGTAAGGGACACAACACTGATAATTGTTACAAGCTTAAGGATGTCATCCAAGACCTCATTGATGGAGGAAGGTTGCTGCAAATGGATTAGTAAATAATTCTAATCACAATGCCTTTAAGAAACCATTACCCAAGTATGAAAAAGGGGAGTCATCTCACGCTAACAAGAACAATCATGATGCTAAGATCAACTATAATTACATTGACACATACAATGTCATCAATATGTTGAAACCTAAATGATATCATCTACATGATGGGTCCTAAATTTGACAAGGAACCAAACTATGATATTGATGATGTAAAGCCTCAAATAATCTTGAGAACATACAACTCTTAGCAAAACTATAGAGACACTAGGCCTAGGTTGAATCTTAAGGTGGAGGAATCTTCCTCTTGACATGGTGAGACACTAAAAATTGTCACTAGGGGGAAATATAAGGTTGTCCTCAATGTAGAAAATAATCCAAAGAACACCTCTTCCTCCAAACAGGTGGCTACACCAACCATATCTAGTTATGAGCTTGTTAGTCAATTGTAGTGAACCCCTGCATAGATCTTTGTCTTTGAGTTGCTAGAGTTGTCTCCTTTGCACAAGGAGATCCTTGAAAAGGCTTTGTGAAAAACCAACATCCCCATAGATATTGACACTGAGAGGTTCCAAGCTATGGTCAACCACATCTCCTTGCCTCATTATCTCACTTTTTCTAAATAATATGGAAAGTCACTTAGTCATCTATAGAATTTAGCCCTCTATATTGAAGTCCAAATCTTTTGCATTGGAGTTTGCCAAGTTATGATAGTAAATGGTGCTAGGCTAAACATTATTTATTTCAATGTAATCCAAAAACTTGGAATGTTTGAATTCTCCATTGATCCTACATGAAAAATTACTAGCAAGGCATATAATGAAGTTTAATGGTCTTCTAAAGGTCTAATTGTGCTACCTATCTATGTGGGTCCTATAGAGAAGGATGTGGTCTTTAAGTCCTAGATATTGTGCTTGCATACAATATTTTTCTAGGAAGACCATGGATCCATGAACTGCAAGCTATACCATTGACATACCATCAATGCATAAAATTCTTCATTCAATGGTGTAGAGATTGTCACTGTAGGGGACAACTCCATGTCCATTAACATGCTTACTGCTATAGAAAGGCTGGTACCGCATAATCTCTCTTCTTGTGAGATTAGACCATCCCTTATAGAATGTGAATAGAAGCTAAAAATGACAAGCATTGATATGGGAGAGTATAATTTAGACTCTATAATTGCATTGCCATTTTCTCCATGATCTTATGGGAAACCTTATGAGAAAATGAAGCCCTTCAATTTTTCCATGACTATCTTTGGGACCTTTGTCTAGTCATCCATCCCTTTAGAAGTAGAGTAGGAAGACCAAGCTATAAGGGAATGGATATATAAAGAAAAAGAGGATGTTGAGGAAGTTACTATTACTGCTCCTATTTCTCCCAAACAATATGGAAATGGCTATAAGTTTAAAAAAAAATGGGCTATCATGGTCAAGGATCCTTGAATGGTGGAACCCCTAAGTCACACTAAGGGACAAAAAAGAAAGGATACTGCTAGTCTAGGCTTTGGAGTAGACGATGACTTCCCAAGGCTCGATAGAAAGGCCCCTATGGCTAGTAAATTAGAAGATGATGATCGATCCTTTGCTATCCCCATTACACAATAAGAAGACTTCATACCCTCTACTTTCCTTCTTTGGGGAGAAGAACCAATGATTAACAATAATAATGCTGAAGTCTCTACATTTAGACAACATGAATCCAATGAATTTGATAGTGAAGATCCTAACATAGGTAGAATAAGGGATAATATTGCTTGCCTCCTAGCCCAAAATTAGAGTATCGATTCTAGTGACTATGAATGAGAATCTCTTTTAGATGCCT